>CM042167.1:23692742-23731440 GCA_023376005.1 Doryteuthis pealeii | reverse complement strand
TGACCAGTGTGTGTTGTGTTGTGTGTTGTGTACTACTAATTTTCTCATGATATATTTGTAAAAAGTTGTTTTATTTCCAAAAAAAATGCAGTGCAAATGATTTGTACAATAAAAAAGCATTAGAAAATATTTAGTATAAAAATATACCTAATGATGTTAGCTATAAAACAAAATTGTTAGAAATGATTTTTAATATAAAAATGCATATCAATGATTTTAACAATAAAAAAAGCATTAAACTTAACTTTTACTATAGAAGTAAATAATCTTAAATTGCATTTTTTACTATAAAAAAACATAAGAATTTATTTTTACTATAAAAAAGCTTCAGAAATTCTTTTTATAATAAAAAAGAATTAGAAATGATTTGACTATAAATGCATAGTCAATGATTTTTAATTAAAAAATAAATCACAAATGATTTTGCCTTTAAAAATAGATCAGAAATGAATTTGACTATTTTTTATTTTACTTTTTATATATATATTTTTCATTTTTAACACATTTCTATTGTAAAATCATTCTTAATGCATTTCTATAGTAAAAATGATTGAGAATGCATTTTTATAGTGAATATCATTAGCAATGCATTTTTATAGTGAAAATCATTGGCAATACATTTTTATAATAAAGATCATTAGTAATGCATTTTTATAATAAAAATCATTGGCAATGCATTTTATAATAAAAATCATTAGTAATGCATTTTTATAGTAAAAATCATTTCAATGCATTTTATATTAAAATCATTGGCAATGCATTTCATAAGAAAGAAATCATTTCCAATGCATTTTTATATTAAAAATCATTGGCAATGCATTTCATAAGAAAGAAATCATTTCCAATGCATTTATATTAAAAATCATTGGCAATGCATTTCATAAGAAAGAAATCATTTCCAATGCATTTTTATATTAAAAATCATTGGCAATGCATTTCATAAGAAAGAAATCATTTCCAATGCATTTTTATATTAAAAATCATTGGCAATGCATTTCATAAGAAAGAAATCATTTCCAATGCATTTTCATAGTAAAAATCATTGGCAATGCATTTTCATAGTAAAAATCATTGGCAATACATTTTTATAGTAAAAATCACTGATAATGAATTTTTATAGTAAACATTGTTGGCAATGTATTTTTATAATAAAAATAATTTCTTATATTTCTTATAGTAAAAAATCTTGGTACAAATCTAATGAAACCAGGAAGGATATATATCTATGCCAGTCTATTTCAGATGAAATATGAAAACCACTATTTACTCCTGGTGTGAAAACCTCATAAATTGTAATATAATGATAATGTCTACAATTGAGATAAATGATGATTGGTAATAACAATTTGTGTACCGCCCTGTCGGCTGGGGCAGAAGTATACAGACTGTATGTCTTCAGAGGGGTAAAATCCCCCCCGACCAATGGTGCCACCTGGTGTCTGCAGATGGCGACCCATGATGCTTAAGGATTGGACCAAGGTGGCTGAGCTATACATGACATGCAACACACCACTTACTGAGACTAGAGCAGCTGGAGAGGCCCCTTCCAATCAACTGGCAGGCCACATCAAGCCCTAGCACCTATATGATTGGCCCAGCCCAATTGCCCTCATGTCAAGCCCCAACCCTTTTTATCAATTATGTGCTAGAAGTTACTGGCTGAGGGTCTTGGTATCCTGGGTGTGACATTAAACTGCATCTAATGGTGAAGTTCCAGTTCTGGAGTTTTGGGAAGTGTGGAGCACCCCTTCATCGCCATTACTCCCAGGTCCACACTGATCTGGAATAGTAGTACCCGTTAGGGTCCCATCTATGGGTTAACTCATAAAGTCCTATACCACCTCATTCCACCTGGCTGGAAGTCTCCTTCATTTTCCTAACCCACCCCAAATGATAGCCTTTGTTTAAATGTAATATTAAAAATATTTAGAAGTCTTTGATTTAAGGGAAATAACAGGTAACTTTAGATGCAAAGGTCATTTTTAGCCATTTTTTATATATATCCTTATAGGAATTGGACTCTGGACTTAGAAAATTCTCAACTGGATGTTAAGAGTTCAAGAGAAAAAATGAGTAAATAAAAAAGTGTTTAAAAAATTGAGTTTGAAAAAAAAATCGAATACCATTCTTCATGGTATTCATATTCTTGTTTCATTAAATAAAATAACCCAACAAGGGTTGACATGCCATAAAATTCATCCAACCAGTCAACCAACCAATCAACTTTGATATAATATTTTGAAATTCTTTTTCACTGGTCCAGTAACCTGGTTTTGTCATGAGTGCACTTCTCATGTAGTGTGTATTGGGCCCATCCCTCTCCAGATCTACATCTGATTTGAATTCAGAATTTTCCTTCTCCTTGACTGGTTGCCATACTAGTGGCAAAGAGCCTAGTCTACCCTACTATTTACGCATAGCAGGTAGAGTAATCTGCTCTAGTAGTAGTAGAGCTTCTCAGTCCATCCCTCTACAGGTTTACATCTGATTTTAATTCAAAATTTTCCATCTCCTAGACTGGTTACCATACCAGTGTTAAAGAGTCCAGTCTACCCAACTACTTACCCATGGCTGGAGGGAGAATAACTGGATTCATACCTTTACCGAGTGTATTAGCACCATGCAGAATGCAAACAGCCTCATCCAGGATTTGAACTCAGGTAGCTGAGTCTTGTTTCTGCAAAGATAACCATTACACTACAAGTACCTCTTCAGTCTGCAGTGACAAAATCATTCATCAACAAAAACAACAGTAAATTAATTTAGAAATAAATGAATAAATGAATGAATATATATATATATATATATATATATATATATATATATATATATAAAGTAAATAAAAGAAAGAAATCAATAAAAAAAAATTATTTTAAATTTAATAGAAAGTTTTTAAAAATTAAATAAATTAAATAAATGAAATACAACAAATAACATACTATAATGGAGATTTAGTGTCTGTCTGTAACCAAAATTATGTCACTGCTTATGTCACAGTACCCTCAGGAATTGCCTAAGTTTAACAATGAGTATTCAATTTATACTCAAAATCATTAATACATAGAATAAATCTTTTTTATTAATGATGTCTCTATGAAAATTTGAATTATATTTACTTCAAAACAGCCCATGTTATTAGAATATTTACCTAGCATCCCATGTATGTGGGTATAAAACAAGGTCGTTTCATGTGGGACCACCCACAAACCGAAGCTCTTGGGATGGCAGGCACAAAAAAAGCATAGATCCCATCAGCTTTCACCCTGAAGGGGGTACCTTAGGCACTGGGCAATAAACCCTGCCCTGCCCCTTTAAATCAAGGAGGCAGGTGTTGCCTGGGGGGATAGCTCCCAAGGATCACACTGTTAATTGCAGCACTGGTCTAGGGTTATTTGGGCGTTTAAAGGTATTTGCCTCTCATCCCACTTATGGGGGCGTGACACAAGGACATTTTTATGTGGGCCCACACACAAGCCGAAGCTCATGGGTGGTAGGCACAAAAAATGTGTTGATCCGATCGGCATTCCCCCTCAATGGGGACGCTTCAGGCACTGGGCAATAAACCCAGTCCTGCCCCTTTAAATCAAGGAGGCAGGTGAGTTGCCCAGGGGATGGCTCCCAGGAATCATACAGTTAATTGCAGCACTGATGCAGGATCATTTGGACATTAAAAAACCTAAAATTTATCTTACATTTCACTAAGAAATGCAGTTTTACATATTATATTGTGTGGTTAATTTGCATACTGGTTTTGAGAAAACTGGGGTTAATAAATAATTACTTGGTCTTATTGATCTCTAATATTATTGTTTTATTCTCCAATTTATTAAAATCAATCCAATGAATGATTTTATCCAGAAACCCATTAAAATATAATTAAAATAAGTATAATCTTTTCTAGGAGAAAGAAAACTCTGAATTCAAACCTGTTTAACTCCGCTTAAGAAAATGACCTTGTGTTGCATCCTGCTCGTGCAAAGGGGTTGGTAAATATATATATATGAACAAGTAATATGCCATATACTAATACAGTATCACCCATAAATTGTTGTTGTTGTTGCTGTTGTTGTTTTTTCCTGGTGGTCTTTCACTGAGTGACAACAAGTCTCCTCTGGTCTCCAAGACTCTTCTGGATATTCTAGCCGATCTTAACAATGCTGGATGGTTTCAATTCTTCCAGGTCCAGGTATTTGTCTATGTTCTCATTTTTTGTTTTTTTTCATTTTTTTTTTCATCTTCACCCTGTGATCTGCTGGAACTGCAATCAATACTAGGTATGGTCTTCTGTAGTAGTAGTAGTAGTAGTAGTAGTAGTAGTAGTAGTATCATCATCATTATTATTATCATCATCATTATCATTATTATTATTATTATTATTATTATTAAATAGGAACGGTTACTTGAAACCATACAATTGCTAGCAAATTATTAGTATTATATGGGAATACTTGAAACCATTTAATTATGTACGAATTATTAATATTAGATAAGAATACTAGAAAACATACTAAAATTTATCTTACACGTCTCTAAGAAATGCAGTTTTACATATTATATGGTGTGGTTAATTTGCATACTGGTTTTGAGAAAACCGGGTTTAATAAATAATTACTTGGTTTTATTGATCTCTAATATTATTGTTTTATTCTCCAATTTATTAAAATCAATCCAATGACTAATTTTATCCAGAAACCCATTAAAATATAATTAAAATAAGTATAATCTTTTTATATGTGTTCTTATTTAATTTCAGAAGTCTTTCTAATTTAATATATTTCATTACATTAAAACTTAAATACGTACGCCCGGCGGAAGCCGCATATTCTTACTAGTTTCTATAAATTCCCAATTGCCAAAGATATACTTTAGATAAATATGTCAAAATTAATATGAAGTCTGTCAGCCGATCATCTAGGCCTAAGCCGAGCTTAACAGCGAATAGATTCGCAGACTACTGAATCGTGTTCGGCTGATGATGAGCCAAGTGGAAAGTTGTGTTGTGATTTAACAAATTCTTAGAATCAGCGAGTGAGGAAATAATCGAAAGAATTGTTTGAAGTCTTGTGGGAGATTAAAGCTGAATGGTGAACAAATCTGGCCAGAGATCTAATGGAATCAGGAGATTTTGTAGATTGGGAGATTAATAGGAAGGAGATGGGCGATTTATGAGATTATAGGATTAGATTATCTGTCTGTTTATCTATCTATCAGAATATTCATATCTATATATCTATCTATCAATCTATCTATCTCAATCTATTCATATCTATCTATTTCTATCAGTCTGTCTATATCTATCAGTCTATCTGTCTATATATTCATATCTATATAAGTTTATTCATATCTATCTATCTCTAACAGTCTATATCTATCAGTCTATCTATATGTCTAATTCTATATAAATTTGTTCATATCTATCTGTATATCTATTATTATTATTATTATTATTATTACTCCTTTTGAGTTTTCACATCAGTGTTAGCTGATGGTCTTTCACTGGAGTCTGAGTGACAGCAAGTCTCCTCAGGTCTCCAGGACTTTTCTGAGTATTCTGGCAGATTGCAGCAGTGCAGTGTTCTGAATGGTTTCAATCCTTCCTCTGATTTCCAAACTTTCCAAACCTTTTTCCAATCCTTTTGGGACCGTTCCAAGTGCACCAACTACAATTGGTATAACTTTCACTTTCATATTACATAACTTTTTCAGTTCTCTGGCAAAGTCCAGATATTTGTCTATTTTTTCATTTTCCTTTAGATTCACCCTGTGATCTGCTGGCACTGCAAAATCCACCAGTTGACAAGTTCTTTCTTTTTTGTTTATCAACACTAGGTCTGGTCTTCTTGCTGGGATAAGGTGATCCGTTTTTATTTCAAAGAGAATTTTATACATTTCATTCTCAAGAACAGATTCTGGTTTATGCATATACCATTTTGTTGTATGGTCAAAATTTAATTTTTTGCATAATTCCCATACAATATATTATTATTTAATAGGAATGGTTACTTGAAACCATACAATTGCTTGCAAATTATTAATATTATATGGGAATACTTGAAACCATATAATTATGTACGAATTATTAGTATTAGATAAGAATACTAGAAAACATATTATGTACAATAGATAAAGGAAAGAAAATGTTAAATGGATAAAAATGCTTTAATGAAATGCCAACATGTGTTTCAGCCAAGTGTTTGTTCATGTACACATTATATTCTATCTATCTATCTATCTTTTCATATCTATCTTTTCATATCTATCTATATCAGTCTGTTCTACTAGTCCATCTATCTACCTACCTATCTATCAATCTATCTATTCATATCTATCTATCTCTATCAGTCAGTCTATATCTATCAGTTTATCTGTCTATATGTTCATATCTATATAAGTTTATTCATATCTATCTATGGTAATTTATGAGGAAGTACGTCCCAGTCTCCTGCCTCAGAAATTGCTACCCGGTGACTATTAAAATAACGTCCCCAGCTATGTAGTCTCCAGCTATGAAGATGGATATCTATCTATCTATCTATCTATCTCAATTTGTTCATTTTTTACTTTGTTTATATATATCTATCCACCCATCTCCATTATTTGGTTTGTTTATCTATCTAAACAAAAATTACGACAAATTACGATAAATAAACAAGAATTACAACAAATTTCTATAAATAAACAAGAATTAAGACAAATTAAGATAAATAAATAAGAATTACGACAAAAAAAGAGAGCCCCCCTCCTCTAAAATACATTTAACGCCCTAAGTTGGTTGTTTTCTTTCAAGTAACACCACCGAGACGACATAGCTGGGGACGTTATTTTAATAGTCACCGGGTAGCGAATTTCTGAGGCAAGAGACCGGGATGCACTTCCTCATGAATTACCCTATCTATCTATCTATCTATCTCTAACAGTCTATATCTATCAGTCTGTCTATATGTCTAATTCTATATAAATTTGTTCATATCTATCTGTATATCTATCTCAATCCTTTCATATCAATCTCTATCTATCCATCTACCTATCTATCTGTTCATCTCAATCCAGCCATTTTCACATCTATCTCTTCATATCTATCTATATATCTTTCTATTTATCTATCTATCTCAGTCTATCTATCTATCCATCTATCTTTCTCTCACTGTTCATATCTATCTATCTATTTATCTATCTATTATCTATTTATCTCAGTCTTTTTCTACCCATCCATCTATCTACTATCTATCAATCTATATATGTATCGATATATCTTTTCATATCTATTTATATCAGTCTGTTGATATCTTTCAATCTATCTATCTCACACTGTTCATATCTATCTATCTATCTATCTATCTATCTATCGCACACTGTTCATATCTATCTATCTATCTATCTATCTATCTATCTACACTGTTCATATCTATCTATCTATCTCTCTATCTATCTCACACTGTTCATATCTATCTATCTATCTATCTATCTATCTATCTCAGTCTGTTCATATCTACCTATATATCTATCTATCTATCTTTTCTATCTTTCTATCTTTTCATATCTATCTATATCAGTCTGTTCCTACCAGTCCATCTATCTACCTACCTATCTATCAATCTATCTATTTTACACTGTTCATATCTATCTATCTATCTATCTACCTACCTACCTATCTATCTATCTATCTATCTATCTGTCTATCTACCATTCTATGTATCTATCTATCTATCTATCTCAGTCTGTTCATATCTATCTATCTATCTATCTAACTACCATTCTATCTATCTATCTATCTATCTATCTATCTCATTCTGTTCATATCTATCTATCTATCTAACTACCATCTATCTATCTATCTATCTATCTCATTCTGTTCATATCTATCTATCTATCTAAATACCATTCTATCTATCTATCTATCTATCTCAGCCTGTTCTATCTATCTAACTATCTATCTATCTGTATATCTATTTATCTGTCTGTCTGTCTATTTCTGTTCATATTTATCTGAGTTTTGCTCATCGTTTCTGTACAAACTAAAAGTTAGGTAATGAGTTGAGAAAAAAAAGGACAAAGAAGTATCTTCACCGAAAAGAAATTATAAACTCTATCAAAACAGAATATTAGATTAGATTATTTTTGAAATTTGATTAAATGACTTTTCATTTCAATAAATATCAACAACTTATAATCTAACAATATTTTTTAAAATATTACCATGTTACTGCTACAGTATATAGTATATATATATATATATATATATATATATTATATATATAAGAGATGAGATTTATCCAAAACTTGGTAGTAAGGGATGATTCTATATGTGATTTCTAAGATACACTGTATTAATATTGTATGATCCAGTATGTATAAATACAGTGAATCTTTAAATCACTACAGAGAGCTCAATGTATAATAAACTTTTTAGATTATATACGGAGCAATATTTATCATAGAAAGGAAGTAAGAACTCAACACCGTAATTCCATAAATTTATTTCGACCAAATTTGGGGCCTTATAAATCTAAGTTGATTTAGTATAGCTCCCCAAAATTCAGACTCATCAGATGGGTATCAATTTACTTTTGAAATTGCACTTCTCAAAAGACAAAAAGTAGAATTTTAAAAAATAAATTCAAACAAAAACAAAAAAAATAAAAAAATTTTAACAGTATAAGATTGTCCAAATTTGGTCGAAATAAATTTATTATGGAATTACTGTGTTGAGTTCTTCCTTCCTTTCTATGATATATATATATATATATATATATGTGTGTGTGTGTGTGTGTGTGTGTGTGTGTGTTCATATCTATCTATCTCTCTCTCTCTCTTTTTCTCTCTCTCTCCCTCTCTAGATCTATCTATCTATCTATCTATCTATATATGTGTGTATGTGTGTGTGTGTGTTGAAAAGATAAATAGATAAAAGAAAGAAAATGTTGAATGGATAAAAAATGCTTTAATGAAATGCCAACATGTGTTTCAGCCGAGTTTGTCTATGTACACATTATATTCTATTTATCACTATTTTAAATATGGAAAAAATGATAATAATAGAAAAATATTAAATATTTAAGTATACAAAGTATATTTAAGTATACTCCTTCAGGGTAAAATGTTTGATATTCAAAGTTAAAACGGATAAAATACACAGAATTTAGAAGTGTTTGAAAAAAGAAAGAAGAAATATATATATATATATATATATATATATATATATATATATATATATATACATATATTTGTGTGTGTGTGTTCATATCTATCTATATCAGCCTGTTCATTATCTATCTATCTATTTGTATCTACCTGTTCATTATCTATCTATCTATCTATCTATCTATCTATCTATCTATCTGTTCATTATCTATCTATCTATCTATCTATTTATATCTACCTGTTCATATCTATCTACCTATCTATCTATCTTTCTATCTGACTGTCTAGTTCCTTTTCTGTGACATTCTATTTATGACAATCCACCCCTGGAGTCATGACATCTGTCTATTGCACAACTCTCTGCAGGTTTTTAATGACATCTGCACTTGATGACACCTGCACTCAGTGACACCATATCTTCTCCCATGTGATCACATCACACAGCTATCTTCACACAAAACCACAGCATAGCTGTCGCCTATTGTGTAATGCTATATGAACAAGTAATGAAAGCACATGGTGTAATGGTTAAAGTCATGGGAAATGGAGTTGTTGCCCCGAGTTCAAATCCTGGATGTGGTAATTGCATTTCACTTAGCGCTAATACCCTTGGGAAAGGTATGAATCCTACTCTCCCTCCAGCTATGGATAAATAGTAGGGCAGACTGGGCTCTTTAACCTTGGTTAGGCAACCGGTCTAGGAGAAAGAAAACTCTGAATTCAAACCTGTTTAACTCCGCTTATGAAAATGACTTGTGTTGCATCCTGCTCGTGCGGAGGGTTTGGTAAATATATATATATGAACAAGTAATATGCCATATACTAATACAGTATCTCCCATAAATTGTTGTTGTTGTTGTTGTTTCCTGGTGGTCTTTCACTGAGTGACAACAAGTCTCCTTTGGTGTCCAAGACTCTTCTGGATATTCTAGCCGATCTTAACAATGCTGGATGGTCTCGATTCTTCCAGGTATTTGTCTATGTTCTCGTTTTTTTTCATCCTCACCCTGTGATCTGCTGGAACTGCCAAATCTACCAGTTGTCAAGTTTTCTTTTTCTTGTTAATCAATACTAGGTATGGTCTTCTGTATTATTATTATTATTATTATTATTATTATTATTAAATAGGAACGGTTACTTGAAACCATACAATTGCTTGCAAAATATTAGTATTATATGGGAATACTTGAAACCATATAATTATGTACGAATTATTAATATTAGATAAGAATACTAGAAAACATATTTCATATCTATCTATATCAGTCTGTTCTTACCAGTCTATCTATCTACCTACCTGTCTATTAGTCTATCTATTTCACACTGTTCATATCTATCTATCTGTCTATCTATCTATCTATCTATCTCATTATTTCTGTTCATATTTATCTGAGTTTATATACCATAAAACCACATAATTGTGAGCAAATTCTTAGTATTATATAGGTATACTTGAAACCATTTGACGAGAACGAGTAGTAGCAAGGAATTAGAAGTGGGAGGTAATAACAATTGGTAGTGGGAGGTTGTAGGAATGGTAGTGGTTCGAGCACTTCTAATTCCTTGCTACTACTCGTTCTCGTTAAAAACGAGACACGAAAGCATACCATCGTTTCCTACCTGATGATGGCAAACTGTATTGCTGAAAGCGCTCGTTTTGAAACCTTTGGTGGACTGTTACACCAGTTACACCCCGAAATCAAAAGATGGCCCAAAAATTAGAAAGGATCAACCAAAAACTTGTCCGACAAGAATTGTCTGTACAGGTCAACAAAACTTGTATAAAAGAAAAAATGCTGCCAAAATACACTTATTTAAAATATATATATATATATATATATATATATATATATATCTCATAAAGGTTTATTTACTAGTGTACAAAAATGCTCTATAGAATTAAAATTTTAAATATGTTTATATATAAAAGGCAATCATTAAGAAAAGTTACTTGAAATCATATAATTCTTTTAAAAATGATCGATTTTAATATTAAATAATCTGACATGTTTAACAACCCCAAAACCAACCAACCAACCAATTACCCATGGTGACAATCGTATGTATTTCCCAACCCCTCCACACGAGTAGGATCTTACACATGGTCAATTTCTTAAGCAAAGTGTAACAGGTTTAAATTCAGAGTTTTCCTTCTCCTAGACTCGTTGTCATACCAAGGTTAAAGATTCCAGTCTACCCTACTATTTACCCATAGCTGGAGCGAGGATATTTTGGATTCATACCTGTTATGGTTCGTGTAGCTATTTTAGGGCTGTAGATGAAATTAGTTTTACAGTGGAGATCCCTTGTGGCATAAATGTTGATCCTTTCTTAAAGTAGAAAGATGTAGTATCAGTTTTAATCCTCGTCCGGTGATCCATCCTTAGAGAGTAGTATAATCCTCGTCTGTTGGTCTGTGCTTCCAGCGAGTAATTTAAGACAATTTATCAATGCCTTTAAATAGTAAATTAAATACATGTTTGGGTGCTTTTGATTGGCCAATTAAGCCACCGCTGTTATAGAATAGTCTATAAATACAAGTTGTGATCTTCAGTGCACCTTATACACAAAAACAATTGGCACTTCACATGGTGCAAGGGTTAGCAAGCTAGACTCGCAGACCATTGATAGTGAGTTTGATTCTTATTTGGCACGTTATACGTCTGGCCTTGTGCCACATCAAAGTTAAGCTTAGTAAATAACTATACACAGAAAACAATCCAACAATACCTTTCCCAAGGGTATTTGTTGTTGGTATCCGTCCGTCTTCTAAAGACGAAGGTATAGTGTCCATTTTCTTATTATCTGCAACTGCATGAGTGGCTGAACAGACCAATTTTTGAATGGCAATCTCTGGTGCAGTGATTGCAAACAAACAGTGATGCTGTAGTTGCTGTTGTCTCTCCTTCCTTTTGGTTCTCTTTTCCGTGGCGGCTTCTTTACTCTCCTTTTCACTCCTTCTCATTCCTTGTTTGACGAGGAGTCGCCAGGTCACACGGTCTTCTGCACAAGACTCTCATGTGTTGGTGTTAATGTGGCATAAAATGCAAACAGGCTTGTTCGGGATTTGAACTCGTGTCGCTGTGTTCATTTCCTACGACAATAACCATTGGGCGCTTTCTGTTTTAAAAACATTGTTATTTTTATGATTGTCTTCAATAATAATATTTCTGTTTTCTTCCCATACTTAAGTGGGAAAAATACTTCATATTCAAAATGCACCAAATGCCAATAAAACAATTTAGATTCTTTTTGATTTGTAATTGAAATTGATCTCTTATCAACACAGAAATTAGAAATATTATTATTTCCCGAATGGACTATTGACTTTCTTTGTTTTTGTTTTGTTTTACAGCATATCAACTTCGGTGGGTCATTAAATGCCGGCAAAATTTTTGAAATAAATTAATTCATAATGGATACTCAATTTTTTTTTATAAACTCATGTTTTACAATCCAACCCATAGATGGTACCCTAACAGGTATTACCACTCCGGGTTAGAGCAATGGTAATGAGGTGCTCCACATTCCCCAAAGCTCAAAAACTGTAACCTCACCATCAGTTAGATTTTAACGTCATACCCAGGACACGAAGACCCTCAGTCACCACCTTCTAGCACCCATATGATAAAAAAGGGTTGGGGCTTCCCATAAAGACAATAGAGTTGGGGACAATCATATAGGTGCTAGGGCTTGACATGACCAGCCGATTAATCAGAGGGGGCCTATCCGACCGCCCGTCTAGCCCAAGTAAGGGCCAAAGTGGAGTGTTGCATGTCATGGACTGCTCAGCCACTTGGATTCCATCCTTAAGCATCACCGGTTGCCACCTATGGTCAACAGGTGGCCCCATTGGGGGAGTCTTACCCCTATGCAGAGGTGCAGTTGGTGTATTCTAACGCCCCAAACAGAATGAATATTTATGGAGCAATAACTAAACCGCCCTGTCTTATCTTTGTCTAAAAGAAAAAAGATCTGGTAATTTTTCAGGTCAGAGGAAGAAAATCAAATATAAAATCTATACATATATGAAAACCAATGTCCCAAATAATAATAATAATAATGATAATAATGATAATAGTGATCTAAATGTAGACTTTGCGGTAATAGAGATGAGACTGTAAACCATGTACTCTGCGAATGTAGCAAACTAGCACAACGGGAGTACAAAACTAGACATGACTGGGTTGGGAAGGTGATCCACTGTGAATTATGCAAAAGATTTAATTTGTTTTAATCGTCCTCTTTTATGGTAAAAACGAGTTTAATTGTATATATTCGTTGTGTATTAGTAATCTTTAATCTTTCTTTGTTTTTTTAATTTGTAGTATATATAACGGGTTTGTTAAGAAAAAATACAGTAAAAAATGGGAAGGGAAAACCCCTCTCTTGTAAATAAGGAAAATAAATAAATAGGAATTTAAAAATAGTAAAAAATTTTTTTTAAATCAACAAAGAGGGGAAAAAACTTACAACAACCGTTCTTCCTGGTAGTAAGACCAAACTCGAATAATAAAATGATTGTAATATGAATTAAGAGAGCGTTATTGCCATTGGCTGGAGGTCAGGTGACCAGTACTATAAAACTATGGTCATCAGGAGGCGAGGTCATTTGCTGAGGGGGAAGAGTCGAGGTTTGATCAACCCCGATTGGTCCTTGGGTGAGGAAATTCGTTGTTGAAAGACCAGAAATTTCCAATGATCCCAAGGATATAACAACGCTGAAGACTTCCCCCTCAATCATCTTATAGATGTATTTTTACAAGATAATGATAATAGTGATCTAAATGTAGACTTTGCGGTAATAGAGATGCGACTGTAAACCATGTACTCTGCGAATGTAGCAAACTAGCACAACGAGAATACAAAACTAGACACGACTGGGTTGGGAAGGTGATCCACTGGGAATTATGCAAAAGATTTAATTTTGACCATACAACAAAATGGTATATCCATAAACCAGAATCTGTTCTTGAGAACGAAAGACATAAAATTCTTTGGGACTTTGAAATAAAAACGGATCACTTTATCCCAGCAAGAATACCAGACCTAGTGTTGATAAACAAAAAATAAAGAACGTGTCAACTGGTGGATTTTGCAGTTCCAGCAGATCACAAGGTCTAGATGAAAGAAAACGAAAAGATAGAAAAATACCTGGACCTTCCTAGAGAATTGAGAAAACTGTGAAATATGAGGGTGAAAGTGATACCAATTGTAGTTGGTGCATTGTGAACGATCCTCAAAAGTTTAGAAAACAGACTTAAGGAATTGGATAGTAGAGGAAGAATTGAGACCATCCTGACAACATGTTAATGTTAAGATCGGCTAGAATACTCAGAAGAGTCCTGGATACCTGAGGAGATTTGTTGTCACTGAGACTCCAGTGAAAGACCATCAGCTTACGCTGGTGTGAAAAACCTACAACGAGAATTACAAATACTCACGAATTTTGGAAGTGGACACAATCAAATAAACAGAAATGGAAGAAAAAGTTATTTAAGAAAAGAATATCTCAGAAGAACAAGAAAACTCGTAGAAACCAAGCTGTGCAGCAGAAATCTCGTCAAGAAAATAAATATCTGGGCCGTCCTCATTATAAGAAAATTTTTGACCATTCTTAAAATGAACTAAAGAGAAACTCCGACATAGACCAAAAGTAGACACGATCAATGACAATGCACAAGGCATGACCCCCGTGAATTGTCAGAGTCTGGGTATATGTATCAAGAAAACAAGGCGCAACATTGAGGATTGCTAGTATTATTTGTATTATTCGGACTATCGTCCTCATCTTCATTGTTATCTGTACAACGTTTCGGCCGATGTGCCCTCCGGCCTTCTTCGGGTATTTCTTGTTGTACTCGGGAACTTTCTGGTCGTAATCGGGAGCCATCACGGAACTTTGCACCTAACGCTTTATTCAGTCCACGGGGGTATCCTGTTCTCATTCCGCTAATCATAGCTGGGGTACAGATGTTAAGATGTGTTAATTATTATTCTATGTTACTGTTGTCCCTGACCAGGATTGAACCTGCAGTCTAGAGATAACTGTCTTAACCTAACTCCTTTATCCACTACGCTATGTGTCCAATTGGACAAACCAGTGTGAATTTTGTGACCTTATAAACCTAATGTCTTGTTTTGCGTAGAATATCTACCTATTCACTTATGTATGTTTCTTTATCTTTTTTTTTACCTAGACTCATATTGCGTGTTTGTTTTTGTTTTTTTTTTGTTTTTTTGTTTTGTTTTTTTTAATCTGATCTAGCCTTTTTAATTATAGGTTCCCATAAAAAGAGCAAGGAAAGATCAATTACTGCAGCCAATAACAGCAGTCATAACATATAGACAAGCAGAAAGAAGAAAAAAACAAGAAAACAGAAACGGGAAGAAAAACCAGGGAGATTGCACATAAAAAAAACCTGGACATTGTTAAGAGGAAACCTAAATAGAGAAACTGAATCGTTCCTAATTACAGCACAAAACAATGCTATAAGAACAAATTATATCAAAGCAAAAATTTTAAAAAAGACACAACAAAGCAGCAAATGTAGGGTGTGAGGAAACAGAGATGAGATGACCAGTCATGTATTAAGCGAATGTAGCAAACTAGCAAAATATTAGGCACGACTTGATTGGAAAGGTAATTCACTGCGAATTGCGCAAGAAACTAAATTTTGACCATACAACAAAATGGTATATGTACAAACGAGACAATCCAAATAACTACATTGTTAAGATCAGCTAGAATACTCGGAAGAGTCCTGGTGACCTGAGGAGGTTTGCTATCACTTAGCCTCCACTGAATCACCAGCTTAGGTGGGTGTGAAATATCTCATGGAAATAATAATAATAATAATAAGAAGAAGAAGAAGAAAAAAAAAGAAAAAAAAGAAAAAATAGACAAATATCTGGACCTTGCCAGAGAACTGAAAAAGTTATGGAATATGAAAGTGAAAGTGATACCGATTGTAGTTGGTGCACTTAGAACAGTCCCAAAAGGATTAGAAAAAGGCCTGGAAAGTTTGGATATCAGAGGAAGGATTGAAGCCATTCAGAACACTGCACTGCTAAAATCTGCCAGAATACTCAGAAGAGTCCTGGAGACCTGAGGAGACTTGCTGTCACTCAGACTCCAGTGAAAGACCATCAGCTAACACTGATGTGAAAACTCAAAAGGAGTAAATAATAATAATAATAATAATAATAATAATAATTGGGAAGGTGATCCACTGGGAATTATGCAAAAAATTAAATTTCGACCATACAACAAAATGGTATATGCATGAACCAGAATCTGTTCTTGAGAATGAAACGCAGAGAATTCTCTGGGACTTTGAAATAAAGACGAATCACCTTATCACAGCAAGGAGACCAGACCTAGTGTTGATTAACAAAAAAAGAAAGAACTTGTCAACTGGTAGATTTTGCAGTTCCAGCAGATCACAGGGTGAAGATGAAGGAAAATGAAAGAGAACTGAAAAATCTATGGAATATGAAGGTCAAAGTGATACCAATTGTAGTTGGTGCACTTGGAACGATCCCAAAAAGTCTGGAAAAAAAAGTATGGAAAATCGGGAAATCAGAGGAAGAATCGAGACCATTCAGAATACTGCATTGTTGTAATCTGCCAGAATACTCAGAAGAGTCCTGGAGACCTGAGGTGACTTGTTATCACTCAGACTACAGGGAAATACCATTACCTAACGCTGGTGTAAAAAAACTCATAATAATAATAATAATAAATGAAAGTCATGGACAATTGAAAGGTGAATGCAAAGACGCATCTTTACCCATAGCTGGAGGGAGAATAGTTGGATTCCAAGGTTTCCCAATGGCATTAGCGCTATACAGAATACAAAGAGCCTTGTCCATAATTTGAAATCGGTTCACCAAGTCCATTTTGTACGACGATAAGCATTACACTACGTGCCTCCAAATATTATTGAGGAAAAATAAGTAAAAGAAATTTGCGACGGCGGTTTGCATGAGGAATTAATTTCCCTCGGATATGCATAAACAATTTGTCTGTCCCATTAACAACAACAAAAAAGAAAAAGAAAAGAAAAGTATTTTTTCTCATTTTTTATTTTATCGGCGAAAGGTTAATATGCAAATAGAAACGTATTTGATGTTCGCTAAATGAATAATTCATAGGATTTGATAAATAATCATTTGCCAGTTTACACTGCTAAATTATACGTTGAAAGTACAATTTATTGTTTGATTAATTGATTCTAATGGCATGTAGACCCGCCTCATCATCATTATCATCAGGTTACGCTGTCAACACGCACTCTCTCTCTCTCTCTCTCTCTCTCTCTCTCTCTCTCTCTCTCTCTCCACCGGTCTTTATTGGTCATCGCTCCTGGCAAGTCCTCCTCACGACAACTGTATCCGTACAGACCTGATCAATGATGTAAGTTTTTGCTGGCCGAACCACTTTTTGAGTGTCCATTTGAAGGTGTCCACTGGAGACTCTCTCTCTCTCTCTCTCTCTCTCTCTCTCTCTCTCTCTCTCTCTCTCTCTCTCTCTCTCGTCTATGGGAGGTCATCCGCACAGCATTCATATTCCATTCAGAACTGATTGATGTACGTTTTTGCTGGTTGGCATACACTGGAGTGTCCGTAGCGAAAAAAATATTCTAAATTTTAAATTACAGGAGTGGGCGTGTCTCAACACGTAAAAAAGACAAACGCTAAAAGTTAATTTTCTTAAAAAGTGATCGTTGCAAAAAAAATATCTAATTAAAATCTCCCGCCCTCAAATCCAATCAATTAATATTCCACCCCTGTCTCAAATCTTTGTTCATTTTGAAATCAGATTCGAAAAAGCAAAGAGACTGAAATAAATTTATATCTGATAACTTTAAGATGTTTATTTATATATATTAATCGCCCTGAAGATGGTTTAACAAAAAACGACAAAACGAAACGTTAGCACATTATCATATATGAAAATGAATTCTCAGAAATTTATTATATATATATATATATATATATATATATATATATATATATATATGAGAGAGAGAGAGAGAGAGAGAGAGAGAGGGGCGACGATTAAAAACGAATGGTTTAAAGTACAAATCTTTTAAAATGTACCGACTATAGTTTCTCGCATTAACGCGAATTTTCGGGGGTATTTTTGGTCTTTCAAATATATAGGTAGGTTGTACCCATTTTCGATGTAGCGGTTTGGTTACACACCCGAATTCACCCCCTACGTAATACTGGAAGTAACTATAGAGAGTTGGTGTTTATTTCTATGCCTTACATTTTTTTTAAACTTTGTTCGTGTGTTCAATAGCTGTTTTGGTCACTAAATTCTGCTATTTTTCTTGCAGGTACAATATACATGGATTATCATTCCCTTTGTGTGAAGGTGCTTTTTTGAGAATTTTCCATTTCATCTCTGGTTCTTTCTTGTGTTTTTTCTTTTAATGACCATAAATGTTTTGCAAGCGTTGTTGTCTCACAATTTTTTTTTGTTCCTGAATGATAACTTGCCTTATGTGAAATGCAAATATTATTTTTATCAGAAGACTCTCAGGTGAATAAGTTACCAATGCCTTAGGTAGGGATTATTTTACTTTGACTCTCTTTTTTTTTCTTTTTTTTCTTTTTTTTTTTTTTTTTTGCTACTGTTGTGGCCTTGTTAGGGACAAGAATAAAGACACAAGAGATGAAATGAATTAGATAAACTAGTACAAAATAAAAAAGCGCCCTTCGGGCGATGTAAAAAAAATTTTTGAAACCTATTGCCTGAGGGGTGGGAGTAAAAAATTCAATGTCAACGAGTTTGTACACTAAGTAAGTAAAATCATCAAATTCATTAAAGGATTAAAAAATAAAACAATTTGAAATGTAAACTTTAAATATGTATTAAAATAAAACAAACTATATATAGATATATAATACCAGTCATGTATTTATTAAAACTTGTTTTAAAAAACAATGAGGACTGTCTAATGTTGCATGTTCAAATTTTGAGTGTATTTATTCTATGTTATGACGTTTGGGTAATGTGACGCAAGCAGTGACGTAATTTTTGTTACAGACAAAAACCGGAAGCGAATCTCCATTATTGATAGATATATATAAACAAAGAACAATAGAACACACATATACAAAATGAGAAGGTTACCCGCGAAGGCGGTCGATCAACTGTCCGATCAACTGACCGCTGGAATATTGACTCTCACTTAAGAGCAGTACCTGCTGCTATTTATAACTGAAAGAGTTCATGCATGCGTGGTCACGTCAAGCCCTAGCACCTATATGATTGCCCCAACCCTATTGCCCTTATGGCAAGCCCCAACCCCTTTTTATCATATGGGTGCTAGAAGGCGGTGGCTGAGGGTCTTCATGTCCTGGGAATGACGTTAAACTCTATCTGATGGTGAGGTTCCAGTTCTTGATTCCCTTCATCATCATTAATTGTGGTCTAAACCTCAACCAATCAACAGCAAGAATGAGGTGTACCAAGGAAGAACCAATCATTACTCCCAGGTCCACTCTGACCCGGAGTAGTAGTACTTGTTAGGGTCCCATCTATGGGTTAAATAAAAAGATGTGTTTATAAAAAAAATTGACTATCCATTAAGAATGAATTTATTTCAAAACTTTATCGGCATTAAATGACCCACCGAGGTTGTTAAACATAACAAACCAACCAAACCAATTTTTCTAAAATTATGAACGAATAAAATTAAACACACACAAATACACACATCATGTGTATGTGTGTTTGTATGTCTATTATTTTAATGTCCTAACAGTCATAAGACAAAAGAACAATTGTTTTATGTAAATAATTAAACAAAACATAGGTAGCACAATCACAAGTGATTCATGCAGAATAAGTCAGAATACTAACACAACCAAATATTCAGTTATATGAAAACTAACAGGCGCGTGGTCTAATGGTTAGAGTCGTAGGAAGTGGACTCGTCGACCTGAGTTCAATTCCTGGACGAAGCTGTTTGAATTTCATATAGCGCTAATACCCTTGGGAAAGGTATGAATCCAATTCTCCCTCCAGCTATGGATAAATAGCAGGGCAGACTGGGCTCTTTAACCCTGGCTAGGTAACCAGTCTAGGAGAAAGAAAACTCTGAATTCAAACCTGTTAAACTCCGCTTAAGAAATTGACCTTGTGTCACATCCTGCTCGTGCGGAGGGGTTTGTATATATATATATATATATATATATATATATGAAAACTAACATATTAAAAAAACTGTACAAGTTGTGAATAGGATTTGAACTCGAGTCGCTGAGTCTATTTCCTGTGACGATAACCGTAACGCCACAAGAAACTAAGAAGGTATTCAGTCGTCTCTTCTAATTTACAGCGGTGAAATTGCCATTTTGGGTTTCTTCAAATAAACTCTGTTACTAAAAGCCCCACTCAGAGTGTACATAATTTTTTTCAAGAATATATTGATTTTTCTCTTGAATATCTCATATACGTGGGTCGTCTGAAAAGTTCAGAGGCTAACCAAGATACTCTCATAGAATGTGATCAAAAAAGGTTTATTTTTCCAACATTCTTTCTTTCGTTAACGTTGCAGTGCTTGGATCCCACTGGCCCAAAAGGTCATCAACAGCATATATATATATATATATATATATATATATATATATATATGAAAAGTATATGTATAAAAGTATGAGAATGAACAATATGGAATAAAAGTATATATATATATATATAAATAATATATATATATATATATATATATATATATATATATATATATATATATATATATATATATATATACTTTTCACACACACACATATATATGGTTTAATATATATACACTTTTTATATATACTTTTCATATATTATTATGCGATATTATATATATATATATATATATATATATATATATATATATATAAAAGTACATATATATATATATATATATATATATATATAGTAATCAACAGACAGTCCTGTTTTAACGTATAACGTCTCCTCACACACACACACAAACACACATAAACACATATACACATACACATACACACACACACACACACACACACACACACATATATATATATATATATATATATATATATATATATATATATATATATATATATATATATATAACTGATATTTAATAAAGAATCAATATAGTCTTAGGAAATAATGTACACAGTGACAGTGGCTTTTAGTATCTGGATTTATTTGAAGAAATCCAGAATGACAAACAATGTGAACACAGTAAATTAGAAGAGACTTCTGAGAGAGATTTTAGGATTTTAGTTTCACATATTGAAGTAAATGGCGAGAAGAAATAAAACACGTCTTTACACTCATATGCCTCACTTGATTGGTTTGGTTTGGTTTGTTTTACGGCATATCAACCTCAGTGGGTCATTTAATACCGATGAAGTTTTGAAATAAATTTGTTCTTAATGTATACTCAATTTTTTTTATAAACACATTTTTCTATTTAACCCATAGATGGGACCCTAACAGGTACTACCACTCCGGGTCAGAGTGGACCAGGGAGCAATTGTGATGAAGGGGTGCTCCACATTCCCCAAACCTCACAAACTGGAACCTCAACATCAGATAGAGTTTAACGTCATACCCAGGACATGAAGACCCTCAGCCACCGCCTTCTAGCACCCATATGATAAAAAGGGTTAGGGCTTACCATAAGGGCAATAGGGTTGGGCCAACCATATAGGTACTAGGGCTTGACATAACTAGCCGATTTATCGTTTTATCAGTGGGAGCCTCTCCGATCGCCCGTCTAGCCTAAGTAAGGGTCTAAGTGGTGTTTTGCGTGTCATGGACTGCTCAGCCACCAGGGTTCCACCCTTAAGAATCACGGGTCGCCACCCACGACCAACAGGTGGCCCTATTGGGGGAGTCTTACCCCTCTGCAGAGGTGCAATCGGTGCAATCTAACGCCCCATCCGACAGGGTGGCCCTCACTTGATATTCTAATATTTAAACAAAATTTAAAAAATTAACTACACCATGTAGTTTTATTAATACTATCAAAAACAATGCAGCCCCGGGCACAAGTATTTAAGTTTTAATATAATTAAATATTATACTGAATTAGAAAAACTAATGAAATTAAATACGAACACAAAAAATATTACATTTATTTTTCCTTTTTCCTTATTGATTTCAGTATAAAATCATACATAGGATTAATACGTTTGAGAATAAAACAATAACATTAAAAATCAATAACACCAAGAAATTATTTATCAAACACGCTTTTATTAAAATGATATGCAAATTAACCGCACCATATACTATGTAAACATTTATTTTCTTAATGATATATAACACACATTGCAGGATTTTAAACGCACTAATAATATGGCTGTTTTGAGGCAAATCAAACTCAGATTTTTATAGAGACATCGTTAATACATAAGATTTATTCTATCTATCTATAAATGATTTTGATTATAAATTGAATACTGATTGATTAACTTGCCCAGTTCCTGGGGAGATACGTAGTTTCGGTTACAGACAGATAGACACAGAATTTCCATCATAATAAGTTGCTAAGTAACAGAGAAGAAAAAGTATATACGTGGTTAATCCCAAATGTAAGGTGTCCAAAGCGCCAGGAGACCAGGAAAACTTTTCATGACAACACTGGCGGTCACACTCAGCCGTGGCAGTTGTTTCTGATGGAGCTCCCGATTGACGCTACCACGCATGAAGTTCACGCATTTATACGCTTTTAGAATGCAATAGGCATTAAACTGATCGAAATTCATCGCCAATTAACGGAAGTGTATGGCGAGTTGTACATGGATGTCAAAAAAGTCTACAAGTGGTGTAGGGAGTTTTCAACGACAATGAGGTTCAACGCTTCCTCAACGGCATGTCGGGCATACAAAAACTGCCACTACGCCTACAAAAATGCATCGATGAAAATAGTGGTTATGTAAAAAAAAAAAAAAAAAAAAAAAAAAATAGTTGTTCAACCTTTAAATTCATTAAATATCATTGACAATAAACAATAAGCATTTCTGTGATTTCTAAATGTTTTGTAAACCTTATCTTTACTTTCGTACATAATGTTGCATACCTCTTTCTTTACTTACTTCTATTCTTCTTCTGGTGTCTTTGACATCTTAAGTTCTTCTAGCGTCTTGATTTCGTCTTGGTGGTCAGTCGCACTTAACTCATTTCTTCTCCTAGATCAGTCTTGTTACCAAGACATTCACCAACCACAAAACCGTGTTATTTTCTTAAGCTTTTATTTACTTAACTAAACATTTCATGTAACTAAACATCTGACTAACATAGCGAGCGTATGCAGTGAGTTCCAGTTAAGGCAGGACATCTCTGCCCGATGTCCAAACTGAAACTGAGGACCCAACCAGGTCCCACATGACTTCACGTATTTCGCGGGCTTTCTGTACTATTCCATGGAAAGTCCCACCCGTGATATGAAAAGGGCCATCGCTTTAGAAATACAGGGCATTGACAATAATCTTATGCAACCGCATAGATTATGTAACAATAATAACAATTTCTTCATACTATCCACTGATAGTATGAAGAAATTGTTATTATTGTTACATAATACACTGATTGTATGCTCTGCAGAGAGATAAGACCTCCACCCCACCTCACCTCCACTACAAAGAGATGTCCTAGGTATGACACAAAACTGCATCTGGTGGTGATCTGGAGTACCACTTTATTGTTATTACTCCACTCTGACTAGGAGCGGTAGTGCCTATTCGAGTACACTCTATGGGTCAAATAGATCTGTTTAAGAATTAAGTTAAGTATCTGGCCGCCATCCTTGGCCAGTTGTAAAGACCTTAAAGTAAATAAGTAAGTCCCGAGTTATAGAATCCTTTGGTAAGTGAATAAGTCCTGTGATATAGAATCCTTTGGTAAGTCAATAAGTCCTGTGGTATAGAATCCTTTGGTAAGTCAATAAGTCCTGTGGTATAGAATCCTTTGGTAAGTCAATAAGTCCTGTGGTATAGAATCCTTTGGTAAGTCAATAAGTCCTGTGATATAGAATCCTTTGGTAAGTCAATAAGTCCTGTGGCATAGAATCCTTTGGTAAGTGAATAAGTCCTGTGCGTTTGGTAAGTGAATAAGTCTCCTGTGATATAGAATCCTTTGGTAAGTCAATAAGTCCTGTGGTATTGAATCCTTTGGTAAGTCAATAAGTCCTGTGTATAGAATCCTTTGGTAAGTCAATAAGTCCTGTGATATAAAATCCTTTTGGTCCGTCGTCCAAGAAGATCCAAGTAGTAGTGAGCTAAGATTAGAATCAGCCAGTATAAATAATAATATCAGCAGCAGAATACCGCAGTGGTTGGTCAATTGGTTGGTCACATGTTTATCGGCGAGTCTATAAGTAGGAGTAGGCATTTATCACACGCCTTATATACTAAAAACTCCAACATTTGTATGCGATAATAATACTTGATGCTATTGTAGCGAGATTGAACAGCAAAACCCACAAACCTGCGATGAGCCAACAACGGTCCGTCGGTCGAAGAGACAGCGAGTGGCATGTTGTGTGTGTGGGGGGCGGAAGCAGAGAAGGTGAAAATGTGACGAGTTCGAGGCGGACACGAGACGAGTTGCGAAGGGGGTGAACACGACGGACTTAGTTTGTCAGAATTCTTCTCAAGGTTGCGAAACGTAAATTTGACGACGTGTTTCTTGTAGAATACAGAAGGTGAAGCTTGGGCGTTGGTAGTAGAGCTTATTTCGGCCAAGTGTTACGTCGTCTTTGGCAGAATCAGTCATATAACTGTGCAAATTATTTGTATTAAGAATAGTTACCTGAAGCTATATTGTTTACTGGGGATTATTATAAGTTACTTGAAACATAGAACTAGTATTATCTGCGTTATTCGGACTATTGTCCCCATCTTCATTGTTATTTGTACAACGTTTCTGCCGATATGCCCTCCGGCCTTCTTCGGGTATTTCTTGTCGGACTCGGGAACCTTATCGGACTCGGGAACCTTCTTTTCGAACTCGGGAACTTTCTTGTCGTAATTGGGAGCCATCACGGAACTTTGAATCTAACCCTTTATTTAGTCCACGGGGGTATCCTGTTCTCATTCCGCTAACCATAGCTGAGGTAGGAGTTGTGTTAATTATTTTTCTAACTGCCTCTACTCAAGATTGAACCCAGGATCCAGAGATAACTGTCACTTAGAACTGTCTTAACCTAACTACCTTATCCATTAGGCCATGTGTCCAGAAGGTTCCCGAGTCGGACAAGAAATACCCGAAGAAGGCCGGAGGGCATATCGGCCGAAACGTTGTACAAATAACAATGAAGATGGGGACAATAGTCCGAATAACGCAGATAATACTAATCTTCAAGCCTCATCTCAAACATTCAGAGAAACCATAGAACTGTGTGAAAGCAAATGACTATAATTATAATTATAATCACTTGAAACTCTATGATAATTAGTATTAGATGCATTAGTATTAGATACATGAAAGTATACAACTGAGTACAAAATATTTGGATTAAGAATATTTGAGATATAACTGTGTGCAAAAAACAACTACACAAAAAAATGTACAATGAATGTCCTAAGCTCAAGGAATAAAATAACCCTAGACAGGTTGAAATGCCATTAAAAACTAATCAATGATTGAAAAACCAGGCGTGATCAGCCTTTTTCGAGAAGCTGGTCGCCTGAGACAGTAGGTGGGGGCTTCACTACGAATTAAAAAATTCAAGGAAATTTTATGATTGAATTTATCGCAGTTATTTTAACGACAGGAGGCCATACGCTTACATATTTGCCTTAGAAATTAGGAAAAGTCGATTTTTTTTCTCTTCAGTAAAACATCTTTTTTCTATTAAAAGAAAATGAAATCGTAGATTTCTTTCGTTTTATTTTTCATTTGAAAATATTTTTCGGGTGAAGCATTTAACATCTGCTATTAATCGCCTTGAAGATGGTTTAACAAAAAAAGACCAAACAAAACGTTAACATATTATCATATATGAAAATACATTCTCAGAAATTTATATATATATATATATTATATATATATATATATATATAATATTATTTTCATATATATATATGAGACGTAAACAAACAGACGATGTTTGTGATATGGCTATTTTCAGCCGACAATATTTGGGAGAATATGTGCTTAAATGAAGTCGAACCTATTTTTTGAAATTTAATTCATTAATAATTAATTAGGCGGGATTAAACTATTTTTTAAATGTAAGGCTAAACAAATCGAGAAAAATCAATCTCTGTATGTACATTTCGGCCTATTAGGCCTCATCAGCAGAGCTATAGATACGAAGACCGCCCCGTGTGTGATTCGAAACCTGTCTGTCAAATTAGCAGGCAAGTGTCTTACCTCCACACCAAACGGACTTAGCATGATTTTCTTCGACTTCATTTAAGCACATATTCTCCCAAATATTGTCGGCTGAAAATAGCCATATCACAAACATCGTCTGTTTGTTTACGTCTCGTAAGTTCGTGTAGAGGTCACTTAAGAGGAATATAAATACTACTACTTAACAAGCGAAGAAATCTTGCTAAATCCGTTTGGTGTGGAGGTAAGACACTTGCCTGCTAATTTGACAGACAGGTTTCGAATCACACACGGGCGGTCTTCGTATCTATAGCTCTGCTGATGAGGCCTAATAGGCCGAAATGTACATACAGAGATTGATTTTTCTCGATTTGTTTAGCCTTACATTTAAAATAGTTTAATCCCGCCTAATTAATTATTAATGAATTAAATTTCAAAAAATAGGTTCGACTTCATTTAAGCACATATTCTCCCAAATATTGTCGGCTGAAAATAGCCATATCACAAACATCGTCTGTTGTTTACGTCTCGTAAGTTCGTGTAGAGGTCACTTAAGAGGAATATAATACTACTACTTAACAAAGCGAAGAAAATCATGCTAAGTCCGTTTGGTGTGGAGGTAAGACACTTGCCTGCTAATTTGACAGACAGGTTTCGAATCACACACGGGGCGGTCTTCGTATCTATAGCTCTGCTGATGAGGCCTAATAGGCCGAAATGTACATACAGAGATTGATTTTTCTCGATTTGTTTAGCCTACATTTAAAATAGTTTAATCCCGCCTAATTATTATTAATGAATTAAATTTCAAAAATAGGTTCGACTTCATTTAAGCACATATTCTCCCAAATATATATATATATATATATATATAATATTATATATATATATATATATATATATATATATATATATATATATATATATATATATATATTATATATATATATATATATATATATATATATATATGGTGGACTATAAATGACTAACACATGAAAAAGGTTAATCATTTAGTTTTTTGAGTCATGAATAACAGTCCAAGAAAAAATATTCTTAATTAGTTGCGAAAAATTATATCTTTCAGATTGACTCCATTTTTATGAATGCAAAGTCACTCCTTAATTGGAGCACTTCTTCGTATGACTTTTAAATCTTTCACTGTTTTGTGAACCATCTTAAATAGCCCAGTCTGCCCTACGATCTACCCATAGCTGGTGGGAGAGTAGTTGGATGCATACCTTTCCCACGGATATTACCGCCATGTGAAATACAAACTGCTACGTCTAGAATTTGAACTCGACTCTAACCATTACACTATGCGCCTCCACATACTATCCTGTGTATAATTAAGAGATGTACTTATACTTTTGTTTACTTAGTTTCAACGTTGTAGAGTGTGGTAATAGATAATACCAAATGATATCCGTTTTTATTGTATGTTTCACTGTTATATACCCACAACGAACGAGGAGAGTGTTCAGAGAGTTCTCAGATGATATATTATATATATATATATATATATATATATATGTGTGTGTGTGTGTGTGTGTGTGTGTGTGTGTGTGTGTGAAATAAAATTGGAACTTAATCCGACAGTGTGAATATGATATATTGAAAAAATAAAGGATGTTTACAAATGCATGGGCTCATCAGGAGAGAATGTGCAAACCGTTTCGGGGTTCCTCTCTACGGTTTAAAAAAGCAACACCGGCCCTCTGCACTGATGTGAGGACTCTCGCATATATATATATATATATATATATAGAGAGAAGAGAGAGAGAGAGAGAGAGAGGGGGAGAGAGAGAGAGAGAGAGAGAGAGAGAGATTAGAGAATTACTTTAGAGATAATGTCGGTGATCTTCATTTCCCTGGTTATATGTTGATTCTTTTAACTGTTTTTCTTCTTACTTAATTCTTCTAAGGGCTTGTCTTCTTTTGGGCTGATTTTTTTTCATTGTAATTAAAACAACTAACAAGACTTTGTTAGTTTGATCAAGCTTTTTATTCTATCTAGCCCATATCACCGCGCGGGAGAGATGACCCCAGCAAGAGAGACAAACGCGTCTGCTCTGTTCTAAAGTCCGGTCAGATCTAATCAATAAACTAAATCACGTGTTTCTCATGTGAGATTCGCGCCTCTGGGGGTCAATGGTCATTAACAGTCAGTGGTAAATGTCCACTGGCTCCCCTGATCCCAAAGTTAACGGCCCGAATTTAATTCTACTTACAGGTACTGCTAAAAATTTATGACTCCTCATAAATTGTAGCATCATTAGCAATAATAAAATCCTGGTCTCTTTGGTTTATAAGAAAATCAGCCAAGTATTATTAGGAGTGTACTTATTTTATGAGCTACACTGTATATCAGGATCAGCGCGACTTTTTCTGTTTGTTTCTTTCACCGGAAGTTCCGCCATGACCGAATAAGATCATTCTCCTGTTTAATAAGCTCATTTCCTGTTTATTCCTTTATCAGAGGGATAAATCATGATTACTTTATAAACCGACTTCTAAATTTAGAACTTTTAGAATCCTATCAACGTTGGAGATTGCCTAATCTAATTATCCAGCCGGGTGCTGTCGAGCAAAATGAAGAGCAACAAGTTCAGGAGTCAGGCGGAGTCGGGGGGGGGGGAAAGATGTCGATCAGCCAGAACGGAAGTACGTGTGCCGATTGAGAGCCATTGAATGTGCAGAGAATCGGCAGTCGCAGGAAGAATAAGTGGATCCCAGACCAGCCAGCAGGGTTGATGAAGGGGGTGGGGTGGGGGGTCGGGAAAGAGAGACAGACAGACAGACAGACAGACAGAGAGAGAGAGAGAAAGGAGAGGAATTGATTGTCTGTGATATCTGAGAAGACATCAAACAGAGACCAATAAAGATGAGATCAGATAAAAGTCGGAGTTAAGTATCATCGAGATGTTAAGATGAAACCGGAAGTGGCGAATACGAGAACGAGGCAGGTTGAGAATCATGAGAACGAGACAGCAGAAGCTGGAGATCGAAGAAAGACAGTGGTTTGGTAGACAGAGACATCTTAACAAATTTTGTTTTTTTCTTTTATTAGTCTGGCTGTCATTCGAATGGTTTGGATTCTCTCTTTAAGGGCATATCAACGTGCGTGGGTTATCTAATGCCAAAGGCATTCCTGTAGAAGAACAGTATGTGTACTATTTAATCCATAGCTGAGATATGAGGGGGTTTATAAATAATATTATATTTTTTCTATATCTATAATTTATATATATTTATAAATATAACAGTGTTCAATATCAGTGATAGAGCATATATAGAAATTGACTGTCACTAAGAGCTATCCTAAAACACACGCGCGCACGCACACAAACACACACACACACACACACACATATATATATGGTATAAAGTGAATTATATATATATATATATATATATATAAAGTGTTTGAGATGGCGATAGTTTGGAAGATTATGTGCTTAATTAAAGTCATACCTAATTTGAGAATTAATTAGTTATAATTAAATGAATTAGGCGTGCAAATCGGTTTAAATGTAAGGTGTAAACAAATCGAGAAAAAGTCAATCTCTGGCTGAAATGTACATAGAGATTGACTTTTTCTCAATTTGTTTACGCCTTACATTTAAACCGATTTGCATACCTAATTCATTTAATTATAATTAATTCTCAAATTAGGTATGACTTTAATTAAGCACACAATCTCCCAAATATATATATATATATATATATAATAAAATAAATATATAAAGGTATTACATATCTATTTATTTGATGACAAAGAAACAGTCACAACCATTCGGTTTCATGCATGTGTAAGTGCAAACAATCTTCAGGTGACGTTGTTTGAAATGCAAGGAAAATCGAAAATTACAAAAAGTTTAATAGACATAGGATGTGTATGATTGGATGAAATGTTATGCGTATGTATGTGCTGTTATTTTGAACGTGTATGTGTGTTTATTGACAGTGCAAAGGTTATGTATACGGGACAGCAGGTCTCGCACACATTCACATCATTCTATGAATGTGCAACGTTTGATCAATGCAGACATGTAAGCGTTTGTATTCATGTGCATATGTGTACGTGGATGTGTGTATTTTTTAGGGTATAGGCGGATGTTGGCATTAGGTCTGTAGGGGGTTGGGGAGGGGGAATGGATACTGTCACCAGTTTGGATTAAAGGGATGTATGCGGACGATGCAATGAAGGATGTTAAATAATATTAATTTTAAGATTTCAAATATTTTGTATACTGCGGGTGGGGTGGGGTTTGGATTGTGGTTTGATAGATGAAGTTGGTCAGATGTTAAGTTGTTCGGGGTTGGTTATTTGTTCCAAGTATGTACGCAAATACGTACGCACGCTCGTAGTTTCATTCATACATGCGTACACGTACACACACACACACACATAGAAGGATGCGCACGCGCATGCCCATACACCCGGGCGTAAGTAAACACTCGTACATAGCGTAACTCATACACTCATACATAACAGTACTCATACATACCTATATACACACGCATACCCATATATGCTCCATATATACATATGCACACATACACACACATACATATATATGCACATATATATATATACATATATACATACATACACACACACGCACATATACACATATGCACACACATATACATATATATATATAGATATATATATATACACACATATGCATACATATACCTACACACATACATACACATACACAAATATACATAAACACACATGCACATACATACATATACATACATATATACATGAACACATATAGATATATAAACGGACTCCAGTAAAAGCTGAAACAGTGACAATCCCACACTATATATATATATATATATATATATATATATGGTATAAAGTGAATTATATATATATTGTTATGATGTTAATCCAACAGTAAAAAAGAAGTCAAGTCGAGATAGGGTAAAATAAGACAAGTGTATTTACAATAATGGTACATGAACGGCTAGCTGCTGTTAACGGTAACAGTACAACCTTTTCACTCAGTGTCTCACTATTTATAGTGAGAACCGGTGTATATTCTCCACTGTAGGAACGGCCGGTACAACATATATATATATATATATAATAAAGCGAATTAGGCTGTAAGTATAGACATATTAACAAATTTCTCTTGTGTTATCTACCACCTGACCTTAATTAATCCCATATTGTTTATTCCCCAATGTTAAACTGAGAAAAATATTTTGTTTATTTATTGATTTATTTTATTTTTTCTTTACTTGTTTATCTATTCATTTTTATTCCTTAATCTTCATTTATTCATTTTTTTCTCTCGTTTGAATGAAATGTGCACAAATACTTAATCATGTTATATATATATATATATATATATATATATATATATATATATATATATATTCGAGTAAATGTCTCGCGAAAGAAGAACTAACAACGTGAACACACCTCATGCTATATACACACTGGCTTGACTGGCTACCTTTTACTACGCTCACGTCTCTTGAGTAACGGAAATATAGTATCCATAATTTCATAATTTTTAGGTTTTGAATCCTGCTCTGCTATAATAGCATTAGGCACTCTTTTTAAGTAAACAGTTTTCTTATTGAAGAGACTGGTAGTTGGGAGAAAACCCCTCCGATCAATGGGCTATTCACGTCAAGCCCTAGCACCTATATGATTGTTCTGATCCTATTGTTCTTGTGGCAAACCCTCAACACTTTTTATCATATATATATTTACCAACCCCTCCACACGAGCAGGGTGCGACAAAAGGTCAATTTCTTAAGCGGCGTTTAACAGGTTTGAATTCAGAGTTGTCCTTCTCCTATACTGGCTACCTAGCCATAGTTAAAGAGCCCAGTCAGCCCTGCTATTTACCCATAACTGGAGGGAGAATTGGATTCATACCTTTCCCAAGGGTATTAGCACCATGTGAAATACAAACAGTTTCGTCTAAGAATTGAACTCGGGTCGACGAGTCCACTTCCTACGACTCTAGCCTCCACTTTTTATCATATATCTGCTAGAAGGTGATGGCCGACGGTCTTAGTGTTCTGTGAATGACGTTAAACTTCATGTTGTGGTGAAGTGCTAATTCTATAGCTCTGGGGAGTGTGGAGTACCCCTTCATCAACTTTACTCCCACTCAGACCCGTGTAGTCCTTGTTAGGGTCCCAATTATGGGTTAAATACAAAAACTGAGTTTTAAAAATTTGTTTAAAAAACTGAGTTTAAATAAATTCAATACCCATCAAAAATGAATAAAGCAAAACGTCGTCGACATAACGTAATCTAGAAAAGGTTTACATGACGTAAAATCCAACTAAGCAACGAACCAACCAACCAACCAACCGACATATCTATCTATCTATCTATCTATATATATATATATATATATATATATATATATATATAGCAATAGCATAATCTTTACAGATCATTGCCGTCCCTCACAATCCCACAACTCCACCACCAGAACCCTTCCTTGCACGAGCCCTCAAATGACTCATCAAACCTAGAGCAGATCCACAAAGTTTGCTGCAAATATGACATTGAAAAGACTTCCTTCCCGTTGAATGAGATGATTCAGATGAATCAGATGATAAATTTAATGCTTATGCAGCACCATATGTCTCTTAAGACCAGAAGCCGACTTACAGACCTTACCACAGATAGCACAAGACACATTGTTTGCTCCTGGAATCTGCATTGATTGACCCAGGTGAGACTTCCTATATATATATATATATATATATATATATATATATATATATATATATATATATATATATATATATATACACACACATTTGTACTTACACTAGATATTTCTTTATTTTACGTCCGAATTCAATTCTATTAGTTACGTCTTGAATTTTAACGTCTATTTTTACTGGTAACTAAAGGTGTTTAGAAAGAAATGAATATGTTTAATTTCACACATAACATTAAATAACACGCACACAACGTATGATTAATGTGTGGAGGGTGATCACTAATTAGGACTGAGCATATTCTAGTGGTGACCACCTCTGTCATTTTCATATGTTTACTTTTATCATTATATATATATATTATATATATAATAGAAAAATTGCAGAAACACACACAACCTATCAAATATTGGATATATTCTGCCAAATTAATAACTCAATGCCTGAAGAAGACAACAGATCAGAAACACGTGTCGCGTATGTAAGATAAAAAGACTTTTTTAAATTTTCTGAGAACATATTACATTTTGCGGACCTTCTTTTTTATAAAATATTCAATTTTCTCCCGTTGGAACCAGAACAACATTTATATATATATATATATATATATATATATATATATATATATATATATATATATATATATATATATATGCCTTAATCAGTTGACTGGTGACTAAATAAAGCGCAGAGATTGTGGATTCATTATTTCTTTTCCCAAGGGCATAAAACCTCTCTGAACATATAAGTATCCTCAGCTGAAAATTCGATTTTCTCAATTACATTTTCCGTATTGATGGCTTTTACACCTCCCCGCACAACTGTAACCAGCAAAGATATCTTAATTGAATGTCAATCCCATATAAAATGAATAAATAAAACAATGCTGTCTCTTCTATCTGTTCACGCTACGCATCACAAATTGAATCTGATAAAATAGAAAACAGAAAAGAGATGATACGTAAGAGCAGAGTGAAGACAACAATGGTTTGAGATAATTGAAAAGTTACCCATGAGAAGATAGGCATTAAAAAGTATTGCCCAATTCAATTTAACGATTCCACATGATCTTACAACTAAATATAAACACAGTCACTCAAATGAGGTGAATATTGCCTAAGGAGTTTATTATAGGAATGCATTAGACATGTTTTTGTTTTTTTGTTTTTTACTATAGGAATCCATTGGAATCGGTTTTACTATAGGAATGCATTGGAAATGTTTTTTTACTATGGGAATGCATTGAAAGGGTATTAATATAGGAATGCATTGGACATTTTTTTTACTCTGGGAATACACAGGAAATAGTTTTACTATAGGAATGCATTGGAAATTTTTTCTTTTTTACTATGGTTTTATACAGGAATACATTGGAAATGCTTTTTACCATGAGATATCATTGGAAATGGTTTTATGATAGGAATGCATTGGAAATGGTTTTACTACAGAAATACATTGGACTGTTTTGTTTTGTTTTATACAGGAATACATTGAAAATAGTTTTTACCATGAGATATCATTGGAAATGGTTTTATGATAGAAATGCATTGGAAATGGTTTTACTACAGAAATACATTGGACTGTTTTGTTTTGTTTTGGGGTTTTTTTTACTATGGGAATGCATTGGAAATTGATTTTTTGTAACTATAGGAATTATACTTTTTTTTTTCTTTTTTCTTTTACTATGGGAATGTATTGAAAAGGGTTTATGTATTTACGTAGGTCATTCAATAAATAAGGTGAATTTTTCCTCGGGAGTTGGCTATAAGAAATACTGTTTATGATATGAATGCATGGGAAAGGGGTTTTACTATAGGAATCCATTGAAAAGGTTTTTTTTACTAAAGGAATACATTGTAAAGTGTTTTGATATAGGAATGCCTTTGAATGTGTTTAAATTTAGGAATGCATTGGAAGGAGTTTTACTATAGAAATGCATTGGAAAGGATCTTAATACAGGAATACGTTGGAAAAGGTTTCATTATCCGAATGCATTGGAAAACATTTTATTGTAGGAATGTATTGGAATTTTTTTTTTTTTTTTTACTATAGGAATGCATTGGAAATGTTTTACTATAGGAATGCATTGGAAATGTTTTTATAATAGGAATACATTGGAAAGGGTTTTGATATAGAAATGCATTGGAAAGTGTTTACTATAGGAATGCATTGGAAAGTGTTTTACTATGGGAATGTATTGGAAATGTTTTTTACTATAAGAATATATTGGAAAAGATTTTAATATAGAAATGTATTTACCAGAGGTATTCAATAATTAAGGTGAATTTTGCCTAAGGTATCGCCAATACGAAGTATTGTTTGCAGTTGTATCTTTTTCGAAGAAATCATTAGTGATTGGTCCGTTCATGTCTCAGGAGACTGTCTGTATTACATTCTTTACGGACCACTGCGCTCGGAACTATTTCTTTAACGGGGAGTCAATATATTTATACTCCACAGACTGTTTTTCGACACAGGCTCGTACAGGTACCCCCATGTTTATTCCATTTATAAAGATGTTTAACTAAAATATGCTTCTGCACATATCCTATGACCCCTTATTTCGTTTTACCATCTTATATTGTACTACTTGGAGATGAGTGGTGTAATGGTTTGAGTCGTAGGAAATGGACTCGTCGACCCGAGTTCAAATCCTGGACAAGGCTGTTTGCATTTCACATAGCGCTAATATCATTGGGAAAGGTATGAATCCAATTCTCCCTCCGTCTATGGGTAAATAGCAGGGCAGACTGGGCTATTTAACCATGGCTAGGCAACCGGCCTAGGAGAGGGAAAACTCTGAATTCAAACCTGTTAAACTCCGCTCAAGAAGTTGACCTTGTGTCGCATCCTGCTCGTGTGGAGGGGTTGGTGCTCAGTCGGTAGAGCGTTCGGCTAGAAACCACAAGGTTCCTAGTTCGATACCGGTCCCCGCCAACTCAGCGTATGAGTAGCACAGGGATCTGTGCGGTAAAGTAAGGAGCTGATGGTAGGTGTGGCGCTCCACCTCAGATGCTAAAAAACAATCTCCTTGGTCTAGCGCTATTGAAAAGGGGATAGACTCCCTCGCTGACTGGCTGATACCGACTTTAGGCTGCCCCGTCGACTTTACTTTACTTTTACAAGATTATGTGTTTCCAATAAATCAACTGTTTTTGTGATTCTGTCTCGTAGGGAAAAGGCATGTTTTGCCCATTTATAATTTTTTTTTTGTTTTACTGAAACGCTTCTCCTTACCCATCCTTATGTAAATTCCACATGGTTTACTCTTCTCATCTACCAAAAAATTGCTGACATACCTCTGTTCAAGCCGGGGTCACTTTGTTAGATTTGCCACCATTTTGAATAGCTTCAAAAGAAAGATTTTTGTGAGATAAAAATAAATTTTGCAATAAACTAATTCCAAACAATTGAGGAAACTTCGTAAATAAAACAATTAACGACAAAGTAAATATATATATATATATATATATATATATATATATATATATATATTAAATATCACCAGAGCTTGTTTTGCCCATGAGCACCATCAACAGAAGATAATATCTAAATAGGGGAGTGGTTCACACTCGAATGGAGATGATTAATCGAGCGAAGCCCAAATAACATTTTAGTCCGAAACTTCAAACGGTGAGGAATTTGTTGAAAGTGATTCAAGAAGAAAACACACAAAAAATCAAAGAGTCGTATCAATAGTAATCACACTTCATATTAATATGCTGTATATCCTCTTTGGGCATAAACACAGATTATTATTATTAGTAGTAGTAGTAGTAGTAGTAGTAGTAGTTTTTCACACCTACCGTAGCTGGTGATTCACTGGAAGCTGAGTGACATCAAGTCTCCTCAGGTCTCCAGGACTCTTCTCAGTATTCTAGCCGACCCCAACAATGCTATATTTTGGATGGTCTCGATTCTTCCTCTGATTTCCAATTCACCCAAATTCTTTCCCAGAGCTTTGGGGATCGTTCCAGGGTCACAAATTACAATTGGTACGACCCCCACCTTCATGTTCCAAAGTTTCCCCAGTTCTATGGCAAGGTTTATTATTATTATTATTATTACTAGCAAATATATGCACCCTCCGGGTGCAAGTATTTAAGTTTTAATGTAATAAAGTATTGTATTAAATTAGAAAGGCTAATAAAACTAAATAAGAATGCAGATAAAATGATTTGAAACAGAGGGAGGTATAATAAAAAAATAGAACAACTGAAACTTACTCTTCCATCACTCCCGTCTTTCATTGTTATTTTTTCTAATTTAAGTATTTAGTTAAAAGAGGAAGTAAAGAATAAAATGACAGTTATCTTTTCTTGTTAATCGATTTCATTTAAGATTCATTGAAGAGATTTTTGCTTATATTCATTAAAATAAATCCAAACAGTTAAAAATCAATAATACTAAGCACATATTTAATAAAATCACATTTTTAATATCAATATGCAAATTAGCCTTCCCGTTCACACTGTAAACCGCTATTTTGTTGTATATATAAATATAATTGCATGTTGTTAGTATGCAGATATGGTTAACAGTATTAATAATGTACAACAATTTTATTAATAATTGAGATTTAAATAAAATTAATAGCTTGGAGAATGTGATGTCAATAACTAAGGAAATTGTGACTTGAGTAGTAATATAGTTTCGGTTACAGACAGAAAAACACACAATCTCCATTATAATAAGATTATTATTATTATCATTATTACTTACTTACTTACTACTATGTGAAATTCTATCATTAATATTCTATACAGTTGAATTTATACAATTATACAGATTGCAATACACCTCTTATATTCTTTTTAACTCTGCATATATCGATGTGTATATGTAATCATAGAAAAAAAGGTCTTGATGTGAACTATCCAAGGATGTTACGTGCTGAAAGCAGCATACCATCAAAAGTCATCTGTACGGCTACTTACCTCCTATTACAAAACCATCCAAGTAAGACGAACAATACGGGGTGGACACTGCTGGAGAACCAGGGACGATCTCATAAGTAACATTCTCCTGTGGACACCTACACATGGACACACCAAAGTGGACCGATCAGCGAATACTTACATTTATCCGCTCTGTACGAACACTGGATGTCTACAACGGGATTTTTCAGGATCAAATACTGATAGTGACAGGAAGCAAGAGATAAAGAGAGAGGGGGAGGGGGCCATGGGAAACCCTTTCCAGTAAATTGATATGGTAAAACCCTTTTCAAAGCATTCCTATATTAAAACAATTTCCAATGTATTCTTATATTAAAACCCTTTAAAATGCATTCCTATATTAAAACAATTTCCAATGCATTTCTATATTAAAACCCTTTCCAATGCATTCCTATATTAAACCCTTTCCAATGCATTCCTATATGAAACCCTTTCCAATGCATTCCTATATGAACCCTTTCCAATGCATTCCTATATGAAAACCCTTTCCAATGCATTCCTAATATTCCTATGCATTCCTATATTAAAACCCTTTCCA
>CM042167.1:23685242-23690242 GCA_023376005.1 Doryteuthis pealeii | reverse complement strand
ACTCCACTTTGGCAAATCTTGGGCTAGACGGGCGGTCGGAGAGGCCCCTTCCGATCAATCGGCTAGTCACGTCAAGCCCTAGCACCTATATGATTTTCCTAACCCTATTGCCCTTAATGGCAAGCCCCAACCCCTTTTTATCATATGGGTGCTAGAAGGCGGTGGCTGCGGGTCTACATGTCCTGGGAATGACGTTAAACTCTATCTGATGGTGAGATTCCAGTTTTGGAGGTTTGGGGAATGTGGAGCACCCCTTCATCACCATTGCTCCCTGGTCCACTCTGACCCGGAGTAGTAGTACCTGTTAGGGTCCCATCTATGGGTTAAACAGAAAAATGTATTTATAAAAAAATTGTATTATCCATTAAGAATTGATTTATTTCAAAACTTTATCGGCATTAAATGACCCACTGAGGTTGATATGCCGTAAAACAAAACAAACCAAACCAAATTCTACAAACCTCAACACTAAATAACCAACTGATTGCTTCACTTGACGTCGAAAACCTTTTTCCAAACGTCCCAGTAAAAGAAACTGTTGACATCATCATACAAAACATCTACAACAATCCGGAATATCCACCACTTAAAATCAACCCTAACATTTAACTCTTAACATCTTATACCGCCTCATTCCACCTGGCAGGAAGTTACATTCATTTTCCTAATCTACCCCCAAATGAGACCCTTTGTTTAAATGTAATATTAAACATATTTAGAAGTCTTTAATTTAAGGGAAATAATAGGTAACTTTTAATGAAACAGCCATTTTACCCATTTAGTAGAAGTTTGGCTTTCAATCGTTGCGTTTTTTTCGTCCTCAATAAAATCACCAAATTAATACAATACATCAAGGAACGAGAGTTGATTATTATTGTTTAGTTTTGATTATTTTGATTAGTTTTACTATTGATTGACACTAACAATAACACTTTCCCAACATATCCATATAAAAAGCCTACAAGTGTTAACTCCACTACTCTTAATTTTAATAGCGAGTGTCCTGGGAGGTACAAAAAAGCTATAATAAAAGAACAAATATATCGCGCAAAACTCATTTCTTCCTCAAAGCCGGTATTCTACTCCGAACTTAAAAACATCAAACAGACGCTGGTTAATAATGGATTTCCTAGTCACGTCATTGACGAAAAAATCAAACTGACCATCCAAAAAATAGATGCTAACTACAAGGAAAAACATTCTACAGCAAATATTTCTTCAAATAACATTTATTATCGTAACTAGATGCACAGGAATTACAAACTTGATGAAATAGCACTCAAAAATTAATTCGGAACAACGTTACTGCAACCACGCCCGATAATAAGGTATAATCAATTATTTATTACACCAAATTTAAAACAACTTACCTTGTTATCCGCAACAACTCCTCTCCCCAGACAAGTCGTCTTAATGAGACCAATGAAGTATACAAATTTAAATGTCCCTTAGTCTCCCAAAAAATGAAAATACCTACATCGGTTTTACCTGAACAACTTTGTCATGCCGTTTGACTTTCATATGACAGATAATAGCTTTATTTCACAACATCTAAAATTACATACATGCCCCTATTCTAATTACCGAAATATCCTAACGGAAAATACGCACATTCTTCATAAAGAAAAAAAACTCCAAATACTGTAAGCTTTATACATCAAACAATACAAACCATCCTTAAATAAGATTAATTTTCAATGCAGTTCTCACATTTTAAAAATGCCTATAACACTTTTCCTACTTATACTCCTCCTTCCATCCCCCTCACCCCTTAATATATTAACTTGAAAAAAAAACTGGAACATAAATTGATGGCACTTCGAAGTGCCGAAAGTACTTGGGATAAGAATTCGATGGACTAATCTTCGGATTCCACCCAAATGAAAAAAAAAGTTGGCCAGAAAGCTCGAAAAGATCGTTAATAAAATTTTTAAACAGGAGACGTGCCTTTTGTTTAATTCTGCATGTATAAATGAAAGAATGCTGCCCAAATACACACACACACACACACACACACATATATATATATATATATATATATATATATATATATATATATATACATCCAAAAAAAACTTTTATTCTGTCTGACGAATGCGCAAAAGCGTGAAACCCTAGGTCACAAAAATTCCCATGTACTATCTATCTATCTATCTATCTATCTATCTATATATATATATATATATATATATATATATGTGTGTGTGTGTGTGTGTGCGTGTGTGTGTGTGTGTGTAAAGAAAATATTAGATTAGAAAAAATACGAGAGAATTTGAGGAAAAGTTATGGGGAAAAGTGAATAACAAACACAGACAATTTCATTCAATTAATATTTCGCCTTTGGTAGTCTTAGAGGATTCATAAGAATAAATTTTATTTATTGGGTTTTTTTCATAACTTTTCCTTATATATATATATATATATATATATATATATATATATATATAGAGAGAGAGAGAGAGAGAGAGAGAGAGAGGAGAGAGGGGTAGGTAGAGGAAAGAAGGGGGAGAGATCCCTTTTTAGAGCTGGTAAAACTTTTGAATATGAAGAATACTTAACTTTTTCTTTTTAGGGAGTTTATTTTTTTTTTTTTATCCAAATAAATCATACTAAATTATCTATGTAGATATCAAAGGAAGGTTTTACAGCTTTTTGCTTATTAATTCACCCCCGGCCCCACCCCACACCCACAAACACTAACCCCTACACCACCACACACCCAAAACTCATGTTATACTTTGCACCTCGCTGAATCTTCTCCAAATCCTTCTGATATCTCCTCGTATGCGCATGCGTTTGCCTCGCATTGAAAACAACGAACTAATAAATCCGTACCAAAATTTGCTATTCGCCCTGCCCGACCCCCTCGGGCTGTGAAAACGTGGTCAGCATCAAACGAAAATCAGAATCCTTCTTTCGCACAAACAGGCATCACCCCACCCCCTACCGATCCTCTCCCGACCCCATTCTATCTTATTCTTCTGCCAACCTTCGATCTCAGAAATCGATGCCTTATTCGGATGATATGTTCAGAAAACAAATCAAAGGTCTGGCTTGGATTTCGCATTCTTCAGCATGTTTCAAATTCGAGGGCAGCGTCTATTGATTTCGTTTCATTTCGTTTATCAAGTCCAACTTTTTTGTTGATTTTTGTTTTGTTTTATTTTACTTTATTTCTTTTATGCTAAAGAAGTCGTCTCAAAAATGGGAGTGGCCAGGATAACTGAAACGAAATAAGAAAACGCATTATTTGTTTTATTTGTGATTCGTGTACTATCAAACAGGTCGGAATAAATCATGAAATAAATACGCATTGCACTTTTAATTGAAAAAAAAAGGTCAGTGTCTATTTTGGGCACCCTTAAACATTGTCGACCGTTTCACTTTCGATTTATTTTGGTTGCATCCCCTAGGAGCGGTGTAATGTAATTTTTGTACCCGTAATCTATAGCTTAGTATTATGTCTTTTTACATACAGATAAAATATGAAACACTGAATTAAAAAGCAAGATCAGAGTTTTATTCAATGCAGGGTAGAGAAATGCTTCTACCCAAATAAAGTGACTTAAGAGCTCAACTTGAGTGAGACCAGCTAAGTTGATAGTTTTTTTGTTGTTGTTTTTTAACGAATACAAGACGTTCTTGTTTTTTATTTGTTTTTTTTTTGGGGGGGGGCGAACTCTTTACTAATTCAAACCAAAGTTGAAGATTTAGATCTTGAACAGACACACCACCATTGCAATGTGTCTTCTTCGAAAACTTCCCACGGACTGTCCCTATCTCACTTTCACTTTTAGCCTTGTTGGCACCTATCGACCAATCAGAAGCCAACAGGTCAACCTTTCACACGTCATCCCAAATTCTAGTTAATTTCCACTATTTCAAAACGCACAACTAAATGTTTAGGTTTTTCCATATCTCCACATTGCATTATTTTACACTTTTAAGGGGGATGCGTATCTAAAGGCTTGTCTAGACATTCATTTACACGTTGATATGTATTGAGAACTCTGGGGTATGGGGGTTATCGTCATTTGTGTGCAAGCCTCTGTTTCAAACCAACCAATCATGAGCCAGCATACTTTGGCGGCAAAGCCGAATAAGCAAACTCATGCTACCTCTTCTGATCCAGCTAGCACTGGAGACAGACCTATAAAAAAAAGGGTCTCTCCACCTTTTCTTCAACAACCAGAATCGGAGTCGGACGCAAAACAGAAGTCCATCATATCCGAACGGAACAGAGGGCCGTAGCAAGGTCTCCGTTATTACCCCATATCTCAGGATACACCAGATAAGTGACAAATATTATTTGCGCAAACGAAACTAAAGTTTGCAACTTTATTGTTATTCTGTAATACAGTCTTTTATTCATATTCTAGTTGTTCGTTTTATTTCTTTAACTCTCAACTTGTCTGTCACACTCGGGTTAACTCCATACTTCAAACCTTGGAGTATTGCCGCTAGTGCCTCTTTTCTTTATATATGAGCCGACACTTTTTATACCAAATGTAAAATCTACAAGGATTGACATTATGCATTTTTCTGCCAACATGAAGGATTTTGATATTTTCTTAGTAGTTCAGAGTTACTTAAAAATGTTTCTTTTTTGTATTTTTTAAATTACACTAGCAAATATATGCATCCTTTGGGTGCAAGTATTTAAGTTTTAATGTAATAAAATATCGTATTAAATTAGAAAGGCTAATGAAACTAAATAAGAATGCAGATAAAAAGATTTGAAACAGGAGGAGGGTATAATCGAAAAATAGAACAACTGAAACTTACTCTTCCATCACTCTCATCTTTCATTTTTATTTTTTCTAATTTAAGTATTTAGTTAAAAGAGGAAGTAAAGAATAAAATGACAGTTATTTTTTCTTGTTAATGGATTTCATTTAAGATTCATTGAAAAGATTTTTGCTTATATTCATTAAAATAAAACCAAACAGTTAAAAATCAATAATACCAAGCACATATTTATCAAAATCACATTTTTAATA
>CM042167.1:23650242-23675242 GCA_023376005.1 Doryteuthis pealeii | reverse complement strand
TCCACTGGGAATTATGCAAAAAATTTAATTTTGACCATACAACAAAATGGTATATGCATAAACCAGAATATGTTCTTGAGAAATTCTCTGGGACTTTGAAATAAAAACGGATCACCTTATCCCAGCAAGAAGACCAGACCTAGTGTTGATAAACAAAAAAGAAAGAACTTGTCAACTGGTGGATTTTGCAGTTCCAGCAGATCACAGGGTGAAGCTAAAGGAAAATGAAAAAATGGACAAATATCTGGACCTTGCCAGAGAACTGAAAAAGTTATGGAATATGAAAGTGAAAGTGATACCAATTGTAGTTGGTGCACTTGGAACAGTCCCAAAAGGATTGGAAAAGGGTCTGGAAAGTTTGGGAACCAGAGGAAGGATTGAAACCATTCAGAACACTGCACTGCTGCAATCTGCCAGAATACTCAGAAGAGTCCTGGAGACCTGGGGAGACTTGCTGTCACTCAGACTCCAGTGAAAGACCATCAGTTAATGCTGATATGAAAACTCAAAAGGAGCAAATAATAATAATAATAAAAGATATAAACAGCGGAAACTGTTTATGTCGACTGGGTTTGATTAACGGTTAATGACCCTAAGATCGGTTTGAGAACTGTGCTTTGTTTGAATAATCTCAGTCTGGTGACCGAGGGGTTCTGGAATTTATCTTATTTATTCATCATCCATGGAAAGAACAAAACATAACGTTGGACGGCGAGATAGAACGACCACCGGACAAGAAGACAAGATGGCGATACGACATCTCACTCGAATTGGCGTGTAATGACAGAATATTTAACAATTATTTCTGTTGAAAACTGTCCTACCAAAATTAAATTAAAGTTAGCGTAGGATGGTTGTTCTGTGCGTCTGCCTAGAAAATCTGCATCCAAAGTACGGTTTTTATCAGCGATTGAACGCGGCTTGGTAAATATGCTCATATATAACCCACAAAAAGAAAACAGTGTCTTTTTTCTTCCTTATAATTATCTTTTTAAATTGATTTTTTTTATAAATTTATTAAAGCCTCAGTTTAATTTTTTGTAAAGGAATATATTTCCCCTACGAGATAGTTGGACTCGTCCAACGGAACACATATAAAGATACGAATACACGAGGTTATTTGTAGTCGACTTACGTAATAGTATTCGTAGTCGAGTTACGACTAATCGAGTTGCTACTCATACTGTTGGAGAACTGCAAGTTGACTCTATCATTTATAATCCTGTTCAAAAAGTAATACATTGATCAATTCAGTCAAAACATAGTTTTATCTTTCTAAAAACAAATCATATTTTTAAAACGAACCTTTATACAGCGACTCCTAGTTATCAATAAGTGAACTATGTTTGTATAATGTCACATGATTAGAAAAAGCGTGCCTTAAAAATCAGCATTCAAGGTTCGAGTTTCTTTCTCGGCTTGAATACGAATCCGGGCAATGATTTATAAAAGAATAATGATCCAACATGGCGGCTTTCGTTTGGATTCATTATATTCTGACAGGGGCGACATCTGGACGGCAGAAATGGAAACTGACGTTGTATAATGTGACTTGATTATAAATTTATTGACAGCATTTCGTGACACTTCTGTTCCATTGGAGATAATTGCTCTCATATAATAACATAATTTCCTCTATGGCGTTGGAAGAAATAGGGATATCTGCACGGAAGGAGAAATTAAAGTCCTGAGGTGGTTGAATAGACTACTATCTGCACGATCATTGCCTGCACGGTTGAATCTTATTGACACGGAAACATCGTGGCAACCGGCAGATGTACAAAGCTTTGATAGGAATATTTAGAACCATATAATTGTGAGCAAATTATTAGTATTAGGTAGGAATACTTGAAACCATATAAATGTTTATCTGAAGGCGCGTGGTCTAATGGTTAGAGTTGTAGGAAATGGACTCGTCGAGCCGATTTCAATTCCTGGACGAAGCTGTTTGCATTTCACATGGCGCTAATACCCTTAGAAAAGGCATGAATCCAATTCTCCCTCCAGCTATGGGTAAATAGCAAGGCCGACTGGGCTCTTTGACCATGGCTAGGTAACCAGTCTAGGAAAAGAAAACTCTGAATTTAAACCTGTTAAACTCCGCTTAAGAAATTGATCTTGTGTCGCATCCTGCTCGTGCGGAGGGGTTAGTATATATATATATATATATATATATATATATATATATAATATATATATATATATATATTTGCTTGAAGGCAATTACAATGCGAATATCGCAAAATTCGATAATTATAGAAGATAATAATGACAAGTGAATTTCGCAAAGAATTACTCGGTGTGTAGAATATCGTACAGACTGTTTCAACTTTATTAAGTTACGATATTCTACACACCGAGTAATTCTTTGCGAAATTCACTTGTCATTATTATCTTCTATAATTATCGAATTTATGCGATATTCGCATTGTAATTGCCTTTAAGCAAAAATATAAATATTAATATATATACTTTATTCAACAATGCTTCTAAAGAATAAACAAACATCCAAAAAATCTTATATATATATATATATATATATATATATATATATATATATGTTTGTAAATTATTAGTATTATGTAGGAACACTTGAAACCATGTGTGCAAATTATTATAATTAGATATGAATACTTGATACCATATAACTGAGTGAAAATTATTAATATTAGATAGGAATACGTAAAATCATATAACTGTTTGCAGATTATTGGTATTGGAATACTTGAAACCATATTATTATAATTATTATAATTAACAATTATTATTACCATTTCACTCCTTGAGATTTTTACACACAAGCGTAAGCTGATGGTTTTTCACTGTATGATTGTTGCTTACAATACCTGCTATTACTTAAATATTACTCATGTAAGTATTGCACACAGTCGTATAGTTTCAAGAATTACTATTCAATACTAATAATCTACAATCAGTTATATGTTAAGTCTCTGGTCGCCATCCTTGGCCAGTTGTAAAGAACTTAAAGTAAATAAGTAAGTCCGGAGTTATAGAATCCTTTGGCAAGTGAATAAGTCCTATGATATAGAATCCTATGGTCCGTCGTCCAAGAAGATCCAAGTAGTAATGAGTAGCTAAGATTATAATCAGCCAGTATAAATAATAATAACAGCAGCAGAGCACTGCCAGTGATTGGACAAGAAGTTGGTCACATGGTAGTCGGCGAGTCTATAAGTACAAGTGGCCATCCGGTACACACCTTATATCGGAAAAATTTCAACAGTTTCAAGTATCCCTATCTAATACTAAAAAGTAAAGTCGACGGGGCGGCCTAAAGTCGGTATCAGCCAGTCAGCGAGGGAGTCTATCCCCTTTTCAATAGCGCTAGACCAAGGAGATTATTTTAGCATCTGAGGTGGAGCGCCACACCTACCATCAGCTCCTTACTTTACCGCACAGATCCCTGTGCTACTCATACGCTGAGTTGGCGGGGACCGGTATCGAACTAGGAACCTTGTGGTTTCTAGCCGAATGAGACAGTTCCATTGCTACCTAATGTAATGGTATCAGAAGCACCAGTTCTGGGGAAATAAAGTGAACTTGACTGACTTCGATCAGGTGCAACTTTCATGATTAATGAGCCTTTGGCGTTTCCTCCAAGACAAAGAGGCTGAATCCACAAAAAGCAACACGTAATTTCATCTGAAAGACAGAGTCAGACAATCAGACAAAGCGTACAGACTAGCTGGGTCGCTGCTGAGAATTCGCTGTCATCTCTCTCCCCCAAGTCAGCGTTAAATCGGAGTTGTCGCTGACAATAACACTATATTCGTACCACATCCTACGCATGATGTACTGTTTATCGTCGGAGAAAATGGACTCGGTGACTCGAGTTCGAATCTTGGACGTGGCTGTTTGCATTTCACATAGTGTTATTTTCCTTGGTAAAGATATGTATCCAACTATTCTCCCTCCAACTATGGGTAAATTGTAGGGCAGGCTGGGCTCTTTAACCTTGGTTAGGCAACCAGTCTAGGAGAAAGAAAATTGAATTCAAACTTTTTAAACTCTGCTTAAGAAAATGAAATTGTATCGCATCCTACTTGTGGAGAGGGGTTGGTAAATATACATCGTTATTATTTACAAAGCTTTGCTTAGATATGGCACATTGGCCTTATGGTGTCCTGGGTATGACGTTAAACGGCATCTAATGGGGAAGTTTCAGTTCTGGAGATCGGGAGAGTGTGAGTTACCCCTTCATCACCATTGCTACCAGCTCCACCCAGACCTGGAGTGGTGTTACCGGTGAGTTTTAAAAAGTGGGTTTTAAAAAATTAGTTAAAAAAAAAAAGAATTCTCAATACCCATCAAGAATGATAAAACAAAATATCTTCGGCATAAAATAACCCAACAAGGGTTGACCTGGAATGGTGGTGCCTGTTTGGGTCTCATCTATGGGTTAAATAGAAAAAAATGTGTTTTAAAGTGTTTTTAAAAAATTGGGTTAAAAAAAAGAATTTTCAATACCCATCAAGAATGATAAAACAAAATGTCTTCGGCATAAAATAACCCAACAAGGATTGACATGCTGTAACATCTAATCAATTAACCAACTGGTCCCAGGTTGCTTATAATACCTGCCATTGCTTAAATAGTCACTCATCTAAGTACTGAACCGGTACACCGCTGCTTAACTTCGGTGATCTATCTTTTCTTTGGTTATGTAGCATTTCATACAATTTTTCGTTATATCGATTGAGAATAAGTTCGCCTTTTTTCGATTAGATCACTTTCTTTGCTTTAAATGTTAATTTATGACTTCTCGTAAAAAAAACTATCAATCTTTATATATTTTTTATTATATCTTTTCTTACATCCCCTCAATTTAAATGCCATATATTTCAATCAACTGTAGAATTTTTTCTTCATTTCCACCCCCATACCTTTGTGCAATACACAGGAGTAAGGTCATTCAACTTTACCTTTTATGGTATTCTCAAACACTTCTCCACCTTGCCTTAAAGGCATATAAAACCTTGAGGGTTATTTAATGCCAAATCTTGTTTTTTATTTATATATAATTTCTCAAAGAAATAATTTTCATTAACTTCATGTATAATATTAAATTGGTAGAAATAATTTTCATTAATTTCAAGTGTATTACTAAATTGGTAGAAATAATTTTCATTAATTTCAAGTGTATAGCGCGGTCAACTTGGGATGCTCAGGGATATATTGCTTTCCTATCTAGCATTTTTCCCACAAACAGCCTTGTCCAGGATTTGAACTCGTCTCGCCGTGTCCATTTCCTACGACGATAACTTTGCGCCTCCACCTTCTGTCGGCTGGGGCTTTAGAATACACCGAATGTACCTCTACAGTGGGGTAACACCTGTTGGCTGTGGGTGGCGACCCGTGATAAGGAATCTTGGTGGATAAGCAGCCCATGACATGCAACGGTCCATTTTGATCCTTATTTGGCTAGACAGACGGTTGGAGAGACCCCCTCCGATCAATCGAGTGATCAATTCAAGCCCTAGCACCTATATGACTGTCCCGACCCTATTTCTCTAATGGCAACCTCCCAACCTTTTTTCATATATGTGCTATAAGGTCGTGACTATGACGTTAAACTGCATCTAATGGTGAGGTTCCAATTCTGGAACTCTGGAGAGTGTGGAGTACCCCTTCATCGCCATTAATCCCACGTCCACTCTAACCCGGAGTGGTAGTACCTGCTAGGGTCCCATCTATGGGTTAAATAAAAGAAATATGTTTTTAGAAAATGTGTTTAAAGACTGAGTTTAAAAATATGAATTTTCAATGCCCATCAAGAATGAATAAAACAAAATGTTTTCGGCATAAAATAACCCAACAAATGTTGACATGCCGTAAAATCCAATCAAACCACCTTTTCAGATATTATAAGTAACCTAAACAAATTGATAATGTCAATTTCCAACGTGAAAGAACAAATCTTATTATAATGGAGATTGTGTGTTTGTCTGTCTCTAACCGAAACTATATCACTTCTCAAGTCACAATTCCCATTGTTATTTACGTCACATTCTCCGTAATATTAATTTTTATTTAAACCTCAGTTATTAATAAAATTGTTTTCCGTTATTAATACTATTGGCAATATCTACAGGTATTTGCCTCTCATCCCATTTATGAGGGCGTGACACAAGGACATTTTTATGTGGGGCCCACCCACAAGCCGAAGCTCATGAGTGGTAGGTGGAAAAAATTACGTCGATCCCGTCGGCATTACCCCTCAAGGGGGCGCCTCGGGTGCTAGGCAATAAACCCAGACCTGCCCATTTAAGTCAAGGGGGCAGGTATTGCCCGGGGGATATCCCCCTGGGATCGACGCTATTATTGGCCGGATCTAACAGGTATTTGCTTCATACCCCACTTATATGGGCTGGGCACAAGGCCTCGTTTTAATGTGGGTCCACCCACAAGCCGAAGCTCATTGGTGGGAAAGAACAAAAATTGCGTCGATCCCTTCGGCATTCCCCCTCAAGGGGGCGCTTCAGGCGCTGGGCAATAAACCCAGCCCTGCCCCTTTAAATCAAGGGGACAGGTATTGCCTGGGGGATCGACGCTATTAACTTGTAAAGATCCAGTGCCGAAGCCACTGGACGCCCGGCGTTGGCCGGAACTACATGGTATTTACCGCGTACCCCACTTGTACGGGTCAGGCACAAAGTCCCTATTAACGTGGACCACCCATCATGGAGTGGCAGGTGAAAAATTGCGTCGATCCCGTCGCATTCCCCTCATCAGGCACTGGCAATAACCCAGCCCTGCCCCTTTAAATCAGTTGCCTGGGGGATTGGGATCGACGCTATTAACTTGTAAAGATCCAGGGCCGAAGCCACTGGACGCCCGGCGTTGGCCAGGATCTACATATTAATAACATGCAATTGTATTTATATATACAGCGAAATAGTGGTTTACAGTGTGAACAGGAAGGCTAATTTGCATATTGATATTGCATTTTTGATTTTGATAAATATGTATTTAGTATTATTGATTTTTAATTGTTTGTTTTTTTCTTAATGAATATGAGCAAAAATCCCGGCTATAGATCTTAAAATAATCCATTAACAAGAAGAAATAACTGTAATTATATTCTTTACTTACTATTTTAACTAAATAGTTAAATTGGGAAAATTTAACAATGAATGAAAAGAGTGATGGCTGAGTAAGTTTCGGTTCTTCTATTTTTTTCGATTATACCCACCTCTGTTTCAAATCTTTTTATCTGCATTCTTATTTAGTTTCATTAGCCTTAACAGAAATGAATTAAACAAATAGTAACTTTATTACAAATATGACTGTATTTATGAAGGAAAGGTACAAGGCAATTATAAGAGTTTATAATTGGGTTAACAGTTTATTCTGGGTTAGTAATATGTGTTAGAGTATACAATTCTTATGTAAATGTCTTTAAGAGTTGTGTAAATGTCTTTCAGAGTTGCCAGAGGATTTCTCCTGGCGGGGATATATTTTTAGGTAATACAAAGAGTTTCAAATACACTTATCTTAGTTGTATAGGTCTTTGCAATGTCTCTAAGTTGTCCGGTAAAGTCGCTGTAGTTCTATTCTTCTGCTAGTATCAGCTAGTACTGCTCCTTTGCCTGCCGGGTCTGTTCTGCTGAATTTTAGGGATCTGCCCCTGGCCTGTGATTCCAGGAACTAATAGGGACAGATAACCCAATTTCCGATAGCCTTTCTTACTTAGTAGAATATTTTATTAAATTCAAACTTAAATACTTTCACCCGGAGGCTGCATATATTTGCCCGTTAGAATAATAGAATTTTACTATTTAAATAATAAGTCTTTAATTTCAACAAAAAATAAATTTTTTGTGGCAAATAATTTCAAGAAATTCAGAATTTAAATTGCCTCTGACTTTGTCTCACTTACTTTGCTTGTCTGACTTCTTTTTATGGGGTTATCTCAAGGATTGTATATATTTTAATAAGCTACAGATATTGCTACAGCTCAAGAAATAATATTCGTGCAGAGATAAGAGGATTGACCCCCAGAAACCAAACTGTGTCGCGACACTAATAATCTCAATGTGGCAGCTCTTCTTTCTTTTATCTGTAAGTAAATGTTTCATTGGTTGGTTGGTTGGTTGGTGGTTGGTTAGATTTTACGGCATGTCAACCTTTGTTGGGTTATTTCATGCCTAAGACGTTTTGTTTCATTCATTCCTATGGGTATTCAAATTCTTAACTCGTTGGGTTAGATTATTGGAAAGGACAATACGAGGTCTCTTCAGAGAATGTCCAACCATTTTGAACTGGTTGCGTGGATTTGGTGTAGAGGATAATTGGGGGAAAGTTAGTTGGTTGGTTGGTTGGTTGGTTGATAGCTTTTACGGCATGTCAACCTTTGTTGGTTATTTTATGCCTAAGGCATTTTGTTTTATTTATTTTTGAAGAGTATTGAAATTTATTTTTTTAAATCAGTTTTTTAAAACTCATTTTTCTAGTTAACCATAGATGGGACCCTAGCAGGTACTACCACTCCGGTTCAGAGTTGACCTGGGAGTAATGGCGATGAAGCAAAACTCCACACTCCACAGATTTCGGGAACGGGAACTTCACCATCAGATGCAGTTTAACGTCATACCCAGGACTGTAAGAGCATCAGCCACTGCCTTCTAGCACATATATGATAAAAAGGATAGTGTTCGGACAATCATATAGGTGCTAGGGCCTAACGAGACCAACTGATTGATCGGAGGGGGTCACTCCGATCGCCAATCTAACCCAATGAAGGGCCAAAGTGGAGTGTTGCAAGTCACGGACAGCTTAGCCAGCAGGATCCTCATGCATCACGCGCCGCACACCCACAGCCAACAGGTGGCCCCATTGGGCTCTTACACCTCTACAGAGGTATGGCTGGTGCATTCTACATCCCTGGCCGACAGGGTGGTCCTTTTGTGGGCTTATCTAAAAGTGTGTGTGTGTGTGTGTGTGTGTGTGTGTGTTTGAATAAGCTAAAGATATTATTAAAGCTCAAGAATTAATATTCGTTCAGAGATAAGAGGATTGACCCCCAGAAACCAAGTGCTTTCCAAACGGCGTCGCGACACCCATAATCTCAATATGTACGCTCTTCTTTCTTTCATCAGTAAGTAAATGTTTCATTGGATTAGAGCCAATTCATAGCGAAGAATCTTTTTGATTACAGTTGAGTTCTTCTATCTGCTGACGGAACAAATCTCGTCGGTTACGAGAAATGACGAGAGTCACGAAGACTAGGAATCTCAAAAGCACCAGCTCAAAATTGGAAACATTCTTGCCAGGTACGCATGCGTGAAGCTGTAATTTGGGATTTCGCAGATTTAGATTTCCTTAATTATTTTATATATTTAACTCTTTGCCTACTTTAAACCACTTACCGCGGCTCTCCCACCTCCGTAAACAAAGTACAGGCTAGTTCTTTATAAGAAATGGTAGTACCGGTTAAGGTCAATCTATGGTTAGATAGAAAAAAGTTACTAAAAAAAATGTTTAAAAATTTAGTTAAAAAAATGTTCAATACCCATCAAGAATGAATAAAACCAAATATCTTCGGTATAAAATAACCCAACAAGGATTGACATCCCGTAAAATCCAACAAACCAACCATCAGACTCGACATGGAGGTCTATATCAAGGTAAGAGATAGTGCTGCTCTGGATTGAGAGGGTGACTGCTAGAAGATCCTACATCTGGCTGTAGGACTTTGCCACGCAAGCATATATTAATCAATCATTCTAATAAAATTAAATAAATAGATAAAAAGAGACGTGGCTTAGAAGAAGAGCTGAAGTGAAGACGCCACTCGCATCATGGAGCGGAGAGAAGTCGATATCTTATAAATAAAAGAACAAATCTGTTCTTCATTGGCTTAAACTAATTTTACCCCCCTTTCATTATGTTGTAGCAACGGGCCTCTCCATGCCATTACATGAAATGTAAAACACAAGATGCCACCACAACATTATGGAGTTCGGCGGGGGATGGGGTCACTTTATGCCTCCATTCATCTTCCGACATGGCCTTAGACTTGTAGGGCTCAAAAAGGTAATAAAGTTAATTATTGTTAGTTGGTTGGCTTTGAGGCCTCCCAACGTGGTGCACATATGAACAAACAACTCCGACAAGGGTGTTAAATATAACAATGGACTTTATATATACTAGCCAATATATGCACCGTCCGGGTGCAAGTATTAATGTCATAAAATATCATATTAGATTAGAAAGTCTAAATAAACTAAATAAGAATGCAGATAAAATGATTTGAAACAGAGAGGGGTATAATCGAAAAATATAATAGCTGTAGCTACCTCTTCCATCACCCGCGTCTTTCCTTGCTAAACTTTTCTAATTTAACTATTTAGTTAAATTAGGAAGTAAAGAATAAAATTACAGTTATTTCTTTTTGTTAATTGATTTCTTTTAAGATTTATCTTCGAGATTTTTATCCATATTCATTAAGATAAAATCAAATAATTAGAAATCAACAATACCAAGCACATATTTAAAAAAATCAAATTTTAAATATCAATATGCAAATTAGCCTTCCCGTTCACACAGTAAACCGCTTTTTGTTGTAAATATAAATACAATTGCATTTTATTAGTACGTAGATATGACCAGCAGGATTAATAATGAAAAACAATTTTATTAATAATTGAGGCTTAAATAAAAAAATGATTCATGGAGAATGTGATGTATAATAACTAAATGGATAGTGACTTGAGTAGTGATATAGTTTCGGTTACAGACAAACAAACACATAATCTCCATTATAATATGATGATGAGCACGTGGAGAAGATACATATAAGAGATACATATACAAGATACATAGTAGATATATAAGTAACACATAGAGGAGACAAGATACAAAATGGAAGTATAAAGGAGATACATAAATGTACATATAGACGATATGAAGAGTCCATAAGGCAAAGTCACTTACTACGTTCTGTTGGGAGGTGAAGCCCCCACTCAAGAAGGGTGTAGACCAATGTTAACCCATTTGTGTTGGTGGAGTCACAGAGACCAAAGAGAGTTCAAAACTGGCGCTTGCCTGCTTAAATAGTCAGAGCGCCTGGTGGTCAAGACCAGAAATACAAGCGATAACTCTTCCAGCCAAACAAGGGCAGACAATCCCACAGACTCAACACGGAGGCCTACATCAAGGTTGATGGTAGTGCTGCCCTGGATTTAGAGGTTGGCTACTGGAAGAGCCTACATCTGGTAGCATGGCTCAACACACAAGCATCTATTAATCTATCAATCTAATAGAATTCTATAAATGAATAAAAACACACATGGCTTAGAAAGGAAGCTGAAGGTAAACTACCACCTTCAACAAAGAGAGGAGACGGGCTTATGCCATATAAAGGAAAGAACAAATCTTTTATCGAATTATGGTTACATCAATATTTACTTCCATTTGATTATGCTGTAGTAACGGGCCTCACCATGTCAACACACGAGGAGTAAAACAGAAAATGTGTCGACAGTGATGAAAAGTAAAATACCCAGTTTATATCATGGTGTTTGGAGTGGTCACTAGTGATTGTAACGTTATGCCCCCATTCATCTTCTCATGGACTCAGACTTAACACGGAATCCAACAGCAAGTGCCTGGAGAAGGTAGTGCTGCCCTAGATCAAGAGGGTGGCAACTGGGAGTCCCTACATCTGGCAAAAGGACTCTACACCATACCACAGAAGCATCTATTAATCTAGCAATCAAATGAAATTAAATAAATGAATAAAAACAGACATGGCTTCGAAAGGGGGGGGGGCTGCATCTAAACTGACACCTTCACCACAGAGAGGAGACAGATTGATGTCTTATAAACGAAAGAACAAATCTTCTATCGAATTATGGTGACATTAATCTTTACTTCCGGATTGGATTATGTTGTAGTAACGAGCCTCACCATGCCAACACATGAAGCGCAAAACAATAATCAATATTTCTTGTGTTCCCGGATATCAGTGATTGTCATGCGTGCCTCAGATTCGCACAGGGATCAATAAATTGTCACTGACTAAAAAAAAAAAAAAAAAATGGCGGATTGAGAGGACTTATGAATTTTTCCATTACGAACAGACGACAAGTGATAGACGCCATCTTGAAATCATTCATGCGCGAATTTTTATCTCAGGTTATTCAATTGACAGAAATTGTCCCCCCAAAAAAGATATTGACAATGAATTCATAATATAAAAGGTAACGGACAGTTTGATATATTTTATTTATCATTCACTACTACTAATATATATATATATATATATATATATATATATATATATATGTGTGTGTGTGTGTGTGTGTGTGTGTATATATATGAGGAGTGAAGGATTGAATAAGTCCGACAAATGTGGTTGAAAATAGAGGAAAAAGTGGATATACCAATACACCAACTAAATTCAATTGATATTTCACCCCGTTGTTTAGTTAAGGCTTTTTCAAAATTTATTGAGACAAATGCTTTTACCAACGCTTACCCAATAACCTTTTCAGTATAAAAGCAGAATGTAAAAGCATTTGTCTCAATAAATTTTGAAAAAGCCTCAACTAAACAATGAGGTGAAATATCAATTGAATTTAGTTGCTGTGTAGTAATATCCACTTTCATATATATATATATATATATATATATATATATATTAGAGATATGAGGAACACAGGACAAACGTGTGTAGGATATATTTCGCTAGAGCTTTGAGCTTGGCATCATCAGTCTTTTTATTGATTATCATACAAGCGTTTTATGGAGGGAAAAGTGGACAGGAGGGGGTGGATGGGAGAAGAGATCAAGTGGGGGGTTAGTTAATAAAACACTTGTATGATATCTTTGATAATCAAGACTGATGATGCCGAGCTCAAAGCTCTAGCGAATATATATCCTACATACGTTTGTCTGAGTTTTGTCCTTGTGTTCCTAATATCTCTACTACATTCTGTCGGATTTATTCCTATCCTCTTTCCTCATATATATATATATATATATATATATATATATATATATATATGAAGGTAAAAATGGATATTGAATCCGACAATATGTAAGAAAGTTTTATAGAAAAACAACAAGATGTTAACATTTTTTGCTGACAGATATCCGTTTCGACATTATGAATATGCCTTTATCAAAGCAACATTGTAAGCGGAAAAACGACATGAATATATCATGAATTACAAGGCACAGAACGCTCTCGATCAGTACCGGAATTTTTGTAAAAAAATTTTTAAAAATACATATTTGTTGTTAAAAATAAAATAAATTTTATTTTTAAAATGTTTAAGCATTTTTATCATAAAAAGCTCAAAAGAGTTTGTAGTAAAAATGTATATGAATATCAAAAAAGTTCAGGAAAATGTTCCGGTTACAAATGAAAGTTAAAAAATGTAACAAGTCCAGCAACATGAATCTGCAATGATGTTAAACTCGCAGAGTCGGGATCCTTATTACATACGAAAATATGAGCCTCCGGTGATATGATTTAAGTAATTCCAAATTTTGTTTTGAGCTTTTTATGATAAAAATGCTTAAACATTTTAAAAATAAAATTTATTTTATTTTTAACAACAAATATGTATTTTTAAAAAATCTTTTTAAAAATTCCGGTACTGATCGAGAGCGTTCTGTGCCTTGTAATATATATATTCTAATTGCTATGTAATATATATATTCTAATTGCTTTGAAAAAAAGAAAATAAGAAGAGATCGAAGAGAGTCGCACCAACCAAAAATAATCGATTAACACTGGGAAAGTAATAAATGAAAGTAAAGAATAAGAAACGTGAGAATGATTTAATGGATTATTTTTCAAATATCAATAAATCACATTTCTTGTTTTTTTATGTTCACTTATTACTTTTCTACATACTGTCGGATTCATTTTCATTTCTTCTCCCCACCCCATATATATATATATATATATATAGATATACGATATCTTACGCATAACCCCACAGAAAGAACTCTAGGGGAGTGATATCTGTAGAACGAGGTAAAGGGACTTTATGAACGATATATATATATATATATATATATATATATATATATATGTCCCGTATCTTTGTTTGATATACGATATCTTACGCATAACCCCACAGAAAGAACTCTAGGGAATGATATCTGTAGAACGAGGTAAAGGGACTTTATGAACGCTCTGTATATATATATATATATATATATATATATATATATATATATATATATATACATATTATATACAGAGCGTTCATAAAGTCCCTTTACCTCGTTCTACAGATATCATTCCCCTAGAGTTCTTTCTGTGGGGTTATGCGTAAGATATCGTATATCAAACAAAGATACGGGACATCACTGACCTAAAACAAAAGATCACTGATGTCATTGCAAATATTGATGAGGCTAAGCTAAAGCGAATATGGCAAGAAATTGGGTACCGTCTTAATGTGCTTCGTGCAACTAATGGTGCCCATGTAGAGGTGTATTAAATGAGACAAAGAAACTTCAATATCTATTCCTCATTTTGTAATGATTTCCGCATTTGTCTATTTATTTGCTTTTGTAATACTTTTTAAAAGTTGTAAAGAGACTTCGTGGAGACCCTGTATGTATATATATATATATACCTGCTGAGGTCCCGGTTTCAATTTCTGTCGGAGGGAAGTCGTTAGTATACATCGCTGATGAGACTTAATAAAGTCGAAACAGTCTGTACGATGTTCTACACACCGAGCGATCCTTTGCCGGGATTACACTTGTCAAGTTCATTTTCTATTAAAAAAAATGTATCGAATTTTATGCGATACATGCATTGTAATTGCCTTCAAGCAAAAATATATATATACTTTATTCAACAATGCTTCTAAAAAACAAACATCCAAAAATCTTATATATATATATATTATATATATATATATATGTGTGTGTGTGTGTGTGTGTGTGTGTGTGTGTGTGAAAAATAAAATGGAAATTAATCCGACAGTATGAATATGATATAATGAAAAAACAAAAGATGTTTACAACTGAATAGGCTCATCAGGAGAGAAGTGTGCAACCTATTCAGTTGTAAACATCTTTTGTTTTTTCATTATATCATATATATATATATATATATATATATAATATATTATATATATAATAGTTCAACTGCTACAACACCGTTTTTTGTTGTGTCATTTTAGTCAATCCGAAAAGTGCTCAATTATATTTCATGAAACATTAATCATTAATAGTTGTAGAAAATGTTTTTCTCCCGCCACGGTTTCGGTGTCAAATTACACCTTTCTTCGGGAGAACTAAATGACAGATAGAATTACAAATTATTGACATTACAGAGTGGAAGGGTAAATCCACAGACAGACAACAATCTTAGGCTTAAATTAAAAAACGAGAAATGTTAGGTTGATTGCCCAATATACACAACAGCCAACAAGTCATATATATTATGTATATTATATATATTGAGAGAGAGAAGAGAAAAGCATAGAGATAGGTTTGAGAGTCAAAAAAGACCAACCAACACACATTTCACCACAAATACATTATATAGACTATACTATATTATATAATATAGAAGAGAGGAGATATATTAGATGCGGAAGATGGAGAAAGGAGAGATGAGAGAGAGTATGCACCTTTGGAAATGATAAATTCCAGATTGACGTAGAAAAAGTTCTGTCTTCTGGACTGATGCGTCACAAAGGGAATGTAATCAAATATAAATAGTCAAAACAAAAATATAAAAACACAAAGAGTAATCAAAATAAATGCACAAACCCGCCCACAGTATATATAGAACCACGTGCGAACACTGGATAACTGTTTCGACCTATTAGGTCTCATCAGCAGTGTATACCGTGATCTCCCTCCACAGAGATCGAACCAACGACCACAGAATGCAGAACTGAAACTCTAATCCGAGGCCACAAGCCCAAGTCACACACGAAACTCGCCAAATTAACTAGTCGATGATAAACGTGCAACTGCATAACCAGATGCCTGGTAACTTGCATTCAAAAACAACAGAGGCAAAGGTCATCCCTAAAACCTAGTTGGTCATGGTCATTTAATTGCATATATATATATTATATATATATAGATAGATAGAAATAGAGAGAAGAGAGAGAGAGAGAGAGAGAAGATGCTGATAGTTACGTTGCTGTGTCCCTGACACACAAAAAATCTAAAAGGACGCAATAAGTTGTATCCATGGGTCTCAGTTTTTTGTTTTTTTTACTTCCCTCACCATTTAAAACTAACTGTAAATACATTTCAATAGTTTTTTTAGAAACGAATACGCAGTATAGGTTACAAGGTAGGAGTTAAAACTGCTTTAGTTGAGACCCATAAATTTTCCCTGAGACTCATTCAAAGCAAATATATTCTTCCCAGGACACACACACACACACATATATATATATATATATATATATATATACATATATAGGGTCATCCACAGACACGTGTTTCGACGTATCAAGTCTCTTCAATGTGGCTAGACATTTTGTAAGCTACCTACAGCCGGAATTGAACTCCGGTCGGTTGGGTGTCAGTCCGGCACCTTAACCATTAGGCTGTCTTCACTTACAGAATGGGAAGGGGATTTTAACTGTTTTAATATACACAACGCTTTGTGTGTAAAGGCCGTCACAGAGTGCTCCATTCCTTATATATATATATATATCAGTCTGAGTTCGAACCCTACCCAAGGATAGTTGTGTCTAGCCACACTGAGGAGGCATGATATGCCGAAACACGTGTCTGTGGATGACTTATTATTATTATTAATTTATAATATATATATATATAATATTATATATATATATATATATATATATATATATAGCATAAGCATATATATTGCTTTGAATGAATCTCAGGAAAATTTATATATATATATTATATATATATATATATATAATGTAATAATAATATATACATATATATATACATATAGGTTCTATGATAAGAATATAAATACGACTGATTCGACTTTTTTCATTATTGTTTACGAAAATACATGAAATATCTTGAAATACTATTGAACAAATTTATTCAAGAGAAATCGTCATTGGCTTTAGTAAAGGATCGATAGATGACTTCGGAATATACTGCACGCCCTTCTGGTGCCATTATCCTTATCCTTTAGTTCATCTTTGGTATTGCGAAATGTTTTACGACATGCCAAGTTCTGTTGGGTTAGTTTATGCCAATGCCAGTTTAACAAATTATTTTCACAGTCATTCAGATAAACCTTTCAGTATCTCAAACAGATCTATTTCATCCATAGATGTGACTCTAAGAAGTACTACCACTACGTGTCAAAGTGGATCTGGGAGTAATGCCAACGACCACTCGCCAAAGACCCAGAACTTTAGTGTCATACAAAGTTGACTCATTTTTTAGGTGGATCATATATATATATATATATATATATAGAGAGAGAGAGAGGGGGGGGGTACCGCCAAGGAATTGCAAGGTTCATGGTTCGATACCGGTCTCCGCCAACTCAGCGCACAGATTTCGGTAAAGTTTGGAGCTGATGGTGGGTTTGATGCTCAACCTCAACAAAAACAATATCCCTGGTCTAGTGCTGGCGAAAAGGGGATAGATTCCCTCCCTGTCCAACAAAAGCCCAATCCGACAATTTTACTTATAATATATATTATATATATATATATTATATATATATATATATATATATGATATCTTGCCTAATTTGCTCCTAATAGTAATTCGTAAAGTGGGAATTCGTTGAGTTCGTAAAGTGAAGTATAAAAGTATACATAACACAACGCATTGAATGGAGTAACGTTCGAATGTAAGGAAATTCTGAATAAAATCATTCATAAAATAGAAAGAATACTAATCCAATGCTTTACAAATCATTTGAATGATTAAAAGGAAAGAAAGACCAGTCGTATATCAAATAAAACGTATAAAGAACTTCCTATTCATTGATAGATTGTTCAATAAATGCATGGGTTGCACTGGCCACCCCCGCAATTATTGAACGAGGTTGCTGTGTTGAATGTAAAAATCTGGCCAGAAATGTTATGACTTTCTGACATCTAAATATATTAGTTACAAATTTTTCTCATTCTCTGGACATGATGAATGATGGCAGTATCAATGGAGAAGGGATGATATCAAGGGAGGGAATCTCTTTTTTATGGTTAACCCCCTTAAGATTGGAGTACTTATTATCTAAAAGTATAGATGGTAAAAGAAAAAGAAAAAAGAAAGAAAGAAAGAAAAGGGAAAAAGGAAGAAGAAAAATTAAAGAAAGGGGAAGAAAAGAGGAAAAAGAAAAAAGAAAAAGAAAAAAAGAACAAAATATCGAGAAAGAACGAAGAAAAAAAAAGGAAAAGGAAAAAAGGGAAAAATACAAAAACCAAAAGAACAGGACGAAAAAAGAACAAAGAAAAATATAAGAAAGAAAAAAAGAAGAAAAAAAGAAGTATAAGAAGAAAGAAAAAAGACAGAAAAAAAGAAAGAAAAAGAAGAAAAGAAGAAGAAAAAGGAGAAAGAAAAAAGAAAGAAAAGGAGAACAGAAGAAGAAGAAAGAAAAAAGAAAGAAATAAAAGAACAGAAGAAGAAGAAAGAAAGAAAAAAATAAGAAGAAAAAGAGAAAGAAAAAAGAGAAAGATAAAAAAAAGAAGAAAATAAGAAGAAAAATAAAAGCAAGAAATTTTATGACTTTCGGACATCTAAATATATTAGTTACAAATTTTTCTCATTTTCTGGACATGATGAATGATAGCAGTATCAATGGAGTGAAATCAAGATAGGCTCTTTTTTGTGGTTAACCCCCTTAAGATCTGAATACTTATCATTTAAAAGTATAAATGGTAAAAGAAAAAGAAAAAGAAAAAAGAAAGAAAATGAAAAGGAAAGGAAAAGAAAAAAGAAACAATAGAAAAAAGAAAGAAACAAGAAAGAAACAAGAAGAAAAGAAAAAGAAAGAAAATAAGAAGAAGAAAAAGAAAAAAAAGAAAGAAAAATAAAAGAGAACACTAATAACAAAGAAAAAAAGAAGAAAAGAGAAAGGAAAGAAAAAGAAAGAAAAAGAAAATAACAAAGAAAAAAAAAGAAAATAGGAGAAAAAGAAAAAAAGAAAAGAAAAGAAAAAACAGAAAGAAAGAAGGAAAAAAGTAAAACCGGAAAAGGTAAATAAAAAACAAAGAAAACGAAAAGAAAAAAAAACAAAGAAAAAACATAAAGAAAAAGAAAAGAAAAAAAGAAAAAGAATTGTTGGTATCAACCGGAGAGCAAGGAAGTCTATCCCCTTTTCGCTAATGCTAGACCAGGGAGATTTTTTGCGTCTGAGATGGACCGCCACACCCGCCGTCAGCTCCGCACTTTACTGCAAAATCAGATTACCGAAGCTGTGCTACTCATGAGTTGGCGTTGGGTGAAAACATCATAGATAATAATAATATCAATGAAGAAGGAGGGAACCCAAGATTGCTTCTTCTTCTTCTTTTTTTTTTTCAATAAACCCTTGGAATACTTTTAAATAAAAAATAAAAAATGAAAAACGTTTTTGTTTCTAAGATTTCTTCTCAGTTAAGCGTGTCTTCAAATTGGCAAAATGTCTCATTAACCACTTCAAGACAATCACTTCCTTTCAATACGAACATCACCATCAACAAATTGTTCAGAAGAATTAGCTCTACGCTGCGTTAAATAAAACCTTGTTTATTTCTAACACCCGAGTCAGCATTCTTTTTTATTCACAGTTCTGCATTTATTTTATGCAAAAACCATAACAGTAGTCAATGAGTTTGATTGACACACTTTCACCTCAGGGTCATCTGGAACCTTATAACAACACCAGCAATAAAATAAGGATGCATGGAGTTTAGGGTAGGTAAAAGTACTGGGCGTAAGCTGGGTTAGTGAGCATCATAGAGGTCTCAAAATTCACCTACGATGTATAAGACGCAGGGCAATTTTTGAGCCAAAATTTTGGAAAAAAAAGTGCGTCCTATATGCCGTCAAATACGGTAAGTGTTTATACTTTCCTCTTTTCCCAGTTGCATCAACACTTGGCTTAGAGAATGACGTGACTAGGCGACGCCGGTTTGGTTTGTTTGTTTTACGGCATATCAACCCCTTTTTTATTTTCCGAAAAAAGTCATTCTGATAAAAGTTTCTATGTTTCAAATTCTTAACAACTTCAAATTGATATATACAATTTTCATTACCTTCATTTAGTTTGGTTTGATTCGGATTGGTTTGTTTAATGGTATAATAACCCTATGGGTTATTTATTGCCAAAAACTGCTATAGATAAAAGTTGGTACAGAAGTTTCCTTTACTGGTGTCATTTTTGTAGATGTATTTTGTAGATGTTTTTATTCATCACTTACGGTATATTTTTATTTCTCTCAAGAAGGATAAAATGTCATTCATGTTAGAATTCTCAAACAGACCCCGCATATTATTTGCGTTGAAATAATTATTTTTGATTGGAGCGGAAACTCCACACTCCATGAGGAAATGTGTGACAGTGTAGAGTGTTTGGCATGTCCTGCACCGAACATAAAAGGATGTGTAAGTCTTGTATGGGAAAATAGAATAAGAAGTGAAGAGTTAAGTCCAGTTCTTCATTTGGGTAGACGTGTTTGTTTTTCTGTCAGTGCTATACCCCACAACCCTACGCACAGGCGGGTCGACAGTGTATCGAGGGAAAAGCATTCCAGGGAATGAAAGTGTATACACATAACATTATATCTCCGTGTTGTTTCCTGATAAAAGAACACAGGGTGGAACCCAGAGAGACAGACACTTCTGGATAGATAGAAGAAAACCCGACTCGAAGGAGAAACAGAAACTTCAATACACACCAGATACGAAGAACACGAGATAGAACAAAGAAATAGAAAGAGAGACACCCTGACTAGTGAAGAGACGAAACTCGATTCGATATAACCTGATACGATGAACAGACACCCGATAGAAGATGAAAGTACAGAAATCCAATAGAGGTTGATATAAGAAGACGGCAATGCAACACTAGAGCAGTAGCCCTTTAGTCTGATCAAAAATATTCATCATTGACTCAAAATTGAAACAGGGGAAGAATAAATAAAACAGAGGAAGAAAATAGATAAAACAATGCTTGAAAATATCTTATTATAATGGAGATTATCTAATTGTCTGTAATCCTAACTACGTCATCAATGACGTCATGATTTCCTTATATAAGTTATATTCTCAACGAATATGAAATAATCATTATCTAAACTTAATTAGCATCTTATTTATTAACGATATCTGTATTAAGATCTAGCTGAGTTAGATTTGCCGCAAAACAACCTATGCATTTAAAATCTAGAAGTATGTGTTCTATATCTCAATGAAATAAAGATTTACATAGTGTATGGTGATAATAATTTGCATAACGATTTTAACAAAACTGGGTTTAATAAATGATTATTAGTTTTTCTGATTTCTAATTCTATCATGTTATTCTTAAACGTATTAAAAGCAATCCTATATATAATTTTGTATTGAAATCAATCAAAATAACATTAAAATAAGTGTAATATTTTTATATTCGTTCTTATTTAGTTTCGTTAGTCTTCCTAATTTAATATGATATTTCCTTACATTAAAACTTAAATACTTGGGCCCAGAGGATGCATTCTTTTATATTATATTAATATTATAAGTTTTATATTAAATATTAAATATTATATTATAATATCATATATTATATGATATATATATATCATATATTATATTAATATTATATTTATATTAAATATTAAATATTCTTTTACATTATATTCTTTTATATTCTTATAATATATTTAATATGATATAATTTTGTATTGAAATCAATTAAAATAACATTAAAATAAGTGTGATATTTTTATATTCGTTCTTATTTAGTTTCGTTAGTCTTTCTAATTTGCTATGATATTTCCTTACATTAAAACTTAAATACTTGCGCCCAGAGGGTGTATTCTTTTGTTAGTTCTAATAAGTTAAAATTTTAGAAAACCAAGTCACATATCAAATAAAACTAAAAACATATAAAGAACTTCATTCTTTTAGCAATTTGCCATGTATTCGGTATTCGACTTTAGGGGACATGAGAGGTAATTATCTGCAGTAGTGAACAGTCGTATAAAAGTGGAAGCGCCAGATAACAGTTCTAGGAGATGGATGCTTAGACAACAGATTGACTGAGTGGAAGAACCGAGGCTCCGAGAAGTACTTTTCCCTGCCCCATCCGAGGGGTCCAGTGTGCTTCGGCCACTGGACCGGATTAAAGTACAATTATTAGCGTCGATCCCAGGGGGCCTTCCCCCCAGACAACACCTGCCCCCTTGACTTAAAGGGACAGGGCTGGGTTTATTGCCCAGCGCCTGAGTGGGCCCACGTTAAAACGAGGCCTTGTGCCCAGTCCATACAAGTGGGGTATGAGACAAATACACCCTTGGGTCTCTCTCCTCCCCCCCCCATGTTCTGTAGTTGAGAGTCCAAGAGCTGAGAGGGAAAGAGAATGGGTAATAACGCTAGACGGCCATAGTGCTGAGAAGCAGTTACGCAGAGTGTCATACACATTTTTTACCGTCTATCGTCGAGAGAAAAACATGCACCAGTTGCGTCTGCTGTTTCGGTATAAGAGGCTTTAAGCCTCGAGCATTTCGTATCGTATGGCATACGAGAACATATTTTTTAAGTATTTGGCCGCCATCCTTGGCCAGTTGTAAAAGAACTTAATGTAAATAAGTAAGTAAGTCAATAAGTCCTGTGGTATTTGTTTCCTTTAGGGCCGACGTCCAAGAAGGTCCAAATATGAATGAGCTAAGGTTAAGAATCAGGCTAGTATAAATACAACAACAGCAGCAGCAGCACTGCCAGTGATTGGACAATAGGAATCTTTCCCAGGTCACGTGCTTATAGGTGAGTCTATAAGCAGAGGTGTACATCTGGCACACGCCTTATATCTTAGAAAATTCCAACAATATTCAATATGTACTGTATTTGACGGCATATAAGTCGCACGGGCATATAAGATGCACCCCCCATATCAGCAGGTCAGATTCAGAAGAAAAAAAGTCAAAAAAGTTCAAAACCTGTGTTTGCTTTTTCTTCACCACTATACGCTCCTGTTCCCCTTGATTATAACAATACCAGCAATAAAATAAGAATGCATGGTGTTTAGGGTAGGTAAAAGTACTGAGCGTAAGCTGGCTTAGTCAGCATTATAGAGAAGATTAGCCTGGGCCTACGGGAGTCTCAACTTCACTTCCGATGTATAAGACGCAGGGCAATTTTTTAGCCAAAATTTTGGAAAAAAAGTGCGTCCTATATGCCGTCAAGTACGGTAATTGCTTATACTTTCCTCTTTTCCCAGTAGAATCAACACTTTTATCTACAAAAAGACTATTTTCGTATTAGGACATTTCTCTTATACAACTATGTATAAGCTCTTCTTTCTATCTTCTGTTAGGCTTGTATTTTTTCTATTAAGTTACCTCAGGCAATGAAATATCATTGTTATTACTTCGTCGTGAATTGTTATTATATCTATACTGTGCGTGGAAACGATATATGTAATAATGGCTGTCAACTCGTGTTCGAATAAGACCATTTCCTGTTTTATTTTTTATCATAGTTGGGTGCCAGTAGCATTTGACACTCTATCTTTATGTTTTCTCAGATGACTCATCAGGACAGCCCTGGAGAGACATACTCTTCCACATAAATTACACGTTAGAACTTCTCCACTTTGAATGTTGCTGGGCTGAAATTTTGTTTATTCAACACTGAAAATTTCATTAAATTCGGATAATTCCTTGATTTTTAGTATTGTTTTGTCTTTCAGTGGGGTAAATACAATGGTAGAATTTAGGTCCGTGAAGTATGATTAACCAGAAACCCTTTATCAAGATGTGTAAATTGCACATAATCTTTAAAAAGCTGATAATTAAATTTCCATTAATTAAAAATGAGATTTTAAGAAGTAGATATTGAAAATTCTACAAACTTAGTGTTTGCCGTTTTTTCAGGAAAATCTTTTTTTATTATATATACTAGCAAATATATGCACCCTCCGGGTGCAAGTATTTAAGTTTAAATGTAATAAAATATTATGTTAAATCAGAAAGGTTAATGAAACTAATTAAAAATTCAGATAAAAAGATTTGAAACAGAGGGAGTATAATCAGAAAATAGAACAACTGAAACTTGCTCTTTTATCACTTCCGTTTTTCAATGCTAAATTTTCCTAATTTAACTATTTTGTTAAAATAGGAAGTAAAGAATAAAATTACAATTATTTCTTCTTGTTAATGAATTTCTTTTAGAATTTATTGAAGAGATTTTTACTCATATTCATTAAGATAAAACCAAACAATTAGAAATCAATAATGCCAATCACATTTTTATTAAAATCAGTTTTTTTAATATCAATATGCAAATTAGCTTTACGTTTACACTGAAAACTGGTATTTTGTTGTATATATAAATACAATTGCATGTTTTAGTATTTAGGTAAGGCCAACAGTATTAATAATTTCAAACAGTTTTATTATTAATTGAGGTTTAAATAAAAATAGAATCATGGAGAATGTGACGTAAATAACTAAGGGAATTGTGACTTGAGTATAATATAGTTTCGGTTACAGACAGAAAACACACAATCTCCATTATATAATATATATATATATATATATATATATGTGTGTGTGTGTGTGTGAGGAAAAGGGAGTTGGAATGAATCCGACAGAATGAGGTAAAATAAGGAATGAAATAAAACTCAGACAAAAATGTGTAGTATATTTTACCGTTTCTAATAGCCCGCGTCAATTTTTGGTGTTTAATTCGGTTAGACTCAAATTCTTCCACAGACCGGTAGATGGTGGCTCTCCAGCCAAGTCTATTACAAGCTAGCTTCTCCCAGTCCTCCACAGCAACTATCAACAATATGTTCACTTTCGTCGGCCATGATGAACGCTTCAAGTGTCGGTTGTGTTGTTGATTT
>CM042167.1:23617742-23645242 GCA_023376005.1 Doryteuthis pealeii | reverse complement strand
CGAAAATAAATCAGGAGCTGGAGTCCCTAAGGTGGTTTGATGCTGGAATCCAGTGTTACCCATTAACTCCTGTGACACTACCGTTGCCAAACTGCATTGGTACCTTACCTTTCCTTTGGATAACAGTGGCAGTGTGGAAAGGGGGGATTTGTTGCACAGGCAACAGCTCATCCTCCATATGAACCCGCCCAGGTTATGCAGTTCAAGTTAACAAAAACCTTGACACTACTCCATCGTCTCTCGTAGACGGAAGGATGCCAACAACAAGATACACACACACACATACACACACACACACATACACATTCTCTCTCTCTCTCTCTCTCTCTCTCTCTCTCTCTCTCTCTCTCTCTCTCTCTCTCTCTCTCTCTCTCGTCATTATATACCCAAGTAAAGGGGTATATAACATATTAAATTAATATCTTAAGTATACATTTTTATATAAAGCTTAATGGAGAGAAATAACAGGTATGAATAAAGATAATTGCAACACTCACCAAGCCATATTATCAAATCGGTGCTAGAAGGCGGTGACTAACCGTGAACCACCAGTATTTATTAATACACATGAAGTTAATGAAAATTATTTCTACCAATTTACCAATACATAAGCCCTATACTTGCGACCCTGTGTCACATCCTACCTGCTGCATGTCTCTAAATCTAACTAAATAACCGAGTCTTTGTTATACAGAACAGCGCCGGAAAATTGCTTTCCAGGAGAATAAACAATGTGGTCAGGGTCGAGGTGTGCTTTGCGAACTCTCAGTATCCACTATCCGAACACCCCCGGACATAGCCACCAGCAAATGATGACGCAAACCTGATAACTGAACGAAAGAAGAAGAAGCAAGCTATGTCGATTTAAGGCCGTGTGCACTAAGAAAGTGATTATGTCGTTTCAGTCATGTGACAAGTGATATGTCACAAAAGAAATATTATCAAATTATTACTGAAGACTCTTTCCGGCAAAATGGTATCCCAGATTTAAATTGCCGCCGCGCTGACGCTAGTAGCCGTGAGCGGGTAGGAACAGTGCTGGGAACTTGGTTTCCAGGAAAATGAAAACTGAGAGCAGGGTCGAGGTGTGCTTTACAAATCCTCAGCATCCACTCTCCGAATCGAATATCCTACCTCATCCCGACACAGCAGCCTGAAACTGATAATGCAAGTCTAACTACCGAACAAAAGAAGAAGCAAACTAGCTATGTCAATTTCAGGCTGTGTCGTCTGCGATGTTGACTACGGTACAGTCGATTTAGTGCTGTGAATATACTACATAAGTTGTACTTACCGCGAGACAAGCGGTATGTTACAAAAAAATATTACTAAATATTGTTAAAGAAATATCAAATATTACCAAAGACATTTTCCGGCAAAATGATATCCCGGATCTAAAATTGCCGCGGCGTTGGCCGTGAGCGGTTGGAAACTGTGTCGGAAACTTGCTTTCCGGGAAAATAAAAACTGAGGTCAGGTAAGAGTGTACTTTGCGAATCCTCAGTATCCACTCTCCGAACAGACCCCCACCCGACATACCAGCTCGAAACGGATAACGCAAGCCTAACTACCGAACAAAAGAAAAAGAAGCAACCTAATTATATCAATTTCAGGTTGTGTCCTCTACGATGTTGACTACGGTACATAAGTCATTTTAGTGCTGTGAATATACTACATATGTCGTTTTAATCCCGCGAAAAGTGATATGACACAAAAGATACACTATTCGTGAGTTGAATCCTCGTGGTATGCGCCATTTAAATCCCTATGTAAAAAAAGAGCTTGCATTCAGCTACTCTGAAAAGAAATGTTAATGTCTACTATTTAAAATATTAAATGAAAAAAAAAAACTGTTGTTATCATTTAAATTTTATTTTTTAATTATCTTTACGAATATAAATCAAATCTTTATTATTTTTGCTCAAAAACCAAGCCCAGGTGATATCTAATGTGTATATATATTTGCTTTGTCGTTAATTGTTTTATTTTCGAAGTTTCCTCCGGACATACATATGCACACAACTGCCCTTTATGTATGTATAGATTGTCAAAGAAACATTATTAAATATCAATAAAGACAGTTTCCGGCAAAATGATAGACCAGATTTAAGATTCCCGCTGCACTGGCCCTTGTAGCCGTGATCGGGTAGGAACAGCGCCGAGAACTTGTTTTCCAGGAAAATAATAACTGAAGCCAGGGTCGTGGTGTGCTTTGCAATCGCTCTGCATCCACTCGCCGAGCAGACTCCTCCTCCTCCCAACATTGCAGCCCGAAACTGATAACACCACCCTGATTACTGAACAGAAGAAGTAATCTATGTCAATTTAACCTTAACATTCTTAACATCCTGTTGAGATTTTCTAAGTCCAGAGCATTCCTATAAGGATTTTTTTTTAAATGGCTAAAAATCACCTTTGCATCTAAATTTACCTTAAATCAAAGATTTCTACATATGTTTAATATTAAATTTAAACAAAGCTATTGTTTGGGGCTGATTAGTTAAACGAATGTGACTTCCAGCCGGGTGGAATGAGGACTTTGAGAGTGCGCGTAAGCCGTGTGCGTTACGAAAATGACTACAGTACATTAGTCGTTTTAGTGCTGGTAATATACCAAGTATGTCGTTTTAATCCTCAGACAAGTAATATGTCACTGAAGAAATATTATTAGATATCATTTAATAATTGTTATTAAATATTACTAAAGAGAGTTTTCGGGGAAAATGATACCCCGAATCTAACATTGCCATTACGCTGACACTAATAGCCGTGAGCAAGTGAGAGATGGGTCTATGATGAGGAGCAGCAACAAAAGTTATTTCGTTTCAGTTCATTTGCTATTATGACGTGGAATGGTGAATATCGAGCGTTTGTGAAATATTTCAAGGGACGTCTCATCTCACTGAGTGGTGACATATCGTAGCCGGTTCGCTCACCAGATCTATTCCCTTGTGATTAGTTTATCTTTGATATTGATAATACAGTTTGTTATACTTATAAGTTAAGGTTACTCATCATCATTTGATAAAACACACACACACACACACACACACACACATATATATATATATATATATATATATATATATATACTCACACCCACACAAACAGCAATATATATATATGCCAACCCCTCTGCACGGGCAGGATGTGACACAAGGTCAATTTTATAAGCGGAGTTTAACAGATTTCAATTAAGAGTGTTCCTTCTCCTAGACTGATTATCAAAAATGCCGTTAGCTTTATGTCTACGCTACCATAAGAAATTGAGAAAATGTCAATCCCTGAATGTACATTATATATATATATATAGTCTGTTAAGTTTTTCTTTCTTGCTGAAAGTGTAAATATCGTTCTGTATATAATTAATTTATTAATTATCATTCATTGAGCTCTCTTAGGGATTTATAAAAATCGTGGATGTAAAGGAGATATTGAGGATCCGAAATAGAATCCTCCCCAATATACCAGTCAATCAATTGGATACATTTACCTTTACAAACACACACACACACACACACACAAAATATATATATATATATATATATATATATATATATATATATATATACTAGCAAATATATGCACCCTCTGGGTGCAAGTATTTAAGTTTTGATATAATAAAAATCATGTTAAATTAGAAAGGCTAATGAAACTGAATAAGAATTCAGATAAAAAATTTTTTGAACAGAGGGGTATGATTGAAAAATAGAACAACTTTGAAACTAACTCTTCCATCATTTTCCCTTACTCCCGTCTTTCATTGGTAAATTTTCCTAATTTAACTATTTAGTTAAAATAGGAAGTAAAGAATAATATTACAGTTATTTCTTCTTGTTAATGGATTTCTTTTAAATTTATCCCCGAGATTTTTGCTCATATTTATTAATATAAAACCAAACAATTAGAAATCAATAATACTAAGCATATATTTATTAAAATCAAATTTTTAAGATCAATATGCAAATTAGCCTTCCCATTCACACTGTAAACCGCTATTTTGTTGTATATATAAATACAATTGCATGTTATTAGTATGTAGATATGGTCAACAGTCTTAATGATGTAAAACAATTTTATTAATAATTGAGGTTTAAATAAAAATAAAATCATGGAGAATGTGATGTAAATAACAAAGGGAATTGTGACTTGAATAGTAATATAGTTTCGGTTACAGACAGAAAAACCCACAATCTCCATTATAATAAGATATATATATATATATATATATATATATATATATATATATGACTAATTCCATAAAATAAAAGGTAAAAGGTAAATTGCTGAACAAGGAAAAAGCGAATTGTTATCTCAGTGTAGACGTATAAATAATTCTCTCCTGAGTCATTTACCACCTGTTTAATTCCATAATATATTTTCCTATGTTAAGGCTACTCTAATTTCTATATTATATGATTTACTTCGTGTGTCACATATACTAACATCTTACCACCTAACAGATATATTTAAATATAAATATGGTTGATTAGACGCTTTCATTTCTTATTGCCGTCTGAAAATTGTGTGCTCTGCATGAAACTTTAATATATATATATATATATATATAAGTCAAATTTTGTTTCATCATCATAATTCATGAATCTTGGTATCCCATATCCCTTGAGTATCACTTAGATGATATATTGTACAAATTATATATATATATATATATATATATATGTATGTGTGTGTGTGTGTGTGTGTGTGTGTGTGTGCGTGTGTGTGGAGGCGCGTTGTGTAATGGTTAGAGTCGTAGGAAATGGATTCGTCAACACGAGTTCGAATTCTAGACGCGTCTGTTTGCATTCCATATAGTGCTAATACCCTTGGGAAAGGTATGCATCCAAAAACTCTCCCTCTAGCCAAGGGCAAATAGTAGGGCAGAGTGGGCTCTTTAACTTTGGCAAGGTAATCACTCTAGGAGAAGGAACACTCTTAATTGAAATCTGTTAAACTCCGCTTATAAAATTGACCTTGTGTCACATCCTGCCCGTGCAGAAGGGTTGGTAAATATATATATTGGTGTTTGTGTGTGTGTGAGTACATATTTTTCTTTTATAAAAACAGCAATGTGTTCATTTAGTTTTTATTGGCATTTCAGTCTCGGAAGACTATAAAATAGTTTTTGTGCCCCTGAAGTTACAGAGCCTACTGTGACTGGTGGAAATGACATCCAATGTTAGAAAAACATTCTCGACCACAAATAGTGACTATATGGTAAACTTATCTAAAAAAAAAAAAAAAATATGGGTGTCAATTTTAAGTGGTGTATTCTACAGCCCCAGTCGAGAGAGTCTATCCCCTTTTCACTAGCGCTAGACGAAGGAGCTTATTTTAGCATCAGCACCTTGTATTCTACAGCCCCAGCCGACAGGACGGGACAAATATGAGAACTACTGTCTCAATGAGATAGGTGATGTTTTAAAATACAATTCTGGTCGTCTTTGTAAAGAACACGACCAAAATAAGAAGTTTTTATTTTTATCTCCGTGCGATGTAAGAAAGAAAAAAATAAGGCGAGACACAATGTAAGTATTTAATGAATGTATTCATCACTCCACGTGCAAAGGAAATCGATACAATGACATCTCATGAATGAGGGATTTAGCAAGAAATATCTTGGGGGCCCCAGAGGATGATTCCGAGTTAGTTCTTTCCGTCGGATGGCGTCGTGGTGCCCGGAAGAAGGACGGGTCTTCATATTACTATCCGGGCGAAGTCTTTTATACGGATACGCCCCAAAAGTAAATGTTTCCCATTAGTTTCAACGTCTCACCGTTTAGAATACCTTGACTGTATCCCTCCAACACCCAACAAAAAGAGGAATGTGATGGTGAGGCTACATTCCTGGAGATCTACCATTACTCCCAGTTCCACTCTGACTAGGAGTAAAACAAAAGTCTTCGGGGCGGCCTAATGTCGGTATCAGTAACACAGCGAGGGAGTATATCCCCTTTTCACTAGCGCTAGACCAAGGAGCTTATTTTAGCATTAGCTCCTTGCTTTACCGCACAGATCCCTGTGCTACTCATATGCTGAGTTGACGAGGGCCGGTATCGAACAAGAACCTTGTGATTCCTAGCCGAACACTCTACCGACTGAGCTTAATAGAGTCCCATTTACGCATCAAATAGATGTTTTAAAATTATTTGTACTAGCAAATATATGCACCCTCCGGGTGCAAGTATTTAAGTTTTAATATAATAAAATATCATGTTAAATTAGAAAGCCTAATGAAACTGAATAAGAATTCAAATAAAAATATTTGGAACAGAGGGGGTATGATTGAAAAATAGAACAACTTTGAAACTAACTCTTCCATCATTTTCCTTTACTCCCGTCTTTCATTGGTAAATTTTCCTAATTTAACTATTTAGTTAAAATAGGAAGTAAAGAATAATATTACAGTTATTTCTTCTTGTTAATGGATTTCTTTTAAGATTTATCCCCGAGATTTTTGCTCATATTCATTAATATAAAACCAAACAATTAGAAATCAATAATACTAAGCATATATTTATTAAAATCAAATTTTAATATCAATATGCAAATTAGCCTTCCCATTCACACTGTAATCCGCTATTTTGTTGTATATATAAATACAATTGCATGCTATTTGTATGTAGATATGGTCAACAGTCTTAATGATGTAAAACAATTTTATTAATAATTGAGGTTTAAATAAAAATAAAATCATGGAGAATGTGATGTAAATAACAAAGGGAATTGTGACTTGTATAGTAATATAGTTTCGGTTACAGACATACAAACCCACAATCTCCATTATAATAAGATTCGATAGGAACAACTAAACTGGATGTGATGGTGAGGCTACATTCCCGGAGATCTGGGGATTGCAGAGAACATCTTCATTACCATTACCCCCACTTCTACTCTGACCCGAAGTTGTGATATTTGATAGGGTCCCATTTATGCGTTAAATATGTTTTAGAATTATTCGTATTCGATAGGAAAATTTGATTATAGTTACTTACTAAGCTTAGATTTGGCACAAAACCAGGAGTATGGAGCGCCCAGTGAGAATCGAATTCACTACCAATGGTCTGCTAATCTATGTGACAATATGAGTGGGGGAGTGCATAGTCCGAGAGGAATGAATGAGTAAGAAGAGATAGGAAGATATTTGATATACGAATGAGACAAAAAGTCTGTGGAGGATTTATTCCTGTTTATCTGTTGTTTAAATCATTTTAGTTAGAGTAGGTGTTTGGTTACATGGACTTTTGCTTATTTATTGTGCTAGTTATTGTTAGTGTTTTACAAAAACATATAGGGATGAAATTAAGTGCCGAGCAAAGGGTAGTCAGGTCGTGGAGATGGTAGGGTGAAATTTTATATATATACAGACAGAGTTCCAGTCGAGGAGTCGGGGTGATAGTATTGTCAATAGCAGCAGAGGTAGAAGTTAGCCAGGGACCCACACCAGCGAAGCCAGTAATTCGACTTAGTCTTATAACAACTTCTTGTCAGCTGACATAGTCCACCACAAACTGCACAAGTTTCACAACTTCGTCTTCCATCAGCGACCTATTAACAGACTTTGTGTTTTGTTTTGTTTTGTCTTCCTTTAATCCATGTGAACCTGTCTCTGACTCGTGCTCTTCGAATCGGCCAGCACAGAACATCATAACGTTGGGGTTTGGACATTGTGCAACGAAGGTGCAGGGGTGCAGACAGGGTATTCTCACATCTAGCACGTGAGATGCCTGGAAAGTTTGATTATAATAAAAAAGAGAAAGAGAGACATTGAAGAGAGAGAGATGGAAAAGAAGAAGAAGAAGAAGAAGAAGAAGAAGAAGAAGAAGAAGAAGAAGAAGAAGAAGAAGAAGAAGAAGTGTTTGCTTTAGTTTATTTGTTTAATGCCATATCAACTACTGATGAGTTATTTAATGCTGATATTTTTTTAATTTTTAGATATTAGAGTACGATCATAACTCTATTTTCCGTTTCATTGTTTTTTGTATTATAATCATTTGTTTTATTATAATCATTAGTTTTTGTTGATTTTAACGGCATGTTAACCCGTCTCGGGTTATTTTATACCTAGAAGTTAAGAATCAAGTTAATTATACGTTCCAATTCACATGTTTCTGTATCTGGTTCTGAAGAGAATTTTTGCACACAATTATATGATAGCAAATGTTCCTATCTAATATGAATAATTTACACACAGTTGTATGGTTTCAAGTATTCCGATCTTATACAAATAACATATACATGATTATATCAAAGTTCAAATCCTGGACGAGGTTGTTAGCATTTCACATAACGCTAATACCCTTGGTAATGGCATGCTTCCAAATATTATCTCTCCAGCTATGGGTAAATAGTAGGACAGACTGGGTTCTTTAACCTTGGTTCAACAAGCTCCGGTTAAGAAATTGACCTTGTGTCGCATCCTGCTCGGACTGATAGGTTGGTAAATATATATATATATATATATATATATATATATATATATATATATATTTATTTTACAATGTTTTCATAGATCAATGTTCATTATCAACGACCGCGGTTTCATGCCGAAGCAATCATCAGGTTGAGAAGTAAGATCCAATGGTGTTTGTTGTGGTTCTTTACTCAAAGACACATTTAGGATTGTAAATAACGTCGGTTAAATTTTCCCGAACGCTGTTATTATTTTTAAAAAATTTGAATTTTTGAAGTAATGCCAACGAAGTTGCCTCCCTTTATTCGTTAAAAATGTATAGGGTGTTTTTTTTTAAAAACCGTTTTATTTTTTTTTATTTTTTATTTATAAATTAATTCCGTTTGGCAAAGGGTGTATATGACTTCAAAAAATCATTTTAATATATATGGTAGAGTCTTTTAAGTTTTTATCCCACATAATATAAAGGTGGATGGTGTTGTAACTCTGTCGAAAAATCATTTTTCACTGTTGAAATATTGGATATCATTGCAAATAATTGCTTTTTCACTGTTGAAAATATTGGATATCATTGCAAATAATTGCTGAATGGTGTTGTAACTCTGTCGAAAAATATTCATCGTTCATCGCCATTACTCCCAGGTCTACTCTGACCCGGAGTGGTGGTACCTGTTACAGTCCCGTACCAAGGTTGAAGGACAAAGGTTGTGTGGTTAAGTGAATAGCTGATTGTAGGTGTAGCGTTCCACCTCAGTCAAATGAGTGGTGGGAACCAATTAACTTGGGTGTGTGTGGTTAAGGGGATAGCTGATGGTAGGTGTGGTGCTCCACCTCAGTCAAATGAGTGATGGGAACCAATTAACTTGGGTCTGTGTGGTTAAGTGGATAGCTGATGGTAGGTATGGTGCTCCACCTCAGTCAAATGAGTGATGGGAACCAATTAACTTGGGTGTGTGTGTGGTTAAGGGGATAGGTAATGGTAGGTGTGGTGCTCCACCTCAGTTAAATCAATGGTGGTCACCAATCAAATGAAAGCAGTTAACACTCCAGAACGCTGTCAATGATACTCAAGGGTTCTTCTAAGAAGAATTCATTAACCATTTTCTTACCCCACATCCCACGCCACACACCCTTCAACACCTTCATCCCTCACAGACCCCCCCACACACACACCCATCGTGCATCTCGTAAATCATGGTCAAAATCATCAGTGCCACCACTCTACCATCACCACGCACCACTCACCACCATCCCCCACGGTCCCATCAACACCATTACTACTCTTCAATTGTCACGTGACCCAACCCATCTACACAACACGCCTCCGCCTTGCCCTCCGCCTTGCCCCCCCCCCCGCCTTCTGTTATCCGATCGATCTAGTCGAGAGGGAGGGGGTGCTGTGTTCATTAGAAGCGGCCGCGGTGCCGAGACAAAGACAAGTGGCCTGGGCTGCAAAATCATTACTTTTGTTTGACTGGTTGACTTATTGATTCCAACTTCCGCCGGAAGAGACAACATGCCGACAGCTTCCACGCGTCGCTACCCACAGACCAACACTACCCCCAACCCTTACACACTTCCGGCACAAAATATCACCGTGTTCTGAGTGTGACGTTAAGCGATATCTAGTGGTGAAGTTCCAAATTTTGGAGCTCTGCGGAGTGTGGAATACCCTTCATCGCCATTACTCCCAGGTCCACTCTGATACGGAGTGGTATTACCTTTTAGGGTTCAATCCATGAGTTAAATAGGGAAAAATGATTTTAAAAAATGGATTTTAAAAATTGTATTCGAAAAAGCAATTGTATATCTATCAAACATGAATAGAACAAAACGTCTTCGGCAAAAATAACCCAACAAGGGTTGACATGCCGTAAAATCCAACCGACTAACAATAGAAGATAAGTATATCATACTTATTACGCGATATATATATATTCTGGATCTCTGCGGAGTGTTGAGTACCCCTTCATTGCCATTACTCCCAGGTCCACTCTGACACGGAGTAGTCGTACCTTTTAGGGTTCTATCTATGGATCAAATTGACTTTTAAAAAATGAGCATTAAAAATGTGTTAAAAAACAGAGTTGGAAGAAAAAATTGACTACCACATAAAAAATGGATAAAATAAAATGCCTTCGACATAAAATAACCCAACAAAAGTTGACTTGCCGTAAAATCCAACCAACCAACAATAGAAGAAGATAAGTATATTATACAAAATATGATGGTAATATGGCCTATATAACATAGATAACTCCTTTACGGTCAGCTGCATGATGCTAAAGGGCAACAGCATAAGCCTCGGAAGATGTATAAGGATTGCTTTAAAAATGAAAATAGATCCTGACAAGTGGGAAAAGACGGCATTGAAAAGTACTGACTTGAGAATTCATGTGGGGATGGCTGTACCAGTTTTGAGCGTGAAAAAATTGAGCATGAAAACTTCAAGCGTCAACTTCGAAAAGGATACACCGTCATTTTGGAGAAAACATGAAAGGTTGGAAATGTCAAACATTTGGTCAAATTCTGCTTTCTAAGGCTGGATATGTCAATCATAGGAAATCTCATCAGGGACAATTCATGCACACTCCAGAAACAATGTGTCTTGTGCAATCTGTAAAAACAAGTCTGTAAGTCAGCTTTTAGTCTTAAAAGACATATGGTGGTGCATAAGCATCAAATTTTATCATCTGATACAACGGGAAGAAGGAGAAGAAAAAGTATGAACTCTAAATCAGAGAAGTATTGTTCGGTATAATCTGGCGCAGAATTTCTCTGTTATAAATTCATCGAAAAAGTACGGCCGGTTCCACACAAAACTTCACTGCTATAAACAAATTAAATAGCAAAAAATGATTTTTTTTTAAATTGAATACCCATCAAGCATGAATAGAACAAAACATCTTAGGTATAAAATAACCCAACAAGGGTTGACATGCGGTAAACATGGTCAATCAAGAGTAGGAGGTGACATAAGGTCAATTTGTTTAAGTAGAGTTTAACTTCTTCTAGACAGGTTACCATACCAAGGTTAGTAATATTTGTAAACTAATCCCATAGTCACTTTCACAACAATAACACCAGGTTAACTCCGACCCTGAGTGATATGACCTTTTAGGGTGACATCTATGGGTTAAATAGAAAAAAATTAGTTAAAAAAAAGTGTTTAAAAAGTTTGAAAAGAAAATTTAAATACCCATCAAGCATGAATAGAACAAAACATCTTAGGCATAAAATAACCCAACAAGGGTTGACATGCCGTAAAATCCAAACAACTAACCAACCATCTTTTAGCCGTGGTTGGCGACCCGTGATGCTTAAGGATGGAATATTGGTGGCTGAGCAGCCCATAACCTGCAACACTCCACTTTAGCACTTAATAGACGGGCGGTCGGAGCGGGCCCTTCCGATCAATCGGCTGGTCATGTTAAGCACCTATATTAGTGTCCCAACCCTATTGCCGTTATATGTGTTAAGTATCTGGTCGGCATCCTTAGTTCCAGATGTAGTAAATAAGTAAGCAAGCCAATAAGAATCCGGTGTTATAGTATTCTTTGTAAGTCCGACGTCCAAGATAATCCAAATGTCAATGACATAAGTTTAAGAACCAGACCTCTATATGTAAACCAACAGCAGCAGCAGCACTGCCAGTGATTGGACAGTGGGAGTCTTTCTCAGGTCACGTTGTAGTCGACGAGTCTATATTTAGGAGTGACCATTTGCCCCATGCCTTATATTCAAAAACTTTCAACAATATGTGCTATAAGGCAATGGCCAAATGTCTTTATTTCCTAGACATGATGTTAAACTGCATCTAATGGTGAAGTTCCAATTTTGGAGCTTTGGGGAGTGTGGAGTACCCCTTCATCACCCTTACTCCCAGGTTCACTCTGACTTGGAGTGGTTGTACCTTTTATAGGTTAAATACAAAAAATGAGTTAAAAATAAATTGAATACCCATCAAGCATGAATAGAACAAAACATCTTCGGCATAAAATAACCCAACAAGGGTTGACATGCGGTAAAATCCAACAATCCAAACCAATCAGCACACAGCATTCTTTTTTCGTTCCCATCTAGCTTTCTTTTTCTAGGCGTTACGTTAGAGTCCAAATGATGCAGCCATACAGTAGCACTGGCACAGCTCTCACTTGGAAGAATTCTCACTTCATCTTATCAGAGAGATCAGATTTTTATATGATCGATAATCTGTCTATTGTAGTCCATGTATTTCCTATGCGTATGTACGATTCAAAGTGATATATACTTGAAGACAAAACTTCGACCAAGGTTGAAGGACAAAACATTTTATATACAGCACAAGAATTAACAGGGTACATAGGGGGTACATAATACTTAGAGGAGTACATAAACATACATACAAAAGTAAAAGGGAAAAACATAAAAGTACAGACATGAGACTAAGAATAGTCTATGCTGTATAAATCACTTACAGTAATGTAAGGGGGACCAAAGCCCCAACGAGAAGGGGTAGACCGTGTCTAACCCATGTGTCTCGTAGGTCGAGCAACCGGAAAAGAGAAAGAGACGTTCAAACCAGCTGCTTAAATATAAACGGCCCCTAGCGGGAACCAGCGAACTAAACGGGCAGACAACTCCCCAGGTAAATACGAAACTAACGCCACGCGTATATTGACATTGCTTTCAGAATCAGAGGAGTGTTGTTTGGTAGAATCTGGCGCAGAATTCTTCTCTTATCAGCTCATCTAAAAAGTATGGCTGCTTCCCACACAAGACTTCATGGCTACAATAAACAAATTATCTGTGCAGCCATTTCCCAACCTTGGATTGGTTTAATAGTCGTCATCGATTCCGATAGACGAATATTACATTATACGAATTATAGATTCTTTTTCTTCGCAATATTGAAGATACACACAATTTTGTACATAAGAAAGAAAAAAAACACAGAAACATCGATTTACGGCTGCAAAATTAACCGCCTTTGACTATGCAGACGCCATCGTAAATAGCTCGAGACGCGAACGAAATATTAATTAACAAAAAAGCCAGATCGTTTTCTATGTAGTGAAATCCAAAACATGATAATCTCGAATTCTTATAACTGGCAGTTTTCACACGATCATCACTAGTTGTCAATGTACAATAACCAAGACTACCCAATTGGCTGGGACAGTAGAATACACCGACTGCACCTCTGCAGAGGGATAAAATCGCCCACCAAATCGAACCATCTTTTAGCCGTGGTTGGCGACCCGTGATGCTTAAGGATGGAATATTGGTGGCTGAGCAGCACATAACATGCAAAACTCCACTTTGGCACTTAATAGACGGGCGGCCGGAGCGGGCCCTTCCGATCAATCGGCTGGTCATGTCAAGCCCTAGCACCTACCCTATTGCCGTTATGGCAAGTTCCAACCCTTTTTATCATATATGTGCTATAAGGCGATGGCCAAATGTCTTTATTTCCTAGACATGATGTTAAACTGCATCTGATAATGAAGTTCCTATTTGGAGCTCTTGGGAGTGTGGAGTACCCCTTCATCGCCATTACTCCCAGCTCCACTCTGACCCGGAGTGGTGGTACCTGTTACAGTCCCATCTATGGGTTAAATGGAAAAAAATATTTTTTTTAAATGTGTTTGAAAAAAAAATTGAGTTTTAAAAATTGATTACCCATCAAAAATGAATAAAATAAAACGGACTCGGCATAAAATAACCCAACAAGGGTTGAAATTTCCATAACATGCAGCATTATACTTTGGTTCTTACTTAGATCGATGTCTATGTAATGGAATCTAAGACATGATAATCTCGAATTCTTATTATAACATGCAGTTTCCACACGATCATCGCTAATCGTTAATGTACAATTAAAGTGAAAGAATTAAACAAATGTAGTTCTTATAATCTATATATATAAAAGGAAGTTTGGTATGTACGTGTCGACTTATAACTCCCAAACAAGAGGTCATTCAGATTTGAAATCTCGCATACTACTTGATATGCTTATAACTAAGAAAAACAAAATGTGTGTTTTGATTTTTAATAATTAAGCGATATAATACAATAATTAACAAAAAATTAAAAAATACAGTATGCACACCCTCCACCCCACCCTACTCACGTCGACACGAGTTTAGTTTTAAACTTCCCAGACAGAAGACTCTGTTGCTGTATGAAAGAAAATATGAATGTTCATTTCAAAAAACAAAAACTAAAGTTAAGCTGACACACCCACCCATCCCGTCTCCCTTCGGCACAATTCATCTTTGAAGTAGCGTCAACACAATTCCTAACTGTAACAAAAAAGACAGTTCTAAAACTGAAAAAAAAAAAACTCCCACCCCACTCATCGGTACAGGCTTAATATTTGGAGTGAGTACATCTCTGCACCCAGCTCTAATAATTTTTATTTACTTAGGCTTTGAACTTCGACACATATGGTCGTAGAAAGGCAAATGATACTCATATATATTTTAAATCTATTATATGCTGAAGTCATATTTGTTTTATTCATTATGACTGGGTATTCAAATTATTTCTAATTCATTTTTAAACTTTTTATAGACCGGTCATGGACCGGGTACTTTTGCTAGTACTATATAATTCTTAGTTTTGATTTAAAATAAACATTCAACCCGCCCTGTCAGCTAGGGCTGTAGAATGCACCTCTGTAGATGGATAACATCCCGGACCATAAACTTTAGGCACCCCTTTTTTATCTCTATTCAGAAGGACATGTTTTTCATTTACACCGTCAATATCCGGTTGTTTGTTAGGGGTTAGGGTTAGGGGTTAGTTTTATAATTTTAAAAAAATCTAAAAATCGTCTGTTAACAAACAACTGGATATTGACGGTGTAAATGAAAAACATGTCTTTCTTAATCGAGATCAAAAAGGGGTGCCTAAAGGTAATATGGTCCAAAATCCCTCTCAATTAGGCCACTTGTTGACCGTGGTTGGCGACCCGTGATGATTAAGGATGGAATCCTGATGGTTGAGCAGTCTATGACATACAACACTCTGATTCGGCCCTTACTTAGGCTAGACGGTCGGTCGGAGAGGCCCCTATCTGAAAACTGCTGAAAATGCATGAACGGACCTAAGACAAACTCTCATCCAAAATCTTTACGTTTAAGAAACTGTAACTGTAATAATCTGTTAAGGAAATGTTGACGTCATTACTGAGGAACTTAGTCAAATATAAGGTAGGGTCCTGAAGAAATCATATAGATCGAAACCGTGGTAGACCCATAACTCTTTTCTGACGAAGGCTTTGTTGGACACAATGCTACTGTGTAAACAGCAGTCGTTGTATGAAATTATATATGATATTTCATTTCTGATTGTAAACCTACTCTACTATTTTAGCATTGATCACCTTCATATGCTAAAACTTTTCACATTCATTGTCCATTATATTATATTATATTATGTTATATATATATATATATATAGAGAGAGAGAGAGACAGACAGACAGAGAGACAGAGAGACAGACAGAGACAGAGACAGAGAGAGACAGAGAGAGAGATGAACAAGGATAAATAGATATGAACATATGCTAAAACTTTTCACATTCATTGTCCATTATATTATATTATTTTATATATATATATATATATATATATATATATATATATATATATATATATATAGAGAGAGAGAGAGAGAGAGAGAGAGAGAGATGAACAAGGATAAATAGATATGAACATACAAAGATAGATAGATAGATAGATCTTAATAAGCTTTAATAACGCTGAAGCGGATGTGATAGATATTCACAGACCAATAGATAGATTGACAGATAGATAGATACATACATACATACATATGACAGACTGAGATAGATAGATAGATAGATAAATTGATTGATATATATGAACAAGGATAAATAGATATGAATCTACTAAGATAGATAGATAGATAGATAGATAGATAGATATTGAAAATCATATTGGCAAGAAACTGTCAGTTGGCTTCATGTCTTCGCTACCCTAACTTCGATATCCATGCTCTATCAATGATATTGAGCACCCTTTAATTATAAATATAGCAAACTATATCATAATTATTAATATATATAAGCTGAAATAATATATTCGGAATTTATTTGTATGGCGTCAATTACTATGATTAATTTTTAATAGTATTTTTTTTTCATATCAATTCTGGTGCTTTTTTTTTTTTTTTTTAATTACAACTCACTGTTGTCGTTATCTCTGCAGACATTGAGGAGCAGTGCTTTTTCCGGAACGACAATAAGCGATAAGCCCTAATTCATAACTATTTCTGATACTCACAGTTCCTCGCCGTCGTAAAGATAACGACCCGAGTGAAAAAAGGCAATCAAAATTAAGACGAAAAAAAAATTAGTTAAAAATTAATAATAATAAATCGCAGATCTTCATTCTTAAATAAATCGGAGAGATTACTTCCCTTGAATGCCGAACAGTTCTATTATTTGCCGCAAGATGACACAAAAGTTCAATAACTACAGGTATTTACTACGTGCCCCACGTGTACGGGTTAAGCACAAGGCCCTATTAATGTGGGACCACCCACAAGCCGTGATTCATGGTTGGCGAGTGCAAAAAATGCGTTGATCCCGTCGACATTCCTCTTCAAGGTGGGCGCCCCAGGCACCGGGCAATAAACCCAGCCCTGTCCTTTTAAATCGAGGGGTATGTATTGCCTGTGGTATGGCCCCTTGGGATCAACGCTAATAGCTTGTAAGATCCAGGGCCGAAGCCATTGGACCCCCACCCCAATAACTACAGTGTCTGCAAATAGTACTGCGAATGGCAATTATAGATCGGGATCAAAGTTGCATATTATGACGGTGAACGAGAAAGGAAAAAGAGCAAGACATTGTCTTGTCTGCCGGGATCGAACCCGCGCCCTCCCGCATGCGAAAACAAATACGATTTAGGAACTAGACAGACGCGAGGTTCGACTGATGTGCCTAGATGTTTGGGTAATATGCCCATAAAATAACCAAAGCGAGTGGAGCGTGGCATTACAAGCAGAGAAGCTTTCGGCTTACGTGAGACGGCAGTCAGAAAATATTATTTTGACGACGGCGACGGATTTTTAGCTGCTGGTCGAAGACTGTGTTGACCAAAAGAAAGTTTGGCCTGCGAAAGACAGTGAACTCGCTTCTTTTTGGTCCCCACCCCCCTCAGCAGGAACTTGTTGAAGCAAATATCCATTTTCACCCTCTATTTTGCCCCCTTCTATAAAAGAAGAGTGACAAAATCAAACCTCTTTGACAATGCCTTGAAATAGACCTTCCTGTCGGCACTGGACAGGATTTGTGCCAAAGTTCTATTATTTACCTCTAGGTGACGATGAATGTAAATTTTTGCTGGTTGGTCAACACTGGTGTGTCCATGTGTAGGGTCCACATGAGAAGGTCGCTTATGAATTGGTCCCTACTTCCTCAATATTGCCCGTCATATCTTGTTCGACTTACTTGGATAGTTTGTAGATTGGGGTATGTGGCCATACATCTGCTTCCAGATCAAAAAATTATTAGCTAGGATAGGATTATTTGAAAGAATGTAACTGTGTGCAAATAGTACTGCCAATGGCATTGCTATATGTGTGACATCCTACCCGTTGCAAAGGGTGTCTCATCAGAGTGTAATGGTTAGCAACCTATTCTCGCAGATGCATTACTACTGATAGCGAGTCAATCCTTGGTGGATGCCTCATACTTGTGACCTTGTGTCACATCTAACCAGTTGAGAGCGGTTTAGGTATATACCTATTATCACTCGTCTGGATAACTCGTAAGTTTGAGCACTCGCAAGTCAAGGTGCCACTATATATATATATATATATATATATATATATATATATAAGGGTGGCTTACCGGTGAATATGGGCACGATCGCTGGAGGTGCACAGGATCCAGGGGTTAAGTCCGCGATAAAACAAATACAAAGTGCTCAATACAAAGTAGAGCAAATTTATTAAAGAAATGGATACAATAGAAACCTACTCGAGTTTCATCGTTAGAATCATCAGGGTTAAATCCACTGAATTAATCGAGTTACCGATTAATTGCAGCTGATCACACGTATATTCAATGAACATACGTGTGATCAGCTGCAATTAATCGGTAACTCGATTAATTCAGTGGATTTAACCCAGATGATTCTAACGATGAAACTCGAGTAGGTTTCTATTGTATCCATTTCTTATATATATATATATATATATATATATATATATATATATATATATAGCTTGTTTATAATTATATTTAATATTGGTAATGTGGATCCTACCATAAAGGTAGTTGGGCACTTTTTGAAAAGCATTTAAACACTGCAAAAGCACGCATTTCAATATATGTCCGTTTGAAGAATGTGCAAGCGTGAAACTCAGAGTTGCGGGAATGTAGAACGGGTTCATATTATAACATCGGTTTTTAAACCAGCTCTGTCATTCTAATATATATATATATATATATATATATATATATATATATATATATATATATGAGTACTTGGGATGGGATTTCGCTGACGTCCGCTAAATAAGCTTAAAGGCAACACTCTCCTATATAAAGGATGGTGGCCTCTCTGGCATTTTTTTTACATATATACAGATGTATGTATTTATCAGTTAAAATCCTCGTTCCAGTCTGTAGGCGCTGATGGCCGAGTGGTTAAGACGTCTGACTGATGATCCCGACTGGAGATAGTCTGTTAATGTCCAGTCACTCTGAAGAGAAGTTATACGTCGAAACACTATGTCTGTGGGTGACTATATATATATATATATATATATATATATATAATACAAAAATAAAATTTCACTCTGATGAAGGTCGAATCTTCTCTGTGAGCGAAATATTTTCACACAGATGAAATGACCGAAACATATGTGTAAGCGATATTGATTAAATTCATCTTTTATTATCCATTCTATTCTTTCTTTTCTTTATTCTTTCTTCCTCATATTGTCGGATTCATTTCGAATTTCCATTTTTACACACACATACACACATATATATATATATATATATATATATATATATATATATATATATATATATATATATATATATATATATATACCTAAAGAACTTCAAGAATAAATATTCCGTGATTTTTAACAAAACCAGCTGAAATTATAACCTGCTGCCAAAATATACATATATATATATAATATATATATATATATATATATATATATATATATATATATAATAAATATATATGCGGCAGATGGCATATCATAATGATAATAAAAATCATTATTTCGACTATTTATTATTTAAAACGTGATAAAACTTTTTTATGGCGCTGTAAGCTGCCAAATTTCTTCATTCTTCCACCATCGATTCTTTTTTTAAATTAAAAAAACCCACTCACATCCCTCGACCTTTGATAAAACAAAAATTAATGGGCACTTCATTTTGGCTATAACAACCGTTTGCTTCTAAAAGAAATTAAATAAAATTTATAGATAAATAAAAATAAAAGAACATATTAATAATGTCAAATTGAAAATGTTTGGATTATTCAATGGTAAATTGTGTTGTTTATGTTGTGAGTTCGATATTCAGTGACAATCAGTGTCGCAGTTGAGATTTACAAAATTCCCAGGCCAGAAAAAGTTACTTTGATTCAGTTAATCAATTTCTAAAAGGAAATAAAATACTAAATCAGAGCCAATAAAGAAAATAATGCATTAATCATAATATAAAATATAATTACAAAAAATAAATTATTGTTACGTTTGGGAAGTTTTCATGTTCATGCTTTTTATTATTAATTCTTTTTTGTGAAATATCTGAAAAATTATTTAGCGAAATTATCTGGAAAAATTTAGTGAAAAAAATCAGAAAAATTGGACTTTTTTCTTGAAGGGAAAAAAACTTAATTTTTTTTTTTTTTTTTTTTTTTTGAACAAACCGGATAAATTTTGTGAAAAAGTCTGGATAAATTTAGTAAAAATGTCATAAAAATTAAACTTTAATTAATTCTTTTTTGTGAAAAAATCCGGAAAAATTTAGTGAAAAAAATCATTAAAATTATACTTTTTTCTTAGAGGAAAAACCTTGATGCTTTTTTTTTTTGTTTGTTTGTTTTGTTTTTTTTGTTCTTGTTTTTTGTTTTTGTTTTTTTTTTTTAATCTGGATAAATGTAGTGAAAAAATTTTTGAAAAATTATACTTTTTTCTTGGGGGAAAAACCCTGATTGCTTTTGTTTTGTTTTTTTTGTTTTTTGGTTTTTTGCGAACAAACCGGAAACATTTTTTTTAAATCTCAAATGTTATATTTTTGTTCTGTGAAAAAACCTGAAAACATTTTCGGAAAAAATCTGTAAAAACTTTTGTGAAAAAATCTAAAAAAAGAATCTTTTTGTTTTGTGAACCTGAAAAATTATTTTGTGAGAAAAAAAAAAAAAAGTTTGTGAAAAAAAATCTGTAAAATTTTTTGTGAAAATTATTTTCTTTATCTAACTACCAACCTGAAGATCGAACTCGTGAAACGTAGAGTAACAGGAAGAGGACCAGTGAATTTAAAACTCAACTTAACATTCATGGAATGCAAGAGCACACACGATAGTCATTTAATAAATAAGGTGAATATGGTAAAAGTAATTTGCAATATGAAGCACTGTTTACAGCAACTGTAAACAGTGCATCATATTGCCAAGGAAATCAATAGCGATGGGTCCTATCATGTCACAGAAGACCGATTGAATGACCTTCTTTACTGGCTGCTTCACCCAGAACTTTTTCTTTGCTGGATAGTCGGTGTGTTTCCACACCATAGAATGTCTTTTTTAATCAGGCTCGTTGCGGCAAACCCATTTTTAGCTAAAACCATGCTCTCCGTACACATCACACATTCTTCTGTAAACTTCACATGGTTTGCACTTCTCAGACACCAAATAATTGATGATAGACCTCTGTGTGATTTGCTTCCATTTTGAATACCCTCAAAACAAATATTTTTTTTTACTAAAATATGCATCTCCGCACACATCTTACATTCTTCTGTAAACTTCACATGGTTTTTACTTATCAGCCACCAAAGACTTAACCAAAGATCTCTGTTCAAAGCTGGAACGCTCTGTTTGATTTGCCATCATTTTAAATAGCCTTAAAACAAATATTTTTGCTTGATCAAAATAACTTCTGCCATAAGCTAATTCCAAACAATGCAGGGTTTTTGTTCATGGAAAATATGATATATTTTATTTGGCTTTTATTAAAAATACATATACAAATTCATATTGCTTTTTCTTAAAAAATACAGACACACACACACACACACATATATATATATATATATATATTGCAGGGATGCAATCACATACTCTAGGTCCTCACCGACAGAGCTTGACCTTGCGGCGCGTAAACAATGCTCTAACCTGATAGCTCTACCCGAAAGTTATATCCTTTTCTTTGTTATTAGAATCAAAAGGAAACGAGCAAAACAATAGGGTTGGGACACTTGACTTGACCAGCCGATTGATAGGAGGAGCCTCTCCGATCACCCGTCTAGCCTAAGTAAGGGCCAAAGTGGACTGTTTAGTCACCAGGATTCGGCTTAGCCAAGAATACTAAGAAAAGGGTGTCCTGGGTATGATACTAAACTGTATCCGGTTGTGAGTTCCAATTCTGGAGCTCGGTGAATTATGGAGTACTCCTTGGTTGTCATGATTCCAAAGTCACTCTTCCCCGGAATGATAGTAATTATTAGGGTTCCCTCTATGGATCAAATAGATCTTTTGGAAATTATTAGTACTAGCAGGGCCTGTGAATATACCACAGTATGGTTATTTAATTATTACTACGTTTGATATGTTTACTTAAGAGCTATTACATTTTTTCAATATGTAAAAAGTATAATAATGTTGGTTAACTCTCTCTCTCTCTCTCTCTCTCTCTCTCTCTCTCTCTCTCTCTCTCTCTCTCTCTCTCTCTCTCATATACCCGAGCACCTGCCAAGGGATCGCAAGGTTTCTGTTTCGATACCGGCCCTCGCTGTCTGACTGATACCGACTTTAGGCCACCCGAAGACTTTACTTTTACTTACTTACTTATCCACATGTGGAAGCCAACACATGGACATGCTAACTTAGGCAGACCACCAAGGACCTACATTGACCAACTATGCGAGGATGCTGGATGCTGCGCAGAGGACCTCCCTGGGACAATGAATAATATGGAAGTTAGCGAGAGATTGTCATGGATATCTGTGCTAATTGCGCGACATGATGATGGTGATGATGATGACTTACTTATACAACAACTGGACCTTGTTCCTTGCGGTGCGTAAACAACATTCTAACCAGACGGCTCTACCCGCGAGTTATCTTTTTCTTTTCTCATTAGAACCAAAAGGAAACGAGCAAAACAACCTCTTTACAACGTCTGTATTTGTAAAGAAACCTTTTTATTTCCTTTTTCCGTATGTAGGTCAACGAATCTGAGATAAGATTTTTGCCAGAAAAAGAAATGAATACGTCTTTCTTAATTAGCCAACTAATTAGCGGCGATAATGGCATAGCGGTGATGAGAGGGCGTGTTCGAGCAAGCCAGCGTATGGGCCGTGTTGATGGCAATTAGTTGTTTAAAAAGATCTATGGAAGGCCAATTCCGACAAAATCCCAGTAACGAATGCGCCTCTAATTTAAATTCTTTCAATTCGATATATCCTAATTATGGTTGGTTGGTTGGTTGGTTGGTTGTTGGTTTGAAGGCATATCAACCCTTTTCGAACCATTTTATGCCAAATTAAGTCATTTTGATAAATAAAGGACTCATGTTGCTTACAATACTACTGTTGCTTAAGTGATCACCCAATTAAGTATAGAATAGAAAGATTTGTTGGTTGTCTTGTTTTACGGCATATCAACCCTTTTCGGGTTTTTTAATACCGAATCAAGTCATTTTGATAAACAAAGGACTCAGACTGCTTACAGTACCTGCTGTTGCTTAAGTGATCACCCAATTAAGTATTGAACAGGCTGATCATTACTTAACTTTGGTGATCTAGCTGGAACTGATGCTTTTAATGACATGACTGTAGTCAAAGTAAAAAAAAAAAGGTTGGTTGTTTTGTTTTACGGCATATCAACCCTTTTCAGGTCATTTAATACCGAATCAAGTCATTTTGATAAACAAAGGACTTCGACTGCTTACAGTACATGATGTTGCTTAAATGGTCACTCATCTAAGTATTGAACTGGCTCATCGCTACTTAACTTCGGGGGTCTAGCGGGAACTGGTATTTTTAACTTTAAATACGTTCAGCTCGATATATCTTAGTTTGGTTTGATGGTTTGTTGTTTTGTTTTTCGGCATATCAACCCTTTTCGAGCCATCTATGCCGAATCAAGTCATTTTTATAAACAAAGGACTGAGACTACTTACAGTACCTACTGTTGCTTAAGTGGTCACCCAATTAAGTATTGAATAGAAAGATTTGTTGGTTATTTTGTTTTTCGGCATATCAACCCTTTTCGGGTTATTTAATGCCGAATCAAGTCCTTTTGATATCAAGTTACTTACTGTACCTGCTGTTGCTTAAATGGTCACCGAGCTAATTGTTGAACTAGCTTACATTTTATTTAAGCCGGTTGGCTGGGTGGCTAGGTGGCTGCTTGGTTAGATTTTACGAAATTGTCAACCTTTGGGTTATGTTATGACAAAGTCTTGTTAGGTATTAATTTTTTTTTCAAACTCAATTTTTTAAAACGTATTTTAATGAAATCATTTTTTATCTATTTAATCCATAGAGGAAATACTAACAAGTACTACAACCCCAGGTCTGGGAGTAATGGCAATAAAGGGATACTCCACACTTCCCAGAGTTCCAAATTGGAACCTCACCATTTTTTGTGTACATCCAATGTATTTTCGTTTTTTTTTTAATCAATGTTAATGGTGACTCTGAATTTAAAACCCCATTTAAATGGCGCTTAAGAAATTGACCAAGTCGCATCTTGTTCGTGGTGAAGGGGTTGGTATATATATATATATATATATATTATATATATTTATATATTATATATATATATAGAGAGAGAGAGAGAGAGAGAGAGAGATAAGAGAGAGATTTTTTTAAAATAAGGATTCTATTATTTTCAACCAAATTTGTTTAAATGAAAATATGCTGCCCAAATATACCTATATATATATATATATATATATATATATATATATATATATATATATATATATATATATATGGGCAGCATATTTTCATTTAAATAAATTTGGTTGAAAATAATAGAATCCTTTTTTTTTGTTTTTTGTTTTTTCTTTCAAGTTTTCTAACAATTCTAAATTCAAACCTGTTAAACTCCGCTTAATGAATTGAACTTGTGTCACATCCTGTTTGTGCGGAGGGGTTGGCAAATATATATATGTGTGTGTGTGTGTGTGTGTGTGTGTGTTGAGATTCCAGTAAAGAAAACAAAAAAGAACCCATGGTAAATGCGTATAGTTATTTACTAAGCTCAGCTTAGATGCGGCCCAAGGCATCAAGTATGGGGCACCCAGTGAGAATCAAACTCACTAACAATGGTCTGCGAATCTAGCTTGCTGACCATTACACTACATGAGGTACCCATGGTAAATACATATATGATCAATGTAACGACTATGGTCGATGTGCATGTTGATATTGGCGGCTTCTTTAAGTGTCCGTTGTTCCCTACGTGTTTTCGGCCAAATGCACTGTTAGCCTTTGTTAGTCTGTTGTCGATTTCCTTGTCGATTTTGGCATCTGACGTGATGATGGGGTCGATTACATGGACGATGTAAATGCAATGAATAATGGGTTTTATTTAAGAAATACATAGAGAAAAAAAAAGAAGAAACAGGAAACAGGGATCACCAGCGCTGCGGCATGAATACAAGCGTTTCTAGTATTATCTGCGTTATTCGGACTATTGACCCCATCTTCATTGTTATTTGTACAACGTTTCGGCCGATATACCCTCCGGCCTTCTTCAGGTATTTCTTGTCGGACTCGGGAACCTTCTCGGACTCGGGAACCTTCTTTTCGAACTCGGGAACTTTCTTGTCGTATTCGGGAGCCATCACGGAACTTTGAACCTAACCCTTTATTTAGTCCAAGGGTTAGGTTCAAAGTTCCGTGATGGCTCCCGAATACGACAAGAAAGTTCCTGAGTTCGAAAAGAAGGTTCCCGGCCGAAACGTTGTACAAATAACAATGAGGATGGTGACAATAGTCCGAATAACGGAGATAATACTAATCTTCAAGCCTCATCTCAAACATTCAGAGATACAAGCGTTTCTGACCGGCAAAATAATGATTTACTGTATTCTGCCGTCGTAGTAGTCACCATTGTAGGGTTCAATTGTTCTGTTGTTGTTCACAGATCCTAGTCTATAGTTTTCCTTGTCTATACATATATAAAGGGCAAGTTGGTGTGTTTGTATGTCCGGATGAAACTATAAAAATAAAACAATTAAAGACAAAGTAAATATACATACGCATTAAATATCACCAGATCTTGCTTTTTGTGCAAAAATGGTGAAGGTTTGATTTATATTCGAAGATATTTAAATTAAAATATACATAGAAATAGCATTGGAATTCTACTTAAAATGTCCAGCATTTATAAATCTCAAAAGTAAACTAATAAATACACTAGCTTATGCCCCCGCTACCCAGTTAAGTCCAAGTCTGTAGTTCTCCTTGTAATATATAAGTCAGACGTTTGTAGTTAGCCTCTGGTGTTAATCCAAAGATAAGTCTTCCTCGTAGAAAGTTCAACCAGCAAGTGATTGAGGACAGTACAAACGATCTTAAATGCTTTTTTGTCCTCTCATCTTATTGGTCAATTTCTGCCGGAAATTACTACTGCAGTTGGTAAAGTCCATAAATAGAAGTGGCTATTTTCCTTACATCTTATAAGGAGGTTGGAACATCCTACAACAGTATTGAGTCTTTCTTTTTTTGAGCGGGTTCTTAGTTCCTATAGTCGCTTGTCAGATCTTAGGGATCTTGGAGTTACATAATAGGCATAGCTTATCATTTTTGCAAGGAAGTGTAGTTTAAATTTTAAGTTTAACAGTAGCTCAATGGAAAATCACTGATAATTTATTGAAATTTAAACCTGAGGTTCGCCTGAAAGATGTCTCTCGTTGCCTTTGAGAGTCACGTGATCAGAAAAGCCTGGGAAAGTTAGATTTAGATTTAGTGAGAGTTTAGCCTGTGCCATCAGGGCCAGGTGTATATTGCATCCCCTACAGGTGGGTTAAATTATGCATCAGGGAATTGAATAAAAAAGTGTACACAGAAAATATGTCTCCGTGTTTCTGATATAATAAGAACTAATAGAGTGGACCTGGGAGTAACTGTGTAACCCTCTGAGTTTCAGAATTGGAACTTCACCACTAGATGCAATTTAACGTCATCCCCAGGACACTAAAGCACTCAGACACCGCTTTCTAGCACATATATGATAAAAAGGGTTGGAGGATTGCCGTAAGAGCCATAGGGTCGGGACAATCATATAGGTGCTAGGGCTTAACACGGCCATCCGATTGATCGGAAGAGACCTCTTCGACGGCCCGTCTAGTCTAAGTCTTTGGCACTTAAACTAGACGGGTGGTCGGAAAGAGCTCTCTGATCAATCGGCTGGTCACGTCCATCCCTAGCACCTGTATGACTGTCCTAACCCTATTGCCCTTAAGTTCCAACCCTTTTTATCATATATGTGCTAGAAGATGGTGGCTGAGGGTCTTGGTGTCCTGGGTATGACGTTAAACTCTATGTGATGGTAAAGTTCCAATTCTAGAGCTCTAGGGAATGTGGAGTACCCCTTCATCACCATTGCTTCCAGGTGCACTCTGACCAGGAGCGGTGGTACGTTAGGGTTCCATCTATAGGTTAAATGGAAAACATGAGTTTTAAAAAATGTTTTTAAAAAATTGACTTAAAAATATTGAGTACCCATCAAGAATGAATAAAACAAAACGTATTCGGCATAAAATAACCCAACAAGGATTACCATGCCGTAAAATCCAACCAAGCAACTTTCTCGATACTTATGGGGAGAACCTTGTGAAGGGGTAGTCTTCCTCTATTA
>CM042167.1:23580242-23612742 GCA_023376005.1 Doryteuthis pealeii | reverse complement strand
TGCCACCTTAGTTGGTTTTACGGCATATCAACCCTTTTGGGGTCATTTAATGCCGAATCAAGTCATTTCGATAGACAAAGGACAAAAAAGCAGCTGTGCAGTCTCACAAACAATCCAAATGAGATGAGCAATTCTGGACACTGCTAGAGAAGTAATGACAGACTTAGATGCGACGTTCTTTAATGGACTACTACATATGGACATACCAGTTATGAGCAGAGATTATAAAATGAGTGATGAGAAAAAACGCTTTAGTGAAACATAACTTAGAAACCCAACATATTTTTACAGCAAACCAACACTAACATACAAACACAAGTTAAAGTTCCCTTAAGAGAAACGATCATGATGTGTAGACAATTGGATGAAAGTGATATTCAGTGATGAATCAAGAATCTGCATTGGCTGTTTGGTTGGTTGTTTCATAGCATATCAACACTCTTTCGGGTCATTTAATGCCGAATTGAGTCATTTCGTTAAACAAAGGACGCGGGTTGCTTACAGTACCTGCTGTTGCTTTAGTGGTCCACGAATTAACTATCTGACAGGCTCGTTCGGTGATCTAGCGCGATCCTGAGTTTTCAGCGTGACTTGGCCGTAATTTGTGACCTTGGTTTGGAAATCGCGGTACTAAGCTCTAATAGTCAAGGAACAATATAGATCTAAGACAGATCTATATTAAAGTAAGTAAAGTCGTCGGGGCGGCCTAAAGTCGGTATCAGCCAATCAGCGAGGGAGTCTATCCCCTTTTCAATAGCGCTAGACCAAGGAGATTGTTTTTTAGCATCTGAGATGGAGCGCCACACCTACCATCAGCTCCTTAATTTACCGCACAGATCCCTATGCTACTCCTACGCTGAGTTGGCGAGGGCCGGTATCGAACCAAGAACCTTGTGGTTTCTAGCCGAAAGCTCTACCGACTGAGCTAACCCGGCCAGGGTCAAACATCCTGGAGCTAGAGTGAGAAAAAAAAACAGAAAGAATCTTCGCATCTAAACAACTCAGCCAACTCCCCCATCCATCTCCTTCGAAAAGAAAGTTTTGCTTTTATACTTGAAATTACTTTCACCAATATTCAATTAAAGTAAGTACATATATTTACCAACCCCTTCGCATTAGCAGGTTGTGGCACAAGGTCAATCTTTTAAGAGGAATGTAATAAGTTTGGTGAAATATGACATGTGACATCCAGTCAACACTTTATGCAAATAACATGTAAATAAAAATGACCACAAACAAAGCAGACGTTTCTCAATCTGTTACGTAGTAGGGCCCATTTCAAGAATGTGTATATTCATTAGTAAGATGTTGATGCTGATGATGGATTCGTTTCCATGTGTCATTCTAACTCTGGTGGGGGGGGGGGAGGTTGTGTAGTGGAATGCAAGCTCTTGTCTCTCAGGTGAGAGATTCGTTATTTCATGGTTCTAAAGCTGGTTCTGGAATTAACTCACGGTACCAAATTAGCTGTAAGTTACATAGGCATACTTATCTTATTCTATGACATTCTTATATCGGTAATTTTCACCTTTAGTTGTTAAAATTCCTAGCATAAAATTGTGCGTGCGCATTATCTGAAATCAACTTAATTGTTATTAAGAACACATTTTATGATGTTTTTGTGTTACAGCATGCAGTTGTTTTATTTTCGAAACGATTCTAAGATTTGTATATTTCACACGGACACATTCAAAATGGCTACCGTCTTGTTTCAAAGTGAAAGTCAGTTGGCTAAATTCCTAGCATAAAATTATCTGAAATGAACTTAATTGTTTTTGAAAAAGTTTCTAAGATTTGTTTCTTTCGCACGGAGACTTTCAAAATAGCTACCAGCTTAGTTCAAAGTGAAAATCAAGGGAGGTTACTATAATTGCTTTATTTGCTAGGAATTTTAACAACTAAAGGTGAAAATTACCCTTGTATCTGCTACTACTGGACATTTGAGTATCTGGGCTAGCATTCTCTCTGTTCTTAGGTTCTAGAATCACTGGTTTCTTGGGATGTCTTGTTTATTTTTTAATTAACAAACACAAAAATTGATGTTTTTTTCAGAGTTCTTTATTTTCAAGTTCCAAGTTACCCAACGAGAATTGGCCTCGGAAGATAGACCGCATTTTCGTTTGTCCCCTTCAAACATTCAGCTAACTCCCCCATCCATCTTCTTCGAAAAGAAAGTTTTGCTTTTATACTTGAAATTACTTTTACCAATATTCAATTAAAGTAAGTACATATATTTACCAACCCCTCTGCATGAGCAGGTTGTGGCACAAGGTCAATTTTTTAAGAGGAATGTAATAAGTTTGAATTCAGAATTATCCTTCTTCTAGACTGGTCACCTAGCCCAGTATACCCTTCTATTTACACATAGCTGGTGGGAGAGTAATTTGATGCATACCTTTGTCATGGGTATTAGTACTATGTGAAATACAAACATCCTTGTTCAGGATTTGAACTCGTATAAAGAATATGGGTTATCCTCCCCTAACACTGAACCGGGAAGAGGGTAAAACCCGGAAGTAAAAAGACTAGCAGGGGTCGAAAGCCTTTAGAAAATTGGACAGAACAGAAAAAACAGTCAAACTGAACAGAACAACGCGCAGCTTAACAGCAACCCCACCTTCTTTACCGGCTGAAAAAAACATAGCAGCAGTATTCAAGAACGAATGAAAAGCCCTCAACTACAACAACGCTGCCAAAGAAACTCTTTAGCCAAACAGATAAGTGTTTTATGTAATTTGTAACTTACTTTATATATACTAGCAAATATATGCACCCTCCGGGTGCAAGTATTTAAGTTTTAATGTAATAAAATATTGTATTAAATTAGAAAGGCTAATGAAACTAAATAAGAATACAGATAAAAAGATTTGAAACAGAGGGAGTATAATAACAGATTTGAAACAGAGGGAGTATAATAAAAAATGGAACAACTGAAACTTACTCTTCCATCACTCTCGTCTTTCATTGTTATTTTTTCTAATTTAAGTATTTAGTTATAAGAGGAAGTAAAGAATAAAATGATAGTTATTTTATCTTGTTAATGGATTTCATTTAAGATTCATTGAAGAGATTTTTGCTTATATTCATTAAAATAAAACCAAACAGTTAGAATCAAAATACTAAGCACATATTTATTAAATTCGATTTTTTAATATTAATATGCAAATTAGCCTTCCCGTTCACATTGTAAAGCGCTATTTTGTTGTATATATAAATATAATTGCATGTTGTTAGTATGTAGACATAGTTAACAGTATTAATAATGTAAGACAATTTTATTAATAATTGAGGTTTAGATAAAAATAAAATCATGGAGAATGTGATGTCAATAACTAAGAGAATTGTGACTTGAGTAAGAATATAGTTTCGGTTACAGACAGAAAAACACACAATCTCCATTATAATAAGATATATACATGACTTACGACCGCTAAAAGAATACGTTTTTAGCAACTTACGCGCGATAAAACCTTCTTTGAATTATCAAATTTATCTTTGTCTTTAATCCTTTCTTATGGTTTATTTGGGTGAACGCTAAAATTACCATACTCGGGTCGACAAGTTCATTTCCTACGATGTGCCTCTATAATTAAAGTAAGTATAAGATCTATTTATTTTATATCATTTGGCTTATTATCTAGATTATATACCTATATTATTACCTATATATATAATTACCTATATTATTTTATATATATATATATATATATATATATATATATATATATAAGGTGTGTCATAAAAGTATCGAGAGTGAAGCTGTATCTACCACGATAGAAATGAATAATGAATGGAACGTTAATTTTTTCAGAATACAAAGTGTGTCAAAAAGTACAAAAAATCTTGATACTTTTTTGACACACATTTTATATATATATATATATATATATATATATATATATATATATATATTATTATTATTATTATTATTATTATTATTATTACCTATTTATTATTACCTATTTATTATTACCTATATATACCTATATTATTACCTATATATCTTATTACCTATATTATCTTACATTCATTGTTAAAATAACCTTTTTGGTCCGAAATTCACTTGTAAAAATATCATTTATGAATCCTGTTGGTCATTTTGTTTTGTTTTTTTTTTCATTCAAACAGAGAGAATATAATTAGAATGAAGAAGAGATAGACATTTTCGATATCTAGAATTTTTTAGAATATTGAAACATCAAATTTATTTATGACATTAACTTTACGAAACAACATTCTTGAATTACCTTTTCATTAAATTTTCAGTCTAGAAAATTAAATTTGTTTCTATTTTACGTTTTAAATGGTAAACTTAAAACTAAAATTGAATATTTGATTTTAAATGCCTTAAAAAAGATTACTCATGAAAATCAATTTATTTCGTTGTGCTAAAACAAAGTCAAGGAAAATGTATTCTAAAACTTAAACCTTACAAAATATTGACATTAACTTTTTACATGATAAAATAATTAATGAATAACACTTTTCATTAATTGATTAAACTTGCAAATGGCCTCAAAATGAAAACGGAAACTTATTTGGTAATCCATGACAGTTTAACTACAGTGTATGAATGAACTTTTTGGCGAATTGGGTTTAGGGGTTTGGGGATTAAGGTTGTTTTTAATTACGTATTGCTTTAAAAAAACAAATTACCATACATTTAATTAACCATTGAAATCAATTATTGAATCCAACTTTAGACACATTAGACTCAGTTGTTTGTGTTAGTATTGCAATGTATAATTTCAATTAAACTTGGTTTAAAAAAAATATTTTTCAACATTAAATGTATAGTAATTTGTTTTTTTTTTAAACAATACGTAATTAAAAACAACCTTAATCCCCAAACCCCTAAACCGTAAACCAATTCGCAAAAATGTTCATTCATACACTGTAGTTAAACTGTCATGGATCACTAAATAAGTTTCCGTTTTAATTTTGGGGACTTACAACATGACATGTAATACTCCACTATGGTCCTTACTTAGGCTAAACTGGCGATCGGAGAGGTCCCCTTAACGGCATGTCAACCCTTGGGTTGACATACCGGAAAATCCAACCAACCGACCAGCCAATCAACTTTGTCCAGGATTTGAATTCGGTACTTCGATTCCATTTTCAACAACTCTAAAAAAAATTCAGAGAAATAAATAGAAAAAGCATATTAATGGCTTCTTTTGATGCATAAAAAAGTTGGCGGAGTTGTCTGTATCAGCCGAACAACGAGGGAGTCTATCCCCTTTTCGCTAATCGCTCCTCTAAAGGCCTTCTCTTTAAATGCAGTCGGTCGACATCATCTCGACGTTGTACTGTGTATTGTAATTAATTTCCTGCCAGATCGATTCACCGATTAAAATTTGATCTCTTGTCCAGCCTAGGAAGTGTCCTGAGTGTCTGATGGATATGGCAGTTCACGCATATGTCTCTTTATTCAATTAATACTACTTCGTTTTTGTCGCTGCTATCTTTATTTATTCCCCAGTGGGATATTGCGTTATTTTCTTGACTCTTTACTTCTTCTTGTTTGTTTATGGCATCGCATTCAAATACGCCAAGTTTTTTTAGATCATTTTGCAGTTAATGTCTAAATTGATTTATTATCTGGAAATTCAATTCCGTCTTTTGTGCAGCAGTTATAATGCATATTCGACACGAAACAAGATTCAATTGTGTTTAACCAAAAATTAAGGCAGTTCCTAGAATGAAAGATAAATTGAAAAAGTATTATTTGTATTATGCGGACAACTGTCCTCATCTTCATTTGTACTATACAAACGTTTCGGTCGATGTGCTCTCCGGCCTTCTTCAGGTATTCTTGTCAGACTCGGGAACCTTCACGCGGCTCGGGAACCATCTCGGACTCGGAATTTTCCATTCCGAACATTCTTGTCATAATGGGAATGCGAGCGCAACACTTACCGTCATCTCCACACAGATCAGATTAACCTATCTGCACTACTCCTACGCTGAGTTGGGTGGCCGGTATTGACTCAGAACCTTGCCGATTCCCTGGCGGATGCTCTACTGTCAAGCTAAACCGGCCTCTTGATACATACGTGGTATGCGTGTCTGTACACATGTATGTGCGCGGGTATGCACACACAACACACACACACACACACACACATATATATATATATAATATATATATATTATATATATATGGTGTTTGGGATAAATTTGACATATTTATATTTGGTTATTTTCTCCGTAGGTTGGGAGGTATTGACGCCACACTACGATCATTTAAAAGCTTGGAACCTTCATTCATATAACGTGATGACAGATAGAAAGTATGGCTGGAACCACCTAATCATGAAGAGAATAACTTGTTATCATGATGATCTGCGCGTCCATCAAAATACGGAGATTATGGTTGCTGCCATGCTCCCTGGACACTGTAAAAACAATCAGGTATGAACTGGATAATTGAAATGGAGCCTACGAGGCTGTGGCTAGAAGAAAGCAGCATAACGAATGATCTGGCCTCCGAACTCCCCAGATCTTAATCCCATGGATTATTATGCATGGGGGGCTGTTGAGAAAGACAGCAATCGCCGTGCCAGTACAACAAAATCCCAGTTAATCGACAGAATTAAGATAGTTTTTGAGATCCTTCCCAGGGAAACTGTAACATCAGCTTGCTCCAGGTTCTGAATCGACTCTAATGGCGGTTATTTTGAGTGAAACTTGTTGGCAGTAGTGTAATTTCCGTGCTTGTTGAAGTTCTTTACAATCCATTAAATTTTGTAGTTACCAAGCACTTTTTCTTTTTCCTTATTAAACTGTCAACTTTACCCCGTACACCCTGTATATATATATATATATATATATATATATATATATTATATATATATATATATATCACATACAAACTGGAGGGAGGATTTTTAACTGATAAATATAACATCTGGGTATATATGTAAAGGTAAAGCCGCCAGAGAGTTCTCCATCCGCATTATAGAAGACCGTTACCTTATATATATATATATATAATATATAGAGAGAAGAGAGAAGATAAATGGCGGCCTTTACCTTTACATATATACAGATGTATATATTTATCATTAAAATCCTCCTCCAGTTTGTAGGTAACGGTGACAGAGTGGTTAAGAAGCCTGGGGTGATGAAAAATTAATCGGGTTTCGCATCCGCGGCTGAAAGGTAGGCCTGCAAATGTCTAGCCACTCTGAAGAGACGTGATACGTCGAAACATGGTGTCTGTGAATGACTATTAAATATATAATATATATATATATGGAGGCGCGTGGGCTAGTAGAAAATTGGCATTCAACATAGCGCTAATACCCTTGGGAAAGGTATGAATCCATATATTCTCCCTCCAGCTAGGGTTAAATAGTAGGGTAGACTGGGCTCTTTAGCCTTGTATTGGTAACCAGTCTAGGAGAGGATAACTCTGAATTCAAAATTCCTGAGGTCGGTCGTTGATTGGTTTTGGCAACCCTTGATGCACCAATTCTTTCCTATCGGCTGTGCCAAAAAGTGTGATGGTCCACACAAGCCTTCACCACTATAAACAAATCCCTGTGTGGATGTTCATTGTGTGTATGAACCCACATACGTCGAAAATCGACGGGAGAGTCCTTATATATATATATATATATAATTATAATATATTATATATTGTCGGCTGGTTATTTTGGTCTTTTTTTATTGATACTGTATACTGCCTCGAACCAAATTGAAGTATCAGAAGATGAGTAGTGTCTTAATCTATGGGTGTTTTGGGTGTGTATTTTACTCACCCCCCCCTCACCACCACAACATGTACGATGTGAGTCTTCTTTCTTTCTTGAAACAAATATCAAATTGTGCCATTCAATGAGTGTGGACTGTCACTTGTGATATTGCATAGAAATTGAATCACCATCATCCATTAATTGATGTTTTCCTAAAACAAATACAGGAAAACTGTACATTTCCATCAAAAATAAAAAAAATTGTGGCCACAAGAGAACAAAACACCACATCTGATGCTTATGGATACTCTATCAAATATTCCGCCCTGTCGGTTGTGGCGTTAGACTGCACCTCTGCAGAGGTGTAAGATTCCCTTAATCACCAGTTGGCCGTGGGTGGCGACCCGTGATGTTTAAGGATTGCACCCCGGTGGCTGAGCAGTCCATGACATGCAACACTCAACTTAGGCTCTTACTTAAGCTAGACGGGCGGTTGGAAAGACCCCCTCCGATCAGCCTGGTCACGCCTAGCACCTAGCACCTATATGATTGCCCTAACCCTATTGCCCTTTTGTCAAGGCCCCAACCCTTTTTATCATATGGGTACTAGAAGGCCGTGACTGAGGGTCTTCATGTCCTGCGAAATGACGTTAAACTCTATCTAATGGTGAGGCCTGCATTTTTTGATTTGGAAAATATGGAGCGCCCCTTTAACACCATTGCTCCCTGGTCCAATCTGACCCGAAGTGGTAGTACCTGTTAGGTCCCATCTATGCGTTAATATAGAAAAATGTCTTTATAAAAAATTGAGTATCACTTAAGAATGAATTTATTTCAAAACTTTGTCGGCATTAAATGACCCACTGAGGTTGACATGCCGTAAAATAAACCAAACCAAACCAAACCAAACTATCACATATTTAATTGGTCATAAATTGTCCTAGTGCCCTGGGTCTATGACGTAAAACTCTTGTAGTGGGTGAGAATGTTGAGTGCCTTTTATTGCTATTATTCCAGGTCTACTCTGATGGTAGTACCTGTTAGGGTCCCATCTATGGGTTAAATAGAAAAGAATGAGTTAAAAATGTGTTTTAAAATGTCTAGTACTTCATCAAGAATGAACCAAAAAACGTTATTCGGCATTAAAATAACCCAACAATGTTTGCATGCTATAAAATCCAACCAACAACCAATAAATTGTCCTAACTTCTTATAAGTAAAGTCGTCGGGCGCGGCCTAATTGGTGTATCAGCCATGCAGCGAGGGAGATCTACCCCTTTTCACATAGACCAAGGAGATTATTTTAGCGTCTGAAAGGTGGAAGCGCCAACCTACCATAAGCTCCTTACTTTACCGCACAGATCCTTGCTACTCATACGCTGAGTTGGCAAGAGGCGGGTATCGAACTAGGAACCTTATGGTTTCTAGCGAACGCTTCTACCAACTGAGCTAACCGTCCATCAATTATTATCAGTTGACTTAGTACTTTTATGTCAACTGTATGTTTTAATTACCTGTTTTTGTTGTTTGTTTTTTATGTTTGTTTAGTTGTTGTTTTTGTTTGTTTTTTGTTTTTCTTTGTTCTTTTTGTTCTGGTTTTTGTTTTTGTTTTGTTTTTTTGTTTTTTGTTTGTTCCTAACAATGTTTATGACATCGTTATTATATATTATACTCATGAGTGACAATGATAATAAGTTTCCTCATATCTGCAGGTCTCTTCTAAGCATCTTCGATGATATTATGATATTATACCCTTATGTAACCATAGCCACCATCTCTCATCTAATATAATNATGTATATATATATAAATATATTATATATATATACATAATGTGTGGTATATATTAGTATGTGTTAGTATATATTATATATATATGTATATATATATGTGTGGTATATATATATATTATAGTGTAAGTGTATATAATAGTGTATTGTATATATATATATATAGTGTGTATGTGATATATATATATATTATATATATAATATACAGTGCATATATATAGATTGGTGTGTGTATATATAATGATAGTGTCCGTGTGTATATATATAGTATGATATAAATTACATGTAATATATATAGTATGTTTATATATACTATGTATACAGGTGCATTATATAGTATGTGTGTGTGTATATTATTTATATAGTGTGTGTGTAATATATAGTATGTACTATATATATACATGTATATTATAATATGTATATATATATTATAGTATGTATATATATATACTATGATACAGTGCATATATATAGTATGTTGTGTGTGTATTATATATATAGTGTGTGTGCTATATATATAAGTATGTATAATATATACAATGATAATATATATAGTATGTATATATATATATATACTATGTATATATATATTACAGTGCATAATATAGATATGGGTGGTTGTATGTATATATATATATATCATAGTGTGTGTTTATATATATAAGTATGTGTATATTAATATAGTATATATATAGTATATATATATTATACTATAATATATATATGTCAATGGACGAGTTTTTTTCTGCATTTGACCATAGCGCTAATACGCGGAAAGATTATTGAATCCAACTATTCTTCCCTAAAATCTCTGGTAAAAATTAGTAGGGCAGACGTGGCAATTTAACCTTGGTTAAGCAAACCAATCTAGAAGTGGTATATATTATATATATATATATATATTATATATAGATATATATAATCTTAACGTAATTTTAATAACTTGACCAATTCACGTTCAAATGATCTAAAAGTTAACAGCATGAGTCAAAACAAATCTTCAATCAATATCAATGTTTAAACAGCATTCCTTTTCCATAGCAGAAAAGAAAAATGATGAAACAAATTTCTACCCATAGCCGTTGAAATTTGAGATCATTTAAACAAGATATTGGTTGAAATCGATTGAATAATTGATATCAATTTTTCTGAAACATATATTATCTTTAAATCATGTCCAATTTAACTGCATGTATAGAAAACTACTCAAAACTCTATGTTGAATTATTTTAAATTGCATTTTCTTTGCCAATGTGAATGGCCTTTCGATACAGAAAAGTAAAGAAAAACATTAAGTATTAGAATTGTGAGTTTATTGCCACAGTGCGCGTTAAACATTGCGATCCTTTGAACGAATTGATCAAGTTATTAAATGATGAAATGATATCAATTTTTCTGAAACACTCGTGTTCATCTCCCATGTGTAGAAAACAAGTAAAGATTCTGTGTTGAATGACTGAGCATGGACTTATTCCTTTTTCCCAGTAAAATGGCAATTTTTTTTTTTCTGTCGGAAAAACAACAATTAAGCAACCTAGAATTTGAGTGATCGTACACATGCGGTAAAAAATTGAAAATATCTTGAACGAGAATAGTCTACAGATTAAAAAATGTCTCTCTCTCTCCTCTCTCTCTCTCTCTCTCTCTCTCTTCCCCAGTTTCTTCTCTTATCAATTCCTTTCTGTGTAGTATGTCTTTTTTTTATTCCCTTTTTTTCTTTATTATAAAAAGGAATGCGTCCATTATTTAGCGTGTGGTTGAGGACCGCGATATGAAATAAAATTCGGCACGATTAAGCAAACACAAGATTATTCAGGATTAGATTTTGTTGCATTCATCTTGGTGCGATTTAGACCGAGCTCTCATTTTTAACCAGATGGATTACTGTAAGCAAATTATTAACGGTCAGCAGGTTATTAGCTCAGTATGGTAAAGAGCGTTCGCTAGAAACCACAAAGGTTGACCCTGGTTCGATACCGCTATTCATTCGAAGTGAAAACAAGATTAGTGTATTCGACTTCGCGCGCTTACAACTCTCTTCTCTTGCTCTCTCTCTCTCTCTCCTAAAAAACTTCCGCCGCTCTACGAATAATGAGAAGGACATACAATATTGTATTATGATTCTCATACAATATATTCTAGAAAAAATTTGAGAAACGAGTATCATAGTAGGTGCTTCAATTTGCCCCCAATTCCCCCCTTTGGTCTGGGGCCTTGAATCTTTCAATACACTCTACGTGTGTGAGATTATATATATAGTATATATATTATATATACGTATATATCATATATTAACAATCGATAGAAAAACAGCTCTGTTTGAACTTGTTACAACTCAAAATCAATGACCACATAATTTTCTGTTTCCCATTGATGTTTTGTGGATGAATTCTATTCCGGAAGACACAAGATGCTATAAATCGGAGATCAGATAGATTATCGGTAGACTTATAGATAATCCAACAGAATGAGCATAGATATATAGTAAATAATTAACAGACGAGATAGATGTGTTGATTTTCTAACTTGAACAACAAACAGATATAATACCTATAGTATATATAAATATATAGAGATATATATATAATATATATATATAATAGGTATATGTGATGTGTATGGTAGTATATTAATATATATTGTGTGTGCAATATGTAAGTATATAAATAATTGTTATGGTGATGTGCGAGTATTGATATATAATACATACCATTGTGATGATATGATGTTATATAAATGTGGTTGTGTATATGTATACTATAAAATAATTGTGGTATAGTGTGTGTATATGAATATAATAAGTGTGTGATGCATATGTACTATATAAATAAATGTGATATAATGTGTTGTCCATAGTATATACATATACCAATACATGTTGTGTGTTATATCTAGATATGTATATGTAAATATATATGTGCGGCAAGGGTGTGTGTGCCCTATATGTATCACCTATAAATCAATGTGTAATGTGTTGTATAGTGATAGTATATAATATGACCACTGTGTATGTTTCGTGTGTAGTGAGATATATATAAATGATGTAAGTAGTGTCGGTGATGATATGGCATATATAAAATAATGTGAGAATGTGTGCATATGCATATATATAAGATAATGTGTATGATTGTGCATATGCATATGATATTAAATAAGGTTGTAATATGTGTGATAAGATTGTAGAGCATATGTATATATAATAAATGTGGTAATATCTGTTTGTGTGCGTATATATCAAGAATAGTATGAGGCATAGTTATAGTAGGAAGAGGGGTTACTGAGGAATATATATAGCTATCATAGCTGTGGTTGAATGTGGAGACGTAGTCATTTGGGAGTGAAGTAATATATACTAGAGCAGTATAACAGATGACTTTAGGATAAATAGTCATGCAAGATAAAGGCAAAGAACTACTTATATATAGTATAAATAAGAACCTGATATGTATAAAGTAGTGATACTATATTTACCTACTAGTATATATATATATATTATATTCATGAGGTCGGTATGCCCGTCCTGGAATTGGTTCCGTGCGTGAGAAAATGGATACACGAAACGATGTTTAAAGCCTGGAGCGACGACTGGTATTGCATTCACATAGTAAGTTGGGGTATAGCTTAGGAGAAGAGATATGAAGTCCAAGTTATTCTTCCCGTGCCAGCTCAGGTCAGGCGCTAGGTCTTTAAGAACTTTGGAGAGCAGACCAGTCTAGAAGAGCTACAAAGTCTGAGGATGGTTCAAACCTGTTAACTCTGCAAGAAATCATTGCTGGTATCAGTCTGCGTCAGCATGTAGGGGGATAAGGTATACGTAATATTATGTGGCGAATGCGTCGAGTGACGTATGTTACACGCACCATAATATTTTCAGCCTGTTAGTTCTTCAAAAATTAGTCACTGTTGTGTACTTTCAGCACTAGATAATCGATAATCAATACAGGAATAGCATATATTCATCGTTGTAATTATCTATATATTCCGTACGCCAAAGGAAACAGAAATAGAATATATTTAATGGGTTGTTTCAAATTTCATATGATGAACGTGCATATTCTGCTGTAATGGAATTTTCCTCAAGCACTATCCAAGTAAAAACTGCAACACCCAAGAGAAGACATTAAAAGGATCTGGCATCGGAACAAAGGAAAATCAGAGGAAGAATGAGACCACTTACTTGATTTGTTATGTTTGTTTTTTGTTTATGTGTTTATATAACGTTTTGATAAGTTAAGACGTTATTTTTTTTGGAGAAAGAATCCATTTTCTGCCGTGGTCGATCTTAGGACCGTGTAGAAAAAACCCCGAGCTGGTTCAATACTTCTCCTCTTGGCAAGCAAACGTGGGTGGTAGGCAATTGCTAGAATATGGTTGCTCCACCCGGGAATGAACCAACGTAGCCAAACAGAGTGTTGGCATTCCATGGGATCTCTGTCACGATCATAAGATTCTCAGGATGGTGCACGAGTAGGCAAAATCTAACCAGTCTCTACATATGATGAAAGGGTCTTGGGTCCACGCGGCATCCATAGACCTCTGTGAGTTTCCAGTTGGTCAATGGCTCGCTTCAGCCGACGGTCGGCCGAAACCAGGGCTCTGAACCCCAACCGAGTCATCATAACTGATAGGAAAGGAAGGTTAGTGAGTCTATTATTAAGAACGCGTCCGCAAAGTGACTCACTGTGTAAAAAACGCTTAGTCTTTGATATTGAGATTGGTATTTCAAATCTCTCATTGTATTAACAAATAGTGAGTGTGACTTATATCCTGTTGTGATGTCCTCTTTGTAATCAAACATTAAGATTTTCGTTTGTTATATCAGTGGTGGTCAATTGGCCATACCATACTCATGTAGATTAAGTGATACTTACCTTCAAAAGCAGCTCAACGAATATAAATGTCTTTTTAATATAGGATTTTCTGTAAAGAAAACAGACAAGCTTACTGTATGCCCTTATCAGGAGTGCGATCATTAGCTAACCGGTATATCCACGGCAAATTGCTGGTGGAATTTCAGGAATTTGTTCCTCCTCGATGCGAACAAGATGGCTTATCAAGAATTATGTGATTTCCGGTAGATGTGTGGTGTACATTCATTAATCATAGGGTTGGGACAATCCATAGGTCAGAGTTTTCAACCTTTTTCATCTCACGCACACGAGCTGGGCAATAACATCAAATCAGTGGGCTAAATATAAAAGTAAATAAGTATTAAGAATATAGTCGTCTGGCGGCTAAAGTCGGTGCCATGATAGTGAATGGTTGGTAATACATAGACCATAGATTTTTCAATGTCGTTTGTTTATAATAGGAATATGGTGAAAGAATTGCATTAAGTTTAATGTCTTATTATCCCCCATATTCAAAAAATAGACGCCTCCATAATTAATATATATATATATATAGTATTAATATATAGTTAATAATCCTATAAGTAAGATTGATATTAGTATTAATTTAAATATTTCTGTATAGGACCATCAACATCCGTTCCTTACTAGCATCTTAGTAAATGATATACAGGTAGGTGGATGCGCCTCACCTACCATCAGCTCCCTTACTTTACCGCCACAGGGAGGTCCGTTGGTGACTGACTCCCTCGCGAAGTGTGAACGGCAACCAGGACCGGACAATCGAACTAGAAACTTTGTTTGAGTGTTCTAAGGGGCCGCAACGCCTCTATCCAAGACTGAGCAGTCGAACCGCTCTCCTATTAACAATAAACTAAACAATAATAGTTAGAATATAATCCCTGGGTGTACTGTTCGCATCGATATAAGCGTCGGTAACATAATTCATAAGGACGAAAACGATCTCGTTGACTGGACACTGAATTATCAGTTGTAGCCCTCTATGTAGGTGGTTGATCTACTAGGTGGAAAAAGTAGATAAGATACCGGAGTTAGGAGTGGATCTAGGTTGTGGGGTTTAGGAGTTGTAGGGTCTAGGCGGTAGTTTAGATTGCACCAAGTAAATAGATAAGTTATCAGTCAAGGATGTTCCCCTTTGCTTTTATTCGTTAGATCTTATAGGATAAGTAACCTATATATATTATTATCCATATATGTAATGTAAGAGAAATGATATAAATTAGGTGAATAACATGTGCGTGACAAGTGAATAGCATAATTAAACAAAAAATATTAAATTGGAAACAAAACAATGTTAAAATAATAGAAATTTAAAAAATATAAGAGGGATGATCAAACCGGCTGCTCAACACTCCGGAAGCTTCACTCGTACACTAATGTAGTGGACGGGCAGCTCGGGAACACCGCTAAACAGGCGATTGAAAAAACTGATTATAGGGTGCTAAGTGGCTATGGTCGTCCCGAACCAGCGCCGATTGGATAGAGGGGCCGGCGCTAACTGACCACCACGTGTAGCCTAATGGAGCTAATAGATTGATTGGTTTATAAGACATTTCAATCTGATCTGATGAAATTCTAGGCTCGAGGTTTCCCGCTTTAACATCAAGTTTGCGTCATGGGCGTTATTCCGTATTCAGTTTAATTCAGCATGACAGGTCTTGTCGTTATTGTCTTCATAGAAAGGCAATGTAAATCCTATGTATTAGCCGTACTGTTGTCAACCCCCTCCACCAACGACCTGAATTCAAATCAGTTTTTCCAGGTAAGCCCTTTAGATTTCAAACCACGCGAAAAGTGATACTTTAGTAACTAAAGTACTTGCCATGCGCAATGCTAGCTTTCAGAGTAACTAACAATATTATATTATGAACTGGTATAGATTATTAATATATTTCCAGAATAATAAATTGTTTAGGACAGGCACTCTCAGTTGTAGGGACTGGCCAGCAACACAAATCTTCCGAATACATTCATCCCCAGATATTGCCTTATACCAGATGTGGAGCATGGATGACGCAATGATAATCGCCCATTTAGTAATGGACACGGTATGGGACGGTCAAATCCTGGAATGAATCAGTTGCATTTTCATAAGCTAATACCCTTGACGAGGATAGTATGAGAATCCAACATCTTCTCCCTCACCGCATGGTGTAAATAGTAAGGCGGAAGGGCTCATAACTGTACGGCACTAGTCTTAGGAGAAGGACCCTCTGAATTTCAAATCTGATCTAATCCGCTTGAGAATGACTGTGGTCGCTTCTATTCGTTGAGGGGTGTAATATTACCATCATATTTTATCAATAATGATTATACTGTCTGCATTGTAGATTACAGATTTAGTCAAAGGATGTACACCAAGCCATTGGATTTCTTCAACATTTAGTCTTTCCCATTGTCATGACTCTACAATTGCTTCAATATTATTTTTTTTACGTTCAATCCTCGTTGTGTGATGTGACAATTAATTTTAAAGCGTAGAAGAGGCAAGAGTATACATATTTTATATATATAATATATATAAAACACTATATATATATATTATATAGTAATTCCCATTGCCAGCCTTTAAAACTTTCGGTTGCCAGTGGCAGTCAGATAAATAATACCAAAAGTGCTTCAATATATTAACTAGGATTAGCCTGTAATTAATACTAATAATATTATGTTTGTGATGGGAAAATAAAGGGCTCTACCATCTAAAAAATATATTATTAGGTATTATATATATAATATATATATATAAATAATATATATATATATATATATATACATATTATAATATGTGTGTGTGTGTGTGTGTTGTGTGTGCTCTCAACACCTAGTATAATTAGCTCTCTGCAAGGATATTCGCTGAATCGGCCTAACATTTACGCTAAAATGCAAGAGCCTTCTTAAAAAGGATAGAGCTCTCTTTAATAGCCTACATTATATCAGCAAAATCCCTTCTGCTTAGGAATATGTAATAACCGGTGGTTTAAGAGGTTTCTGATGATGAAAATTCTCTGATGACCGACAATAGCCACCTCCGCAACTTTACTTTAATTACTTACTGAACACTTACGCACAGCATACACACACATACACACACACAACCACAGTTTTATTTACAATAAATAACGCCAAACGCACACCAGTGAACAGACAAATATCAACAGCACCATCTCCTTATATTATTCGATGCCCAAACTAAGTCCATATTACACTACCCGAATAAAAACTATGAAATAATAATTCATTTATATTTGTTAATTCATTCTTTTCTCCTTTTGGCCGATTGTCAGACTAATTGTAGAAGATTTAAATTGCCATGCTTAGATAACCTGTATTGTTAACACCACAACCCTCCCTCGAGTACGTGCTCAAAGATGTGTAACACTAACAAAAGGTTTTTTCAATTTTCTATAAAAAGTGATCAACCTTGGTTTTTAATGATACCAGGATTTGAATCAAGATATTTCCTTTCTCTATAGACTGGGGTTAAAATAAACCAGGTTAATAGAGTAATAAGTCCGAACAGAGTTGACATTGTCTGCTTTTTAAGTAATATAAAATATAACCACAATAAGAGCCTCGAGAGGTGAGATAGTTAGGATATTGACAATTATCGGTAAATATACCCAAAGGGGATAACGATGTAAAAAAATGCAAACTAAGTTCTCGTTCCAGGAATTTGAACGTGCTTATAGATCAGAATCGATGAGGCCCATTTCCTACGTCTCTAACCATTATACAGCACACGCCTCCTGAAATATAAATGTATTTAGCAAACCCCTCCACCACGAGCAGGTGCGACACAGGAGCCAGTAGTAAGACAGAGTTTTAATGTAGAGTGTCGCCACTAGTAGGCTTTACTAGAAACTTATTAATTGAATTTCATTTTTAGATCTACTAATAGTGTGATAACCCAGAAAATGAATTGAATTGGGTAAGGACAGTTAAGAAGTTTATGTGTATGTCTTATTATTAGTATATATTAGCTATATTAACTTAATTTATATAGTAATGAGATGTTAGTGTCATAAAATGGAACACACACAATAAAACACACCACACACGCCACACAACAGAAACTACACAACCAATACTATAAATATATTATTTATAATTATTATATAGGATACCAATAACCTATATAGCTGGAGTATAGCATGGAGATGAGAAAATAGTTGTTAAATGCATACCTTTTCCCAATACGTATTAAGTGCATTAGTGAAATAGCATAGCACACGCTCTGTAAGCACTCAAGAAATCCGACTGCCAAAAAACTGCAAATAGTAAAACTATTTCTCATACCTTCTTCTCAATCGAAAATAACGCGAATGAGCGGCCCACCGTGTCTATCAAAAATAGACCCTTCCAAACCATTCTCCGCTCGGGAGATGGATTGCCAAGCTAATAAGCCATTACACAAACACATAATGTACAATTCAGATATCAGAGAGACGCATTTGCTTCAGAGGATGCAAAGATGAGCAGAGAGTAATAATATAAGAGAATATATATATATATAGATAGAACTTATATATCAGTCAGACACAATATTGAGTTAATCGAGGTAATGTATTCAATTATCCAATCCAGTGTAGTTTCATTCAAAGTTGGACAATGAAAATAATCTGCTACAACTTACGATCTTTCTTTCCTTCTTTCCTTCCTCTTTCCTTTTTCTTTCTTTCCTTCTTTCCTTCCTTCTTTCCTTTTTTCTTTCTTTCTTTATTTCCTTCCTTCTTTCTTCCCTTCTTCTTTCTTTCTCTCCTTCCTATTTTTCCTTCTGTCTTTATTCTTTCCGTTCTGTCTTGCCTTATTTCTTTCTTTCCTTCCTTCTATTCCTTTCTTTCTTTTCCTTTCTTTCTTTCCTTTCTGTCTTTATTTCTTTCCTTCGTGTCTTACCTTTATTTCTTTCGTTTCCTTCCTTCTTTTATTTCCTTTCTTTCTTTCTTTTTTCTTCCTTCTTTCTTTCCTTCTGTCTTGCCTTATTTCTTCTTTCTTCCTTCTTTATTCCTTTCTTTCTTCTTTCTTTCCTTCTTTCTTTCCTTCTTTTCTTTCCTTCTGTCTTGCCTTATTTCTTTCTTTCCTTCTTCTTTATTTCCTTTTTCTTTTCTTCTTTCTTTCCTTCTTATTCCTTTCTTCTTCTTTCTTTCCTTCTTTCCTTATTTATTTCTTTCTTTCTTTCCTCGTTCTTATTTCTTTCTTTCTTCCTTCTTCGTTTCTCCTGTCTTATTTCTTCCTTCTGTCTTTGCCTTATTCTTTCTTCCCTTCTTTCTTTCTTTCTTTCCGTCTTCTTTCTTTCCCCTTCTTTCATTTCTTTCCTCTTTCCTTATTTCTTTCTTTCCTTCCATTTCTTTCCTCTTTCTTCCTCTCCTTCTTTCTTTCTTCCTTATTTCCTTCCTTTCTCTTTCCTTATTTTCTTTACTATTCTGTCTTTCCTTCCTTCTTTCTTCCCTTCTTTCTTCTCTTTCCTTTCTTTTTCCCTTCTTTCTTTATTTCCTTCCTTCTTTTCCCTATCTTTCTTTCTTTTCTTCCTTCCTTTCTTGCTTTCTTTCTTTCTTTCCATCATTCAAACTTAAATGTATGTTCCTGTATGGTTGATCGTATAACGACATGTCAACCTTTGTGGTTATTTTATCTGAAGCCATTGTGTTTATTCATTCTTGATGCGAGTTACAGAAAATTGTTTAAACTCAATTTTTTTAAACACATTTCACTAACCGCCTTTCTAGCACATATAGTAATTTTAAAAAGTTGAGCTGTTTACCTCAGAGCGGGACAATCATATGGTATACGGCTTGGCATGACCAGCCGATTTTCAGAGGAGAACTTCTCCACCGACCGTCTAGCCGTGAAGTAAGGACCAAAGTGGAGTATTGCATATTTATAAACTCTCAGCTACCAGGATTCTGCCCTTAAACATCATCAGTCGGCCACCCCACTTGTCAACAAGTCGGTCTCATTGGGGGGGGGGATTTTATCCATTCTGCAGAGATGCAGTCGGTGTAATCTTCTGTCCAACCTACAGGCGAAAACGTCCTTATGAGTTGACCAGCTGCTGTGTGCAGATTAAAGCACACATGGAAATGATAAAATTTCCGCTATATTCGTGATATGAGTCGAACTTGTCAAAAAGTCAAACCTTGTTCATAAATTATTCAATCGTAAACTTAATTTCCAACCATGGGCGCCGTCTTATCATCTTTTGTCGTACTTAACTTTACGAAAATTATTATTACCGAAATTATTACTCATGTATACGTGACGTCATCAGTTGTTTTTAAAAAAATCGTCTTCAATTATTCGACCATACACGAGTATACACGGGTAGACAAACGTTTAAAAAGATTTTGAAATACGCATAGAATATTTGCTATAAATAAATACATCCCTAATAAGTTTTTTTTAATAAATAGGTTAGTTTCTTCAATTAGTGATAATTGGAACAATACTGCGTGAAGTGACTATGATATGTTTAATCGTTGATATATATATATATTATATATATATATATATATTATATATATAAATATATAGGATTGTGTTATAATATGATGTGTTGAAAAAATGACATAAAGGAAAGAAAAGTTATAGAATGGATTAATATAGGATATTTTAATCAATTATTACGTTACATTGTTTCGGTCAGGATTATCATGTGTACATTATCAAACTATTATTAATTATTTTCTAAATTAATCAATTGAAATGAAATAATAATAATAGAAAAAATGGTAGAAAATGTTCCGCCACACAGAAAAATTCAACCTTCATCAGAGTAATCCTTATTTGAAAAAAATGAAATTCAACATACACGTCGGATTCACTTCCGCGTTTCATTTTACATATATATATAATTTAAAACAGTATCATACTTTATTCACTACGATCAACTATTTAAACACTGAAAGGGTGGTTTAAAGGAGACGAACAAAATAAAGGAAAAGGAGATTTGGGGCCACTGTGAGGGTGTTGGGACTTTAGAGTCGAAAGTGTTTGTATTAGATAGGCATAAAATAAGTAAATTTGTCAGAATGGCCTATTGTCGGTATCAGCCGGGCAATGAGAGAGTCTATCTCCTTTCTCCTAGCGCAAGCTCAGGGAGATGGTTTTTGCGTCTGAGTTGGAGAGCCCCGCCTACCGTCACCTGCCCACATTACCGCACATATCAGAATACCCAATCTGTGCTACTCTGAGCGCTGAGTTGGCAGGGATCGGTATCGAACCAGGAACCTTGTGATTCCTAGCCGGGTGCTCTACCGTGAGAAATAAAAAAAAAATTCATAGATATACAATGGATCATTAAAATATACTTAGGATTGCAATCAACCATTTAGAACTTAATCAAATTTCGGTATTAAATAGCCCATAAGAAGTTGATATGCCATTAAATAAATAAACTAAATCAAACTGAATAAGGGCTAGTTTAGCTCAGTCGGTAGAGCACTTGACTTAGAATCGCAAGGTTACTGGTTCGATACTGGCCCACGCCAATTCAGCGTATGAATAGCATAGGGATCTGTGCGGTGGAGTGAGGATGCAAAAACAATCTCCTTGGTATAGCGCTAGTGAAAAGGGGATAGACTCCCTCTCTTTCTGGCTGATACTGACATTAGGCCACTCCGACGACTTACTTACTTACCAACGGCTTGCGAAACTAGCCTGCTTTTTCCTTGCTCTGAGACGTGCACTTCTCAACCTGACGAACTCCTCCCTTTGAGTCTCCTGTGTGTGACATTAAACAGTTTCTCATGGCGAAGTTCCAATTCTGGAGCTTTAAAGAGTGTGGAGTACTCCTTCATCGCCATTACTCCCAGGTCCACACTGACATGATGCGTGTCAGTGTCCCAGCTAAGGGTTAAATAGAAAAAATGAGTTGAAAATAATGTGTTTAAAAAAAGTTGAATACCATCAAGAATGAATAAAATAAAACGTATCCAGCATAAAATAATCCAACAAGAGTTGACATGCCGTAAAAGGAAACCAACCAACCATCTTCTCTTTGATTTGTAGAACACTTACTGTCAACGTCTTGTGAGACCAGTTTGTAAAATCAATCTATAACGCCAGAAGTTCTTTACTTTCTAATATATAAATATACTTCTGCTTATATGAACACTAATGCAGTCATTACTGTTTATAATAAAAAGAAACACCTGCCGAAGAAGTCTAACTCAATATATTTACCTATCAATGTATGTATCTATCTGTGTCAGCGTACGACAGAAAGATATCTGAGTGTGTGTGTGTATGTTGAATAGTACTTACTCGGACTTGCTTACAAGGTAACCATAACTCTCTCTCTCTCTCTCTCTCTCTTCTCTCTCTCTCTCTCTCTCTCTCTCTCTCTCTCTCTCTCTTCTTTTTCTTCGTTTTGGTCTCTGTTCTCTCTCTCCCTACGTCTTCTTTTATTCCTTTTCTTCTTGTTTTTCTTCTTTATCTTTTTCTAGTTTGTCTTCTTCTTTTTCTTGGTCTCTCTCTCTCTCTCTCTCTCTCTCTCTCTCTCTCTCTCTCTCTCTCTCTCTCTCTCTCTCTCTCTCTCTCATTATCAAACGTTTAGAATTTAATCAATTCAGCATTAATTAATCCATAAGGTGCTGATATGCCGTTAACAAATAAACCAAACCTTTCTCTCTTTCTTTCTCTATTTTTTCTCCTTTCCTCGATTATAATCAAACATTTCATGAATCAAATGTCTGAAGTAGATAATCCATAAGGAATTGATATGCTTAACAAGTAAACCAAGCCTAACCTAACCCTCTCTCTCTCTCTCTCTCTCTCTCTCTCTCTCTCTCTCTCTCTCTCTCTCTCTCTTCTCTCTCTCTCTCTCTCTTCTTTGCCTCTATTTTTAATCAAATATATTTCAAAGCATCGATATGCTATTAAACAAATGAATCAAATGTAGTCATTAAATAATCCATAAGGGGTTGATATGCCGTTAAACAAATAAACTTTACCAAAAAAATCAAATAATCCGTTAAAAATGTTTTGCCGGCAAATTAGACGAAGTCTTTTAGTTTACAGAATTAAAAAGCCTTATTACCGATTCCCCATAACAATTTTGTAAAAAAACTACTAAACAAAATAACCTCTGTGGATATCATCATCATCATTATCATCATCTGTTTCTATTGGCCATCGGTCTTGGTTAGTCTCTAATGGTATTCAGTGTCGTGAAGAGTTGGTGAAAAGTTCATTGTACCTAATTTAATGTTGCTTACTAAGATATATCCCATCCTGAACAACCCCATCAATGCTTAATTTCAGCGTGACTTCGGTTCGTAATATCTATCTATTCATCTTTCTATGTCTATTTCTCTCTCTCTCTCTCTCTCTCTATATATATATATATATATATATATATATATATATATATATATATATATATATAATATGAACATAGTTTGGTTTAGTTTCTTTATTCAATGTCATACCAACCTTTTTGGATGGGTTATATAATGCCAAGGCCATCAGTGGACTAGAATAGTAGTGGTACTATTTAACCCATAGCAGAGGGGTGAGGGTATTCATACCTTTCCCAAGCGTATCAGTCCGAAAGTGAACGGCTGGTGTTTACTTTCTGATATATAAATATACTTCTGCTTATATGAGTACTAATGCGGTCATAACTGTTTATTAAAAAAAACACCTGCCGAAGAAGTATAACTCAATATATTTACCTATCAATTTATGTATCTATCTGTGTCAGCGTACGACAGAAAGATATCTGAGTGTGTGTGTGTGTGTGTGTTTGTTGAATAGTATTTACTCGGACTTGCTTACAAGGTAACCATAACTCTCTCTCTCTCTCTCTCTCTCTCTCTCTCTCTCTCTCTCTCTCTCTCTCTCTCTCTCTCTCTCTCTCTCTCTCCTCTTCTTCTTCTTTTTCTCTTCTTTTTGGAAGATATATATATATATATATATATATATATATATATATATATATGTTAAAAGAAAGGAAATAAATCTGACAGTATGAGTATGAAAAAGATGGAATGAAAACACCACACAATGCTGTTAAAGTTATAAATTTAAGTTATAAATTGTTTTCTCTTTAACAGCATTGTGTGGTGTTTTCATTCCATCTTTTCATACTCATATATATATATATATATATATACACACACACACATATATATATATATTTATATACACATATATTTACACATATACATATATATACTTATATACACATATATTTACACATATACATATATATACTTATATACTTATCTATACATATATAAGCACACACACACACATACACACACACACATATATATATATATATATATATATATAATATATATATATAACCATTTTCCAATTGATACGAGAGAAATAAGATCGATATATAAATAGATGTCTTATTACTCGATCGCCGTTCGAGTCGTCGCTAAATAGACTGCAACGGGAATCAGACTGAAATAAACGTTACTAATGTCCCCCCCTTCCTCTTCCTCTTCCTCCTCCCTCTCCTCCTCCAATTCGAGGAGTTGAGAAGGAGGGGGAGGATGAATCTGAATGGTGAGGATCAACAGTCAGCGCTTTTGGAACTCTTCTGCATTGAAGGAGGAAAAAAACGAAACTGCTCTAAAATCCAACCTTTTCGCACGACCTTGACACCCACGTTGACGCGGACAATTCGAACGCGGTCAATGTCTAGTCGACATTTCTGACACGAAAGAGTGAAGATAGAATAAAGTACGTTTTCCAATAAACATGATCGGGCGAAATAAGCAGTAGAGATAGTGATTGATATACATTGCAATAGAATAAACAACTGAAATATTTGTAAAGTGGTATGTAACATTCCACACACACACACACACACACACACACACACACATATTATATTATATATATATATATATATATATATATATATATATATATATATATATATATAAGAATCAAGCTAGGAAGGTGAGTTATATTGTTGGTCTTATATTTTTAATCCCTTCTATTTTTTCATTTCCATTTTCATATGGTTTGAAAAAAACAGTATATATATATATATAATATATATATATATATATATATATATATATATATATATAATTATAATGGAGATTGTGGGTTTGTCTGTCTGTAACCGAAACTATATTACTAAACAAGTCACAATTCCTTTTGTTATTTACATCACATTCTCCATGATTTTATTTTTATTTAAACCTCAGTTATCAATAAAATTGTTTTACATTATTAATACTGTTGACCATATCTACATACTAATAACATGCAATTGTATTCATATATACAACAAAATAGTGGTTTACAGTGTGAATGGGAAGGCTAACTTGCATATTGATCTTAAAAATTTGATTTCAATAAATATATGCTTAGTATTATTGATTTCTAATTGTTTGGTTTTATCTTATTGAATACGAGCAAAAATATCGGGGAGAAATCTTAAAAGAAATCCATTAACAAAAAGAAATAACTGTAATATTAATCTTTACTTCCTATTTTAACTAAAGAGTTAAATTAGGTAAATTTACCAATGAAAGACGGGAGTAACGGAAAATGATGGAAGAGTTAGTTTCAAAGTTGTTCTATTTTTCAATCATACCCACTCTGTTCGAAATCTTTTTATCTGCATTCTTATTCAGTTTCATTAGCCTTTCTAATTTAATATGATATTTTATTATATTAAAACTTAAATACTTGCACCCGGAGGGTGCATATATTTGCTAGTATATATAATGGACTCTCCCGTCGATTTTCGACGCATGAGGGTTCATACATACAATGAACACCCACACAGTGATTTGTTTTATAGTGGTGAAGGCTTGTGCTGGACCATCCACACTTTTTGGCACAGTCGATAGGAAAGAATTGGTGCATCAAGGGTTGCCACAAACCCAATCAACGACTGACCTCAGTAATTTTGAATTCAGAGTTATCCCTCTCCTAGACTGGTTACTTCCCCAAGGCTGAAGGGCCCAGTCTGCCCTACTATTTAACCCATAGCTGGAGGGAATTTTGAATTCAGAGTTATCCCTCTCCTAAACTGGTTACCTATATATATATAATATATAATATATATATATATATATATATATAATATATGTGTGTGTGTGTGTGTGTGTGTGTGTGTGTGTGTGAAAATGGAAAAGGAATTGAATCCGACAATATGAGAAAAAAATGAGTAAAGAAAAGAAATGTAGATGGATAAAATGAATTTAAAATTTAAAATGAATTAAATTTATATATATATATATATATATATATATATATATATATATATATATATATATATATATATATATATATAACAATCCAAGCAAATTTAACCAGAAGATGGTTTTCACTGAACAAGTGGACTTGTCATGTTTACCAGTATATTTTTCTGGCAAAAATTTGTGTGCCTTGTCAAACATATATATATATATATATATATAACCAGCTCGTACTGTCAGTATGGATCTCTCTCTCTCTCTCTCTCTCTCTCTCTCTCTCTCTCAGGAATCCTCCACGAAGCATCAAGAATCCGCACACTCCTTGCTTCTCCAGCAATTTACAGCATGACTTATTCGTTTTACTCTGATTTGTGTGATAGGAATGAAGTGGCCGTACATCTGATTATATATATATATATATATATATATATATATACCTCGCCAACTTAGCGTATGAGTAGCACATGGATATGTGCGGTAAAGTAAGAAGCTGATGGTTGGTGTGGCACTCCACCTCAGATGGTAAAATAATCTCCTTGGTCTAGCGCTAGTAAAAAGGGAATAGACTCCCTCGCTGTCTGGCTGATACCGACTTTAGGCCACCCCGACGACTTAACTTAATATATATATATCAAATCATCATCATCAGGTCGCGCTGTCAGCACGGATGCCCATGACTCTCTCTCTCTCTCTCTCCTCTCTCTCCTCTCTCTCTCTCTCTCTCTCTCTCTCTCTCTCTCTCTGTGTGTGTGTGTGTAAATATCTAGAATCCATACAGAGCTGACTGATAGGTTTTTGCTGGTCGGGCCACACTAATATGTCTAAATGTGGGTGTCCACCGGAGAACTTCACTTGTTTCTCCAGCAGTGTCCAGCATGGCCTAGAATAATTCCCAGTTTACATTTTAGGCGACACTATCTCTCTCTCTCTCTCTATATATATATATATATATATATATATATATATATATATATATATATATATAAGAGAGAGAGCCACTTCGAAATAGTCTACTATTTATTACTACAGAAAGTCTAACAGATATAGCGAGAAGATTAACACGTTGTATAGAGCAAGTTTTCAGCTACAAAACACATTTTATACATATATTTACAACAGTAATAATTCAGCTACATCTACTCCATTTTAATGTATGCGTCAACAAAAATTATATTTTACATCATTCTACGGCAGTGTTCTGGGTAAGACACTAAACTGAATCTGATGGTGAGGCTCCTGTTCTGGCATAGTATGGAGTACCCCTTCATTGCCATTACTCCCAGCTTCGCTCTGAACCGTGAGGGGGGTATCTGTCAGGTTCCAATATATATATTTACCAACCCCTCCGCACGATGTGACACAAGGTCTATTTCTTTAGCGGAGTTCAACAGGTTTGAATTCAGAGTTCAACAGGTTTGAATTCTGAGTTTTCCTTCTCCTAGACCGGTTGCCTAACCAAGATTAAAGAATCCAGTCTGTCCTACTATTTATCCACAGCTGGAGGGAGAGTAGGAGTCATACTTTTCCCAAGGGTATTAGCGCAAAGTGAAATGCAATTACCACATCCAGGATTTGAACTCGGGTCGACGAGTCCATTTCCCATGACTTTAACCATTACACCACGCGCTTCCTTGGTTCCAGTATATGGGTCCAACAGATATGTTTGATAATTGTTAATACTGGATATGAATACTTGAAACCATTTAACTGTATGCAGATTATTTTGTATCAAGAATATGGAACTGGTGATCCGAGTTCAAATGCTGGACGAGGCTGTTTGCGCTTCACTTCGAGCTAATGCCATTGAGAAAGGAATGAATCCATCCATTCTCCCTTACCCTCCTCGATCTATGGGTAAATAGTAGGACAGACTAAGTTATTTAGTCTGAGTTCGGCAAACAATCGAAGAGAAAGAAAATTCTGAAATTCAAACCAGCTTTACTCCGCTTAAAAATGACCTTGTGTCACATCCCGCCTGTGTGGGAATGGTTGGGTAAATAAATACTTGAATCTATAATTGTTTACAAATAATTCCTATTATTAGTTATTTGAAACCATATAATTGCTTGAAACTCATATTAATACTTGAAACCATATAACTGTATGCAAAAATGATTCTTATTAAATAGGAATAATTACTTTAAACCATGTAAGTGTGTATAAATTATTAGAATTAGATTGGAACACTTGACACCATATAACTGTGCAAACAAATGATTGGTGCCGTCAAATACAAGAAAACTCTTAATTCAAAATGGCTTTACTCCACTTAAAAATTGACCTTGGGTCACACACACACACACACATTATGTATATATGCGTACCACACGCACTGTAATAGTTAGCAACCTTGATTTGCTGACCATTGTTAGGGAGTTTGATTCTCATTAGGCGCCCCATACATCTGGCCCTGTGCCACATCTAAGCTTAGCAAATAACTATATATATGCATATACATGTATGTATGTATATATGTATATATATATATATATATGTGTGTGTGTGTGTGTATGTATATGTTTATATGTGCAAACAAATGATTAATACCGTCAAATGCAAGTGTGGAATGAAAATTTTGCAGTGGAACGCTGAAAATATAGTTATGTCTGTAATTGAACATTTACAAATGAATCAAATTTCGGCTTTAAATTACTAATAAGCTGATATGCCACTAAACAAATAAACAGTAGTAAAATATATATCACTAATTAGGACTGAGCCTATTCTAGTAGTGACCATGCCAAACGGAGTTTAACAGGTTTAAATTCAGAGTTTTCCTTCTCCTAAACTGGTTGCCTAATCAAGGCTAAAGAGCCCAGTCTGACCTAATATTTACCCATAGATGGAAGGAGAGTAGTTAGATTCATAACTTTCCCAAGCGTATTAGCGCTATGAGAACTGTAGCTTCGTCCAAGATTTGAACTCGGGGCGACGAGTCCATTTCCTACGACTCTAACCAGTACACCACTGGCCTCTAACAAATCCGAACCTAAACCTCTCCCTCTCTCTCTCTCTCTCTCCCTCTCTCTCTCTCTCTCTCTCTCTCTCTCTCTCTCTCTCTCTCTCTCTCTCTCTCTTGTTGAGAACCACTGTTCTAGGAGATCAATGCTGACACGTACTATCCACGAATCCCTTAGCCTGTTTAGGGGTGGAGGAGCGGGTCTTCTTATATACTTTAGGAAAATTGACAGTGGAGGCCCCATATGATAAATTCGGAAGCCCATGAGAACCTAGCATCAGTTCTGCAGATATCAGCTTTTTGCAAGTACCTTCTTCATTGTACCAGAAAAGAAGGATCAGATTTGTCCATCGCCGGCGAAAGTGGAAATCCCCACCTTCTCCATAAACTATGTCGTATGGTTGGTTGTTTTGGTTTACGGCATATCAATTCTTTTCGGGTCATTTAATACCGAGTCAAGTCCTTTTGATAAACAAAGGACTCGGGTTGCTTACAGTACCTGCTATTGCTTAATTGGTCACCCAATTAAATATTGAATTGGTTCATCGCTGTTTAACTTCGGTGATCTGGTGGGTACCGATGCTTTCAACGGGACTTGACTGTGTTGTGTGTGTGTGTGTGCGTGTGTGTGTGTGTGTGTGTGCATATGCGCGTGTATGCGTATGTGTATGTTGGGGAAGGGGCGAAAGACAAAGTGAAAAACAGTGTGTATGTGTATGTGTGAGATGCAAGTGAAGTGGATATGTATTCCTGTATATATATATATATATATATATATAAGTAAAGTCGTCGGGGTGGCCTAAAGTCGGTATCAGCCAGACAGTGAGGGAGTCTATCCTCTTTTCACTAGCGCTAGATCAAGGAGATTGTTTTGGCGTCTGAGGTGGAGCGCCACACCTACGATCAGCCCCTCACTTTACCGTGAGTAAATGCATCATATGAGTAAATGTGAGTCATGCGCTGAGTTAGCGAGGGCCGGTATCGAACCAGGAACCTTGTGGTTCCTAGGCGGACGCTCTACCGACTGAACTAATCCGCTCGTATAAATATACAGATATGACTGGAGATACAAAGGAGAGCTTAAACATAGTTGTATAAGAGAAATGTCCAAATAAGAAAATAGTATTTTAGTAAATAAAAATCTTCAGCCTATGTAAATATAAAAAACAATTCTCGACGAAGTGATGACTAGGTTATTTTATTGTCTGAGTAAACTTAATAGAAGAGAATACGAACATGACTGGGGATACAAATGCATTGTTGTATAAGAGAAATGTCCTAATAGGAAAATAATATTTTAGTAGATAAAAGTCTTGAGGCTGCTGGTAAAAGAAAAAAGTATAAATACTTATATGTCGAGCATGTTCTCGTACGCCAAGAGACACGGCCATGTCAGTGGTAGAAGAGCCCAATCTGAATATGACCTACTATTTACCCATAGCAACGGAGAGTCGAATAAGTCCACCACATGCGTGGCACTGATCATAAGCGTGCATTTTTTTAATTTGCGTCAGCTATGTAGTTTGTCGTATATATATATATAATATATATATATATATGTGTGTGTGTGTGTGTGTGTGTGTGTGTGTGTGTAAGGTATCCAAAACTGGTAGTAAGGGATGATTCTACATGGGATCTTCAAAATCTCACTGTATAATTATTGCATGTTTTAGTAGGTGCAAATACAAGGATTTTTATAAATCCCTAGAGAGAGCTCAATCTATAATAATCTTAAGAATGACGGTTTATTGAGTTTTCCGTCTTTTCAAAGGTATATATATATTCAAACGTGTATCCTAGCCTACACTTTCCCACAAATTGAAAATATTGCTTGGCTTATAGACTTTATGAGTATTAACAAATATAATCACCCTCCGTAGGGTGCAAGTATTTAAGTTATTATGTAATAAAATACTATATTAAATTAGAATGGCTGATGAAAAACTAAATAAGAATACAGATAAAAATTTGAAATAGAGGTATAATCGAAAAATAGAACAACTAAAACTTTCTCTTCCATCCCTCCCGACTTTCATTGCTAAATTTTCCTGTCACAATTCTGTCAGAAATTGCGTAAGTTTATAAATGAGTATTTAATTTATAGTCAAAATTGATTCAATTTAGTAATTGGTATTTCTTGAGAAACGAAAATAAGTTATTTCAACGCCCTGTCGGCGAGACTCAGAACACTCTGACTGTATCACCCCTGCAGAAGGGTAAGACCCTTCATACACACACATACACACACGCACAAAGAAATGCCTGGGTAAGATGCTAAACAGAATCCACGTCCTTGGACAGGAGACGCAACTGGTGCATGTTCAGGCCCATCGCTGCGTAACCGGTGATATATTGAGAATGTATCGCATAGTGTTGGGGTAGGGGTGATTTACTTAAATGTTGACTCTAATGAACGAACTGTAACGCAGCAAACACGTTCATAAAAATAAAAACAAAAATGCTTGATATATAGTAGAAGGTGCGTGGTCTAATAGATTCGTAAGAAATGGACTCCTTAACGCGAGTTCAATTCCTGGGCTGTTGGCATTTCACATGGCGCTAATACCCTTGGGAAAGGTATGAATCCAATTCTCCCTCCAGCTATTGGTAAATAGCGAGACAGACTGGACTCTTTAACCATGACTGGGTAACCAGTATAGGAGAAGGAACACTCTGAATTTAAACCTGTTAAACACCGCTTAAGAAATTGACCCTGTGTCGCATCCTGCTCGTGCGGAGAGGATGGTAACTATATATATATATATAGTAGAGTGGCGGTTCATATATTTTATATGAACTAGCACATATATGCACCCTCCGGGTGCAAGTATTTAAGTTTTTAATGTAATAAAATATTACATTAAATTATAAAGGCTAATGAAACTAAATAAGAATGCAGATGAAAAGATTTGGAACAGAGAGGGGTATAATCGAAAAATAGAACAACTGAAACTTTCTCTTCCATCACTTTCATCTTTCATTGCTAAATTTTTCTAATTTAACTA
>CM042167.1:23535242-23575242 GCA_023376005.1 Doryteuthis pealeii | reverse complement strand
ATGGGCGAAAGTGGGACGGAATAGGGGAAAAATGAAGAGGGAGAAAAGGGAGTGAAGGAGTGGAAAACTTGTTACAGGTCCCACCTAGCTTTTTTTTAGCAGGCTACTTCTAGGCCGGGAGCGAACCCGACAGAATTTTCGTCAGTCAAGCTCCTTACCTTCACCGACCGTCGGAAACTGTCAGTCGGAGGCGAACAATAAATTCGACTACATAAGATGTATGTTTTACCAACACCAAGACTCAAGTCTGTAAACAACAAAATGCCTTACGCTTAAACGCTAAAATTTTTGTATTGAAAAAAGGGAAATAAAGTGCTCGATTACTGGTGTAAGAACTTTATTGATTTGTTATAGTATACTATATTTTTACTTGTATAGTATACCATAGCAAATAAATTCTATATTATGACCGGCTTAGCTTAGGGAGTAGAGGATCAGATCCGCCTCGGAATCACAAAGTTCCAGGTTCGATACCGACCTTCGTCAATGAGTAGAACAGCTCGGGCTTGTGAGAAGAAAATAACAAGATAGAGAAGGAGAGGAAAACTTGTACAGTCCCACCTAACTTTTTCTCCAAGTATTTTGTTAGAGTCCTAGTGATGCAGCCATACAGTAGCACAGTCTGGATGAATTTTCGCTTCATCTTATCGGAGAGATCAGATTTTTATAGGATCGATAATCCGTCAATAGCAGTCCATAAAAAAAAACTCAGAATTCAAACCATGACAGATTTAACAAGGCCAGCTGTTGTTAATAATTGCCCGAGAAAACAAAGAAATCAGTATGTTACGCTCTTCATCTTCATCACGATACTTTCCCCGTAAAAGCTGCTATGAAATTTATTGTATAGTCGTATATACCCTTCTGACTTACTCGGGTATATAATAGAGAGAAACAGGGTGATATATTAGATTATAGGTAGAGATCTTTATAACTTCTCTGGTTACTCTGCTGACTCATTGCTGCTAACTGCTTCTACTTCGGTCATCATTTACTTTGGGTGTGACTTCTATCTAGGGGCTTCTGCTGAGTGTTGATTTCTTTGTTAGTTCTTATCTGGGCTGGGCTGGGCTGGGCTGGGCATTGTTTGTTTCTTCATTATTTAACAAACTACAAGACTTTATTTGTTCTTGGTCAAGTTTCATTAGCCCATTCCACTGCGGGATCAGAGCCGACAATTACGTCTACGTTCTCTGAAAGCTGGCTCGCATCTCAATAACTCTGACTAAAACTATATCACGTGACTGTCATGGCCCCCAAATCGCGCGCCCCTAAGGAGCCAAAGGGTTATTAACAGTCACCGGTAATTTTTTCCACGGTCTCCCTTGATTTCAGGACCTCTCATGAATTGTAACAAATTTATATAAATGAGATTCAATGCGTAACGGTTATCATCTTAAGAAATAAACTCGGCGATTCCAGTTCAAATTCTGGACACGACTGTTAGCGTTTCACTTCATTGTGATGCTTTTAGGAAAAGCGCGAATTCATCTCTTCTCCATGGGTAAATAGTAGGGTAGATTAAGCTCTTAGTCTTGGTAAGGCAACCGATTTAGGAGAAGGAAAACTATGAATTGCAAGCAGCTTAACTGTTTACAAATTGACCTTGTGTCACACCCTGTACATGGTGAAGGGATTAAGTAAGTTAAAACAGATAAGGAACCCGTGGCTTTGAAAATTGATTCCACCAATCAATTATTTCATGAACAAAAAATAGCATGGTTTGACTTCTCGACAAGATCGACTTATTCACGAGAACATTTATCCCCTTCGTGTGCGCTTTTATATATGTGTTAGAAGGCGGTGGCTGAGGGGTTTATTGTCCTGGGTATGACGTTAAACTGCATCTCATAGAGAAGTTCCAATTCTGGAACTGTTGTGAGTGTGGAGTACCCCTTCATCACCATTACTCCCAGGTCCACTCAGTGGTAGTAACTGTTAGGGTTAAGTAGAAAAAATGAGTTTTAAAAAATGTAATTAAAAAATTAATTTAAAAAATGTATTTTCAATACCCATCAAGAATGAATAAAATACAATGTCTTCGGCATAAAATAACCCAACAAGGGTTGACATGCCGTTAGAAAAAAACAATCAACCGTAAGGACATATTTAAATTGTAAAGAAGGAAGAAAGAAAGAAAGAATGAAAGAAGATAGTATCGTAAGTTGTACAGATTATTTCATTGTCCAACTTTGAATGAACTACACTGGATTGAATAATTGAATACATTACATCGATTACTACATATTGTACTGACTGATATATATAAGTCAATACAATATATATATATATTATATATTATATATATATATATATATATATATTGTGTGTTGTGTGTGTGTTATCCACAGACAAAGTATTTTCGACGTTTACGACTCGACTTTTTTTAACAGCTACTTCTAGCCGGGGCGAAACCCCGACAGAAATTTTCGTCAGTCAGCTCCTTACCTTCACGAGCCTCTCGGAAACTGTCAGTCGGAGGCAAACAATAGATTGGTACATACTAACATAGATGTATGTTTTTCAATCAATCAGAGAAACTCAAGTTATAAACAAAGGCGAGTAAATGCCTCACGCTAAACGCTAAAAGTATTTTGAATTGGAAAAAGGGAAATAAAGTGCTCGATTACTGTTGTTAAGAACTTTATTGATTTGTTATAGTATACTATACTTTTACTTGTATAGTATACCATAGCAAATAAATTCTATATTAGGACCGTTTAGCTTAGTGAAGTAGAGGATCAGATCTGCCTAGGAATCACAAAGTTCCGGGTTCGATACCGATCTTCGTCAAAGAGTAGAACATCTCGAGCTTGTGAGGTAAAGTGGGGAGCTGATGGTAGGAGTGGCGCTCCACTCAGAAGTATAAAAAAAATTTCCCTGGTCTAGCGCTAGTGAAATGCGGATAGACTCCCTAGTATATGCATATGCATTAATGCACCTAAATGTGCACCTAGGACAGAAGACCTTATAGCGTCACATCACGAGAAACGACAAGGACGTAAGAAGGATATGCAAAATATTTATCGGCCTTTGTTGAAGATAACCATCTTGCTTCTTCCTTCTTCTTTTTTTTTGGGGGGGTCTTTTTTTACGTTGTGTTTTTTTCTTATATATATATATATATATATATTTATATATATATAAAGGGCAGTTAGTGTTGAAAGTATAATAGATTGATCTGCCCCTGTGTCTAGGCTGAACAGGGTGATCTGCCCTTGACCAGACAGACAGTATAAATAGAACTATGGAAAGCGGCCATTTGCAATTCGGCTCTTGACGTCTGGGCCACGTCTTTTGTATTTATAGATGTGTATGTATGTTATTTATGTATGCATGTATGTCCGGAAGAAACTAAGAAAAATAAAACAATTAAAGACAAAGTAAATATATATGCACATTAAATATTACCAGTTCTTGCTTTTGTACAAAAATTATGAAGATTTGGTTTTATATTCGAAGATATTTGAAAATTGAAATATACATAGAAATAGCATTGAAATTCAACTTGAAAATGTCCACTATTGTAAATCTCAAAAGTAAATAAATCAATATACTAGACCACTCCCTCTACTCAGGCGTTGCTGGTTAGCCGCTTCTAGTAACATGTAATGAAAGTGCAGAATGTGGCGATAGCAAAATCGAAATTCTTCTCGAACGTTCAGAGAAAAATAGCTTTTTTATTGATAGTAACCCAAAATGTTCAGAGGTGGGGGTGAGTGGAGTCTGTGGGTGGACTTGATAAGAGATCTTTTGTTTATCATTTCTTTGAGTTCCAGAAAGAAACTGTTTGAATTTTACAAAAGTCTTTGACAAGAATTCGGTCTGACTTGAAGAACATTCTTTCTTTCGAGCATCCATCCAGACTCTAATCAGATTTAAGTACCACTGTACCCTCTCTCTTTTTTCTCTCTTCTATATATATATATAATATATATATATATATATATATATATTAGTTTGGTATATTTATCTGCATATTAACTCTTTATAGATTATTTAATGCCGAAATTTGATTCATTTGTAACCGTTTGATTATATAAGAGAGAGAGAGAGAGGGAGATACTGTAAAGGGAGAGAAGAGATATAAAAAAGTAGGTATGAGAGAGAAAAGAAGATAAGGCGAAAGAGAGAGAGAGAGATACAGTATAGGAAAAAAAGAGATAAAGAAGTAGGTATGAGAGAAAAAAAGAGAAAGAAGAAGAGAAAGAGAGAGATACTGTAAAGGAGAGAAGAGATTTAAAAAAGTAGGTATGGAAGAGAAAGAGAAAGAGAGAGATAGATACTGTAAAGGAGGAGAAAGAGATTTAAAAAAAAGAGTAGGTATGAGAGAAAAAAGAAGAGAGAGAAGGAAGGAAAAGAGAGAGATAGATACTGTAAAGGGAGAGAAGAGATAAAAAAAAAGAGTAGGTATGAGAGAAAAAGAAGAGAGAGAAGGGAGAGAGAGAGATACTGTAAAGGAGAGAAGAGATAAAAAAAGTAGGATGAGAGAAAAAAAGAGAGAAAGGAGAGAAAGAGAGAGAGAGATACTGTAAGGGAGAGAAGGAATAAAAAAAAGAGTAGGTATGAGAAGAGAAAAAGAAGAGAGAGAAGGAGGAGAAGAGAGAGAGATACTGTAAAGGAGAGAAGAGATAAAAAAAAGAGTAGGTATGAGAGAGAAAAAAAGAGAGAGAAGGAGAAAGAGAGAGAGAACTGTAAAGGGAGAGAAGAGATAAAAAAGAGTAGGTATGAGAGAAAAAAGAAGAGAGAGAAGGAGAAAGAGAGAGAGATACTGTAAAGGGAGAGAAGAGATAAAAAAGAGTAGGTATGAGAAAAAAGAAGAGAGAGAAGGAGAAAGAGAGAGAGATACTGTAAAGGGAGAGAAGAGATAAAAAAGAGTAGGTATTGAGAAAAAAGAAGAGGGAGAAGGAGAAAGAGAGAGAGATACTGTAAAGGGAGAGAAGAGATAAAAAGAGTAGGTATGAGAAAAAAGAAAGGGAGAAGGGAGAAAGAGAGAGAGATACTGTAAAGGGAGAGAAGAGATAAAAAGAGTAGGTATGAGAAAAAAAGAGAGAGAGAAGGAGAAAGAGAGAGAGATACTGTAAAGGGAGAGAAGAGATAAAAAAAGGAGTAGGTATGAGAGAGAAAAGAAGAAAGAAGAAGAGAAGGAGAAAGAGAGAGAGATACTGTTAAGGAAGAGATTTAAAAAAGTAGGTATGAGAGAGAAAAGAAGAGGAGAGAGAGAATTCTGTCTCCCTTGTAGCCAACTATTTGTCATCTCTCTCTCTCTCTCTCTCTCTCTCTCTCTCTCTCTCTCTACTCTCTCTCTCTCTCTCTCTCTGTTATACAGAGCAGAGAGAGTTTGTTTATTTAGCTGCATGTCAACTTCTTATCGGTTATTTAAATACGAAATTGAATTCATCGTAAATGTTTGATTATATAGAGAGGGAAGGAGGAGAGACAAAAATATGAGAGAAAAAGATGAAGAGAGAGACAAATAGGGAATGGAAATAAGAGAGAAGGGGAGAGAAAGAAGGGAGAGAGACAAAAGAAGATTTTAAAAAATAGTGAAAAGAAGAGAGACAAAAAGAGGATGAACGATAAGAGAAAGAAGAGGAGAAAGACAAAGATATGGAGAGAAAGATGAAAGAGACAAAGAAGAGGAAGAGAGAGAAAAAAAGGTGAGAAAGAAGCGAGGACTAAAAAAGAGGATACAACGTAGAGAAAAGAAAAGGAGAGAGACGAAGAAGGGAGAGAAGAAGAGACAAAGAAAAGGTAGAAATATGAGAGAAAGAGAGAGAGACAAGGAAGATTAAAAGATGTCAAAAAGAGGAGAGGAGAGATCAAGAAGTGCAAAAGAAAAAGAGAGGAGAGAGAGAAAAAATTTGGCGGAGAAGGACAGAGAGAAATATTTGGTTTGTTTATTTATTTAACGGCTTATCAACACTTTTGTAGATATAAAACGTCGAAATTTGATTCATTTTTAAATGTTGATTACAATCACAACTATCTTATCATTTTTAACACCACTGCAATAAACTTTGGAATCGCACTTTTTTTCGTCTAGGTAATCATTTGTTTGCCACAGTTCCGGTAGATCATCCATCTCAGACACAGGTTTCCTGGTTACAGGTACCGGGCCCCTGCGACTTAGCGCATGCAGTAACACAGAAAAGATCTCGCGAAACGGAGAATACGCGAAAGATTCGTGTATGAAATCAACTTGGATTCGTCTTTTCGACGGGTTTAAATCGCGGATCTTCATTTTTACCGGGCTGTTATCTTTGATATTGTGCACTACACCAAGTACATTTCAAACACACCACACACACCACACACACACACACCAAACACGCACACACGCACAGAAGATTAAGCTACGAAACGAATAAAGTAAAAAGAGATGCCTTGAAAAAGCATATAAAACCTATATTTTACCATTTTTAACTTCAAAATAAGGCATTCTGTATGAAACAAAATAGACTAACCCGTTATAAAAAAAAATAATTATAATTCTCCACGGAATTATCTTTAAAACATGTAAAATCATTCACTTACACCTTCATTAAGGGGGTAAATTTAAGAAAGAAAAGAATATGGGGGTGGCATACAACAAAACATGAAAAAACATTTGGTCTTCAGAACATTGAAGCAAAATGTCTTTTAAAACAAACCTTATCTTTTATTGTTTTAAATATCAACATTTTATTAAAATCTGATAATTTTAGCCGATTGGGCCGCGGATTTGGAAAAAACAGTGCTTTAGCCAGTTGCGTATTTTTGTACATCCCTAACAAATACTACCAATTCGTACTGATAATGTACTGGGCTGGTTACTGGGGTTGGTTATTAAATATAACTCTAATCTCTAAACTTACAAAATGAAAAGGGTTTATTTTACTAATAGGTACAGAATGGATAATCCAGTAGAATACTTCTAGCTAGTCTCGCTGGGCAAGAAGAGCTGTATTTACCTCAACCTCCGCCAGGTAAGGAAATGTGACCACAAGGTCTGTTTAACGTGGGAACCACGCAAACAACTGAAGCTCATGCGATGGTCTAGTTGCAAAATTGCGTTGATACCCTGGGCATTCCCCGTTTGAGGCCACCGGGCAATAAACATAGTCCACCCATTTAAATTTAGCTGGCAGGTGTTGCCTGGTGGAAGGCCCCCCACGATCATTGATTATTTACCCAGCCGCCCGAGGACAGCGTAGAAAAAGACGAGCTACCGAGTACTAACACCGTCAATAATTATATTCAAATAGAAACAGTCCATTTTGCTTCCTAGAGGTGTATTATCTCTTCTTACAACAGCGCGTATAATAAGGCAATCTAATAAAAAAAAAAACATCGCTTTTAAAAAAACGGAAACCGGTTCATAGGAGCGCGTTGTAACTCCACAGTAGGAATTGGTTGATTTTTCACTTTTCCTTAAATACAATTCCTCTCAAACAATGGAAGTTGTGTGTTGGGATAATGAATACTGATACCAAAAAGTACATCTCTTACTGTTCACCATTGTTTGAGGAAATAGCATTCAAACATCCGCAATTAAAATGCACTACAAATCTTGTTTTCGTAACATTTGGCCCGGAAATTGGTTTAAAATTTAGCAATTTCAAGTTTTTAAAACAGAAATTTATTATTAAACTGTAATAGCGAATAACATCTAAAAGACTAATCTATTTCTCAATTAAAAGCCAAAGTTTGAAGAAAAATTTGTGGCGGTAATTCTTTTATGTTTAATCTAAACTTTTGCCAAATGGGACGATACAGTCCAAATCGGACCTACCCTACTCCACAGGCCAATTATAATTTGACAAATGAACGAGCTGTCTTTCTGTTGACATTGCTACTGTGCAATCTATTTAACCTCTCAAACTCAAACATTTTTGTCATTAGAATTGACACGAGTTACAGTAGATACTGCTGAAGGACTTTTTATAAAACGAGTGTTTGATAGATGCTGTCATGAGATCTCATATGACTTGCAAGCCCGATTTTGAACAAACAAACAACTACATATATTTCAATGTGTTCAGACTTAAAGTGCCAAGGACCGCCCCAAGAATTGAGTTATCCTTCTGAACTCCGCGTTCCAAGTTGGAGTTTGAAATCTTGATGCTTTCAGAAGCTTTACAACCTATCGTAATCGCTTTCTTCCAACTAGAATCGATTTAATCATATATATATATATTTATATATATTATAATATATATATTATATTATATTTACCAACCCCTCCGCACGAGGCAGGATGTTTGAAAACAAGGTCAATTTCTTAAAGCGGATTACAACAGGTGTGAATTCAGAGTTTTCCTTCTCTTTAGACCGGTTGCCTAACCAAGGTTAAAGAGCCCAGTCTTGCCCTACTATTTAATCCATAGCTGGAGGGAGAGTAAGATTCATACCTTTCCCAAAGGTATTACGCTAAGGAAAGGTGAATTACCACTAAATCCAGGATTTGAACTCGGGGCGACGCAGTCCAATTTCCCATGACTAACTATTATACAACACGCGCTTCCTACTTTAATTATATATTATAACTATATATATATAGAGGCGCGCGTAATGGCTACGTCGCAGGAATAAACACGACGATACGAATCTCTCTCTTNAGGAGATTTACTTTTTACACGACGTTGCATCTAGCATAGACACAACCACAACAACCCACACCTCAGTTCACAGATCTCAGTTCGGTGGACTCTGCACGACTAAGCAAGTCCTTGCCCGTTTTGGCACGAAGAGTAAAGTCTCTTCTCAACCCCCCCTCTATCATATAAGATGACCAAGTTTAGCCTCATAAGCTATGATTCTAAAGTCAGCGCATGCTTTCTACGTATAATATATATGATGAATAAATGGTTTGTGTTTTTTTGGGGGTGGGGGTAACTATTCTCCTAATAAAATTATAATTAATAAGATTATACGTTTCGAATTCCCAAGAAGCAGACGCTGACTCACATCCGCAGTTCAGAAATATAGATAAATAGAATGCCGGCCATATGACCTTAGGCAACTCTTCTTGACTTTATGTAGAAGGATATATATATTTACATGAACATGTCCGGTTGTTTTAACAAACGAAGTTAGATTTTTTATAAATTATAAAAACTAACTCCTAAACTAACAAACCATAAAACACTAACCCTAACAAACAACCGATATTACGGTGGTAAATGAAAAAACATTGTCCTTCGTCAGTTAATCGAGATCAAAATGGGGTGCCTAAAGGTAAAATGTCGAACACTTGGCTATAAGATGTAGTAACACCATCCTCTCTTCTATTAACATCGTGAGTGGAGCTGCTATTAGGCGCCAGGAGGAACATAATAAAAGATTCGTTTTCGTTTTACACTAACAGACAACATGCACTTCTACAATTGATTGTTTATGTTCATGAAGAATATCAACAAAACAAGTTTCCGTTTTTTCTTTTCTTTGTTCTCTACAATCAGTTGAATAACCACCTGATCGCTAAAATAAGCATGGTGGCGGTGGCTCTTTCATGCTAAGCGCTAGACATAGATAAACTCAAAAAACTCGTTTTCTAAATATTTTCTGGTCTGGAATATTTGATGTTTCTAACAATGGTGGGGGTTTCTATGTGTGGGTATCTGTTGACGTTGTTGCCACTTATATTGATTTCTATCCGACGGAAGATCCGGCATGTATGGATGGAACTACTCTCTCTCTCCTCTCTACTCTCTCATCTCATCATCTCTCTCTACTCTTCTCTCTCTCTCTCCTCCTCATCTGCTCTCTGCTCGTGTGTCGTGTGTGTGTGTGTGGTGTGTGTGTGTGTGTGTGTGTGTGTGTGTTTGCCGGAATAAAATACATTTATAGCGGCGTGTCTAATTGTGCTGGTAAATCATGAATATATGGTAACGTGCATGCAATCTGTTCAATGAAGAATTTTTATAGCTGGATGAATATGGACATGACTGAGATAAGATAGAATCAGATAGATAGATAAGATAGATGTGAGGGTATATTTATTTTAAAATGATATCTGCACCAGCATAGATAGCAATAGATAGTTAGCTAGACTAGATTTGAACAGACCGATAGATAGATAGTAAGATAGATAAGATAGAATAGACTAGATGTGAAAAGGTATAATTGTACTTAAAATTCTTCGCACTGCACCGAGCAGTGAGATAGATAGATAATAGATAGATAAGATTAGAGATTTGAAACAGACCGCGATAAGAATACGACGGAAAGATAAGATAGCACAGATAAGATAGATTGGAAGGTAAATAATCGATTTAAACATTTAGGACGACAATAGATAGATAGATAGATAGATAGATAGATAGATAGATTTGAACAGACCGAAAGATAGATAGATAGATAAGATAGAATAAGATAGGACCTGTGAAGGTATATCTATATTAAAATATTTGAAACGAGCATCAGATAGATCTAGATATGATAGATAGATTAGTTGATAGATAATATGATAGATTGAAAAGCGTATATTATTTTCAAAAATATTTGCCGAGCATAGATAGATAGATAGTTTGAATAATATAGATTTGAACCAGACCGATAATGATAGATAAGATAGAATAGTAGATATGACTGTGAAGGATATTTATTTACAAATATTCCTGCACGCAGCATAGATATATAATTACGATAGATAGATGATTTGAAAAAGACGATAGATAAGATAGATAGAATAGATAGATAGAGTAGATAGATGATGTGAAGGTATTCTATCTTGAATATTTGGACGAGCATGATAGATAGAATAGTTTAGAAATAGATAAGGATAAGATTGAAACAGACAATAGATAGAATAGATAGAATAGTATAGATAGATGTGAAGGTATATCTATTTAAAAATATATGTGATACGAGGCATAGATAGATAGATAGATGATTCCAGATACGTAGATAGATAGACTGTGGAAGAGTATGAAGTTTAGTTTAAAAATATTTGCAACGAAGCATAGGGATACGATAATTAGAATAGATAGAAGATTTGAAGAACAGCCAAGATAGATAGACTAAATAGATAGATGATAGATGAAGATAAAGATAGTAGATAGATGTGAAGGATATATTTATTTAAATAATTTGCACTGAGCAATAGAGTAGAATAGATTAATTGATAGAAGATTTTCGAACAGAACCGTAAGATAGATAGATAGGATAGATAGCATAGATAGACTAGATACGAATAAGATAAGAATGTGACAAGGCTATATTTATTTAAAATAATTTGGTCACCGAGCATGAGATAGATAAGAATAGTTAAATAAGATAGACTAGGATGTTGACACAGCATAGATAGATAGATAGATGTGAAGGTATATCTATTTACAATATTTGATACCGAGGCAATAGATGATAGATAGATAGATAGAATACGAATAAGCAAATGAATGGTTGGTTGGTTGGTGTGTTTGGTTGCTTGTTTGTTTTAACAGTATATAATCTTTTCCGGGTAATTTTAACGGATCGATATATATTTTGATAAACAAAGGAACTTTCAGAGCCGGGCTTTTGCTTAATGGTATCCATTAAGTATTGAAACAGGCTCATCACACTAAAGTCGTAATTTCAGGTCTATCTCAACGGGAACCGGCTCGCTTTCTGGCAGTGACTGATATGAAGTACACACTAGAGAGAAGAATCTAGATACACAAAATAAATATGAGATGTGAGAGGATACTTATCTCATTTCAATATAATGTATAGAAGATAGATAGCTCGATGACTAAGCGATAGGTAGATAGACACGACCGACAATACCTGACTGAACTGTTATCAGATAGATAAATGTAAAGGTGCGAAGCTAATATTTTTTTGAATATAATGTATGGAGATTTAAGGAGTTAGTAGAGTAGAACCTAGGACAGTACGCGAGTCGAGGATAGAATAGAGCATCGTAGATAGACTAATAGAAGTTAGAGGACTGTCAGTGCGTATTACGCCGAATAGGTAGTTGCTGCGGTTATGCGTCGTGATGAGCTATGAAAAGGTTCGTAGGCGGCGATCCTGAGCTTACGTTTCATGATGCGTTGCTAGACTTCTACTTAGCCGATTGCGGAGAAGCATTATATTCGTCATCTAAAGGTGACTGATATCATCTAGAATAGGAGAGAGGTATGGAGATCTAGAGTTAGGAGCATATGAGAATACGGAAATGTAGATAAGACGCATGAAGTACTGAGACATCCGAGTAGTGTCATTGACAGCGTAGGACTGGTGATTGAACAATGCGAGGAATACTATCTAGATCAGCTGGATACGATATGGCAAAGCATTATCATTAGATTAGCTAGGATCTTGACAAATTGGACGCGATACGTATATAGATACGTATTAGAAATATAGAACTTGATGGGCTAGAGCAGTCATCATTAAGCAGGGTCGTAAGATTTTTGGAATATACACTAGTTAATGCGAGGCTCATCGTATAGAAGACGAGTTAGAGATGAAGGATACGCACATTATAGATAAGATCAGGGAAGTGAACCAAGATGATGAGATATAGCTTATAGTGTTACGCATCTGATGTAAGTAAGCCGAGAAATTATAGTTAAGGAATATCACATAGAAATGCTCAGATTTGATAGAGTTGATGAAGACGTCGGATATGACTAGTTAAGTACTAAGAGATAGATATGCATATGACATGAGAGGAAGGATAGAATAACGATCGTAGATAAATAGATAGACGTACCCGGAGACAGCATTGAGGACGCTAGTTCTAGGACGATGAGATATGCGACTACGTCGACGCTACAATTACGACATATGGATCAGTGAATTTGAGTGAAGATGATGTGAGGATACACGACATGGTGTCAATATCTTATTTGGCCCTTGTACCATATATATGGAATTACAGGGATGCAAGTTAGTAATGCTAGTAAACCGGATATCGGATCTACGGAATAGTATTGGAAGAATGATATGGATATATAGAAAGAGATCGAGAAGTGGATATCACAGACGAGATCCACTGGACTCTGTTGTAGAGTATTGTGTTTGATATTAATGAGACTAGTTGTTAAGCCGGAGATAAGAGGGTAGATTAAGGATAGAGTGGTAGGGTTAGTAATCATGCGTAGTGCGTATTCTGACGGTAGATATGATGAGGTCCATCTACGAGAGGTAAGATATCATCTGAATATCATGATTCAAGAGGCTCTAACCGCTATGTTGACGGATAGGGAATGATCCGATGATGCTAATATTGCGTACGTGGATAAATGGTGAGTCCATGCAACTTATCCGTTTGGTGCCTTCAAGATTAACTCCAGCTGAAAGAACTTGCCAACTCTATCTCGCAGTGGTCGCTTTATCGACAGCGAAACAAATATCAAGTCAACATATCGTATTCTACGTGCACTTCGGGATAGACATCGAACTGAGCAGTGGCAGGCAGTACTCAAGCACGTTTTCTCCATCACTAATTTCGCCGGAGCGCCACTATGATTAATGAAATCTCTATTATATTGCACGACGCGCATTCTTATACTTGATAAAGGCCCAGTAAGACACAGCACTGCAGGACGATCATAGATCGAAAGAAAATTGCTTAGAACGGTAGTGATGAGTGTTCGGAAGAATAGAACCTCGGGTGAGTGTGGTGTGGGTAGTTGAAAGTAGTAGTAGTATCGCGTGAACCCCTGTTAAGAGGGGTAGAGTTCATCATGAAGCCACGTACAATCAACGTTCTCGCCTGATACTGTAATCATCTAGTGCGTCGAGGTGGCTGGCAGGTGAGTCGAGGGTCAATGAGGGGGTATATAATAGGGCCTTGTGAAACTGGACGGATGGTGCGAGGTAGTGATGGCTCGGCGCAGACGACGTGGCATTTATACTCGCCTGGAAAGTGAATGCGCTTAGACGCGGTGATGCAGGACGCAGAGGGTAAGGCACGCGATATGATTCGAAAAATGGAGCTTTGTAATTCTTTTGGCAAAGTACAAGATGAGCGTCCAATCATTATCGAAACTGGAGCCTTCATCAATATCGAAAGAGAATAAGACACATCGAGAATGAAATCACGTTATTCTTCTTCTAACATACGAGGATGTACTCGATAAGTAATCAGGATGACATAGATCAGGCTGTATTAACATATCATACGCAAAGAACAATGAATGAATACGTTAATTTTCTTCAACATCGAGGTGTGTTGTAAAAATATCGAGAACTGAAGCTGTAATTTACAAAAAAAAAGCACAATACATTGTAGGAGTTATTTTAGTATTTGCCTGGGTGTGTTGTCTGCCCGTTTAGTGTCGCTGGTTCCCACTAGGGGCCTCGTGTATTTAAGCGGCTGTTTTGAATTTCTCTTCCTCTTTGCCTGCTGCTCGACCTACGAGACACAATGAGGTAGTCTTATGACTACCCCTTTCTTGTTAGGGCTTTGCCCACCCACCCCTACATTATTGTAAGTGATTTCCCCGCATGGACTATTCTTAGTCTCATGTCTGTGCTTTTATGTTTATCCCTTTTACATGTAACTTTATATTACTTATGTATGTATGTATTATGTACCCTGTTTATTCTTGTGCTGTTATATAAAATTTTTGTCCCTCAACCTGTGTCGGAGTTTGTTTGCGTTCCAACGAGTTATGACTTTGTCATAACCTTTAAATCTTACAACATTAACGTAGAACAAGAAAAGTTTCTCCCAAAGCAAATAACTGCAACTGACAGAGATAGAAAGGAAAACACCTTGCCCTTTGTATCTGGGTCCGTAAAAGTAGATTTTCAACAGATTGGCGGTGTTGCCACCTTAGTTGGTTTTACGGCATATCAACCCTTTTGGGGTCATTTAATGCCGAATCAAGTCATTTCGATAGACAAAGGACAAAAAAGCAGCTGTGCAGTCTCACAAACAATCCAAATGAGATGAGCAATTCTGGGCACTGCTAGAGAAGTAATGACAGACTTAAATGCGACGTTCTTTAATGGACTCCTACATATGGACATACCAGTTATGAGCAGAGATTATAAAATGAGTGATGAGAAAAAACGCTTTAGTGAAACATAACTTAGAAACCCAACATATTTTACAGCAAACCAGCACTAACATACAAACACAAGTTAAAGTTCCATTAATAGAAACAATCATGGTGTGTAGACAATTGGATGAAAGTGATATTCAGTGATGAATCAAGAATCTGCATTGGCTGTTTGGTTGGTTGTTTTATAGCATATCAACACTCTTTCGGGTCATTTAATGCCGAATTGAGTCATTTCGTTAAACAAAGGACGCAGGTTGCTTACAGTACCTGCTGTTGCTTTAGTGGTCCACGAATTAACTATTTGACAGGCTCGTTCGGTGATCTAGCGCGATCCTGAGCTTTCAGCGTGACTTGGCCGTAATTTGTGACCTTGGTTTGGAAATCGCGGTACTAAGCTCTAATAGTCAAGGAACAATATAGATCTAAGACAGATCTATATTAAAGTAAGTAAAGTCGTCGGGGCGGCCTAAAGTCGGTATCAGCCAATCAGCGAGGGAGTCTATCCCCTTTTCAATAGCGCTAGACCAAGGAGATTGTTTTTTAGCATCTGAGATGGAGCGCCACACCTACCATCAGCTCCTTAATTTACCGCACAGATCCCTATGCTACTCCTACGCTGAGTTGGCGAGGGCCGGTATCGAACCAAGAACCTTGTGGTTTCTAGCCGAACGCTCTACTGACTGAGCTAACCCGGCCCTAAACACGGTCAAACATACTAGAGCTAGAGTGAGAAAAAAAAACAGAAAGAATCTCCGCATCTAAACAAGCTCCTTATATCATCTGGTGAAATGTGGCATGTGACATCCAGTCAACACTTTATGCAAATAACATGTAAATAAAAATGACCACAAACAAAGCAGACGTTTCTCAATCTGTAGCATAGTTTGAGAGGTCTTGCGCATGTTACACTGGTGCGTCTGCAGACTTTTCATCTCGCACCTATCCAGGAACACAGTGTGGCTTCCGAGCAACCGTGGACATGATCTCACTATGCCAGCTGCAGGAGGGGTGCCGGGAGAGCGGATGCCACTCTGCACCGCATTGATGGACCTAACGAAGGCATCCGACCAAGCCACCCGAAGTGTTCGCAGTTATCGCACCAGAGATTGCCATTCAAAAATTGTGCTGCTCAACCACTCACGCAGTTGGAGATATAAAAAAAATACCCATTTCAAGAATGTGTATATTCATTAGTAGGATGTTGATGCTGATTCCTTGATGGATTCGTTTCCTTGTGTCGTTCTAACTCGGGGCGGGATGTGTAGTGGAATGCAAGCTCTTGTCTCTCAGGTGAGAGATTCGTTATTTCAGGGTTCCAAAGCTGGTTCTGGAATTAACTCACGGTACCAAATTAGCTGTAAGTTACATAGGCATACTTATCTTATTCTATGATATTCTTATATCGGTAATTTTCACCTCTAGTTGTTAAAATTCCTAGCATAAAATTGTGCGTGCGCATTATCTGAAATGAACTTAACTGTTATTAGGAACACATTTTATGATATTTTTGTGTTAAAGCATGCAATTGTATTGTTTTTGAAAAAAGTTTCTAAGATTTGTTTATTTCGCACGGAGACTTTCAAAATAGCTACCGGCTTAGTTCAAAGTGAAAGTCAAGGGGGTTACTATAATTGCCTTATTTGCTAGGAATTTTAACAACTAAAGGTGAAAATTACCCTTATATCTGCTACTACTGGACATTTGAGTATCTTGGCTGGCATTCTCTCTGTTCTTCGGTTCTAGAATCACTTTCTTGGAATGTCCTGTTTAGTTTTTAATTAACAAACACAAGACGATGTTTTTTTAAGAGTTCTTTATTTTCCAGTTCCAAGTTACCCAACGAGAAATGTCCTCGGAGGATAGACCACATTTTCGTTTGTCCCCTTCAAACATTCAGCCAACTCCCCCATCTATCTCCTTCGAAAAGAAAGTTTTGCTTTTATACTTGAAATTACTTTTACCAATATTCAATTAAAGTAAGTACATATATTTACCAACCCCTCCACATGAGCAGGTTATGGCACAAGGTCAATTTTTAAGAGGAATGTAATAAGTTTGAATTCAGAATTATCCTTCTTCTAGAATGGTTACCTAGCCCAGTATACTCTTCTATTTACACATAGCTGGAGGGAGAGTAATTTGATGCATATCTTTCCCATGGGTATTAGTACTATGTGAAATACAAACATCCTCGTTCAGGATTTGAACTCGTATAAAGAATATGGGTTATCCTCCCCTAACACTGAACCGGGAAGAGGGTAAAACCCGGAAGTAAAAAGACTAGCAGGGGCCGAGAGCCCTTAAAAAATTGGACAGAAGAGAAAAAACAGTCAAACTGAACAGAACAACGCGCAGCTTAACAGCACAACCTCCCCTTCCTTACCGGCTGAAAAAAAAACGTAGCAGCAGTATTCAAGAACTACAACAACGCTGCCAAAGAAACTCTTTAGCCAAACAGATAAGTGTTTTATGTAATTTGTAACTTACTTTATATATATATATACATGATTTACGACCGCTAAAAGAATAAGTTTTTAGCAACTTACGCGCGATAAAACCTTCTTTGAATTATCAAATTTATCTTTGTCTTTAATCCTTTCTTATGGATTTGGGAGAATACTAAAATTCCCATACTCGGGTCGACAAGTTCATTTCCTACGATGTGCCTCTATAATTAAAGTAAGTATAAGATCTATTTATTTTATATCTTTTGGCTTATTATCTAGATTATATACCTATATTATTACCTATATATATATAATTACCTATATCATTTTATATATATATATATATATATATATATATATATATATATAAGGTGTGTCATAAAAGTATCGAGAGTGAAGCTGTATCTACCACGATAGAAATGAATAATGAATGGAACGTTAATTTTTTCAGAATACAAAGTGTGTCAAAATGTACAAAAAATCTTGATACTTTTTTTACACACATTTTATATATATATATATATATATATATATATATATAGTAGGTCGTCGGGGCGGCCTAAAGTCGGTATCAGCCAGTCAGCGAGGGCGTCTATCCCCTTTTCAATAGCGCTAGACCAAGTAGATTGTTTTGGCGTCTGAGGTGGAGCGCCACACCTACCATCAGCTCCTTACTTTACCGCACATATCCCTGTGCTACTCATACGCTGAGTTGGCGAGGACCGGTATCGAACTAGGAACCTCGTGGTTTCTAGCCGAACGCTCTACCGACTGAGCTAATATTATTGTTATTATTTTTACCTATTTATCATTACCTATTTATTATATACTATATATACCTATATTATTACCTATATATCTTATTACCTATATTATCTTACATTCATTGTTAAAATAACCTTTTTGGTCCGAAATTCACTTGTAAAAATATCATTTATAAATCCTATTTTGGTCATTTTGATGTGTTTTTTTTCTTCATTCAAACAGAGAGAATATAAGTAGAATGAAGAAGAGATAGACATTTTCAATATCTAAAATTTTTTAGAATATTGAATCATCAAATGTATTTATGACATTAACTTTATGAAACAACATTCTTGAATTACCTATTCATTAAATTTTCAATCTAAAAAATTAAATTCGTTTCTATTTTACGTTTTAAATGATCAACTTAAAACTAAGATTGAATATTTGATTTTAAATGCCTTAAAAAACACTCTAGATTACTCATGAAAATCAATATATTTCGTTGTGTAAAAACAAAGTCGAGGAAAATGTATTCTAAAACTTAAACCTTACAAAATATTGACATTAACTTTTTACATGATGAAATGATTAATGAATAACATTTTTCTTTAATTTATTAAACTTGCAAATGGCCTTAAAATGAAAACGGAAACTTATTTGGTAATCCATGACAGTTTAACTACAGTGTATGAATGAACTTTTTGGCGAATTGGGTTTGGGGATTAAGGTTGTTTTTTAATTACGTATTGCTTTAAAAAAACAAATTAATATACATTTAATTAACCATTGAAATTAATTATTGAACCCAACGGTAGACACATTAGACTCAGTTGTTTGTGTTAGTATTGCAATGTATAATTTCAATTAAACTTGGTTTAAAAAAATATATTTTTAAACATTAAATGTATAGTAATTTGTTTTTTTAAGCAATACGTAATTAAAAACAACCTTAATCCCCAAACCCCTAAACCGTAATCCAATTCGCAAAAATTTTCATTCATACACTATAGTTAAACTGTCATGGATCACCAAATAAATTTCCGTTTTAATTTTGAGGACGATTTGCAAGTTTAACCCTTTAATTTTAAGGTGTAAAACGTTACATTACAGCAAGATTAATAAGAACTGTGGTAAAAAAAAATCAACATAGATTTTTACTTATTAAAAACATATCCAGATTAGACTTAATGATAAACTTGATTTTTTGCGTCACGGTAATAAGTGAAGAAAGTTTATCATTAACTCTTTGCCTACCAAATTCCCCCCCCCCACACGTCTGTACCAAACTTTCTAGGTATGTTTTACCCGTATGAAGGGATATTTTAAAGTTCATTATCTATTCACCTTAGAATTCATTCTGCTCAATTATAATGAACTAACCATCGGTTTTTGTACTTTGCTTCACAATAGTGGAAGAGTCGCTGTGAGATGCTCAAAGTAGACAAAGAGTTAAACGTATTTATTCGCTTTTAGAGAATGTTAAACTTGAAGTAAAAAGGGTTAAATAAAGTTTATTTGATATTTTTCACTTAAACTTTAGGGAAAACGATTTGAATTAACTCTTCTTTAAATATAGGTATTTTTTCACCCCCACCCCACGCCCGCCACGGGTAAGATATGACTTTTAAGCAGAGTACAGCTGGTTTGAATCCATAGTCTTCCTTCTCCTAAATTGGTTGCCTAACCAAGATTAACTCTTCGCCAACTAAATTTCCACCACAGCTGTACTAAATTTTCTCGGTATCTTTTTACCTGTATGATGGGATACTTCAAAGTTTACAATCTATTCACCTCAGACAAAACAAAAGATGGCAGAGGTGTTCACGTAGTGATTTTTTCAGTGTAAACAAGTGACACGTGCGAGAACCGCCACCAGCGGCTATCGGTAGGATCGCAGTGGTGGTAGAGTCAATATGAGTGGCTTAAAGTAGGCAAAGGGTTTAAGAATCCAGTCTACACTATTTATTCTCCTCCCGTCACTGGAAGGATGTGATAAAAGGTCAATATTTAAGCGGAGTACAGCTGGTTATAGTTCAGATTTTTTTCATTTTTCTAGTTTGGTTGCCTAACATAATCTAAAGAATACAGTCTTCCCTATTTACTCCCTGAGCCACGGGAAGATTGGCACAAGGTCAATTTTTAGTAGGAGTACAGTTGGCTTGACTTTAGAGTTTTCCTTCATCTATACTGGTTGTGTAGGAAGCGCGTGGTGTAATGGTTAAAGTCATGGGAAATGGACTCGTCACCCCGAGTTCAAATCCTGGACATGGTAATTGCATTTCACTTAGCGCTAATACCCTTGGGAAAGGTATGAATCCTAATCTCCCTCCAGCTATGCATAAATAGTAGGGTAGACTGGGCTCTTTAACCTTGGTTAGGTAACCGGTCTAGGAGAAAGAAAACTCTGAATTCAAAACCTGTTGAACTCCGCTTAAGAAATTGACCTTGTGTCACATCCTGCTCGTGCGGAGGGGTTGGTAAATATATATATATATCTTTTTTTTCGGTCACGTCTCATCAGAGAAGCATACCGTGACACTAATGTTTGTACGAGGAATAATGTGTAAAATCCGCAGATGTGGAAGTAAAAAAAAAAAATGTTCACTATATTAGAGGCCGCTGACAACGAATTACGTCTTTCAATTCTTGAATCCTTATTGATCAGCAAATTCCGTCCTGAACTCTGTATACAAAAACAATCCTTCAATTTACTGTTATTCGGATCCAACAACCACTCCTCCAACAATAATATTGTTGATAATAACTCTACCTGTTCTCACAACTTTGCTATGTAATATATATATATAATATATATATATATATATATATATTTTACTTCCACATCTGCGGATTTTACACACGCACACACACACATATATATATATATATATATATAATATTATATATATATATATATATATAATACTGGTTGTCTAGCTATAGTAAAAGAATCCAGTCTGCCCTGCTATTTTACCCATAGCTGGGGTAAGGATAGAGCTGATGGATCCATGACTTTCCTAAGTACATCAGCTCAAAGGGGAAAACAAGCAGACTCGTCCTTAGCCCTGTCAGCCAGGGCTGTAGAATACACCGACTGTACCTCCACAGAGGGATAAAAAGAAATCCCTCCAATGGGGCCACCTATTGCCTGTGGGTGGTGGTCCGTGATGCTTAAGAATGGAATCCTGCTGACTGAACAGTTTGTGATTGGTGATTCAGTTATCAAATAACAACACTGAAATCAAGAGGAAAGGTTAACTCGGGTTTATTACCCTTTTGTACAAAAGATATAAATAAGATAGAGTCCAACGGGCAGTAATTGACAGTAATTAAATCTGTTACAATTTATGAGGAGTCATAAATTGTGAGCAGTACCTGAAAGTAGAATTAAATTCGGGTCTGTCATGTTAGAGTCAAGAGAACTAGTGGAAATTTTCCACTGACTGTTAATAACTCTTGACCCCTAGAGGCGCGAATCTCACGCGCCATGAGAAACACGTGATTTAGTGTAGAGTTTAAATTCGACCTAACCACTAGAAAGAGCAGAAGTACTCTGGGTCGATCTTGTTCGCGCGGAAAATCAGGAGCTAAATAATGAACTTGATCAGGAGAAAAAACGTCTTGTTTTTCATTAAAATGACCAAAATCAGCCTAAAAGAAGACAAGTCCTTAGAAGAATTAAGAAGAAGCAGTTAGAAGAATCAACACATAACCAGGGAAATGAAGATGACCAACATCATCTCTAAAGTAAGTCTCTAATCTGTCTGTCTGTCTGTCTGTCTGTCTGTCTGTCTTCTCTCTCTCTCTCTCTCTCTCTCTCTCTCTCTCTCTCTCTCTCTCATCTGAGAACACTCACTCTCTCAATTATATACCCAGTATTCGATGTGGGGTATATAACAAATCTCTGAGCTATTACTCGACAAAACCCCCGTGTCATCCGTATTATTTATGAGTTTCGTTGGACGAGTCCAACTTTCTATATCCCCTTACAACATGACATGTAATACTCCACTATGGTCCTTACTTAGGCTAAACTGGCGATCGGAGAGGTCCCCTTAACGGCATGTCAATCCTTGGGTTGACATACCGGAAAATCCAACCAACCGACCAGCCAATCAACTTTGTCCAGGATTTGAACTCGGTACTTCGATTCCATTTTCAACAACTCTAAAAAAAATTCAGAGAAATAGATAGAAAAAGCATATTAATGGTTCCCTTTAATGCATAAAAAAGTTGGCGGAGTTGTCAGTATCAGCCGAACAACGAGGGAGTCTATCCCCTTTTCGCTAATCGCTCCTCTAAAGGCCTTCTCTTTAAATGCAGTCGGTCGACATCATCTCGGACGTTGTACTGTGTATTGTAATTAATTTCCTGCCAGATCGATTCACCGATTAAATTTGATCTCTTGTCCAGCCTAGGAAGTGTCCTGAGTGTCTGATGGATATGGCAGTTCACGCATATGTCTCTTTATTCAATTAATACTACTTCGCTTTTGTCGCTGCTATCTTTATTTATTCCCCAGTGGGATATTGCGTTATTTTCTTGACTCTTTACTTCTTCTTGTTTGTTTATGGCATCGCATTCAAATACGCCAAGTTTTTTTTTAGATCATTTGCAGTTAATGTCTAAATTGATTTATTATCTGGAAATTCAATTCCGTCTTTTGTGCAGCAGTTATAATGCATATTCGACACGAAACAAGATTCAATTGTGTTTACCAAAAATATAAGGCAGTTCCTAGAATGAAAGATAAATAGAAAAAGTATTATTTGTATTATTCGGACAACTGTCCTCATCTTCATTGTTATCTGTACAACGTCTCGGTCGATATGCTCTCCGGCCTTCTTCAGGTATTTCTTGTCAGACTCGGGAACCTTCACGGGCTCGGGAACCATCTCGGACTCGGGAATTTTCATTTCGAACATTCTTGTCATAATTGGGAATGGAGCGCAACACTTACCGTCATCTCCTTACTTTACCGCACAGATTAGATTAACCTATCTGCACTACTCCTACGATGAGTTGGCGTGGACCGGTATTGACTCAGAACCTTGCGATTCCCTGGCGGATGCTTTACTGTCAAGCTAAACCGGCCTCTTTTGATACATACGTGTATGCGTGTCTGTACACATGTATGTGCGCGGGTATGCACACACACACACTGAAGAGGCATGATATGCCGAAACGCGTGTCTGTGGATGACTTATTAATATATATATATATATATATATGGTGTTTGGGATAAATTTGACATATTTATATTTGGTTATTTTTCTCCGTAGGTTGGAGGTATTGACGCACACTACGCATAATTTAAAAGCTTGGAACCTTCTCCATTCATATTCGTGATGACAGATACAAAGTATGCCTGGAACCCACCTGAATCATGGAAGAGAATAACTTGTATCATGATGATCTGCGCCGTCCATCAAAATACGGAGATTATGGTTGCTGCCCAATGCTCCCTGGACACTGTAAAAACAATCAGGTATGAATTGGATAATTCAAATGGAGACTACGAGGCTGTGGCTAGAAGAAAGCAGCATAACGAATGATCTGATTGCATTCGTACAGCAGATTTCCTCGAAAATCTGCAGTAAAAAGTGTTGTGGGACCCTCAGATGGCTATGTGGAATTTCTAAAGCCCTGGATAACAAGAGTAGCCAATGGTAGGCCATATGTATGGCTGCAGGATCCAGTTCCCTGCCATACCTCTGGGAAAAGTAAAAAAAAATTATGACTACACCAGTCCCAATGTTTGGCCTCCAAACTCCCCAGATCTTAATCCCATGGATTATTATGCACGTGGCACTGTTGAAAAAGACACCAATCACCGTGCCAGAACTATAAAATCCCAGTTAATCGACAGAATTAAGGTAGATTTTGAGACCCTTCCCAGGGAAACTGTAACATCAACTTGCTCCAGGTTCTGGATCGACGCTAATGGCGGTTATTTTGAGTGAAACTTGTTGACAGTAGTGTAATTTCCGTGCCTGTTGAAGTTCTTTACAATCCATTAAATTTTGTAGTTACCAAGCACTTTTTCTTTTTCCTTATTAAACTGTCAAATTTATCCCGCACACCCTATATATATATATATATATATATATATATATATATATATATATATATATATCTGTGTATTATATATATATATATATATATATATATATATATATAAGGTAACGGTCTCCTATAATGCGGATGGAGAACTCTCTGACGGCCTTTACCTTTACATATATACAGATGTATATATTTGTCAGTTAAAATCCTCCTCCCAGTTTGTAGATGACGGTGACAGAGTGGTTAAGAAGCCTAGGTGATGAAAAATTAATCGGGTTTCGCATCCCGGCTGAAGGTAGCCTGCAAATGTCTAGCCACTCTGAAGAGACGTGATACGTCGAAACATGGTGTCTGTGAATGACTATATATATATATATATATATATATATATATATATATATATATATGGAGGCGCGTGGGCTAGTGGAAAATTGGCGTTTCACGTAGCGCTAATACCCTTGGGAAAGGTATGAATCCATATATTCTCCCTCCAGCTATGGGTTAAATAGTAGGGCAGACTGGGCTCTTTAGCCTTGGGTAGGTAACCAGTCTAGGAGAGGGATAACTCTGAATTCAAAATTCCTGAGGTCGGTCGTTGATTGGGTTTGTGGCAACCCTTGATGCACCAATTCTTTCCTATCGGCTGTGCCAAAAAGTATGGATGGTCCAACACAAGCCTTCACCACTATAAACAAATCCCTGTGTGGATGTTCATTGTGTGTATGAACCCACATACATATATATATATATATATTGTCGGCTGTTTATTTTGGTATTTTTTATTGATACTGTATGACTGCCTAGAACCAAATTGAAGTATCAGAAGATGAGTAGTGTCTTAATCTATGGGTGTTTTGGGTGTGTATTTACTCACCCCCCTCACCACCACAACATGTACGATGTGAGTCTTCTTTCTTTCTTGAAACAAATATCAAATTGTGCCATTCAATGAGTGTGGACTGTCACTTAGTGATATTGCATAGAAATTGAATCACCATCATCCATTAATTGATGTTTTCCTAAAACAAATACAAGAAAACTGTAAATTTTCATCAAAAATAAAAATTGTGGCCACAAGAGAACAAAACACCACATCTGATGCTTATGGATACTCTATCAAATATTCCGCCTGTCGATGGAGCGTTATACTGCAGAGGGGTAAGACTCCCTTAATTGGACCACCAGTTGGCCGTGGGTGGCGACCCGTGATGCTTAAGGATTGAACCCCGGTGGCTGAGCAGTCCATGACATGCAACACTCAACTTAGGCTCTTACTTAAGCTAGACGGGCGGTTGGAAAGACCCCCTCCGATCAGCTGGTCACGCCTAGCACCTAGCACCTATATGATTGCCCTAACCCTATTGCCCTTATGTCAAGCACCAACCCTTTTTATCATACGGGTGCTAGAAGGCGGTGACTGAGGGTCTTCATGTCCTGGGAATGACGTTAAACTCTATCTAATGGTGAGGCTGCATTTTTTGAGGTTTGGGAAATATGGAGCGCCCCTTTAACACCATTGCTCCCTGGTCCAATCTGACCCGAAGTGGTAGTACCTGTTAGGGCCCCATCAATGAGTTAAATAGAAAAATGTCTTTATAAAAAATTGAGTATACACTTAAGAATGAATTTATTTCAAAACTTTGTCGGCATTAAATGACCCACTGAGGTTGACATGCCGTAAAATAAAACAAACCAAACCAAACCAAACTATCACATATTAATTGGCCATAAATTGTCCTAGTGCCCTGGGTATGACGTCAAACTGCTTGTAGTGGTGAGAATGTTGAGTGCCCTTGTATTGTTATTATTCCTAGGTCTACTCTGAGTGGTAGTACATGTTAGGGTCACATCTATGGGTTAAATAGAAAAGAATGAGTTAAAAATGTGTTTTAAAATTGAGTACTCATCAAGAATGAACGAAAAAAACGTATTCGGCATAAAATAACCCAACAAGGTTTGACATGCTATAAAATCCAACCAACCAACCAATAAATTGTCTCAACTTGTTATAAACTCTATCAATTATCATCAGTTGACTTAATACTTTTATGTCAGCTGCATGTTTTAATTTATCTGTTTTTGTTTGTTTTTTGTTTTTTGTTTTTTTATGTTTTGTTTGTTTGTTTGTTGTTGTTTTTTGTTTTTTTTTTTTTTTTTATTTTATTTTTTTTTGTCCATAGACAATGTTTATGACATCGTTATTATTATTATTATACTTATTGAGTGACAGTGATAAGAATTTTCCTCATATCTACAGGTCTCTTCTAAGCATCTTCGATGATCTTATTATTATTATACCCTTTATGTGTTTTTTTTTTTCATATTAATAGCAACTAGTGGTTTTCACTGAAGTCTGAGTGACAGCAAACCTTTTCGGACCAGGTATCCAATAGGCACCCCAGCTGGGAGCTATTTTGAAAAGAACACATTTTGCTTTTCATCGTAAACTCCCAGTTGTTTGTTTACAAACAACAGACGATTTTTTTTTAGAATTTCACTGTAAGATTTTTTAAAGTTTGTTCATGTATATTTACAACCCAAAGGGACAAATTTATGCTAAAATAGTTTTCGGTTTTAATTTTTAAAATAGTTATTTTATGTTGCTGTTAATTCAATCGGAATTTTTTTTTTAATTCTAAAACTTTAAACGAAAAAACACGTTTTTATATTAAAATAGTTTTTATTTAATCAGAAGAGAAATGTAGACATGTTTATTCAAATGAAAATAGTTTTTATTTACAAAATATTTTTTATGCTAATTTGAATAAAAGGATATTGTTTGGAAATGGTATCACACAATTTAACAAAGTTTATTTTCCATGCACCTCTCGTACCACACCCGGAAGTGTACGGTGAAAAGCAAAAGGTGTTCTTTTCAAAACAGCTCTCAGTTGGGGTGCCTATTGGATACTTGTTCCGCCTTTTCATATCTCTAGAACTCCTCTAAGTATTCTAGCTGATTTTCGCAATGCTCCAAACACCAGTCTCGGTTAAATCGAACTTAACGGACCTAAATTCCACCATCGTATGTCACCCCGTCGAAAGAAAAAAATACCAAAAATCAGGGAATTAACTGAATTTAATGATAATGAATTTATTGATATATTAATGAATAAAAGATATAATGCACCAGTTATTTATTTCAAAACTTTTACATTCTTTCAGGTCAGTTAACTTTGAACCACGTATCTTTGAGAATCTGTGTTATGCCTCAAAGATACGTAGTTCAAAGTTAACTGACCTGAAAAAATATAAAAAATTTTAATAAAATAACTGGCGCATTATATCTTTTATTCATTAATATATCAACACTGAATATTTCATTAAAATGTATTTGAAAAGCGTCGTGTTTTCTCCGTGAAAATTACGTTGAATCAAATATGGCTGCCATTGTTTACCAGCTTCTTCTCGGAAAAAGAACAAAGGGACTTGACTATCATTTAAGTCTTAAAAAGGCTTAACTCTTAAAGCAATGAGAGTTAAGTCCCATTGTTCTTTTTCCGAGATATTTGTAATCCTCCTTTTCTTCAAGTGTTCTTATATTTTCTTGATTTGTTTTTGTATCTCGTCTATTGTTTCTCTTTTCCCCCTTTTTCATCATTAGCATGGCACATTTTTTGATGCCGTATTCCATTCCTATATCCTGGCTGCATATTCTTATATTTATAGAAGGATTTCTGTTGTATACCCTTTTCATTACTTACTTCTATTCTTTTTCTGGCGTCTTTTCTATCTTATGTCTTCTTCTAACATCTCTTCTTCGTCTGGACTTCGTCTTGGGGACTTCGTGTCTGGTCTTCCATTGGGGATTTCTCTTTATCAGAAGCCCTGTGTCATTGGTAGTTTTTAGATAATAACACAAGACTTCGATTTAACTTAGATCATATTTATTTCGAAATCCCCACCAGACTACCTGCGCAGATCGAGTCGGAGCGTGAAATACACGACTCACCGCCGTCGTGGTTTCTGACCGACTGACTAAAATCTATTTCTAATCTAAACCGGAAGAGGGTCTTCTCCACCGATTCTTACGGTATCCACCGGAAAGAAGGATCAGGACAGGTCAAGCCTTGTCATTCAAATCCTTCAAGGCCGTGGGCTGCAACTTATAACAGCCATTTTGATTTCTACACTACTGTACATAAATATTAAGAATCTAATAATTATGTAACATTTCTGGTTCTTTTTCGTTTTTTGCAAAAATCTTGATATCATCCATGCGCATAAGGTGGTTTATTTTATTTAATTATTTATTTATTTATTGTGATTTTGTGAATTTGTAACAGCCCGTACATTTTCTAAGTATATAGTTGAGTGGTACATTGCTATAACAAATAGTAGTAGTGATAGTGAGTCTCCTTGGAAAAATAACTCTTTGGATTTTTACTTCTGCCAGCGATTGCCTTTCTGTTGTTAATTGTACTTTACCGTTTTCCATAGCTTTGCAATCTTACAAATAATTTGCATCGTATATTCCTATCATATGGAAGCGCGTGGTGTAATGGTTTAAGTCATGGGAAATGGACTCGTCGCCCCGAGTTCAAATCCTGGATGTGGTAATTGCATTCCACTTTGCGCTAATACCCTTGGGAAAGGTATGAATCTTACTCTCCCTCCAGCTATGTAGGGCAGACTGGGCTCTTTAACCTTGGTTAGGCAACCGTTCTAGGAGAAGGAAAACTCTGAATTCAAACCTGTTGAACTCCGCTTAAGAAATTGACCTTGTGTCACATCCTGCTCGTGCGGAGGGGTTGGTAAATATATATATTCCTATCATATGTGATGTTTGCCCTCCTGTTGTCACTTGTAATTTCCAGTTTTCCATAACTTTTTTTGGTGAAATTAACGATCTTCGTCGGATATTCTATATATTTTTGAGCATTCTATTATCCAAGTATGCAGGACCGTGCATAGGCATTTTGTAGTCGACCCATGGCATTTCAAGATTTTTGTGCCTGTGGCAACCTTTTTTCTGGGTAGAAAAGTTATCTGCCAATAATTGCTAAGCATGATTCATTTTCTGGTTTAGGGAAGTTGTTCTTTTGTTGAGCGCGCGGAAGCGATAACACTAATCTGTTTCATTCGAATGAAACAGATAAGTGTTATCGCTTCCGCGCGCTCAACTCTCTCTCTCTCTCTCTCTCTCTCTCTCTCTCTCTCTCTCTCTCTCTCTCTCTCTCTCCGGTTTCTTTCTTTCTTATCATATTCTTTCTGTGTAGTATGTCTTTTTTATTCCCTTTTTTTCTTTTCATTATTTAGCTGTGGTGAGGACGCCAATATGAAATAAAAATTCGGCAGATAAGCAACACCAGATAATCAGGATTTACATTTTTGCATTTCATCTTGGGCGATTTAGACGCTCTCATTTTTAACCAGAGGATGTAGCAAAATGTTAACGGTCGCGGTTTAGCTCAGTTGGTAGAGCGTTCAGCTAGGAACCACAAGGTTCCTGGTTCGATACTGGCCTTCGCCAACTCAGCGTATGAGTACCACATGGATCTGTGCAGTAAAGTAAGGAGCTGATGGTGGGTGTGGTGCTCCACCTCAGACGCAAAAACAATCTCCTTGGTCTAGTGCGAGTGAAAAGGGGATAGACTCCGTCGCTGATTGGCTGATAGCAACTTTAGACCACCCCGACGACTTACTTACAATTAAGGAATACAAGTATTAATATATAGATGTTTGCTTCATAACCTTCTTCAAGTCCTTTCAGTGATTTATCCATTTGGATTTTATGTTCTTTTTCCCCCATATCCTACTACAAAAACAGATCTTTCTGCGTATCAATGTCGGTTCCGCTTGACCGAGTCCATCAAGTTTGCTCCCTGCCCTCAAAATGAACTTGATTACCTCCTCCCAACTGTTCTCAGATACCATTCTGAGAATAAAGGGCGTCAGCTAATATCGTTACACTGACTATATCCCCTGTAAAGGAGTAACCGACTTACCACCCCAAGAAAAAGCTATCCTAGGTATGACACTAAAGGTAAGGCTCATGTTCTGAAGATCTTCTTCTTCTTATCTTATTATAATGGAGATTGTGTGTTTTTCTGTCTGTAACCGAAACTATATTCCTACTCAAGTCACAATTCTCTTAGTTATTGACATCACATTCTCCATGATTTTATTTTTATCTAAACCTCAATTATTAATAAAATTGTCTTACATTATTAATACTGTTAACTATGTCTGCATACTGACAACATGCAATTATATTTATATATACAACAAAATAGCGGTTTACAGTGTGAACGGGAAGGCTAATTTGCATATTAATATTAAAAAATCGAATTTAATTAGTATGTGCTTAGTATTATTGATTTCTAACTGTTTGGTTTTATTTTAATGAATATAAGCAAAAATCTCTTCAATGAATCTTAAATGAAATCCATTAACAAGATAAAATAACTGTTAGCTCAGTCGGTAGAGCGTTCGGCTAGAAACCACAAGGTTCCTAGTTCGATACCGGTCCCCGCTAACTCAGCGTATGAGTAGCACAGAGATCTGTGCGGTAAAGTAAGGAGCTGATGGTAGGTGTGGCGCTCCACCTCAGATGCTAAAAACAATCTCGTTGGTCTAGCGCTATTGAAAAGGGGATAGACTCCCTCGCTGACTGGCTGATACCGACTTTAGGCCGCCCCGACGACTTTACTTACTTTATAACTAAATACTTAAATTAGAAAAAATAACAATGAAAGACGAGAGTGATGGAAGAGTAAGTTTCAGTTGTTCCATTTTTTATTATACTCCCTTTGTTTCAAATCTTTTATTATACTCCCTCTGTTTCAAATCTTTTTATCTGTATTCTTATTTAGTTTCATTAGCCTTTCTAATTTAATACAATATTTTATTACATTAAAACTTAAATACTTGCACTCGGAGGGTGCATATATTTGCTAGTAATAATAATAATAATAATAATAATAATAATAATAATATTTTTTGTAAAAACATTACTTATAATAATTGCCTTTCTTCTTATTAAATTTATATTCTTCTTATTTTCATATTTTTCTTTATTACTTTTTCTCTTTCAATTTCTTCTTCTTATGATGATGAGGATGATAATAATCATCTCCCCTCTTCCTTTTCTTCTTCTTCTTCTTCTTCTTCTTCTTCTTATTATTATTATTATTATTATTATTATTATTATTATACTAATGCTACTACTACTCCTTTTTTAAAACATTTCTTCTAATTCATCGCCTTTCTTTCGAGGTTTCTCTTCCTCTTATTTTCGTATTTCTCTTTCTTATCTTTTCTCGTTCATTTTCTTCTGAAGATCATCATCACCTCTCCATTTTCTTCTTCTTCTTCTTCTTCCCCTTCTCCTTCTCCTTCTCATTCTCATTCTTCTCCCTCTTCTTCTTCTTCTTTTCTTCTTCTTCTTCTTCTTCTTCTTTCACAATGACCTATTCTGACTGGAGAAGAAGAAAGATAGAAACCGGATGTTTTCCTTAAGCAAGTGCTGTGCTTAATACACAAATACTTTACATGCACCATTTTATTTTTGTTTTTCCAAGGTGTTAATTAGAGTTGTCGACGATTTAGCATGAATAAATAAACGACATAAATCATACATTCCATTAATCCCTATGAAGAGGTAATACCCCCTATTGAGATCACCTATTGGCTGTGGATGACGACCCATGATGCTTAAGGACGGAATCCTGGTGGCTGTACAGTCCATAACTTGCAACTCTCCATTTTGGCCTTTACTTTGACTAGACGGGCAGTCGGAAAGGCCTTTTCCAATCAATCGGCTGGTCATGTCAAGCCCTAGCACCTATATGATTGTTCTGACCCTATTGTCCTTATGACAAACCCCTAACCCTTTTTATCATATATGTGCTAGAAGGTGGTGGTTGAGGGTCTTAGTGTCCTGGGTATGATGTTAAGCTGCATATAATAGTAAGTTCTAATCCTCGATCTCTGGAAAGTGTGGCGTACTCCTTCATCACCATTACTCCCAGGTTCACCCCGACACGGAGTGGTAGTACTTGTTAGAATTCCATCATTGTTTTAAATAGAAGAAAATGAGTTTGTAAAAATGTGTTTTTAAAAAATTGAGTTCAAAAAAAGAATTTTCAATACCCATCAAGAATGAATAGAACAAAACGTCTTCGGCATAAAATAACCCAACAAGAGTTGACATGCCGTAAAATAGATAAAAAAGAAAGAAAGAAAGATCAGCATCTGGTTGGCTTGTGGATGCAGCTTCTTATGCCATCGCTTGTGGCTGTACACAGAATCAGATGAAATGGCCGTTTTCGTCTAGAAAACACACGTGGTAAGAAAAAATCTCTGACGACAAATTTTAGTGAATATCGTTAATCGACGATTTAACACAGACTTAGAGCAAAGAGAGGGGTGGTGAATTGTCTCAATCGCTTTTATTAACCGTCTGTCCACTCTCTGCCGGAGGAAAATGAATGTTGCCTTTATGTGGATTTCGTCCTCTTTATCTTGTTAGATCTTCAAAAATCTCATTAATCAAGTGTAGGTTCCATTTGACTTAGTGTTAGCAAAGTTCAGTCGACTCAAGTGCTGACGCCGTTGCCTTATATATCGTTATATTTGACCAATAGATATGTACCCTAACAGAGTGGAACTGGGAGTAATGGAAAACTTAACATCAATATTGAATTCCAAGGGGAAACTTTGAACGAAAATTAACGCATCCTTCATTGTCTTGATAAATATAACTGGTTAAATCGAACTTAACGGACCTAAATTCCACCATCGTATGTCACCCGCCGAAAGAAAAAAAATACTAAAAATCAGGAAATTAACCGAATTTAATGAAATTTTCAGTGTTGATATATTAATGAATATAAAATATAATGCACAAGTTATTTTATTTAAAAAACATTCATATTTTTCAGGTCAGTTAACGTTGAACTACGTATCTTTGAGAATCTGTTACGCCTCAAAGATACGTGGTTCAAAGTTATATTTTATATTCATATAAACTTTGTCAATTCGGCTTGTTGAAATACGAATACTATTCATACCCGTGTGTTCTGCCTGGAAACCTTCGTCGTGAGCATTACCTTTCGTGAAATAGTTGTATGCATTTCAAAGGGGATGTTATATTCAATTTAGGCGATTCACCATTGAAATAAGCGCTTTGCCAAAGAAGGAACTTTGTGTCAGGGCCGGTACAAGATGATTTGGCGCCCTAGGCAAGCCTTTAGATGCGCATCCCCTTGAAACTTTTGACAAGTTAATGTAGGTTCAGTAACCTATAACTACATTGTTTCTAACTCTCAAAATACCGTTGATAAAATAATTTTGATCTTGAGAAGATTGGTCGGTTGGTTGGTTTTATCAGCATGACGAACAGCCTAGGTAGGTTTGGTGCAAGAAGATTTGGCACCCTAGGCAATTCTTTATGGTTTGGTTTGGTTTGGTTTGCGGCATATCTACCTCAGTGGGTCATTTAATGCCGATAAAGTTTTGAAATAAATCAATTCTTAATGGATAATACAATATTTTTTATAAATACATTTTTCTATTTAACCCATAGATGGGACCCTAACAGGTACTACCACTCCGGGTCAGAGTGGGCCAGGAGCAATGGTGATGAAGGGGTGCTCCACATTCCCCAAACTTCCAAAACTGGAACCTCACCATCAGATAGAGTTTAACGTCATTCCCAGGACATGTAGACCTGCAGCCACCGCTTTCTAGCACCCATATGATAAAAAGGGGTTGGGGCTTGCCATAAGGGCAATAGGGTTGGGAAAATCATATAGGTGCTAGGCTTGACGTGACCAGCCGATTGATCGGAGGGGGCCTCTCCGACCACCCGTCTAGCCCAAGATAGGGCCAAAGTTGAGTATTGCATGTCATGAACTGCTCATCCACCTGGGCTCTATCCTTAAGCATCACGAGTCGCCACCCACGGCCAACGGGTGGCCCCATTGGGGGAGTCTTACCCCTCTGCAGAGGTGCAGTCGGTGCATTCTAACGCCCCAGCCGACAGGGCGGGCAATTCTTTAGATACACATCCCCTTAAAATGTTTGATAAGTTAATGTAGGTACAGTAACCTATAACTACATTGTTTCTAACTCTCGAAATATCGTTGATAATAAAATGTTCATCTTGTGGCTATATTACTTCATGCATGCAAGTAACCAATTATTGTTTTTAACATTAAGTCAATAAATCTTTGACGTAAATATCAATGAAACAATGTCCACCACAGTTTTGCCTTCATTTTTAATTCTATCCAAGTTTACATTGAATTTGTGGCAACCCTAGATGATGGCGCCTTGGGCGATCACCTAATTTGCCTAAAGGGTAATGCCACCCCTGACTTTTGTTGCAAATGCACATTTGTTGGGTAAAATCATTATTTTGGTAGCTACTGCTGTTCATTTGTATAAACAGGAACACCAGCGACAGCATAATCAAATAAGATATATATTTTTTTTATTTATTGTTATTTTTTTTTTACTTTTAAGAGAGGTCTCTGGGAAAGGATTTTTCATTTATTCCACTCATCTCATTCATTTTTATCTCATTCATTCATTCATTTTGCCATTAATTCTTAACTAACTATATATATATATATATATATATATATATATATATATATATATATCGTAGATAATATGGGTGCTATGTTTCTAAGCAGATAGTGGTCAATATCATTGATAGAGCGTTTATATTTGAGTTAATGTGGCGTGTATATGGAATCAATAACTTGTTACTGACAGTTTCTCGCCTATGCGAACACGCTACCTTAACTCATATATATATATATAATATATATATATGTGTGTGTGTGTGTGTGTGTGTGTGTGTGTGTGTGTGTGTTTTGAAAGGAAATGGGCCGGGTTAGCTCAGTCGGTAGAGCGTTCGGCTAGAAACCACAATGTTTCTAGTTCGATACCGGCCCTCGCCAACTCAGCGTATGAGTAGCACAGGGATCTGTGCGGTAAAGTAAGGAGCTGATGGTAGGTGTGGCGCTCCACCTCAGACGCAAAAACAATCTCCTTGGTCTAGCGCCAGTGAAAAGGGGATAGACTCCGTCGCTGATTGGCTGATACCGACTTTAGGCCATCCCGACGACTTTACTATATATATATATATATATATATATATATATATATATATATATATACAGGAATACATATCCACTTCACTTGCATCTCACACATACACATACACACTGTTTTTCACTTTGTCTTTCGCCCCTTCCCCAACATACACACACGCACACACGCGCATATGCACACACACACACATGTACACACACACACATGCACACACACACGCACACACACACACATGTACACACACATACATGCACACACTCACGCACACGCACACACACAACACACACACACACACACGCACATACACATTCGCTTTCACAACTTCATATCTACTCATACGCACACACGGACTTCTTTCTTCTCTTTTTTCTTTTTTCTTTTTTTTTTACTCGGGTCGTTATTTATTAAATTTGGATTAGTCTAGGACAAGGCCAGAAGGATAGGGCACCCGGTGAGAATCGAACCCACTAACAATGGTCAGCTAGACTAGCTCGCTAACAATTATACCATGCAATGGGTCCTAGTCATTTACTAAACATAGCTTAGTCGTAGCAAGAGACTAAAAGGGTTGGGCACTCGGTGAGAAGCGAACACATTAAGAATGAACGTTTAGACTAGCTCGCTTATCATCCTACCATGCGAGGGCCCAGTTGTTTACTAAATATAAATTAAATGTAGCAAGAGGCCAGACGGATAAGGCACTCGGTAAGAAGCGAACTCACTAACAAGAGTCAACTAGACTAGCTTGCTAACCATTCTACGACGCGAGGAGTCCAGTCATATACGAAACATAACATCGTCGCACCACGAAGCCAGAAGGATCAGCCACTCAGTGAGAAGCGAACTCACTAAGAATGAATGGCTATAGCTCACTAATGATTCTACCATGCGAGACACCTAGTCATTTCCTAAATATAGCTTAGTTGCATCACGAGGTCAGAAGTACAGGGCACTCGGTGAGGAGCGAATTCACTAACAATGGTCGGCTAGCCCAGCTCGTTAACCATTACTCTGCGCGAGGCGCCTACTCCGATTGTTGCTATCTCTACATACTTCAACTGCTACTGCTCTCTCTCTCTCTCTCTCTCTCTCTCTCTCTCTCTCTCTCTCTCTCTCTCTCTCTTTCTTTCTTCAGCGCGATTACTATTTGAACTACCTATATCCCACGAATCTGGCGTGCCACTTGCTACCACTCACACACACAAAGACACTTGTATGCATATATACATATATAAATAAATATATATATATATATATATATATATAGAAGAGAGAGAGAGAGAGAGAGAGAGAGAGGGGGGGATATAGAGTGATATATATATATATATATATATATATATATATATATATACAGACACATACGCACTCATACAATAACATACACACACACACATACATATATATATATATATATATATAGACACATACGCACTCATACAATAACATACACACACACACACATATATATATATATATATATAGACACATACGCACTCATACAATATATATATATATATATATAGAGAGAGAGAGAGAGAGAGGAGAGAAAGAAAGAAAGAAAGAGGGGGATAGAGAGAGAGGTAGATATATAGATAGACATACAAACACACACGCACTTATACAATAACATATACCTCGCAGTCGCTCAACTTTCGCACTGTTATATCAACCACTGCACTTTCTTCATTCGACAACAGGAGCTAGCTGCAAGGATTTCAAAAGGGGGGTAGAAGAAAAAAAGAAAAAGAAGAAAGACAATGTAATAACACCAACAGCTTTTAACTTGCTCTACTACAACTCAAGAAACGACATTTTTTCCTTTTCTTTTCCTATTTCTAAAAATAAAATAAAAATATTTAAAAAAAACAATAAAAACCACTCCCTCTGTGTTGACACTGCTGCTACAAAACACGTCTCCCCCTCCATACCGACAGTGTTGCATACTACATGTTCTTTCGGATAAGATTTACAATTAATAACAAAAAACACCTTGAACATACAAATGCATGGAGCTGTCGTAATACCGTGGTGATATATTTAAAAGGAATAAAAGATATACAAAAACCCACGCTTTCAAACAAATACATACACAAGCGTTGTATCAATTGTCGACTGACTGCTTGACTAGCCTCGTTGTCGTCAGGCAATGATAGGGTCCAGTTGTGTCGTACGGATTTTACAGGTTTGCATTTTCAACACGAGAAATTAAATACAGTTTTCAAAATCGGACTGAGAATACCAGAGAAACACAAGGTAAGTAGATATTATATATAATTCTTGATTTATTAACACCCACACAAACGTTCATATCGATCTGTATGCATATTCAATACATACAACTTATTCATACAAGTATTTCAAAAACAAATTTTTTTGAAATAAAAAAATTTAAATCTAAAAAAAAACAAACATCGTCGTTATTAATTTTTGTTTTCTTTTTTCTTTTTCTTTCTTTTTTTTACTTTTTTTCGAATATTTATTTTTTTCGATTTTTCAACTTCTGTCCCATAAAAGTTATTACAGTTAGCTTATAAACTATATATAAAAAATGTAACAAATATTATGGGACAGATATAGTAGTTTTTATTTTTATTTTTTTGTTTTTTATTTATTTATCTACCAATCTATGTTTTAGTGACCGATCAGATATATAGTTGAGGGGTCACTGAATTATTCAAAAACGCCCCCGGGGCCTCCAATCAACCCAGCTTCAAGGTTTATTGATAGTACTTTTTGAAAAAAATCTTACTTCCTCTGTCCCATTAGAGTTGTAACATCTAACGAATTAAATATATATAAACGTGTTACAATTATTATGGGACAGGGGTAGTAGTTCTTTATTTTATTTATTTATCTATATATTTAGTTATTCATTACTCAGTGCTTCTTCCTGATCAGAGACGTAGGTGTGTATGGGGGTCCCTGACTTATTCGAAAACGCTCCCGGGGCTCCCAAACGACCCCCCCCCCCAGGTTTATAAATAGTACTTAGTTCATCTACTGAATTTATACTGAAATTATTCAATAACAAATCCCATTAAATCTTGTACAAGGGGGTCCTCTAAAAAAAGCAGACCCTACTCTGGACCCCCAGAGTTACGTTCCCGTATCCGGTCGGTCAAAATAACAATATAGGTTCGTCTGAACTGAGTATGAAGTTTAGTTTGATAAAGCACAAGGCCACAGGCATTGAGCACCGTGTGGGATTCGAACTCGGTATAACAGTAATAGTAACAGCTTGAATAATAAGCTTGCAAACAACTGTTTCTCGGCAAAGCTATTAGTTTAGTCTGGCACAAGGATAAACATGAGGGGGAGCGCCCAGCGAAAATCACAATAATAATAATAATAATAATAATAATAATAATCTCTAAAACTAGTTTTCTGACCACTGTTTCGTAGCGGAGCATTTGACTTTGTCTGGCACAAGGCCACGGATTTGTGGCACCCAGTGAGGATCATACTCGGTTGTAAGATCCGTGAATACTAGCTTGCTGACTACTGGATTTTCAGCCGGGAAGGTTCACTCTGTAACATAGGATCGGAAGTGATTTTTCTTCATTTTAATATTATATATATATATATATATATATATATATATATATATATATATGCGCCTGACTCTATTGAGGTGTGTCTCTTATTGTTGCTATTTAGATTATTTTGTCTTCCGGGTCGTCAAGTGAGACGAACACGGAAAGTTTTCGGCAAGAACGTTGCTGAAAAGTCGCTTCTACGAGAAGAGCTGTTTGGTCGAACGAACGCACGTGCCTGCTTTACTTGTAGACGTGCCATCGGCTGTCTATCAGTCTGTCTGTCGATACATCTTCGTTTTGATAGTGCCCGTCGATACTCTCTCTCTCTCTCTCTCTCTCTCTATCTATCTATCTATCTATCTATCTATTGGTTCTCTTCATTTAGAATTGAATTAGATGTCTGCATTAAGTAATCCATTAGGAGTTGATATGCCATTAAACAAATAAAGCAAATCTTATCTCTCTCTCTCTCTCTCTCTCTCTCTCTCTCTCTCTCTCTCTCTCTCTCTCTGATTATAAATAAACATTTACAAATGAATTAAATATTAGCATTAAATAATCCATAAGGAGTTGACATGCCGTTAAATAAACCTCTCTCTCTCTCTCTCTCTCTCTCTCTCTCTCTCTCTCTCTTCTCTCTCTCTCTCCCCGATTATAAATAAACATTTACAAATGAATTAAATATTAGCATTAGATAATCCATAAGGAGTTGACATGCCGTTAAAAAACCTCTCTCTCTCTCTCTCTCTCTCTCTCTCTCTCTCTCTCTCTCTCTCTCTCTCGATTATAATAAACATTTACAAATGAATTAAATATTAGCATTAGATAATCCATAAGGAGTTGACATGCCGTTAAATAAACCTCTCTCTCTCTCTCTCTCTGATTATGAATTAAATATTAGCATTAAATAATCCATAAGGAGTTGACATGCCGTTAAATAAACCTCTCTCTCTCTCTCTCTCTCTCTCTCTCTCTCTCTCTCTCTCTCTCTCTCTCCCCGATTATAAAATAAACATTTACAAATGAATTAAATATTAGCATTAGATAATCCATAAGGAGTTGACATGCCGTTAAATAAACCTCTCTCTCTCTCTCTCTCTCTCTCTCTCTCTGATTATAAATAAGCATTTACAAATGAATTAAATATTAGCAT
>CM042167.1:23485242-23515242 GCA_023376005.1 Doryteuthis pealeii | reverse complement strand
GTCTATCCTCTTTTCACTAGTGCTATATCAAGGAGATTGTTTTGGCGTCTGAGGTGGAGCGCCACACCTACGATCAGCCCCTCACTTTACCGTGAGTAAATGCATCATATGAGTAAATGTGAGTCATGCGCTGAGTTAGCGAGGGCCGGTATCGAACCAGGAACCTTGTGGTTTCTAGGCGGACGCTCTACCGACTGAGCTAATCCGCTCGTATAAATATACAGATATGACTGGAGATACAAAGGAGAGCTTAAACATAGTTGTATAAGAGAAATGTCCAAATAAGAAAATAGTATTTTAGTAAATAAAAATCTTCAGCCTATGTAAATATAAAAAACAATTCTCGACAAAGTGATGACTAGAATATCTCATTGTCTGAACAAACTTAATAGAAGAGAATACGAACATGACTGGGGATACAAATGCATTGTTGTATAAGAGAAATGTCCTAATAGGAAAATAATCTTTTAGTAGATAAAAGTCTTGAGGCTGCAGGTAAAAGAGAAAAGTATAAATACTTATATGTCGAGCATGTTCTCGTACGCAAAGAGACACGGCCATGTCAGTGGTAGAAAGGCCCAATCTGAATATGAACTACTATTTACCCATAGCAACGGAGAGTCGAATAAGTCCACCACATGCGTGGCACTGATCATAAGCGTGCAATTTTTCATTTTGCGTCAGCTATGTAGTTTGTCGTATATATATATATATATATATATATATATATATATATATCAATGGTAATATTATGGATTTACACTCATAACTTGAAGTTTCATGGTAATGCAATCGTCAGATGAGTCAAATGGTTGAGATCCTAAAAACCAGTCGTGAAATGGTTGAGATTTTTCAAAATTTTTTTCAAAAATCTCAACCATTTCACGACTGTTTTTTAAGATCTCAACCATTTGACTCATCTGACGATTGCATTACCATGAAACTTCAAGTTATGAGTATAAATCCATAATATTACCATTGATTATAAATCTGCTCTGCTTTATTAGCATTGAGCACCTTTTCATGCCAATACTTTTCTCATTTTTTCATTTTCTATTCATTATATATATATATATATATATATATATATATATAAAAATGTAAGGTATCCAAAACTGGTAGTAAGGAATGATTCTACATGGAATCTTCAAAATTTCACTGTATAATTATTGCATGTTTTAGTAGGTGCAAATACAAGGATTTTTATAAATCCCTAGAGAGAGCTTTCCGTCTTTTCAAAGATATATATATATATATATATATATATTCAAACGTGTATCCTAGCCTACACTATCCAACAAATTGAAAATATTGCTTGGCTTATAGACTTTATGAGTATTAACAAATATAATCACCCTCCGTAGGGTGCAAGTATTTAAGTTATTATGTAATAAAATACTATATTAAATTAGAATGGCTGATGAAAAACTAAATAACAATACAGATAAAGATTTGAAACAGAGATAGGTATAATCGAAAAATAGAACAACTAAAACTTTCTCTTCCATCACTCCCGACTTTCTTTGCTAAATTTTCCTGTCACAATTCTGTCAGAAATTGCGTAAGTTTATAAATGAGTATTTAATTTATAGTCAAAATTGATTCAATTTAGTAATTGATATTTCTTGAGAAACGAAAATAAGTTATTTCAACGCCCTGTCGGCGAGACTCAGAACACTCTGACTGTATCACCCCTGCAGAAGGGTAAGACCCTTCATACACACACATACACACACGCACAAAGAGGTGCCTGGGTAAGATGCTAAACAGAATCCACGTCCTTGGACAGGAGACGCAACTGGTGCATGTTCAGGCCCATCGCTGCGTAACCGGTGATATATTGAGAATGTGTCGCATGGTGTTGGTGTTTGGGTAGGGGTGATTTACTTAAATGTTGACTCTAATGAACGAACTGTAACGCAGCAACCACGTTCATAAAAATAAAAACAAAAATGCTTGATATATAGTAGAAGGTGCGTGGTCTAATAGATTCGTAGGAAATGGACTCCTTAACGAGAGTTCAATTCCTGGGCTGTTGGCATTTCACATGGCGCTAATACCCTTGGGAAAGGTATGAATCCAATTCTCCCTCCAGCTATTGGTAAATAGCAAGACAGACTGGACCCTTTAACCATGACTAGGTAACCAGTATAGGAGAAGGAAAACTCTGAATTCAAACCTGTTAAACACCGGTTAAGAAATTGACCTTGTGTCGCATCCTGCTCGCGCGGAGGAGATGGTAAATATATATAGAGTAGAGTGGTGGTTCATATATTTTATATGAACTAGCACATATATGTACCCTCTGGGTGCAAGTATTTAAGTTTTTAATGTAATAAAATATGACATTAAATTATAAAGGCTAATGAAACTAAATAAGAATGCAGATGAAAAGATTTGGGACAGAGAGGGGTATAATCGAAAAATAGAACAACTGAAACTTACTCTTCCATCACTTTCGTCTTTCATTGCTAAATTTTGCTAATGTAACTATTTAGTTAAAATAGGAAGTAAAGAATAAATTACAGTTATTTCTTCTTGTTAATAGATTTCTTTTAAGATTTCTTAAAGAGATTTTTTACGCATATTCATTACGATGAAACCAAACAATTAGAAATTAATAATACTAAACATATTTTGAATATCAATATGCAAATTGGCCTTCCCGTTTACACTGTAAACCGCTATTTTGTTGTATATAAGAATACAATTGTATGTTATTAGTACTAGCGAATATATGCACCCTCCGGGTGCAAGTATTTAACGTAATAAAATATTATATTAGAAAGGGTAATGAAACTAAATAAGAAGACAGATAAAAAGATTTGAAACAGAGGAGGGTATAATAGAAAAATAGAACAACTGAAACTTACTCTTCCATCAATCCCGTCTTTCAGTGATACATTTTCCTAATTTAACTATTTAGTTAAAATAGGAAGTAAAGAATAAAAGTAGTTATTTCTTCTTGTTAATGAATTTAATTTAAGATTTATGGAAGAGATTTTTGCTAATATTCATTAATATAAAAGCAAACAATTAAAAATCCATAATACTAAGCACATATTTATTAAAATCAAATTTTTGATAATATATGCAAATTAGCCTTCCCATTCACACTGTAAACCGCTATTTTGTTGTATATATAAAAACAATTGCATTTTATTACTATGCAAATAAGACCAACAGTATAAAAGACTATTTTATTAGTAAGTGAGGTTCAAATAGAAATAAAATCATGGAGAATGTGATGTAAATAACTAAGGAAATTGTGACTTGAGTAGTGATATAGTTTCGGTTACAGACAGACAAATACACAATCTCCATTATAATAAGAGATGTTGATATGGTCAACAGTATTAATAATGTAAAACAATTTTGTTAGTAATTGAGGTTTAAATAAAAATAAAATTATGGAGAATGTGACGTAAATAACTAAGGGAATTGTGACTTGAGTAGTAATATAGTTTTGGTTACAGACACCGAATCTCCATTATAATAAGAGATACTACTTTATGAAAACAACTACAGAAATTAAACAATGTGTTTGATGGTCCAATATGTACTGCATGTACGAAAAATAAATTAGATAAAAAAAAACACAAAGTGAGTTTTGTCTAGATCAAGGCCGGCACGTACTACCCCCCCCCCCGCCCCCGAGCGTGTTTTTAGGAGTGGGTTTCATGTATTTTTTATGAATACTACTTTATGAAAATTGACATTTTGTATCTACTTCTCATATTGTCGTGTAGAAAGTCACTATAAGAGGAATAAAAACCTACTTCTAAACTATCGGAAAAACTAAGAAGGTCCGGTTGGTGTAGGGGTTACGGTCCTCGCCTGTCAGCTTGACAGTCAGGGTTCGAGTCCCGCACAAGGCGGTCTTCCTATCTATAGCTCTGCTGATGAGGCCTAATAGGCCGAAATGTACATACAGAGTTTGATTTTTCTCGATTTGTTTAGCCTTACATTTAAATAGGTATGCCCGCCTAATTAATTAATTATTAATTAATTAACTTTTAAAATTAGGTACGACTTCAATTAAGCACATATTCTCAAAAAAAAAGAAGATATATATATATATATATATATATATATATATATATATATATATATATATATATATATATTATGAATACTACTTTATGAAAATTGACCTATTGTAGAGTGAGAACTCAGTATCATAGCATTGGAGGCCCATTAGAACCCAGAATCGGCCCTGTATAATATTCTAGCGCGTGGTCTAATGGTTAGAGTCGTAGGAAATGGACTTGTCAACGCGAGTTCAATTCCTGGACGAAGCTGTTGGCATTTCACATAGCACTAATGCCCTTGGGAAAGGTATGAATCATACTCTCCCTCCAGCTATGGGTAAATAGTAGGGAAGATTGGGCTCTTTAACCTTGATTAGGCAACCAGTCTAGGAGAAGGGAAACTCTGAATTCAAACCTGTTAAACTCCGCTTAAGAAATTGACCTTGTGTCGCATCCTGCTCGTGCGGAGGGGTTGGTAAATATATATAATATTCTAGCCTTACGCCTGTACTTCCCCTATTTTACGTATTTATCAACCCCGCTGCATGAACAGGATGTGACACAGTCAATTTTAAAATGGAGTTTAACAGGTTTGAATTCAACGTATTACTTCTGCTTGAATGGTTTTCTTAGCACTGTAAAAGAGCCCAGTCTGACCTACTATTTACTCATAACAAATAAGAGGTGTCAAGTTAGTCTAAGACCTGTCTGGCACTGATCGCGAGTGTGCCCCCCCCCCACTACATTGTCCATAAACTGTACCGTATAGTGGTGTGTATGTGGGTGGGGGTGATGTACTTAAATATTGACCTGAATAAACGAACTGGAACGCTGCAACCACGCTAATTAAAATAAAAGTCAAAAATACCTTTTTATTAATAAACATTCCGCTCACACCACCCCACACACCCCACACCACCACCACCCTCTCTCTCTCTCTCTCTCTCTCTCTCTCTTCTTCGTCGTCTTCTCCAGTTTCATCTTGGTCTCTCTCTTCTCTCTCTCTCTCTCTTCTTCGTCGTCTTCTCCAGCTTCATCTTGGTCTCTCTCTCTCTCTCTCTCTCTTTTCTCTTCTTCGTCGTCTTCTCCAGCTTCATCTTGTCTCTCTCTCTCTCTCTCTCTCTCTCTCTCTCTCTCTCTCTCTCTCTCTCTCTCTCTCTCTCTCTTTCTTCGTCGTCTTCTCCAGCTTCATCTTGGCTCTCTCTGTCTCTCTCTTCTTCTTCGTCTTCTCTCTCCAGCTTCATCTTGGCCTCTTTTCTCTTTCTTCTTTTTGCTCTCTCTCTCTCTCTCTCTCTCTCTCTCTCTCTCTCTCTCTCTCTCTCTCTCTCTCTCTCTCTCTCTCTCTCTCGTTCGTCTTTTTTCTACAGCTTCTTCTTGGTCTCTCTCTTCTTCTTTTCTTTTTGCTCTCTCTCTCCTTCGTCGTCTTCTCCAGCTTCATCTTGGTCTCTCTCTCTCTCTCTCTCTCTCTCTCTCTCTCTCTCTCTCTCTCTCTCTCTCTCTCTCTCTCTCTCTCTCTGAGAAGCCTTTAGCTAATAAATAATCATAGAATGGAAATAATTCGAATGATCTTGTTTTAATAAAGATGTTAGAGAATTCACATACAATGCACAAATGCGTTGCAAAGGATTTTCGATCAAGAATTAATTAGATTTCTTTAAGAAAAACTAATAACAATTGCTCATTTTTCTATTCATTTTGTTTTGTTCTATTGTAGTCATATGGAAATTTCTTTAATTGTTTACAAGATATGGGGAGGGTTTCATGTTAATTTTGATATTATTGAAGAAGAGTCTTTCTTTTTATTAACGCTTCGGGTTATCACAGTAAATAAGGATATGATGGGTAGAGATTTTAATTTGTTTTATTTTTTTGTTTTATGGATAAAGAATGGGAAAGAATGGGAGGAAAAGAAGGAGTTAAAGAAATAAAGAGGTGGTAGAATAATAGCTTATAAGAGAGGAGAAAGAAAAAGGGGGGAGGAAGAAGAAAAGAGAGGAGCGAAGAATGAGAAAGAGATATGGGGGAAGGAAGAAAGGAACAGTGTAAAGAAAGGGGTGGGGTAAGAAAGAGTTCTAAAAAGGAAAAAAAAAAGAGTTGTGAGAATATTAGGTTATGAGAGGGAGGGAGAAAAGAAGGGGGAGAGAAAGTGGAACGGTAGAAGGAAAAAGAAGGGGGAAGTAAGGAAAGGGAGGATAAGAAAGAGTTCAAAAGAGTTGGGAGAATATTAGGTTATAAGGGAGGGAGAAGAAAAGAGGGAGAGAAGTGGTAGAAAAAAAAGGAAGGAAGGGGGAGGGGAGAAGGAAGGAAGAAAGGAGGGGAGAAGGAAGGAGGAAACGAGGGAAGGGAGAAGGAAGGAGGAAACGGGGGAGAAGGAAGGGAGGAAACGAGGGGAGAAGGAAGGGAAGAAGGGATGGGGAGGGGAGGGAAGAAGGGGGAGAAGCGAGGAAGGGAGAAGGAAGGGAGGAGGGATGGGAAGAAGGAAGCAAGGAAAGGAGGAAGGAAGGAGGGGAGGGAAGAAGGGGAGAAGGAGGGAGGGGAGAAGGAAGGGAGGAAAGGAGGGGAGAAGGAGGGAAGGGAGGAAGGAAGGGAGGAAAGGAGGGGGCGAAAATGGGGGAAAATAGATGGAGGAAGAAAGGAACAAGGTAAAGGAAGGGGGGATAAGAAAGAGTTCTAAAAAGAAAAAGGAAAAAAAGAGGTGAGACAATATTAGGTTATGAGGAGTAGAGCAAAGAGAAAGTGGAATGGTAGGAAGAAAAGAAGGGGAGAAGTAAGAAAAGGGAGGGGGAGAAGAATGGTAAAGAGAGATGGAGGAAGAAGAGAACAAAGTAATGAAAGGGTGGGGGAGTTTTAAAAAAAGGAAAAAAGAGGTGGGAGAATATAAGGATATGAGGGGTGGAGAAAAGAGGAGTAGGGAGAGAGAGTGGGACGGTAGAATGAAAAAGAAGGGGAGGAGGGAAGAGAGTGGGAAAGCGATATGGAGGAAGAACGGAACGAGGTAAAGAAAAGATGGAAAAGAAAGAGTTCAAAAAAAGAAAGGGTGACAAAAGATGGGCGGAAAGTGGGACGGAATAGGGGAAAATGAAGAGGGAGAAAAGGGGAGTGAAGGAGTGGAAAACTTGTACAGTCCCACCTAGCTTTTTTTTAGCAGCTACTTCTAGCCGGGAGCGAAACCCGACAGAATTTTCGTCAGTCAAGCTCCTTACCTTCACGACCGTCGGAAACTGTCAGTCGGAGGCGAACAATAAATTGGTACTAACATAGATGTATGTTTTTACAATCACCAGAGAACTCAAGTCTGTAAACAACAGGCGAGTAAATGCCTTACGCTAAACGCTAAAATTATTTTGTATTGAAAAAAGGGAAATAAAGTGCTCGATTACTGGTGTAAGAACTTTATTGATTTGTTATAGTATACTATATTTTTACTTGTATAGTATACCATAGCTAATAAATTCTATATTAGGACCGGTTTAGCTTAGTGAGTAGAGGATCAGATCTGCCTAGGAATCACAAAGTTCCGGGTTCGATACCGACCTTCGTCAAAGAGTAGAACATCTCGAGCTTGTGAGGTAAAGTGGGGAGCTGATGGTAGGAGTGGCGCTCCACTTCAGAAGTATAAAAAAAATTTCCCTGGTCTAGCGCTAGTGAAATGCGGATAGACTCCCTAGTATATGCATATGCATTAATGCACCTAAATGTGCACCTAAATGTGCACCTAGGGACAGAAGACCTTATAGCGTCACATCACGAGAAACGACAAGGGACGTAAGAAGGATATGCAAAATATTTATCGGCCTTATTTGTTGACAAGATAACCATCTTGCTTCTTCCTTCTTCTTTTTTTTTGGGGGGGGTCTTTTTTTTACGTTGTGTTTTTTTCTTATATATATATATATATATATATATATATATATATAAAGGGCAGTTAGTGTTGTATAAGTATAATAGATTGATCTGCCCCTGTGTCTAGGCTGAACAGGGTGATCTGCCCTTGACCAGACAGACAGTATAAATAGAACTATGGAAAGCGGCCATTTGCAATTCGGCTCTTGACGTCTGGGCCACGTCTTTTGTATTTTATAGATGTGTATGTATGTATTTATGTATGCATGTATGTCCGGAATGAAACTAAGAAAATAAAACAATTAAAGACAAAGTAAATATATATGCACATTAAATATTACCAGTTCTTGCTTTTGTACAAAAATTATGAAGATTTGGTTTATATTCGAAGATATTTGAAAATTGAAATATACATAGAAATAGCATTGAAATTCAACTTGAAAATGTCCACTATTTGTAAATCTCAAAAGTAAATAAATCAATATACTAGACCACTCCCTCTACTCAGGCGTTGCTGGTTAGCCGCTTCTAGTAACATGTAATGGAAAGTGCAGAATGTGGCGATAGCAAAATCGAAATTCTTCTCGAACGTTCAGATGAAAATAGCTTTTTTATTGATAGTAACCCAAAATGTTCAGAGGTGGGGGTGAGTGGAGTCTGTGGGTGGACTGATAAGAGATCTTTTGTTTATCATTTCTTTGAGTTCCAAGAAAGAAACTGTTTTGAATTTTACAAAAGTCTTTGACAAGAATTCGGTCTGACTTGAAGAACACTCTTTCTTTCCAGCATCCATCCAGACTCGAATCAGATTTAAGTACCACTGTACCCTCTCTCTTTTTTTCTCTCTTCATATATATATATATATATATATATATATATATATAATAATTTGGTATATTTATCTGCATATTAACTCTTTATAGATTATTTAATGCCGAAATTTGATTCATTTGTAACCGTTTGATTATATAAGAGAGAGAGAGAGAGGGAGATACTGTAAAGGGAGAGAAGAGATATAAAAAAGTAGGTATGAGAGAGGAAAGAAGAAGAGAAGGAGAAAGAGAGAGAGAGATACTGTATAGGGAAAAAAGAGATAAAGAAGTAGGTATGAGAGAAAAAAAGAGAAAGAGAGAGATACTGTAAAGGAAGAGAAGAGATTTAAAAAAGTAGGTATGAGAGAGAAAAGAAGATAAGGAGAAAGAGAGAGAGAGAGATACTGTATAGGGAAAAAAGAGATAAAGAAGTAGGTATGAGAGAAAAAAAGAGAAAGAAGAGAAAGAGAGAGATACTGTAAAGGGAGAGAAGAGATTTTAAAAAGTAGGTATGAGAGAGATAAGAAGAAAGAGAGAGAGAGAGATACTGTATAGGGAAAAAAGAGATAAAGAAGTAGGTATGAGAGAAAAAAAGAGAAAGAAGAGAGAGAGATACTGTAAAGGGAGAGAAGAGATTTTAAAAAGTAGGTATGAGAGAGATAAGAAGAAAGAGAGAGAGATACTGTATAGGGAAAAAGAGATAAAAAAGTAGGTATGAGAGAAAAAAAGAGAAAGAAGAAGAGAAAGAGAAAGAGAGAGATACTGTAAAGGGAGAGAAGAGATTAAAAAAAGTAGGTATGGAAGAGAAAGAGAAAGAGAGAGATAGATACTGTAAAGAGGAGAAGAGATAAAAAAGAGTAGGTATGAGAGAAAAAGAAGAGAGGAAGGAGAAAGAGAGAGTAGATAGATACTGTAAAGGGAGAGAAGAGATAAAAAAAGTAGGTATGAGAGAAAAAAGAAGAGAGAGAAGGAGAGAGAGAGAGAGATACTGTAAAGGGAGAGAAGAGATAAAAAAAGTAGGTATGAGAGAAAAAAGAAGAGAGAGAGAAGGAGAAAGAGAGAGAGATACTGTAAAGGGAGAGAAGAGATAAAAAAAAGTAGGTATGAGAGATAAAAGAAGAGAAAGAAGAAGAGAAGGAGAGAGAGAGATACTGTAAAGGAGAGAAGAGATAAAAAAAGAGTAGGTATGAGAGAAAAAAAGAGAGAGAAGGAGAAAGAGAGAGAGATACTGTAAAGGGAGAGAAGATAAAAAGAGTAGGTATGAGAAAAAGAAGAGAGAAGGAGAAAGAGAGAGAGATACTGTAAAGGGAGAGAAGAGATAAAAAAGAGTAGGTATGAGAAAAAGAAGAGGGAGAAGGAGAAAGAGAGAGAGATACTGTAAAGGGAGAGAAGAGATAAAAAAGAGTAGGTATGAGAAAAAAGAAGAGGGAGAAGGAGAAAGAGAGAGAGATACTGTAAAGGGGAAGAAGAGATAAAAAAAGAGTAGGTATGAGAGAAAAGAAGAGAAAGAAGAAGAGAAGGAGAAAGAGAGAGATATATATATATACTGTAAAGGGGAGAGAAGAGATAAAAAAGGAGTAGGTATGAGAGAGAAAAGAAGAGAAAGAAGAAGAGAAGGAGAAAGAGAGAGAGATACTGTAAAGGAAGAGATTTAAAAAAGTAGGTATGAGAGAGAAAAGAAGAGGAGAGAGAGAATTCTGTCTCCCTTGTAGCCAACTATTTGTCATCTCTCTCTCTCTCTCTCTCTCTCTCTCTCTCTCTCTCTCTCTCTCTCTCTCTTCTCTTCTTCTCTCTCTCTCTGTATATACAGAGAGAGAGAGTTTGGTTTTTTTAGCTGCATGTCAACTTCTTATCGGTTATTTAAATACGAAATTGAATTCATTCGTAAATGTTTGATTATAATATAAGGGAGGAGGAGGAGAGACAAATATGAGAGAAAAAGATGAAGAGAGAGACAAATAAGGGAATTGAAATAAGAGAGAAAGGGGAGAGAAAGAAGAGGAGAGAGACAAAGAAGATTTTTAAAAATAGGTGAGAAAATAAGAGAGACAAAAAAGAGGATGGAACGATAAGAGAAAGAAGAGGAGAAAGACAAAGATATGGATAGAAAGAGAAAGAGAAAAGAGACAAAGAAGAGAAGAGAGAGAGAAAAATAGGTGAGAAAGAAGCGAGAGACTAAAAAGAGGATACAACGTAGAGAAAGAAAAGGAGAGAGACGAAGAAGGGGAGAGAAAGAAGAGACAAAGAAAAGGATAGAAATATGAGAGAAAGAAGAGAGAGACAAGAAGATTAAAAGATGTCAGAAAAGAGGAGAGAGATCAAGAAGTGACAAAGAAAAGAGAGGAGAGAGAGAAAAAAATTGGCGGGAGAAGGGACAGAGAGAAATATTTGGTTTGGTTTATTTATTTAACGGCCTTATCAACACTTTGTAGATTATAAAATGTCGAAATTTGATTCATTTTTAAATGTTTGATTACAATCACAACTATTTACGTTTTTAACATTCCACTGCAATAAACTTTTGAATCGCACTTTTTCTTTTTCGTCTATAGTAATCATTTGTTTGCACAGTTCGGTAGATCATCCATCTCAGAACCACAAGGTTCCGGGTTCGGTACCGGTCCCCGCCGACTTAGCGCATGAGTAACACAGAAAGTCTCGTGAAACTGAGAATAATGCGAAATATTCGTGTATGAAATCAACTTTGGATTCGTCTTTATCGACGGGTTTAAATCGGGATCTTCAATTTTTACCGTGGATGAGTGGCTGTATCTTTGATATTGTGCACTACACCAAGTACATTCACACACACACACACGCAGAGAGAGAATATTAAGCTACGAAAACGAATAAAGTAAAAAGAGATGCCTTGAAAAGCAATATAAAACCTTATTTTACCATTTTTGAACTTCAAAAATAAGGCATTCGTATGAACAAAATAGACTAACCGTTATAAAAAAAATACATATAATTCTCCACGGAATTATCTTTAAAACATATAAAATCCTTCACTTACACCTTCATTAAGGGGGTTAAATTAAGAAAAGAATATGGGGGTGGCATAACAACAAAACAATGAAAAAACATTTTGTCTTCAGAACATTGAAGCAAAATGTCTTTTAAAACAAACCTTATCTTTTATTGTTTTAAATATCGAGCATTTTATTAAAATCTGATAATTAGCCGATTTGGGCCGGGATTTTAAAAACAGTGCTTTAGCAGTTGCGTATTTTTGTACATCCCTAACAAACACTATCACAGTCGATATTGTAATGTTACTGGGGTTGGTTACTTAAATAATAACTCTAATCGTAACTTACAATGAAAAGGGGGTTATTTTACTAATAGGTACAAGAATGGATAACCAGTAGTATACTTCTAGCTAGTCTCGCTGGGCAAGAAGAGCGTTATTTACCTCAAACATCCCACCAGGTAAGGATGGGACACAAGGTCTGTTTAACGTGGGAAGCCACGCACAAACTGAAGCTCATGCGATGGCTAGTGCAAAAATTGCGTTGATACCCTGGGCATTCCCCTTTTGAGGCACCGGGCAATAAACACAGTCCTACCCATTTAAATTTAGCTGGCAGGTGTTGCCTGGTGGAAGGCCCCCCACGATCACGTGATTTATTTACCCAGCAGCCGATGACAGCTAGAAAAGACGAGCTACCGAGACTATCGTCAATAATTATATTCAAATAGAACAGTCCATTTTGTTCCTAGAGGGGTATTATCTCTTCTTTACAACAGTCGAGTATAATAAGGCAATCTATATAAAAAAAACATCGCTTGTTAAAAAAACGAAAACCGGTTATAGAAAGCGCGTGTGACTCCACAGTAGGATTGGTTGATTTTTCACTTTTCCTTAAATATCAATTCCTCTCAAACAATGGAAGTTGTGTGTTGGGATAATGAATACTGATACCAAAAAGTACATCTCTTACTTTCACCATTGTTTGAGGAAATAGCATCAAACATCCTCAATTAAAATGCACTAAAAAATCTTTGTTTTCGTAACATTTGGCCCGGAAATTGGTTTAAAAATTTAGCAATTTCATTATTTAAAACAGAAATTTATTATTAAACTGTAATAGGGATAACATTCTAAAAGACTGAAATCTATTTCCTCAATTAAAAGCAAAGTTTTGAAGAAAAATATTTTGTGGGGTAATTCTTTATGTTAATCTAAAACTTTTGCCAAATGGAGGACGATACAGTTCCAAAATCGACCTACACTACTCCACAGGCCAATTATATATTTGACAAATGAACGAGCTGTCTTTTCTGTTGACATTGCTACTGTGCAATCTATTTAACCTCTCAAACTCAAACATTTTGTCATAGAATTGACACGAGTTACATGTAGATTACTGCTGAAGGACTTTTATAAAACGAGTGTTTGATAGATTGCTGTCATGAGATCTCATATGACTTGCAAGCCCGATTTTGAACAAACAAATCCAACTACATATATTTCAAATGTGTTCAGGCTGTAAAGTGTCAGACGCCAAGAATGAGTTATCCTTCTGAACTCCGCGTTCCAAGTTGGAGTGTTTGAAATCTTGATGCTTCAGAAGCTTTACAACCTTCGTAGATCGCTTTCTTCCAACTAGATCGATTTAATGTCATATATATTATATATATAATATATATATATATTTTACCAACCCCTCCGCACGAGCAGGATGTGACACAAGGTCAATTTCTTAAGCGGAGTTCAACAGGTTTGAATTCAGAGTTTTCCTTCTCTTAGACCGGTTGCCTAATCAAGGTTAAAGAGCCCGGTCTGCCCTACTATTTATCCATAGCTGGAGGGAGAGTAGGATTCATATATTTCCCAAGGGTATTAGCGCTAAGGGAAATGGAATTACCACATCCAGGATTTGAACTCGGGGCGACGAGTCCATTTCCCATGACTTTAACTATTACACCACGCGCTTCCTACTTTAATGTCATATATATATATATATATATATATATATATATATATATATATATATATATATATATATATATATATATATATATATATATATATATATATATATATATATATATATATATAATGAATGGAGGCGCGAGGGGTAATGACCACAGTCGTAGGAAATAAACACGACGATACGAGTTCAAATCCTGTACTAGTCTGTATTTCCTATAACGCTAATATTGGAAAGTTATGAATCCCAACTATTTTTCCTCCAGCTATGAGTAAATAGTAGGGCTGACTGAGCTCTCCAGCCTTGGTTAGTCTAAGAGAAGGAAAACTGAATACAAACCTGTTAAACTCGGCTTAAGAAAATTATATTGTGTCACATCCTGCTAGTGCGCAGGGTTTGGTAAATTTATATATGATATAGTGGTATATCTATAAGTAAATAGTACTCAATATGCGATTTACTGAGTCTAAAATAATATATAAATAATATATATATATATATATATATATATATATATATATATATATATATATATAAGTTAAGAGTAATGAAATGAAACATTTTATATCATAGTCATAGCTAATATTGAACAATATTTCGATTTATAAAAATTATCATGAGTTTTTTTTAATCCAGACTCATCGAGAGAGGAGCTGAAAATAATTTGAATTATTTTCAGCTCCTCTCTCGATGAGTCCGGAGTAAAAACAAGCTCTGAGGATGATTTTTATAAATCGAAATATTGTTCAATATTAGCTATGAATATGATATAAAATATTTTCATTTTAACAGCATTGTGTGTTTTCATATCTATCTATCTATCTATCTATCTATCTATCTATATATATATATATATATATATATATATATATATATATAAGATGGATGTAGTAGAATCCGACAGTATGAGGTAGGTAGAAGGATGGTGAACAAGAAATGAAAACTCAAAACAAATCTAAGAGTTGAAACGTTTCGTCCGAATTCATATGGACATCATCATTTGACCGATGATGTCCGTATGAATTCGGACGAAACGTTTCAATTCTTAGATTTGTTTTGAGTTTTCATTTCTTGTTCACCATCCTTCTACCTACCTTATATATATATATATATAATATATATTATATATTAAAATTTATGCATGTTTTACGTGATTAAATTTATGCATGTTTTATTTTCATATACATAGATCATTTTTTATTTATATTTTTGTCCATTTATTTATTTATTCTTTTTTTTTTTTTTTTTTTTTTGCTAGAACCACCCTCTCTTCGCGTTACTACACAATATTTTTAAATTCCAATGTCCCCAACTACGGAAATTCAGCAAGCGAAATAATATAATCAGCACCAATCAGTGTCACGTGACCACAGACTTAATAAGGCGGCCGGCCGGCCGGTCGGCCGTTCCGAGATGTAATAGCACTCATAGAAAAACAGCCGATAACCGACACCTGTCTTTAGAGTTATTATCGTCTGTTAATAGATTGAAACGTTCTTGTCGTCTGTTTTGTTGCGATTTGACCTCACGAGAATGCAACTCATAATTTATTCAACCAATTTCAGAATATCAGCGTAGCTTGATTCTATACAGTCATGTGAATGGGGTCAGTTGATATTGTCTAACGCACTTTTTGCAATGGCCACTGCGTGAGCCTCGCTTTGTGCATCGGAGCTCCCCACTTTAAAAAGTCATTGTGTCAATCCGGCCTGGTGGGAGGTTGTGAAAATACTATATATATATATATATATATATATATATATATAAGAGAGAGTTTTATAATTTGCTTGAAGCATTGTGTATATATTGGTTAGGAGGTTGATTTTAAAGGCTATCACAATGCAGGTGTAAGAAAAAAAAAATAATAAGGTAACAATGGTGTTGTGTGTTAACCTGTATTTTATTCTTGAATTTTCGAGATAAAATCTCTTTTTCAAAAGATCACTGGAACTGAAGTACACTAGTTATGGCATTTAAAAAATGACAGATTCGTATTTTGATCATAAACAATGAGACATCCGGCTTGTGTGGAAGGGTTGGGTAAATACATACAATATTAGCTTAGTTCAATGGAAACCTTCCCCAAATGCAGCACTCCTCTCCCTACATAAGAGGGATAAGGGATGGGTTTATATGCCCGCTGCCTGATGCACCCCTGAAGAGAAATGCCGATTGAAGCTAAATAATGTTTTGCACCCCCTCTTGTTGTTGGTTTACTTCGTGTGCAGCACTCCTCACATTAAACCTAGTGTCACATTTTCGTCCCGAAGGGAGCCGAATAAATACCTAGAGCCGCTGGGAGTGGTTTAAAGTAGACAAATAGTTAAGAAGCAGTATACAACAGTGTCACAATTCGAGTTCAAATCTTAGACAAGGCTGTTTGCATTTCACATAGCGGTAATACCCTTGGGAAAGGTATGAATTCAATTCTCCCTTCAGCTCTGGGTAAATAGCAGGACAGACTGGGCTCTTTAACGTTGGCTAGGTAACCAGTCTAGGAGAAGGGAAACTCTAAAACCAAACCTGTTAAACTCCGCTTAAGAAATTGGCCTTGTGTCGCATCCTGCCCGCGTGGAGAGGCTGGTAAATATAAATTTATCTCAGTCTTTTCATATCTATCTATTCATCTCATTGTCTATATATATATATTATATATATATATATATATATATATATATATATATATATATATATATATATATATCTTACCCTGTTCATATTTTATAGGATGTCCATTGTGGTGTAATGGTTAGCAAGCTAGTCTCTATTCATCCATTACTACTAAATAGCGAGTTCGATCCTTGCTGGATGTTCCATACTTTCGACCTTATGTTACATCCTACTGGAGGGGTTGGTAAATACATGCATACAGTATTATGTGTGTGGGACTACGGAATTAGCATGTATTCGTTCTCTTCATTTCATTTATAATTAACCCGAAAAGTTCTGCAATTTTATTCTCAATATAGTTTATTACAAATGATATGAGAAAAAATACTGCTGTTAGCTTATACGACCCACATCCCTCGCCCCCATCGCCCCTCCCCACCCACCTTTCATGATTATAGGCTGACAGGAGACCTTTTTAAAAAAAATCGATACTCTATATTTTTCAACTATGTACCATCTGTCAGTGGGACATTTTACACATTCTTGTCTTACCTGGGTCATCGATAATTTTATTTTTAATACAATTCCATTATCGATTTAAAACTCTTTTTTGGAAGGGGGGTTATGAGCGGAAATAGTCAACATTTCCTTCTGTTTTATTAGGTCGATGCTAAAGTTTACAGCATCATCTTTTGCACTTTGTTAGGGAAATCTTTGAAGTGTCTTGCAATTTTTGTTAGGAACTAGGGTTGCTTTGTTTTATGAATAAGGAGAGGGTTACCACCAGTTACAGTAAATTTTAGGTAGTAGACCGGAAGTGAGGGAGAGGAGTCGGCCATGACACATGGATTGATATTCACTTTATTTGGTGCCCCACAAATGTGGGTTTTAAGCGTCGATTTTGGTAGAAGCATTAGCTCTGTCCTATATTAAATAAATCCATGGTTTATTATTCAAATTCGAATCCGTCTTTTAATTCAGTATCATCATTTTCTGTGCGTAAAAACGTGACAAGTTAACTTAATTCTTTTTTCTCTTGTGAAATACTGATGTGACCAAGATTTCATGTTAAGTCCTTACTACGAGTATCATTTAAAAAATAAGGTGAATTTTGCTTAAGTAGTTAGCAATTGGAAGCACTGATTACTATAGGAATGCACTGGGAAGGGTTTTACTATAGGAATGCTTGGAAACGGTTATACTATAGGAATGCATTGGAAACGGTTTTACTATAGGAATGCATTGGAAACGGTTTTACTATAGGAATGCATTGGAAATGTTTGTTTCATGTTGTTGTTGTTTTTTTTAATATAGGAATGCATTTACGAAAGTCATTCAACAAATAAGGGGAATTTTTTCTAAGGAGTCAGCAATTGGAAGCAATGTTAACAGTTGCATCTTTTTCAAGGAAATCAATAGTGATGAGTCCTTTTATTTCATAGAAGACTGTCAGCATGATCTTCTTTACTGACCACTGCACCTAGAATCTTTTCTTTACCGTAAAGTAAATGTATTTCCACTGTCTTTTCTATTCAGGCTCGCAGTGGCAAACCCATGTTTAGCCCTTTTGTAAACATTTTTTTACTAAACCAAGCTTCTCCATACACATCACATATTCTTCTGTGAATTTAATTAGGTCTGCACTGATCACCCACCAAAAATTCCGATGACACACCTCTGTTCAAGCCTTAGGCTTTCTGATTTGCTGCCATTTTGAATAGCTTCAAAACAAATATTTTTACGAGATTAAAATAACTTATAATACTATAACCAATTCCAAACAATGCATAGATTGGTTTCGGTGTGGTGTCTGTGTTTAATGGCATATCAACATTCGTGGGTTATTCAATGTCGAAGCTTTGTAGAATAACAGTAGTGGTACTGTTTAACACATAGCTGGGGGATGATAGGGTTCATATCTTTCCTAAGTGTATAAGTCCGAAAAAGAACGTAATAGCGCAACTGCGGTCTGAACTCGCTTACTACGATGTTGCAGTCAAACATATTAGTTACTAAGTCACTGGGACTCCCAATAGTTAGATGCATATCTTTCTAGCGCTATGTGAAATGCTACCAGTGTCTTCCAGGATTTGAACTCATTCAAAGTGGCTCTGAGTTTTCCTTCTTTTGGGGTAGTTGCTCTAGTGAGACTAGACAATCAAGTCTGCCTTAGTATTTTACCCATAGCTGGATCGATTGATAGACGGACGCGTTATTACAAGTTCTAGAGAGTAATGGGCCTTACTCCCCCCCCCCCCATTGCAAAGTTATTTCTGAGTTTTCCTTCTCTTTTGTTGATTACTCTAGTGAGACTAGACGATCAAGTCTGCCTTAGTATTTTACCCATAGCTGGGTCGATTGATAGACGGACGGGTTATTACAAATTCTTGAGAGTAATGGACCTTATTCTGCCCCATGACGTAGTATCCCTTAGTTTTCCTTCTCTTTGGCTGGTTGCTCTAGCGAGACTAGACAATCAAGTCTGCCCTAGTATTTTACCCAGATAGCTGGGTCGATTGATAGACGGACGCATTATTATAAGTTCTATAGATTTTTTGTTATTTGATTGCTGTAACGGAAAGAATTCTATTGTCTGCCTTACATATATTGTCGGTGCGATTTCATTCTTGTCTTTTACTTGTTTACTACAGTCTAGACTATCGCTTGTCAGACCATTTGTCGCTTGTTCTTAGGAGTTCTAGTAACGAGGCATAAAGCTACAACTACCTATTCATGCTTTTGTTTGATTGGGGGGGTCTTTTATAGGGGATGGGGTGTGTTCTTTGTTTCAATAGTCTGCCGTTCAAATCTAACTGTCATCTTTTGTTTCTCTCATCTGGGTTGTTTTGTTAACAACCAATCGAAACTCCTGTCTGCTATTCCCGCCTAACTGCAACACAGGCTTTTTTTTTTCAGCTAAATGATTGGCTAGGTCGCTTTATGTTATGGGTAATACTGTTATTGTGTATATCTTTAACTCAGCAAAAACTGAACGGATAGGGAGATTTTTATTAGTTTGGTTTGGTTTGTTTTACAACATATCAACCTCGGTTGGTCATTTAATGCCGACAAAGTTTTGAAATGAATTCATTCTTAATGCATACACATTTTTTATTTAACCCATACATGGGACCCTAACAAGTACTACCACCCCGGGTAAGAGTGGACCAGGGAGCGATAGTGATGAAGAGGTGTTCCACATTTCCCAAACCTCCAGGACTGGATCCTCACCATCAGATTTTAACGTCATTCTCAGGACATGAAGACTCTCAGCCACCGCCTTCTAGCACCCATATGATTAAAAGGATTGGGTCTTGCCATAAGGGCAAGAGGGTTGGGGCAATTATATAGGTGCTAGTGCTTGACATGGCCAGCCGATTGATCGGAGGAGGCCTCTCTGACCGTCCGTCTAGCATAAGTAAGGGTCTAAGTGGAGTGTTACAGGTCATGGACTGCTCATCCACCAGAATTCCGCCCTTAAGCATCACGAGTCACCACCCACAGCCAACAGGTGGCCCCATTAGGGGGGTCTGCAGAGGTGCAGTCGGTGTATTCTAAAGCCCTAGCCGATATAATTTTTAACAGTGTAACAGTATGTAAAGTAAAATCGTCGGAGTGACCTATTGTCGGTATCAGCCGCTCAGCTAAGAAGTCTATTCCCTTTTCACTAGCGACAGATCAAGGTGATTGTTTTAGCGTATGAGGTGGAGAAACACACCTACAATCAGCTCCCCACCTCACCGCCCATATCCAAACTGTGCTAATCATGCACTGCGTCGGTGGGGGGAGGGGCAGTATTGAACCCAGAACCTTGTGGTTTCTAGGCAGATGTTTTGTGCAAGAAATATTCCCATTTTCTACAAGAAATATATAATTCTTATTATAATGAAGATTGTGTGTCTGCCTGTCTGTAACCGAAACTACGTCACCACAAACATCACAATTCCTTAGTTATTTACGTTATATTCTCATGGGTTATTAAATAATCATTATTTATTTCTTAATTAGCATCTTATTCATTAACAATGTCTATTAACGTCTCACTGAGATATATTTGCCCTCGAACAGCCTATATCATTAATTTGTTTAAAATCCTGCAATGTGTGTCATTTTCATTTTCATTAAGAAATAAATGTTTACGTAGTACATGGTGTGAATAGTTTGCATGCCAGTTTCAACAAAACCGTGTTTGATAAATAATTACTTGGTGTTATTGATTTCTAATATTATTGTTTTATTCTCAAATGTATTAAAAGGAATTCTATGTATAATTTTATATTGAAATCAATTAGAATGAAGTAAAAGTTCTTCTTTTAATGTTCTTCTTAAAATTTCATTACTCTTTCTAATTCAATATAATATTTAATTTAATTATAATTATATCATAACTGAGATACTTGTGTCCGGAGGGTGCTTTTTTTTCTTCTTTTTTTTTTTTTTTGCTAGTTGTATACCAGAAACATACAAGACTATTTGGTCGATTTGGTATGAATCTAATTATTCTCCATCCAGCTATGGATAAATAATAGGGTGGACTGGGCTTTTGTAGCCTTAGTTAGTGATGTAATGAATATGTAAATACCTTGGTACTCCCTCACTATAATCTGATTGGACAGTGTCCTCTATAAATATTCGACACTGTGGTGGTACAAGCACATAAGCCTACCAGTCCAGTGAGCTTCGGCCCTGGACAGGTTGTGTTTAATTAATAGCGTCGATCCCAGGCGCCCCCTTGAGGGGCAATGCCAACGGGATCGACGCAATTTTTCTACCTACCACCCATGAGTCTCGGCTTGTGGGTGGTGCCCACATAAAACGGCATTGTGTGTGAAAGTGGGACATGTAAATACCCCTAAGCCTACTAGCCAGACTACCACCACGACTGCTCGTAAGAGGTACTGCTATTCGACGCACCAGCTACTACAGCGATAATATACCTTACCACCAACTTCATAATATATCCCTTAACCCGGATATATCAGTTAGGTAACCATTTTGTGATGAGAAAAACTCTGAATTCAAACCAACTTCTTTGAGAGTTCCTATTCCTCCTGCTAATTATGTACAATTTTGAAAGTAAAAGTTTAAATTGACTTTTAATACCAGTTTTGCTATAAAAAGAATGAGATCAGGGTTATGGCAAAGTTCGGGTAAGATATAAATGCAACAAAAAATACTAATATTGTAAAAAGTACCTCTAATGGATGTTGTTGTTACTTCATTCTCTTAACAAGTATAGCTGGGAGATTTTACAAATTTAAAAAACGCAACAACCTTGGTACCGAGGTGTCGTTGTTGGGTCTAAGGCTCAATCAAGAGCCTTCATCAGAAGCTGGCTTAATTGCCGCCCAATAGGGCAGCTTTTAAGCTAGTATTACATTTATCCCAAAAAGCCTTGTGTGTTTTGTGGGAGCCAGGTGTAGTTCTTGGGTCTAATGATTGTTAAATAGCCTTCCACAGAAGCTGGCTTAATTGCCGCCCAATAGGGCAGCTTTTAAGCTAGTATTACATTTATCCAAAAAAACCTTGTGTGTCTGTATGTGTTTTGTGGGAGCGAGGTGTAGTTCCTGGGTCTAATGATTGTTAAAGAGCCTTCCACAGAAGCTGGCTTAATTGCCGCCCAGTAGGACAGCTTTTAAGCTGGTATTACATATATCTCAAAAAGATGTGTGTGTGTCTGTGTTTTGTGGGGGCGACGTGTGCTCTTTGTTTGAATTGTCCGACATTCAGATCTGTCATCTTTTGTTTCTTTCATCCGGGTTGTTTTGTAAGAAACCAATCAAAAATCTTATCTGTTATTCATGCCTAACTGGAATTTCAGCCTTTGTCTGTTCGGCCTTAATGATTGGTTGGGTCGTTTCTTAACACCGCTGATCGGGCGGCTTTCCTACCGTCTGGATTGATTACTGGCTTTTTCTTGAACGTCTGGCCATCTGTCTTCTACAGCGAACGTTGAAAAAAAATGGAATGCTTCTTTGCGTGACTGTACAGTTCCAGTTTATCTATTCGACTGTTTATGTGAATGTTCATCTTTTATTCGTCTGGAGAGAAAAATTCCTTGAAAATAAATCACAAAGATATGATTGAATCAAAAGTCTCCTAACTGTTATCTACAAAATCTTTTATTCAGCATTTAAAGTTTGCGTTGTTCTAAAAGAAAAGTCGGAAGCTGTATTTACCAAGGCAGAAATTAACAATGAATGAAACGTTATTTTTTCCTTTTTTGTCTTTAGGTTTTGTTTTTTGTTTTTTTGTTTTTTTGTTGTTGTTATTTTGTTTTTTTGTTTTTTGGGGGGTTTTTTATTTATTTTTTGTTTTTTATTTATTCGACATACTACTTCTGTTCAAAAAGTATCGCAATTGTATATTGTTCTAAAAGAAAAGTCTCAAGATTGGAACTGTATTTACCAAGACAGATATTAACAATGAATGAAAAGTTAGCATTTTTTTTTTTTCAAAATACGAGTTCTGTTTTAAAAGTATCACAACCGAAGTTGTATTGACCAAGGTAGAAATTAATAATGAAACATTAATTTTCTCGAGAATACGAGTTGTGTTCAAAAGGTATCAAGACCGAAGCTGTGTTTCCCAAAACAAACCAACAATGAATGAAACGTTCATTTCTTTTTTTCAAAATACGTGGTGTTGTTCAAACAGTATCGAAACCAAAGTTGTATTGAAATGAACATTCAATAAAACATTAAGTTTCGTCAAAATACAATATCAAAAAAAAAAAAGGTCGAGATTGAAGCCGTATTTACAAGACAGAAATGAACAATGAATGAAGCCTATATTTTCTTCAGAATACGAGGTGTTGTATAATAAGTATCGGGGCTGGAATTTATATTTACCAATAGAGAAATGAACAATAAATGAGACGTTCATTTTCTTCAAAAAACGAGTTATGTTCAAAAAGTATTGAAACAGAAGCTGTATTTAACAAGACAGAAATGAATAATAAATTAACTATTCATTTTCTTCTGACTGCGAGTATGTTCAAAAAGTATCAAGACTGTATTTACTAAGACAGAATTGAACATTCAATAAAATGTTTGTTTTTTTTTTTCAAAATACAAGTTGTAATAAAAAAATAAAGTCCCGAGACTGAACTATATTTACCAAGACAAAAATAAACAATGAATGAAACGTTTTTTGTTTTGTTTTGTTTTTTTTTCAAAATATGAGTTCTGTTAAAAAATATAGATACCAAAGCTATATTTACTAAGAGAGAAATGGACAATGAATGAAACATTTTTTTTTTCAAAATACAAGGTGTGATGAAAAATAGACGATTGAGGTTGAAGCTGTATTTGCCAATACAGAATGAATTATGGATGAAACGTAAATTTTCTTCAACATCAAAAAGTATTGAGACTGAAGCTGTATCTACTGGCTAAAAACACTTTCATTTAAAAGAAATTGAAACGTGAAATTAAAAAAAAAAAAGAAATTAAAAATACAAACAGATATGTCGGCACTTTTAGTTTTATGTTCGCTTGATCATCGAGATTTTTTATCCCCTGAAAATCGTGGGTGAAAAACTAACAGTCGCGACATATTTGTATTTCAAATTAGTTCTAAAATTCAATTTCAAATTCGCTTTTATTTACGAGTGGCTCAATCTACCTTGTTTCTAAAACCTTTGAATTTTAATCCAAACTTTACAATCATACACACATATACATGTGTGTGTGAGTGAGTATATATATATATATATATATATATATATATATATGTATGGTTGGTTCCAACGAAAATTCAATATTTTTTAAACTTTTTTTGTAAAAAAATATTTTAATTCTTTTTTTTTACATGTACACCTTTACTCAAATCTTTTGCTTTTTTAATATGAAAATGCTTATAATTTTTTAAAAAATAAAATTTTATTTTTAACATAAAATACGCATTTTTAAAAATTATTTGAAAATTCCGGTACTGATCGAGAGCGTTATGTGCCTCGTGATTAATGATATATTTATTTCGTTTTTCCATTTACAATGTTGCTTTGATAAAGACCGCATATGGTTGAAACAGATTTCTGTTGTTTTTTCTACAAAACTTTCTACACACACACACACACACACACATATATATATATATATATATATATATATATATATATATTACATTCTTACAAACTTGTGAGCCCTCCTCCTACAAATTTCTACTGCCACTGTTCGTTTAAACGGAAACTTGTGAACCCCTCATACTACTAATTCCTACCTACTGCTCGTTTAAAAAGCGAGACAAGAGAAACGTTTCACACCTGATGATGACACAAAGACGTGCAGAAAGCGCTCGTGAAAGAATCTTTGGTGGATTGCTACCCCAATTCCACCCAGATATTAAAAAAGGCTCTAACAAAAACTCGTCCGACAAGAATTGGCAGTAGAGTTTAACAAAACATGTATATATATTATATATATATATATATATATATATATATACTCACGAGTGTCTATATGTATGTGTGAGATATATGTATATTATATATATATATGTCTATATGTGTGTGTGTATATATATATAACATATATGTATGTATATATATTGTGTGTGTATGTATGTATATATATATATATATATATATATATACATTTTTCATATGTATGTGTGTTATATATATGTGTGTGGTATATTATATATATAATTATAAATATATACTCATGAGTGTCTATATGTATGTGTGAGTATATATGTACATACATGTGTTATATATATATATATTATATATATATATCACACACATATGAGTGTCTATGAGTAAACATATGTCTAAATACATGTGTATATACATTAGTGTCTATATACATGTGTATGGGTGGGTTCATGGGTGTATATATATGTGTGTGTATGTGAGAGAGAGAGAGTATGTGTGTTTGAGTATATATGCGTGAGTATATATATATATATATATATGTATATGTGTGTGTGTGTGTGTGTGAGTGTGTTTATATATGCGTCTGTGTATACTTATATATGTGTGTAAGTTATATATATATATATATATATATATATATATTGAATTATATCTTCTTAACTTAAACTTTTATTTTATTACCTGATTGGTGTCATATCATTTGTTCTGCTTTCTAGTTACCATCTGTATGAATGAAGATAACCAACTTGGCGCTAGTATTATTGAATCGACTGCGAACCTACATAGATAATTTGGAAGGTACTCTTCAAATTGAAAATGATACCAAAATGCTTCAACTTTGCCACTGTAGGTCACTAGAGTAAAAGTAGTTGCCACACTTACCATTTTTATGGCACCAAATCCCAGGCATAGAATATTTATTCTGCTAAGTGTTTTCTGCCAGAGGTTTACTAATCTTGACATGGTTTGGCACGAGTCCAACCAGTATCCTTCGTTATCCCCAAAGGAATAATGATCGTTCCTCGGGAAGTGGCAGATGTACATGAGGGGATTTAAGTGGTGTAAGCGGGAGGTTTCACATCCAGACCAACACTCATGACAGCACCTCGTCAAATATGAATGAAAATTCATTGGTATCAGTTTATATATATATATATACACTCACACATATATACTCAAACACATATATACATATATACATACATACACACATGCACCCACCCATACAGGTTAGCAAACACCACCATAGTTAGTTACACTTGCATTGTGATAGCCTTCAAAACCAACCAACAAACCAATATATATATATTATTTGGGATTTAGTATGGAGCATTAGATGTGAAATATAAGAAACTCGGCTTACGAATGTTAAGTTTCGTTTTATTTCGTAAATATTATACCCCCTTCTTCAGAACGAAGAATGGCTGATATGTCCTTTGGGGCATCTGAATAAGGGGTATAACATCTCCGGAATATTTACGAAATAAAACGAAAATTAATATTCAAAAACTGAGTTTCTTATATTTCACACCTAAATTCAAAATAATGTATATATAATAGACATACACGCACACACACACACATATATATATATATATTAATATTTATATTTTTGCTTGAAGGCAATTACAATGCGCATATCGCATAACATTCGATAATTATAGAAGATAATAATTACAAGTGAATTTCGCAAAGAATTATTCGATGTGTAGAACAGACTGTTTCAATTTTATTAAGTCTCATCAGCGATGTATACTAACGATTTCCCTCCGACAGAAATCGAAACCGGGACTTCAGCAGGATAGTCAGAAACTATACTGCTTCGGCCACGAATTGCCTTCAAGCAAAAATATAAATATTAATATATACTTTATTCAACAATGCTTCTAAAATAAACAAACATCCAAAAATCTTATATATATATATATATATATATATATATATATATATATTAGAAAGGTGTAGATAGATAACCTACTTAAGTTTCACCAAAAAATGGATCATCTGGGTTAATCGTAAGTGAATAATACAATTATAGCTTCGCACAAAAAATAGCCGTTAAAAAATAGGTTCGCTGCGAAAATGAACGATAGATAGATGTCTGTATCATTCAAAAGTCAATCATCAAAATATCAAATATTGTGGCTGCTGCTAATTATATATATATATATATATATATATATATATAAGTAAAGTCGACGGGGCGGCCTAAAGTTGGTATCAGCCAGTCAGCGAGGGAGTATATCCCCTTTTCAATAGCGCTAAACCAAGAAGATTGTTTTTTAGCATCTGAGATGGAGCGCCACACCTACCATCAGCTCCTTACTTTACCGCACAGATCCCTGTGCTACTCATATGCTGAGTTGGCGAGGACCGGTATCGAACTAGGAACCTTGTGATTTCTAGCCGAACACTCTACCGACTGAGCTAACACGGCCCATATATAAAATGTCAAGAATTTATTAAAAAACTTAAGAAAAATTTTTCATGAACAAAAAATAGATACATACAATATTATTCGAGTCATTCCTAGATAGAATTTTAAGAAAGTAAATCAGAAATTGTTTGAATTCTCATTTTATAATTTTTAAATAATCACAAATATTTAGTTCATGCTTCATATGAGTCCAGTTAGAAAAAATGTCCATGAAAAGATTTTTTCTTATAGATTTTCTTAAAAGTATTTTATAAATTCTTGACTAATTCAAAAGCATATGTGTGTGTGTGTGTGTGTGTGTGTGTGTGTGTGTGTGTGTGTTTGTACCACGATCGAGCGCACGTCCTTTTATAAAGGAAAATTGGTGGAAACCAGGATTCTCATCGTACCTCGATCAAAAATCTTTAGGAGAATTGGTGGAAAAGTAACATCTAACTCAAACTTTTCATATAGCATCTATCTTAGTCAGTTCTCATCTCAATTTGCTATCTACCAATCTATCTAAGTCTGTACATATCGTATTTATCTCAGTCGATTCACATCTTTCCGTCTGTCTCATTCAGTTTATATGGTATCTCTAAATATATTCACCCCTTTGTTTACTATATATGTCTATCCATCTTAGTATATTCATTATCTATCTATTTAAGTCTGTTAATATCTCCACCTGTCGGCTGGGTCTGTAGAATACGCTGACTGCACTTATGCAGAGAGGTAAGACCCTGGCAATGAGACACCTATTGGCCATAGTTGACAACCCGTGAAGCTTAAGGGCGGAATACTTGTGGCAGAGCTGTCCATGATTTGCATCATTTTCCTTTGGCCCTTACACGACAATCATATAGGTGCTAGGGCTTGATGTGACAGCCAATAGATCGGAAAGGCCCCCTCTGACCAAAAAGCTGTCTCGTCAAGCCCTAGCACCTATATGATTGTCCAGACCGTATTTCACAATTGCATTTATGGCAAACCCCCAACCCTTTTTATAAAGATATCTGCTAGTGTTACATAATTATTAGATTCCTAATAATTATTTACAGTAGTGTAGAAATCAAAATGACGGTTATAAGTTCAGCCGGCGGCCTTGAGGGATGAGTGACAAGGCTTGACCTCAGTCCTGATCCTTCCTTCCGGTGGATACCGTGAGAATCGGTGGAGGAGACCCTCTTCCGGTTTTAGATTAGAAATAGATTTTGGTCAGTCGGCCAAAACCCACGACGGTGGTAAGTCGTGTTATACACGCGGCCGACTCGATCTGCGCAGGTAGTCTGGTGGGGGATTTCGAGAATAAAATATGATCAAAGTAAATCGAAGTCTTGTGTTATTATCTAAAAACTACCAATGACACAGGGCTTCTGATAAAGAGAAATCCCCAATGGAAGACCAGACACGAAGTCCCCAAGACGAATCCCAGACGAAGAAGAGATGTTAGAAGAGACCTAGAAGAACTTAACATATCAAAGACGTCAGAAGAAGAATAGAAGTAAGAAGTAAAGTGAAGAAGGGTATACAACACTAGGAGACAATGTCTGAGGTTCTTAATGTTATGACGCTAAACTTCATCTAATGGTGAGGTTTCAATTCTAAGAAGTGTGGAATACCCTCTTCATTGCCAATACTCCCAGGTGCACCCTGAATCGGTGTGTTAGCACTTGTTCGGATCTCATCTATGGGTTAAGTAAATCAAAAATGAATTTTCAAATGAAAAAGAAAATTGAATACCCAACAAGATTGTGTTAAACAAAATGTCTTCAGCATAAAATGACCCAAGGTTGACACGCCGTAAAATCCAACCAAGCATACATAATTGATAGGCGGCCCATTAATTATGTAACAGAAGATGTTCCCAGCCTGGCGAGAACTCGATACGGCTCCACAGAAGTTTGAATAATTTAAGAGAAGACATTCAAAGCAGATAGGATTAATTAGATAAAAATGAGTTTTAAAAAGAAATTGGAATACCCAACAAGAATGAATAGAAGAAAATATCTTTGGCATAAAATAACCCAATAAGAGTTGACATGCTGTAAAATCCAACCAACCAACCAACCAACCATTAATTGATAGGCAGCCCATCAATTATGTAATAGAAGAAGATGTCTCCAGCCCGAAGAGAATTCAACACGGCTCAACAGAAGTTTTAAAAAATGTGGTTAAAAAATTGAGTTTAAAAAAGAAATTGGAATACCCATCAAGAATGAATAGAAGAAAATATCTTTGGTATAAAATAATCCAATAAGGGTTGACATTCAGTAAAATCCAACCAACCAGCCAACAGTACTTAATTGATAGGCAGCCCATCAATTATGTAACAGAAGATGTCTCAAACCCGAAGAGAATTCGACACGTCTCAGCAGAAGTTTGAAAAATTTAAGAGAAGTCATTCGAAGCAGTTAGCATTAAATAGATAAAAATGAGTTTTAGAAAATTCTGTTAGAAAAAAATTGAATTTAGAAAAGAAATTGGAATACCCAACAAGAATGAATCAAACAAAATGTCTTCAGCATAAAATGACCCAATAAGGGTTGACATGCCGTAAAATCCAACCAACTAACTGTTCATATCGTATCTATTTCAATCTATTCACATCTATCCGTTAATCTATATTTGTGTATTCATTATCATTTTTTCCTTTCTTTCTAGCTGTCTATCGATATATCTATAAATGTATCTATTTCAGTCGGTTCATATCATATATCTTTCAATCTATTCCTCAATCTGTTTGCTATCTATCTATCTATCTATCTCAGTCTGTTTTCTCGTATATCTTTCAATCTATTCCTCAATCTGTTTGCTATCTATCTATCTATCTATCTATCTATCTCAGTCTGTTTTATCGTATATATTCCAATCTATTCCTCAATCTGTTGCTATCTATCTATCTCAATCTGTTAATATCTATCTATCTCTGCACCACTTGACCTAAGTGATAGAGCTCACGATTAACAGG
>CM042167.1:23467742-23482742 GCA_023376005.1 Doryteuthis pealeii | reverse complement strand
TTTCCATAGCCCCATTCCTATAAGGATTTATCAAAAGATGGCTAAAAATGGATTTTTCATTTAAAGTTGCCTCTTATTTCCCTTAAATCCAAGACTTCTAATTATGTTTAATATTACATTTAAGCAAAGGCTATAAATTGAGGAAATAAATGTGACTTCCGGCCGGGTGGAATGAGGCGGTATAGGATGTTAAGGGTTAACACAGAGTAGGGAAATGCTTCTATCCCAAAACAGTGACTTAAGAACTCAAATTGTGTGCCAATCCATGTGTGTCATGACTGAAGTCTCATTTCCGGTCCTAGCTCTCACAATGCACCTATCACGGGAGGCAACTGTCTCCTGTCCATTAAGAGGTGCAACTATATATTTTTCGTCAGGCCTGATCCTAACAGAGCCCTATAGATTGATTATTTCCCTGCGAACGAAAATCTGTCTTTACCAGGCATGCCTTTCTTAAGCATATATTGACGTAGCTTTCTGTAGATGAGATATTACTACTGGGATAGGCGCTTAATTTGCGCTAAAATCATTCGATAACAGACAGATAAATAGAAAACATTGTTTTGATTTTTATAGAATGGTTAGATGTCGAGTATCAGCTATGCAAGCCTGCATAGCCATGGAGATTTGATGAATTGTATTTTGAAAAATATGTACTTTGATACTAGAATTCTTCTTATATTCTAAATTCTACATATAATGTTAAAAATATGATATTGATGACCCAGAGTCATATATATATATATATATATATATATAAAGTAAAATCATGGGGTTGCCCGAAAGTCGGTATCAGCCAAACAGCGAGGGAGTATATCCCCTTTTCACCAGCGCTAGACCAAGGAGATTGTTTTGGCGTCTAATACGGAGTGCCACACCTACCATCAGTTCATCACTTTATCGCACAAATCCCTATTACTCATGCGCTGAGTTGGTAGGACCGGTATCGAACTCAGAACCTTATGGTTTCTTGTCGGATGCTCTACCGACTGGGCTAAACCGGGCATATATATATATATATATATATATATATATATATATATATATATATGAGAGAGAGAGAAGATGAAAAATAACAAGCCGAAATAACATTTAAATAAATAAATAAATTTGCATGTAATTTGCATATAATTTGCATGAAATTTACTTTATTTAGTTTTTGGTTATAAACAACAAGCTTAGTTCAAGGGGAACCTTCCCCAAATGCAGCACCCCTCTCCCTGCATAAGGAGATAAGGGGTGGGTTTATATGCCCGCTGCCTGATGCACCCCTGAAGAGAAATGCCGATTGAAGCTAAACAATGTTTTGCACCCCCTCTTTTTGTTGGTTTACTTCATGTGCAGCACTCCTCACATTAAACCTAGTGTCATATTTTCCTCCCGAAGGGAGCCGAATAAATACATAGAACCGCTGGGAGTGGTTTAAAGTAGACAAACAGTTAAGAAGCAGTATACCTTAGACAAGGCTGTTTGCATTTCACATAGCGGTAATACCCGTGGGAAAGGTCTGAATTCAATTCTCCCTTCAGCTCTGGGTAAATAGCAGGACAGACTGGGCTCTTTAACCATGGCTAGGTAACCAGTCTAGGGGAAGGAAAACTCTGAATTCAAACCTGTTAAACTCCGCTTAAGAAATTTACCTTGTGACATGTCCTGCTCGTGCGGAGAGGTTGGTAAATATATATATACAACAGTGTCACATCCTATCCTCTGGTGGAGAGTTTGGGTAAAATACAATCATTGAAGGTCGCGATCGTTCTACTAGTCATCTAGCAATTTCAATATCTTCTGTCTGGCGAAAAATAAATAAATAGAAGAAAAGGAAGAAAAAGAAGCTTCTTATAGCCAACATCTGTCAATTGATCTAATTACTTCTAGATTCTAGATGAAACACAAAAATGTCATGGCTAGCAAGTCATACCAACGAACACGAATTCCTCACGAAACGATTTACGATTGAAGTCTTTTTTTTTTTTTTTAATATACCTCATTAAATATGGCAGACGGGAACCGTTTATTCATATATTTTCCCGGACGCCGAGTAAGATGTCTCAAATGTGGATCAGTGATGTTTACAAAAACTGTCCAAAGGTTTTAATTCTATTTATTTATTTATTCATTTATTCAATACTCTCGTCCCTTGTTGGTCACAAACATGATTGCAAAAGTTACATGTCTTATAAAAATCCAGAAGACCGTGGTAAAATGTTAATTTTAAAAAATTAACATTTTCATCGCGTACTGCTAGCATCATGTGCAAACAGGTTAAATTGCAGTGTCAAACTCAATGCTTGTAAAATATTACTCGAGGATGTAGGGGACATTAAAAGAATATATATATATATTATATATATATATATATATATATATATATATAAGATTTTTGTGTTTTGTTTATTTTAGAAGTATTGTTGAATAAAGTATATATTATTATTTATATTTTTGCTTGAAGGTAAAGAATTATTCTGTGTATAGAACATCGTACAGACTGTTTAGGGAAATCGTTAGTATACATCGCTGATGAGACTTAATAAAGTTGAAACAGTCTGTACGATGTTCTACACACAGAATAATTCTTTACCGAAATTCACTTGTCATTATTATCTTCTATAATTATCGAATTTTATGCGATATACACATTGTAATTGCCTTCAAGCAAAAAAAAAATATAAATTATATATATATATATATATATATATATATATATATGGCTGATGGACGAATCTCGAAGGACATCCTCGATGAAGAGATTTCGTCTGGTAAGAGACCGATTAGTCGCCCCCTGCTGCGATTTAAGGATGTCTGCAAGAATGATCTGAGGTGATTTGGCATTACCCGTTCCAGCTGGGAAAATTTGGCTCAGTGCCGCCCTCGTTTGCGGCAGGCTCTCCGTAGCGGACTATTCATGTCTGATGTCACCCTAACGCAACACCATTAAGCCAAAAGAAAGCGGCGACAACAAAGAACCGACACATCCACATCTTCAGGGACAGCCTTCACATGTGACATCTGTGGTCGAGGCTGTTTTTCAAACATTGGACTTCACAGTTAAACTTCACGGGCACAAGAATTATATAGTCTTCTGAGACTGCAATATATATAATATATATATATATATAGTGTGTGTGTGTGTGTGTGTGTGTGTGTGTGTGAAATAGAAAAACACGAAGTATTCGATAAAGATTAATTTATTCTTAATAGTGAAGTCGACGTTATAACGTTTCGTTCGATTTCTTGCAGACATCCTTCAGGACTTGAGATGAAAGAAGTGTTGCGTGGATGACTTTCGAAAAAGGAGAGAATGGTGGTTGTATATGAAGAAAGGGCCGTAACCGAGTTCGGCATAACGTTTGTTCCAGTTCACGTGAAGATTTTTCCATGAAATGTTGGAATGTTTCATATATATGAGACGAGAGGAATTTAAGTTGACTGAAATTATGATCATTAAATTATAGTAAGAGAGATTTAGGGAAGAAGTTAGACCAATAATTTGTAAAGACGTCTAATCTGTTTCGTGATTTCGGCCTTGTAGGTGCGTGTGGGTGATGGGGTTCTACCGTGGTGGGGGCCACAGTGTGGTTGATGAGATGGTGTACAAGGCTATGTGTTATTAATACTCCTCCAATGTCTGGTATTACAGTCGTCACGCTGAAAGCACCAGTTCTCGTTAGATTATGTTTAATACCTAATTGGGTGACCACTTGAACAACAGCAGGTACTGAAACCAACCTGAGTCCCTTGTTTATCAAAATGACTTGATTCAGCATTAAATAACCCGAAAAGGGTTGATATGCCGTAAAACAAAAAAAACAATTGACGGCAACTTATTTAGTTAAAACATTGATATTGCAACTAAGTATGAAGTGTTTACCGGTTTAAAATATTACGGTCAAGTCACGCTGAAAGCACTAGTTATCGTTAGATTACCAAAGTTAAGCAGCAATGGGCTTAATACCTAATTGGGTGACCACTTGAACAACAGCAGGTACTGAAAGCAACCTGAGTCCCTTGTTTGTCAAAATGACTTGATTTAGCATTAAATGTCCCAAAAAGGTTGATATGCCGTAAAACAAAACAACCATGCTCTGTTTTCCATCGTCAACGTGTAAGACTGACGTTCAATACTGACATGCATGGCTATGATTCATATACATTCATATATTTATTTGACTCCCAACGAGGCCAAAATTATAACACAAAATTTCGTTTCATGTATGGTGCCTGCGCAGGAAACAAATCTCCCGCAGAGCGGTGCAAATAAATTGCTCAAATTCCGTCGGCATTCACCTTTTGTGGCGCCTCTGGTAATAAACACAGACCTTGCCCCTTTTAGGCAAGGGGTCATGTCGATGGATAAGATGCCCCAAAATTCAATAAATAATGTGAATTTTACCTATGGAGCTGTTATTAATTCTCACCTAGCGACGCGAACACCAGGTAAGTATATGATTTATATATAGGCCATGTTGTGGAATCTGTTGCGACTAACAGGACCTGTGGATATACGATATTATGATGATTTAATTATTACAATGTTTAATATGTTTTCTTAAGAAGTATTGCCAAATAGTTTAATATGTAAAAAGTATAATAATCTTCATTTGACTCTCTCTCTCTCTCTCTATCTCTCTCTCTCTCTCTCTCTCTCTCTCCATTTTTTCATTATGTTCGATTAAAACAAATTAATGTTTTTGCTTCCACGTGCTCACCCACCTCTTTCTTTCTCCTACTCTCTTTCTTTCTTCTTATATTTTTCTGTGTAACATGTCCTTTTACTTCCCTTTCTTTCTTTATGATAACAAAACGGAATTGTCCATTATTTAGCTGAGGGGACGACACTTATAAAAAATAATAATTCGGTGGATAAGCAACACCAGATAATCAGGAATACATTTTTTGCATTTCATGTTAGACAATTTGGACGGTCTCACTTTTAACCAGAGGATGTTACAAGATGACAACGGTCGTACAATTAAGAAACATTAGTATTAATATGTAGATATATTCAAGTAATGGAGCTACAGGTAGACAGTAGATAACTGTCTCCCTTGGGAAATGGGCTCATGGACAGTCATAAAAAGTGTGTTTGAACAGTTGAATTGTGAGGACCTAATTGACATGATCATGCGCTCTGCTTTTCCATTGACATCGATTCCGTGTAACCCTGACGTGTAATATTGACATATGATCTATATACATCTATATATTTATTTGATTATTCCCAATAAAAGCACCAATTCCCATCAAATCACAAAAGTTAAGCAGTGATTGGCCTGTTCAATACTAAATTGGGTGACTTAGCTGTTATTGCTCGAGTTCTTTGTTTATCAAAATGGCTTGATTCGGTATTAAATGATCCAGAAGGAGGTTTATATTACGTAAAACAAAACAACCAACTATCTATATATCTAATATCTATGGATAAATGGAAATATCTAAACAACGTGAGATTTATCATATAAAAAAGATATTAACGTAAGAAGTGTTGTATACTCTCTTTCCTTTCTTACTTCTATTCTTCTGTTTGTCTCTTCTAGCGTCTGGACTTCGTCTTGGGGACATCGTGTCTGGTCTTCCATTGGGGATTCCTCTTTATCAGAAGCACTGTGTCATTGGTAGTTTTTAGATAATAACACAAGACTTCGATTTAACTTAGATCATATTTTATTCTGAAATCCCCACCAGACTACCTGCGCAGATCGAGTCGGCCGCGTGCATAACACGACTTACCACTGTGGTGGTCTTTGGCCGATCTGACTAAAAATCTATTTCTAATCTAAACCGGAAGAAGGTTTTCTCCACCGTTCTCATAGTATCCACCGGAAGAATCAGGATGAGGTCAAGCCTTGTCATTCAAAGTCTTCAAGGTCGCCGGCTGAACTTATAACAGCCATTTTGATTTCTACGCTACTGTACATAAATATTAGGAATCTAATAATTATGTAACAGAAGTAGAGTAGAAAATCCAGAGCGTAAATATATCGGTTTATATCAAAATGGCCGACCAAGGTTTATGATGGCTATCAGTTATGAGAAAGATAAGAACGTTGCTGTGTATTGATCTGCGCAAGATCTGTTATTCGGTCGGATCAGATCAAGATGACAACATTGGTTCTATGATTTCTTTGCCGAAGATGTTAATAGAGAGACAAAATAAGAAGGTCAGAGACGCTTAGAACAAGTTCATTGTTCAATTAGCCTTTACAATGGTCAAAATTTGGCTTCGTCTCGATCTTTCGTCTTCCGTAATGAAATTGAAGCAGACACATAGATAGATATGAATAGATTTATACTTATAGAAATAGTGTAAGATACATTTATATGGATAGATACGAACAGAGATAGATATATATGAATAGACTGGGATAGACAGATAAATGTGAATAGACTGGGATAAACAGATAGATGTATGGGAATAATTCTTGCGTCAGTAAAAATGGAGAGATATAAAAACACAACTAGTTGGAAGTACAGAGGAAGACTTTATTAATCAACCGTTACCAAGGACGAGTCTAGATGCCAAGAACTTGGGTTTTTTTCTGCGCATGCCTGGAAGGCTCTTCCAGTCCTAAGCCCTCTGGGAGATTGTTATTTTTGTCTCTTTTTTATTTATTTATTTATTTTATTTTGTTTTATTTATTTTTACTTTGATTAATCTCCACAGATGTGAATATACTTGGATAGATATATAGATAGATATAGATCGATATATAGGAATTGACTGAGATAGATAGATAAATAGATATATATATATGAATAGGCAGAGATCGAGAGATATGAATAGGCAGAGATAGAGAGATAGATGGATAGATAGATATGAATAGACTGGAATAGATATATATGAATAGACTGAGATAGACAGATAGATATGAATTGACTGATAGATAGGAATAGACTGAGATAGATAGATACATATGAATACACTGAGATAAATAGATAGTGTATTCCTATTTATATATCTGAGATAGATAGATGGATAGATAGATAGATAGATAGATATGAATACACTGAGATGGATAGATAGATACATATGAATACACTGAGATAAATAGATAATGTATTCATATTTATATATCTGAGATAGATAGATGGATAGATAGATAGATAGATAGATAGATATGAATACACTGAGATAAGATGGATAGGTAGATATGAAGACACTGAGATAGATGAACGGACTTGGTTGGATAGATATAAATAGACTGAGATAGATAGATATATAGATAGATATGAACATACAGTGATAGAACATACTGAAAAATAAATTCCAGTTTTGTTTTTGTTTTAAAAAATTATTCATATATATATATATATATATATATATATATATGTTGAAAGAATGAATAAAGGAAAGAAAGTATAGAATGGATAATATAGGATATTTTAATCAATATTGCTTACACGTGTTTCGGTCAGGAGTTTATCCATGTGTACATTATTCAAACTATTATTATTTTTAAATAATCAAAAGAAATGAAACAATAATAATTTTTATTATTTAAAAATAATAATAGTTTGAATAATGTACACATGAATAAACACCTGACCGACACACGTGTAAGTAATATTGATTAAAATATCCTATATTATCCATTCTATACTTTCTTTCCTTTATTCATTCTTTCAACATACCGTCGGATTCACTTCCAGTTTCATTTTACACACACACACACACACACACACACACACACACACACACATATATAATGGCTGTGCTTATCAATCTAATTCAGTCGTTAATCAGTATTACTGAGATTATTCAATCTACTATTCTACTATATTCCGTTAATGAATGCTTTTAGTCAGTCGCATTATTTCCCTTTCTAACAAACTGTTCAGCTCTTCTCTTTCTGTTCAAATCAATAGACAACACTTGATTCAAATCGCACTCGACGCAAAAAAGAAAAATGATAAATAATAAACAATTGTTCCAACTTCCAATTCTTCTCAACAAATGTTCAGTTTAAGCGATTAAGTGTACGATTCATGAATTAAACAAAATTCATTAAGAAAATAAAAAGAAGATATTTATTGAATTGGTTCATTGAATTGAATACACCTACGCTCATTTGAAGGTATCTTATGTTTTGGCTGAGGCGAAGCAACACTCATTGAAAATGAATCCAGTTCTAAAGTGTGTACTTGATAGACAAAAAAACGAAAAGAATTCTACCGTCTCAGGTGCAGTTCCGTTTGAAGTGAGAGTTAGCTCAGTGGTAATGATTTGAATTAAGGATCAAGAGACGTGAGGTTATGAGGTTGCAAGAGGTTTTGTGTTTTAAGGTTTGAAGGTAGCTGGATATTCTTGTTGCGTGCTTTTAACCCCATTTCATTTGGTGGTCGCGCTGAAAAGGAAGGAATTCAAGGAACGAAAGGAAAGAGACAAAAACGGAAGGTGGTTTTATGACTTAGACTTTATTGACCGGTCGTAGCCGCCTGTGGCAAGGGAATATTTCCCTGGCCTGTAGGAGCGACTAGACCCAATTGAGGTCTAAACTCGAATGGCCGGGAGATTATTTTTGGGGTCGGTCCTTTTTCCAGCACATGCGTAGAGGGTTCTTCCGGTGAAAGCTCATGGGAGTTGGTTAATTTTTTTTTTTTTTTTTGATTTTATTTTAATCCCCACAATGTTCACTCTGGTTAATATGTCTTTTGACGGTTGTCATCATTCTTTCAGTTGAAGTGGATAGCCATGTGCACATAAATATATATATATATATAAGTATTTATATGTATATACATACATGTATGTATATATATATATATAATTAAATGGGGATATTATGATTTCACACTCATAACATGATAAGTGGTTGAGATGTCAAAAACCAGTGTATATATATATATATATATATATATATATATATATATATATGCGTGTGTTGTGTGTGTGTTGTATGCATGTGTGTGAGTGTTGTGTGTGTGTTGTGTATATATATGTGTTGTGTGTGTGTGTTGGGTATATATATGTGTCGTGCTTGCGTTGTAAGTATATATTGCGTGTGTATATGTGTTTTGTTTATATATATATATATATATAAATTGGAAAATGGAAGTGAAACCGACCACTATGTTGAAAAATGAATAAAGGAAAGAAAATAAATAATTTTTATCCATTCAACATTTTCTTTCCTTTAATCATTTTTCAACACACACACATATATATATAAACATGTGTATATGAGAATGTGTGTATATATATATATATATATATATATATATATATATATATATATGAGTGTGTGTGTGTATATATATATGAGTGTATATGAGTGTGTGTGTATATATATATGAGTGTGCATATATATATATGAGTGTGTATATGAGTGTGTGTGTATATATATATATGAGTGTGTATATGAGTGTGTGTGTATATATATATGTGTGTGTATATGAGTGTGTGTGTATATATATATGTGTGTGTGTATATGAGTGTGTGTGTATATATATATGAGTGTGTATATGAGTGTGTGTGTGTGTATATATATATGAGTGTGTATGAGTGTGTGTGTATATATATATGAGTGTGTATATGAGTGTGTGTGTGTGTGTATATATATATATGAGTGTATATGAGTGTGTGTGTGTATATATATATATGAGTGTATATGAGTGTGTGTATATATATATATATATGAGTGTATATGAGTGTGTGTGTGTGTATATATATATGAGTATGTATGTGAGTGTGTGTGTATATGTATGTGAGTGTGTGTGTATATATATGAGTGTGCATATGAGTGTATGTGTATATATATATTTGTGTATATATGTATGTGTGTGTATATATGAGTGTGTGTACATATATATACATGTGGGTGTATATGAGTGTGTGTATATATATATATATATATGTGTGTGTGTGTGTGTATGTGTGTGTGTGTGTGTGTATTAGTGTGTATATATATATAAAGTTAGTGTAGCGAATACATGAAGTCAACTATACTTGGTAACTGTCAGTTTTTCGCCTACGCAATTTTCAAATCAAGTTTAAAAATCAAATAAGCGAGAAACACACAGTTACCAAGCGTAGTTGATTATATATATATATATATATATATATATATATATATATATATATATATCATGTGTACACATGTGTGTATATATATAACGAGTGAATCTATCCCCTTTTCACTAGCGCTTAACCAGGGAGATTGTTTTTGGAGGTGGAGTGCCACAGTTGCCATTTGCTCCTGACTTTACCGCACAGATTCAAGCTGTACTGCTCACGCGCTGAGTTGGCGAGGGCCGTTATCGAACCCAGAACCTTTTGATTCCATGGCAGATATTCTACCGACTGAGCTGAACCGTGCAACAAATGAACGAATTAATCAACGTAAACAAGACTAGTAAACCCCAAATAATCAGCTTGTAGTATTAAACAACTTGGGCTTGTTAAAATACGCTACTGTTTTTGTTTTGTTATTGTTGTTGTTGTTGTTTAAGATGACAGTTGAATTTTTTTTGGACAAATAAGGCCACTTGGAAGCGACTAATCTAAAAGTTGTAAACTGTATTGTCTTTTAGTTTTGCCTCAATCAACGAAACGCCGAAGACGGGAATCAATTGTGTTTCTGCCGCTGCGAGACAACAACGACAATGTTTGAAGAAAATCAAATTAAGACTAATTACGACGACAAAATTCAATAAAAAACATCCATTAAATTAAATCAACAATCACGTGTAGGTGTATGGGTGGGGTGCGTGTGGTGAGGGCGTGTGCAGGCTATTTTTGTACACATTTCTGTTGCTTGAAGTTCGGATGATACACAAACTTGACTTTGTCTACATTACCCTAACTTAGATGTATATGCCCTATTACTGTTATCAAATCAAAAACATTATTTTCGCCCTGTCGGTGAGGCTTAGTATACCCTGCTTCCTCCCCCCGCCCCACCGACCCGCAAACACACACACCTGCAGAAGGGTAAGATATCCCCCGTGTATGAATCTAAACCACATCTGAGTGTTAGACTCCATTTCTGGAGAATTGGAGAGTGTGGAGTACCCCTTTTTTGTCATTACTCACGGTCTCACTTTCACCCAGATGTTGAGATCCCAACTATGAGTTAAATGGATCTGTTTAAAGATTATTTATATTTAATAGGACTGTGTGTTTTTCTCCGTCCATCTCTCTCTCTCTCTCTCTCTCTCTCTCTCTCTCTCTCTCTCTCTCTCTCTCTCTCTCTCTCTCTCTCTTATATATATATTTGGGAATAAAAGACCTTAAATATCATGGGTATCGTGGTTATGGACGATATTATACTGATATATTTTATTTAGCTAAATAAAATATATCAGTGGTCTGAAGAAGCTCGTGGACATACTCGCAAGTGGAAATAGTCCATAACCACGATACCCATGGTATTTAAGGCCTTTTATTCCCAAATAACTTTGCTCTGTTTACAATAATTAAACATTGAGCTCTCATACGGAACCTGAACTCTACAACAAACTACTGCTAGAGAATTAGGACCCGCCTAGAATCACCTTGTACCAAGAAACTTGGTACCGCACCAAAGTATATATATATATATATATATATATATCCAAGCAAAAATGGTATATCATTAGTAGATGTTTAGATGATAAATACACGTAGTGCTTCAATTTCGTGAATATAGCTATCTCCAATCCAATTTCCAATTGAATAATAATTTTGTGGGGTTGTGTCAGGCTGAATACCAAACTCTGTTCATATCTATTTATTTCATAATTCTTATTTCTTAAGCAGCTGGTGTCGCAAATGTAAGAGATGAAAAATGTAATATTCCGCATCTCTCTCTCTCTCTCTCTCTCTCTCTCTCTCTCTCTCTCTCTCTCTCTCTCTCTCATATTCACACACCAACTTCTTTTTTTTTTTAATGCTCAATAGTAACCAAACTAATATCTTCAAGTAAACATCACAAATAGAAACATGTAAATTGAGTGATGAACTACACGAAAACTGATTTCTCAACAGCAATGTTCTTTATCAGCTGCGTCGCTTTTTAGTCACGGATAAGAATTTTTTTTATCTTAATACCGCTCGGGAATTTCCAAAATTTGGTTCTCTACAATTATAGTCGAGCACGTTCTGAAAAAGTTATTTAAACTTATTATTCATTGCAGACTACTATATTCATTCTGTTTGATGTAATCCCCACAGTTTGAAATGGAAGGCTATTAACGATAATAGAACGTTAAGATTTTTTCATGGTTTTCGTTTCATTTTTCATTTGAAAATAACTTTAAGGATGAAGCATCATAACATCACGTCTTAACAACGAAACACCCGAACGTTGGCATGCTATCATTCATAAATAAATACATCCTCTTAATATTAGGGGACTTTTAACTGTTATACTTACATACCGTCGGTTTTATTTCTGTTCTTCTTTCGGTTAAATCGAAATTAACGGACCTAAATTCCACTATCGTATTTCATCTCGCCGAAAGAAAAAAAATGCCAAAAATCAGGGAATTAACCAAATTTAATGAAATTTTCAGTGTTGATATATTAATGAATAAAAGATATAATGTACCAATTATTTTATTCAAAAACTTTTACATTTTTCAGGTCAGTTAACTTTGAACCACGTATCTTTGAGAATCTGTGTTAATAACTAATGTATTATATCTTTTATTTATTAATATATCAACATGGGAAATTTCACTAAATTCAGTTAATTCCCTGATTTTTGGTATTTTTTTTTTTCTTTTGGCGGGGTGACATACGATGGTGGAATTTAGGTCCGTTAAGTTCGATTTAACCCTTCTTATATATATATATATATATATATATATATATATATATATTATATATCCTGAAGATCCTTTCGGTGAAACCTGGATTGTTAACTTATGTCACTGATTCCATTCCCTAAACCGTCTTTACAAATACTTTACAACATTTATCATCCCGACTCATTCGGGTTTTTTTTTTAATCTTTTTCCAACAGTCAAAACTATGACTCGTTCAGTTTTCCTTTCTGATTGTTTGTTTTTGTTTTTTTTGTTGTTGTTTTTTTTTTTTTTTTTTTTCTTATTCCGTTGAGTTTTCTATAAACTTCTATATATGGTAGCGTACACACAAAGCCAACGGCGCCAGGTAATTCAGTTTCTCGCCTATGCGAATTTCAAACGAGGTCCTTGTTTTGAAAATCTCATAGGCGAAAACTGACTGTTACCAAGCGCCGTTGACTTTATGTCTACGTTTCCCTAACTTAGATATATATGTTCTATCACTGATATTGAGCATTCTTTATAAATACTAGCAAAAAACACTCTCTGGGTGGTGTAGAAATTAATTTTTGAAAGATATTGCCTGAGGGGGCAGTTCTATGTTAGAGGGTTTGTATAAGTAAGTAAAATCATCAAATTTATTAAACGAGTAAAAAAAAAAAAAAAAAAACAATTTGAAATGGAAACTTAGTTCTGTCTCCCTCAAATAAAAAAATGTTGCGTGCATCTATTTATTATTGATTAAATCATTATTTTGAATGTTTTACGCATACAGTTTACTCAAAATCGTATATATTTATTTATTTGTAGACATTTTAGTAACTAAAATGTGTACAAATAAATAAATATATACGATTATATACCTCTTGTTACCGGAAAAAGGGCGAGACTAAAAAATATTTTTAAAACTGATTACAGGGTTGTTATATATATATATATATATATATTATTATTATTATTATTATTATTAAGAAATGACGTAGTTTCGGTTACGGATAAATTGAGACCGAATCTACATTATCAATAGATTGCAAACCTACACACACGTGTTGGTGGGTGCTATATTTATAACTAAAGATTACTCAATATTATTATTCAGATAAAAGTAAGTTTCAGTCATTTCCTTCATTTTTTTTTTTTTTAACAGTTACATTTTAGTCTCAAAAATGATATATCAGCAATTGATTGTAAATCGCCATTTTTTTTCTAGTTACTAAAGAAATAGAGCAGATGTATGAATTATAGATAGTTGAAAACATGGTTTTAGATGTAAATGTTCGCTATGAAAATAATGATTGAAATTTACTCTTATCTCGATGGTGAATGTAAGTATTGCATTTTATAAGCATTTTTTTTTGTATATTACCTCAGTATAGCAGGATATTCTGGATAAATACCGCATTTTCTTACCATAACTACGGAAAAAGTCATTTCCTAATACATTTTATAGTACAAATCATTTTAATGTTTTTTTTAGTAAAAATCATTTTCAATGCATTTTCATGGGAAAAATTATTTTCGATGATTCTTATTGTAAAAATCATTTTCTTAATACATTTTTATGGTAAAAATCATTAGCAATGTCTTGTTTTGTTTTTTTTTATAGTAAAAAAAATCATTTCCAATGCATTTTCTTAGTAAAAATGATTTTCAATATCTTTTTATTGTAAAATCATTGCGTAGTACATCTTTTATAGTAAAAAAAAAAATTTCGTAATACATTTTTATAGTAAAAATAATTAGAAATGTTTTTTGTTTTTTTTATAGTAAAAATCATTTTCAATGATCTTTATAGTAAAAATCATTCCGTGATACATTTTTATAATAAAAATTATTTCCAATACATTTTCACAGTAATGATAATTTCCAATGCATTTTAAGTTTGCTTGAAAACCAAAATGAAAGAAAAAAATTAAAATTTGCTTCATATAATAATTTATTTCAACTGCAACAAGCTTAGCTCGTAACAACATCTGCAGACATAGAAGAAAAACATATATACGAGGGTCTTTCAATAAATATGGGGAATTTTTCAAAAAAGCAAAATATTTCATTTTTATTTCAGAATTCTAGTTCTAAAAATGATGTATCGGCAATCGGTCGTAAGTTGCCATCTGCTACGTGATTGAAGGAGGGAAAGACTAAAGAAATATAGCGGGTAGGTGAGTTGTAGCCTGGTTTTTAAAATATAAATGTTCAGTAAAAAAACAAATAAGATAATGAAATGATACTCTTATCTCGTTGGAGGTGCACTTAACTTTAACACTAATAGAC
>CM042167.1:23422742-23465242 GCA_023376005.1 Doryteuthis pealeii | reverse complement strand
AAGCTCAGATGTGCCACAAGGCCTGAAGTATGATGTGACTAGTGAGAATCGAACTCACTATCAATGGTCTGCTAATTTAGCTCGCTAACCTACTCGAGGTGCCAGAAAAAAACGTATAAGTAATTGACAGGACTTAACCTTTTACTAACCTTGTAGTTTGTCTTTGATTGGCAAGAGACAAGCGTGAAAACAGAAAAATCGTTAGAAAGCAAGTTTTGGCTAGGTGACTGAACGGAACAGATGCAAATGGCGTCTGTCGTACGTAGGCCATTTCTCCACGCGTGTTGTTCTTACTTAGATTGAATAAAGATGTCTAAAAATCCATACAAAGTCTTGTGTTCATTAATAAAAACAGCAACGGACACCTAAGATGAGAAATCCCAAGAAGAACAGATAGAAGCCAGCCCAGATAGCAAATAGACAACCCGCAACCAACCAGCTAAGAAGAAGATACGTATTATAAGATGGTAAGAGAAGAAAATGACTATACGTTTCGATTTTCTTATAAAAAATAAAGCCGGCCTATTGTCGGTATCAGCCGGTCAGCGAAGGAGTCTATCCTCTTTTCACAAACGCGAGACCAGGGAAATTGATTTTGCGTCTGAGGTGGATCGCCACACCCACCATCAGTTCCTCACTTTACCGCAAAAAAATCCAAGCTGTGCTACGCATGCGTTGAGTTGGCGAGGACTGGTAACGAACCCGAAGCCTTATGGTCCTTAGGCGGATTCTGTACCGACCGAGTTAAATCGTTATACTCTATTGAAAATTCTGAGATTCCAGCCGTGGAAAACCCGGAAAAGGCCGAATACTGACCTTAACTCTCTCTCTCTCTCTCTCTCTCTCTCTCTCTCTCTCTCTCTCTCTCTCTCTCTCTCTCTCTCCTTTTCTTTTCTTTTCTTTTCTTTTCATAAGTAGGCTCTTGTAACTATCCTCCGGGCGAAAACAACAACAAAACATGACTGACAAATTACTGGAAATATGACTATTTACAAAGTTTATCTGAATATATCAGGAATTAGAGTCGCCATTGGCCATTACGGGTCTGACGGCTCTGGTCAGAACATGATACAAGCATTAATGACAAAATACAGCAATTAGATGTATAATATAAATTCATTGCTAATGATTAAACGATATAAATGAATTGAAAATCGGGAAAATAGGGATTGTCAGTGGCTAGCATTTAAAGCAAGTGTTACTTGAAGAATAGGTCTATTATATGTACTAGTTAAAATATGCGCACTCCGCCTGGCGCAAGATTTACAATTTCATTACATATAGATCCTCCAAAAATAACCAAAATATCTTCCGTAGTTCACAATCTTAATATTACAAATAAAACAAACACGTAACTTTTTTTTTAATTCATTTTAATTTTACGTTGGGCATTTAAGCGATGCAAGACCATTTGGAATGTTTGATTTTTTTAAATTGGGTGAAATAAAATAAGAAATCTGCGATTGAGCGACACCAAATAATCTATATATATACATTTTTGCATTGCAGCTTGGACAATTTGGAAGGTTTTATTTTAACCAGAGGGTGTTTCAGGATGATAAATGTTGGAAAATTAAGGAACAAGCGTATTAATATATGGATAATGCAACAGCAAAATATAAAGAAAATCGACTAGAATTTATTGATTAGTTGGTTGGATTTCATTGCATGTCAACCCTTGTTGGGTTATTTTATGCCGAAGACATTTTGTTTTATTCATTCTTGTTGGGTATTCAATTTTTTTTTTCAAACTCATTTTAAACACGTTTTAAATCATTTTGTTATCTATTTAACCCATAGATATTACTCTAACAGATACTACCACTCCGAGTTAGAGTGGACTTGGGAGTAATGGCGATGAAGGGGTACTCTACACTCTTCAGAGCTCCAAAATTGGAACCTCACCACTAGATACAGTTTAACATCATATCTAGGACACTAAGACCCTCACTCACCGCCTTCTAGCACATATAATAAAAATGGCTAAAGGTTTGCCATAAGAGCAATATAATCGGGACAATCGTATAAGTGCTATGGCTTGACGTGACCGGCTTTTGATCAGAAGGGCCCCTCTTATTGCCTATCTAACCCAATTAAGTGTTAAAGTAGAGTGTTGCATGTCATGGACTGCTTAACCACCGGGATTCCGTCCTTAAGCATCACGAGTCGTTACCTACGCTTAAAAGGTGGCCCCATTGCAGGTGGGGTGGGTTCTTACCCCTCTATAAAGGTGTAATCGGCGTATTCAATCGCTCCATATTTACATAACTATATCATTCTGTTCATCTATCTATCTCTATATATATATATATATATATATATATATATATATATATAATCTATTGGGTAGTGTATTCGTTATGCGGCATGAAACCATATTAAGAACACCAACATAATGTATTTATTTCCAAAAACTAAGCTTCTCAACTTGATCTTTCATGGGATGAGGAGAAGGAGGATGATGGAGTTCGTCCTTGGATTCTGCGGTTGTGAAGTCGTTGGGTGTGGCTGGGGGGTTGGTGAGTAGACATATTGACCCCGATCGGGAAAATAAAAGATCATTATCTCAACAGAGATCAATACAATACATTACACACACACACGCATATATATATATATATATATATATATATATATATAATTATGTATCAATATTTATTAAATTTAGCTTAGGTCGCAGGCATGGGGCACAGAACTGGGATCGAACTCATTGCAGTCGTAATATTGTGGAGGATTTGCCAACTATTAGACCACAGCAAGGCGTAATCCGATATTGGAAAAGGATAGCATTGTGCAGCATTTGCGTTTGTGGATAAGATTAAAGGAATACTACTCTGTGGTCAGGGCTTGAATGGATTTGAAAGGATTTGAAATACTGGATTTTATGTGAATTTTAGTAGGGGATATAAAACCACCACAGTCTCAATTCACATCTATCTAATCTGGTTCATCTATCAGTCTATCTATCTCATTAATTTCATATATCTATCCCATTCAGTTTATATATCTACTCATATGTATTTATCACATTCTTTTCATTTACTTGTCAATCTATCTATCTATCTATCTATCTATATATATATATATATATATATATATATATATATATATATAAACTGCACTGATGAGAGGTGATACCTCGAAACACGTGTCTGTAGTTTACTATATATATATATATATATATTAGCGTTCCTCATAATTTCCAACATCAAAAGAACGCTAGTTTTTCATTCAACATTGTTTAAATAGATTGACCGACAAAACAAAAGACTCTCACAGTCTTCTTATTCTCTGTGATAAATTTATTTTTCCTCAAATTAACAAAAGCCCTGATGAAGATCTATTGAAACAGATCGAAACACTGCAGCGTTGGCGAAATAAACATCCCTCGTTTTTATGAACTTGTGTTTTTTCAATTTTTCACTGTATTACACACACACATACACACACACACACACACACACACACACACACATATATATATATATATATATATATATATATATATATATGTCGACGGAGTGGCCTATTGTCGGTATCAGCCAAACTCGAGGGAGTCTATCCCCTTTTCACTAACGCTTGACCAGGGAGACTGTTTTTGCGTCTGATATGTAGCGCGACACCTACCATCAGCTCCCCACTTTACCGCACAGATCTCTGTGCTATTCATACACTGAGTTGGCAAGTGTCGGTATTGAACCCGGAATCTTGTGGTTCCGAGCCGGATGATCTACCGACTGGGCTAAGCCGGCTATATATCAGTCGGTAGACCATCCGGCTCGGAACATATATATATATATATATCCCATTCCTTTTATCTATCTCATTCTGTTTATATATCTATTTATTTATTTATCTCATTATGGTCATCTATCCATCTATTTATCTATCTCATTCTGTTAATCTCTCATTCTACTCATCTATCTCATTGTTCATTTATCTAAATCTTCAAATATTGATAACTCATCTTTATTTTTCACATCTATTTAGTTTTTTCACATATGACATAATGAAATGGACTCGTCGCCCCGAGTTCAAATCCTGGACGCGGTAACTGCATTTTCACTTAGCGCTAATATCCTTGGGAAAGGTATTAATCCTACTCTCCCTCCAGCTATGGGTAAATAGTAGAGTAGATTGGACTCTTTAACCTTGGCTAGGTAACCAGTCTAGGAGAAGGAAAACTCTGAATTTAAACCTGTTAAACTCCGCTTAAGAAATTGACCTTGTGTCACATCCTTGGGTTTGGTAAATATATATAACATAATGACAAAGATACATGAACAGATTGAGATATATACATAGATTGAGATTGATAGATACATAGATAGATGAAGAGATAGATGAGCAGAATTAGATTGAGAAAGATAGATGAACAAAATTAGATTGATACATATATGAATAGAAAAAAATTGATACATCGATGAAGAGATAGATACATATATAGATGTACAGATTCAGATAGACAGATATATCGATGAACAGAATGAGATACATACATACATACATCGATGAAAATAATTAGATAGATACATAGATAGATGAACACTTTAAGATAGATAGATCTAAAGGTTTTGTATATTACTGGTTGGCTGGTTTGTTTTACGGCACATCAATCCCTTTCGGGTTATTTAATGCCTAATCAAGTCCTTTCGATGAACAAAGGAACCAGGTTGCATACAGTACCTGCTACATTATTCTGATATGTTCTTAATATAGTTTCATGTTGCATAAAGAGAACACTCGTTTATCGATCACAATTTTCCATCTTTAGAAAAAATCGATTGATTTTTATGCGATCGATATCTGTGCATTTTTTTTCGTACAAAAGATGTTGGCATTTCCCTCGGCACTTTTGAAGTTCCCTTCGTTATTTTGGTGATCTGGCCGTAAGTACTTACAAAGTCCTAACACGTCTGGTTTTGATTGATTGATTGGTTGAATTTTACGGCATGTCAACCCGACTGGGTTATTTTATGCCTAGAGGTTAGGGAATCACGTTAATTGTACGTTCATCGCCCTGTCGGTTGGGGTAGTAGAATACACCAACGGCACCTCTGCAGAAGTGTAAACACCACCCCCACCCCCCAATGGGGCAACCTGTTGGCCGTGTGTGGCGATCCATGATGCTTAAGAATAAAACCCTGGTGGCTGAGCAGTCCATTACATGCAACACTCCCCTTTCGCATTTACTTAGGCTAGATGGGGGGGGGGGTCGGAGAGACCCACTCCGATAAATCGACTAGTTATATCAAGCCCTATCATCTATATGTTACTTTCGTTTTTTCGTTGATTTGACCGTAAATACTTACTTAGTCTTACTCCATCTGTTTTGATTGACTGCTTGATTGATTTGTCAACCCGTATGGGTTATTTTAGGACTAGAGGTTAGGGAATCGCGTTCATTGTATGTTCATATTTATATTTCTTTGTGCCGTTGTTTCTAAAGAGTTTTTCGCACACAGTTATATATCAAAATGGACCGGTTTAGCTTAGTCGGTAGAATACCCGCCTAGAAATTATGAGGTTCCGGGTTCGATACTGGTCCTTGCCAACTCGGCGCATCAGTAGCATAGATTAGGTAATCTTAACCGTGGGGTAGAGAGGGGAGCTGACGATAGGTTTGGCGCTCCACCTCAACAAAAACAATCTCCCTGGTCTAACACTAGCAAAATGGGATAGACTCCCTCGCTGTCTGGCTTGTACCGACAAACTTTACTCTTACTTTATATATCAAATATTACTAATACAAACATTTTGCGAACAGATCTATTTGACTCTTATATGAGACCCTAAAAGATTTCACCGCTCCTGGTCAGAGTTGACATGGGTATAATGGTGATGAGGAGACACTACACATTCCTTAGAAGTCCAGAACTGAAACCTCACCACCAGATACAATTTAGTGTGCCAAGCCACGATATATTGGTGGGTCTTACACCCCTGTAGTAGATACAGTAAGTGTAGTGTCCTGGGTATGACGTTAAACTGCATCTAATGGTGAAATTTTAATTCTGGAGCTCTGGGGAGTGTGGAGCACCCCTTCATCGCCATTTCTCTTTAGTCCACTCTGACCCGGAGTGATATTATCTGATATTGTCCCATCTATGGGTTGAATAGTTCAAAATGAGTTTTAAAAATGTGTTAAAAAAGAATTGACTTTTAAAAAAATTGAACATACATCAAAATGAAGCTGGTCCTCTGTGGATCACATCCCTTCTTCTCTACATAGTCACCGTTCTCTCAATAGCAATGTTCCACCTTCGAATGAGAGTTTGTATCTCCGCCCCGTAAAATTCTGTTGACTGTTTTTTGAGCAATTTCTTCACTATAAATTTCACTTCTTCGTCACTGGAATAATATTTGTCTCTCAAACCCTTTTTCATGGGGCCGAAGAGATGATAGTCTGAAGGCGCTAAATCAGGCGAGTATGGAGGATGCGGTAAAGTTGTCCACCCGAATGGTGCGATTTTCTCTTTTGGTGCTTGTGTGTGGTCGAGCATTGTCACGCAGAAGGAGGACATTGTCGATTGGCAAGTTGGGTCTTACTCTTCGGATTCTTGCACTGAACCTAGTTAGGGTCTCAATGTAGGTCTTAGTTTTATAAAAGAAATTTCACATGAAATGAAGAAAATGGCATTAATTTTTGACTCATCCTCGTACAATATAGACAATTTCTCGGGTCTACTGCAGGCCCTGATACCTTGATTGTACCTCCTGCAGAAGAGAAAATCCACCCCAAAAATTGACACTAAACTGCATCTGATGGTGAGACTACAGTTCTGGAGTTATAGGGAATATGGGGTACTCTTTCATTGCATTCATTCCCAAGTCCACTCTAACCCGAAGTTATAGTACGTGTTAGAATCCAATCTATGTGTCGAATTGATGTTTGCAAATTATTTGTATTACACAGGAATACTAAATATCATATAACTGTGTGCAAAAAAAATTAAGAAACAAGATACAAAAATGTAAATATAAACGTACAATGTAGACAATTCCCTCGACACAAAATAACCCAAGACGGGTTGATATACCGTTAAAATCTATCAGTCAACTGATCGGGTTTACTGCTTCTTTCGAAAGTGAGGCTGTCTTTTATTGCTGTCGGACGCAATATTTCTGAAAAAGTGTATTACTTCTTTGGGTCTTTGATATTGTCAAAGAACGTTTCCACCGATCCCTTCAATGGCCTTCCCTTGATCTACTACCTCTAAAGAAGACAAAAAGAGGTTTTCTCTTTTTATGGCAGTGTAAAACAAAAGGTCAGGAATTGATTAGCAGAGAGCATCTCAGGAAAGTGAAGGTGAACAAAGTGACATAAATCGGCTTATCTACCGATTGCATAAGTCAAACAAGTACAAGTTGCAAATATCACGTGACTTACTTAATTCGGAAAAGAACGTGTTTGGAAAATGTAAAAAGAAGAAAGATCCGAGAATAGCTCAAAGTAAAAAAGCTTGGATAAGCTGCACTCATAACAGGAAAGAATATCTATTAATAATGGAAAGTAGGTCTAGAGTTGTCTGTAACCGAAACTACGTCACTGCTTACGTCACATTATCCCAAATCGTCATAACATAAAATAAATACACTCAAAATCTGATCATGCAACCGTAGACGTTCCCTATTGTTTGTTAAAACAAGTTTTAATAAATTCATGCCTTGTTTATATATTTATGTATAGTTTGTTTTATTTTAATATATATGTTTAGTTATCAGAAAAAAGTTTCCATTTTAAATGGTTTTATTTTTTATTTTTTTTACTCTTTTAATAAATCTTATGATTTTACTTTCTTATAGTACAAACTCTCTGACATTATCTGATTATCTGCTGTTATTTATCCGTTGAATTCTTATTACTTATGAGTTTAGTCACCTCAGCCAAATAATGGACCATTCCGTTTTTATTATAAAGAAAGAAGGTTAAGAAATAGGACACACTACACAAAAATATAGTAAAAAAAAGAAAAAGAAAGATACATAATTTCCATTATGATAAGATATAAATATGGTAGGTTAATATTCTTTAAGAAATTGAGTTGATTTTGTCTAATGGATCAAGATGAAGAAAATATTCTAGTAATCAGAATTAGATGAAAAAGTAGCGAATCTTCTTCCGTTCGTTCGTCTAATGTCAGTTGATAAGTGAAGATGTTAAAGGAAGCGATGTATATCGGCTTATCTGCTGGTTGTATAAGACAAAGTATAATGCAGATTTCAACACCATGTGATTTTCTTTTACTCAACTAAGAAGGTATTTCGAGAATATAACAAAGAAACAGACATGAGAATATCTCGGCGTAAAAGGTTGAAACAAACTAATATTAGAAAAAAAGTGTGTGTGTGTGTGTGTGTGTGTGTGTGTGAGAGAGAGAGAGAGAGAGAGAGAGAGAGAGAGAGTGTGTGTGTGTGTGTGTGTCTGTCTGTCTGTCTGTCTGTCTGCATGCCTTTCTGAAAGAGGAAGACACAGAGAGAATACAGTACAGAAAATCAGTGTGACGTTTCACTGTAGGGGTCGTTTGTTCAGAATGAATTTCTGATTGCACAAAAATTAAATTAACACGTAACAATGTGTGTGTGTGTGTGTGTGTGTGTGTGTCTGTGTGTGTCTGTGTGTGTGTGTCTGTGTGTAGTGTAGTGTAGTGTATTTCGTGACTGTAACAAAGAAACAGACATAAGAACATCTCGACGTAAAAAGTTGGAACAAACTTGACTAATATCAGAATATATATATATATAATATATATATATATAAAGTTATCTGATATTTGTCAAGTTTGTTCCAACCTTTTACGTTGTGATGTTCTTATATATGTTTGTTTGTTATATGTATAAAGAAAAAACACTTTTTAAGAGAAATCTTTTTTTTTAACAAAATTATTTTTACTGGACTCTTTCGAAGCATGAAATAAATATACGTAAAAATATTAAGAAATTGAAAAATCAAAACAAAGATTAACGGATATCTTACATTTTCTGTGTATAAATGATTAGAATAAATATTGTAGCTAATTCTGTCTGTTGAATTTCCGGTTTAGATGTAATTTAAGTTATATCTAAATTAAAGATGATAAATGTCAACTGAAAATTTTACAAAAACTTTTAGTTGTTAAAATAAAAGACTATTATCAATTATTGATTAAAAAAAGAATATATTGGTTATTTATTCAAATTTAAACTAATAAATAATTAGAGAAACATCTTTAATAGTATATAAATTATAATTTGTTTTAAATCAAATCCTGTACGGGACAGATAAATAAATTAATAAATCATGTAAAAATGTTTTATTATATTTCCTTTATCAGATGGGATGATTATAGAGAAACTCCCTATTTTAAAAATCTTATAATTTATTTCTGAATCATTTTTACAAAAAAAAATGAATATGAGAAGAAGACACATAACATGATTTTTTATCTAAAATTCTATATGTACACCAGCATTCGCCTCCAGCCTCTCAAGCCACTCGGAAATCGCATCAACTGATTTTTTAATATTCTCCCAAGCATTGCCAACTAGACAGCTTTCATCTTGCAGCATATGGAGATACCTTTCGGCATTCATGATATTGCGATGGATGAAAGAACACACAATCCTAGTAATTCAATAAGATAATTCTTGGGCAGAAATAAATTATAAATAGTTTAAAATGGGTAGTTATTTTTCAATCACCATATATATATATATATATATATATATATATATATATATATATATATATAATTTTTTGTTATTAATATTGTAGAAATGATTATAAAGTGCTCAATTATTTCTTTAAGAGCTGTATTTATAAATATAAATATATATATATATATATATGTATTATTATGTATAAAATTTGTTCTTGTGAACGTTATTTTTTTTGTGTATTATGAAGCATGAAAAAAAAAACAGAACAAAAACAAAACAAAACAAAAAAAAACAGAATTTTAATATCCAGCTGTTGTTCTGTCCCTGGTTTGATTAATTCCGATATTTCGGGTGAAATTTCACCCTTTGTCAAGGTATAAAGACTGTGGGGGTAAAAGTGAAATCCAGTATATGGGAAGAAAAATTGAATTGCTTATATATATATATATATATATATATATGAATAAGATATAATGAAAAAACAAACGATGTTTACAACTGAAATAGGCTCATCAGAAGAGAAAGTGTGCAAACCGTTTCGGGGCCAATTCTCTTGACGGTTTTAAAAAGCAACACTCGGCCCATCCTCAACTAATATGAGGACCCTATTGCATTATAATGTATCAACCGCACGTGGGTCGGTCATCAACAAAAACAAGACGGGAAAAAGACCGTTAGTAAAAACAGAACGCTGCTAGTCAAACGTTGGAATTAATCAAAAAAAAAAAAAAAAATTGAAAATGAGATTCATTTTATTTTAAAATAAAATTCATTTTATTTTTAAATAAAATTCATATCATTTTTAATGCAGACAGCACAATTTTTTTTTTTTTTTTTTTATTAATTCCAACGTTTGACTAGCAGCGTTCTGTTTTTACTAACGGTCTTTTTCCCGTCTTGTTTTTGTTGATGACCGACCCACGTGCGGTTGATACATTATAATGCAATAGGGTCCTCATATTAGTTGAGGATGGGCCGAGTGTTGCTTTTTAAAACCGTCAAGAGAATTGGCCCCGAAACGGTTTGCACACTTTCTCTTCTGATGAGCCTATTTCAGTTGTAAACATCGTTTGTTTTTTCATTATATCTTATTCATACTGTCGGATTAATTTCCATTTTATTTTCATATATATATATATATATATATATATATATATATAATCAGGGAGAATAGAAATAAATCTGATGGAATGTAAATATACAGAATATGAAAAAACAAGGTATTCAAAAGATGTTTTTATTATAGTTTTAAGAATTAGCAACGATAAACGTTTCGGTTTTTTTGTTTGTTTTTTTTTTGTTTTTTTCTTTTTTATTAAATCATCATTAAAGCATTGTTAATGTGATGTATCTTTTGAATAATATTCTATCCATGTAAAAATGAATAAAATCATTGCATATTCATCTATAATCGGAACTATAGACAGTTGATCTTAATCTTGTCTATGACCTCTATCCTCCATTCGTCCATAACCTATTTCAACTAAACTGGTCCTCCAATTCGTCTACAATTGAAAATATAGACTGTCGATGTTTCTCCTGTCTATGTTTTCCAACCTCCATTGGTTCCTAATCTCTTCTTACTAAATTAGTCTTCCAGTCCCTCTACAGTTGATGTTATTCCTGTCTTTGGCCTCCAGTCTTCAGTCACCCCTAATCTCTTTCATGCAAAGTCGACTTTTTTTTTATTCTACGTTAAAAAAAGATGTAGTGGGGGGTGAAAGTGAGTGAGATAGAGAAAAAGAGAGGCTATGCTTTTTTTTCCTTGCGGTGTAATCCAACTTCTGATATTCAAAATGTTATTTCCTCCACAGCCTCCATCCAACTGTTCTTTTCGTCTGGGTTATAGTGTACAACCATTTGGGGAATGTTACTAATATATTTTAACCAAAACCTATAAAAATAAACAAAAAACTTTTGAAAACGTGGACAAGAAAGTCTTTTTTTTTTAGCATTAAAACGAAAAGGATTTTAAAATTTAAAAATGAAAAAATAATACAAATGCAAAATAGCACACAGGAGATTATATTATTTGAATCGTATTTTACGTATAAATAGCATTAGATTACGGAAATTCCCGAAGTAACCTAATACTAATCCTAACCTTAAAACTGACCCAACTCTTACCCTAATCCTAATCCTTGTGTCTCAAAGATTTCTGCTATTTCTGTGAAATGTAATAAAATGTAATGCTTTTTATACGTAATTTAATGATATTATCACTTGCGTGCTATTCTGCATTAGTGCCAAAAAAGAAATAAAAAGAATCAATTTTTTAGTATAAAATAAAAAATAATCAACAGGGCTAACTTTACAGAAAATGTAATGTTAGCAAGCTAGGTTAGCAGACCATTATTAGCGAGTTTGATTCTCACTGGGTGTCATGTAATGCTGACCTTATCATTAACTGAGCTTAGCTTAGCTTTTTACAGAAAAAAAATCTTTTTAAAGTAAGCCTTTTATAGCAAAAGGAATAGCAATTTTTTTTCGTATAAAGTAACCAATAGAAATTTTAATAATTCCGTATTAATATTTTTTTTAAATCTTCAGTGTAACTTGAAAGAGGGTATAAGTGCACAATAGCCCGCAAGAGATATCATCAGAATCGCATTTTACGTATAAGTAGCATTAGATGTCGGAAACTCCCGAAATAGAGTGACGCTATAATTTTTTTTTTTCTAAAAGAACGCTTGAAAAAATCAAAATAAAAACAATGTTATAAAAATGAATTTCTCGAATTTAATTTTCCAATTTTTCATCTTCCGTAGAAGAGTGTATAGATTTTTGTAAAAAGAGAGGGGTCTTCTACGGGAGATATTTTTGTATTAATTGTGAGGGTTCATCGTGCAAATTATTTATCAATAACCCCCGAATTATTGGTGAACCAGGGCACACGGTTGAAATAGACGAGACTTTGTTCATCAGAAGAAAATACAATGTCAGCTTCTTTCTTTACCGAACAGATCCCTGTGCTACTCATACACTGAGTTGACGAGAACCGATATCGAACTAGGAACCTTGTGGTTTCTAGCCGAACGCTCTACCGACTGAGCTAAAATGATATTATCTCATGCGCGCTATTCTGCATTTGTACAGAAAAGAAAATGATTTTTAAAATGAATTGAATGAATGATCATAAATAGAAAATTGCTAAAAATAATTTGTAAAAATCGCGATTTTTGTGATGGACGCATTTCCAAAGTCACGAAACGCTCGGTTATTCGAAAACAAAATGTATAGCGACGACAATCTTCAATTAAAAATATACGAATATTAAAAAAAGAGAAAGAAAACATAAGAAAACGCCCTTACTAAGGATCATTTTTATTTTTATAATGTGTGTTTTATTTTATTCATTGCATTTCGTTGAGGATTTCTTTTTCTTTTACTTGTAAATAAAATTTAATAATTTCCCTCTCCTTCACAATTATGTAAATATAGGATGAGGTTAGACTAGGTGTCATCAAAGATGACGTCATAGATGTATTTTACAAAATCAATTTAACCCCACTGATTGAAAAAAGATTTACCAAATATCAGGGAATTATTTGATCTTTAATAATCGGTGTTGATTCATCAATTTTATAATGCATCAGTTATTTTACTTAAAAACTTTCTGATTTTTTTTCAGATCACTTAAATTTGACCCCCTTTATTTAGGGTTGGGGGAAAAAGTCAGTGGGGGTTTTATAAAAGTGAAACTAATTACAGTATAGATAAAAAGACAAAAGATCGAAGGTAAGATTTTGGGAGAAAATAAGTACCGAAAATCAGAAATTTAAATATTTTTTTAAAAACTACAAAAAACGTTTTCGATTTTTTAATATTTTTTACTCTGTTGTTCTTTATTAAATATGATATTCTTTTAGATTATCAGTGAAAAAATTATACATCGATGTTTGTTCTGTTTAAAAGTGTGGGAGCCTAACTTACATAACTATACTAAATTACGCTTGTTATTAAATATTTGTTTTTAAAATCTAAAAATATGAAATGTAAAACTTAAAATTAGGTGATTTATATTTTAAATCAATTTTAATTGATTTAAAACACGATATAAGAATTTAAGTATGGATGATGAAAAGTAAGAGATTTATGAATAACTTCCATTGGTTTATAATTTTTACGTTGATTTAAAATATTTCTGCTAATGACCAGTGAAGCATAAATGTTCTATTTTAGAGGCAATGAAGGATGTGTAAATTATTACTAGCTGAAATATAAAATAATTAAAATGGGACTTTGATTTATTTCAACATCTAAAATAATCAATACAATAAATTGAATTGAATAAATTAAAAGTAATTCAATTAATTAATAAAATGAAATAAATTAAATTAATGACTGGTACGTTTTGATGACTAGTGCAGAGGTTTTTCAGAATAAAAGTAATTTTGTAGTAAAAATATTATGATTGTGTGTTTTTGATGAGTAAATTGATCTAATTAAGTTAAAGATCGGATAGTGATGACCAGCCTTCTCCGCCTATTTTTGCGGCCTTCAGTCAAATTTTTAGTATTCTTATAATTCAATAAATACTGAAAAGTTAGAAAATATTATCGCCAAACCTTTTTGTATGAAGTAACTAATGAAAATCTAAATATTTCTGTAATTATAGAAAAAAGAACAGTAACTAAAAAGAGATTTTAAAAATTAATAAAATGATTTATGATAAATAGAAAAACTGATACTAATGCAGAATAGCGCGCAAAAGATAAAAACATTAGATTACGTATAAAAAGCATTGGATTTAGTAGTATTCTACTATGATGTACTGAAATCCAATGCTTTTTATATGTAATCTAATGTTTTTATCTGTTGCGCGATATTCTGCATTAGTACCCTGATTGTTTTTATTTCAATTTTTTCAAGCGTTCTTTTTTAGAAAAAAAATTATAGCGTCTCTCTACTTCGGAAGTTTCCAACATCCAATGCTATTTATACGTAAAATGCGATTCTAATGATGTTTCTTGCGGGCTATTGTGCATTTGTACGGAAAGACTTAATGTGAAGCAACAAGTAATATAAACTCGAAATATAACTTTTGTATACTTATTTTTATGAATAAATGAATAAAGTAATTTCCCTTATATAAATAAAAAAACTATGAGTAAATAAAAATTTGTTTTCAATCAACAACTATAAAATCAGCGCAATTGTTGTTTTATTTAGTTTTTTTGTTTTTTTTTCTCAAATTTTTCACAAAAAATGTAACAAAAAAACTAAGTATTTCAGGGTAAAAATGCAGAATAGCGCGCAAGATATAACATCATTAGAATCGCATTTTACGTAAAAAAATAGTATTAGATTACGGAAACTCCTGAAGTAGCCTAACCCTAACACTGACACTAACCCTAACACTAACCCTAAAACTAACCCTAACCCTTACTCTTACTCTAACACTAATCCTAGCGTCTCAAAAGTTTCGGGTATTTCCGTGAAATGTAATGCTTTTTATACATAATATAATGATATCATCTCTTGCGCGCTATTCTGCACTATCACCTATGTTTGTATTTTAAAAAACAATCAAATATCTAACAGTAACTAAAAAGATTAAAATAAATAAATAACCTATAATAAATAGAAAAACCCAATTAAAATGCTAAAACTCACTTAGGGTTATTAAGTTAAAACTTTCTCGGGAAGTTTAAATAAGTGACTGGAAAATGAGAGAATTAAAAACTACAAATAATAATAATAATAATAATAATAATAATAATAATAATAATAATAATCACTAAATTTGGAAAAAGATTAGATTAAATGAAGAGACAAACAATCTATTAAATTAAATGAACAATTTATTAGAATGCTAAATCTCACTAAGGGTTATTAAGTTTCTGGTCTAGTGCTGTCGGAAAGTTTAAATAATTGAATGGAAAAATAAGAAAATTAAAATCAAATAATAATTTTGAATAGGACTCACTAAATGATGAAAAAGGTTAGATTGATCTCTTTTTTTTAATCGATAAAGCTGATGAAAATATCTGTGTGTGTGTGTGTGTGTGTGTGAGACAGACGCGTTTCCAACGCAACGCAACGAAACGCTCGGTTATTTGAAAAAGAAAGTATACCGACATCAACCGTCAATTAGAAAATATACGAATATTAAAAAAATACCTTAAGTGCCTTAATTTAATTGATATTGTTAGTAATTTGAACAAAAATTTTTTTTATTTATATAAACAAGAAACAAGGTACTAATGCAGAATAGCGCACAAGAGATAATTTCATTAGATTACATATAATATGGGCCGGGTTAGCTCAGTTGGTAGAGCGTTCGGCTAGAAACCACAAGGTTCCTAGTTCGAAACCGGTCCTCGCCAACTCAGCGTATGAGTAGCACAGGGATCTGTGCGGTAAAGTAAGGAGCTGATGGTAGGTGTGGCGCTCCACCTCAGATGCTAAAACAATCTCCTTGGTCTAGCGCTTGTGAAAAGGGGATAGACTCCCTCGCTGACTGGCTGATACCGACTTTAGGCCGCCCCGTCGACTTTTTTTACTTACATATAAAAAGCATAACATTTCATTACATTTCACAGAAATACCCGAAACCTTTGAGACGATAGGGTAAGTTTCGGGAGTTTCCTTAATCTAATGCTATTTATATGTAAAATGCAATTCTAATGATATCTTTTGTGCGCTATTCTGCCTTTTTACCAAAAATAATAAGCTGATTAATATACCAAAGTAATATACTTTTCCTTAAAGTTAATCTATATTAACCGATATTATTTTAAGAAAAAAAATACCCTAAATTAAAAAATGCAAAAACTTGCAGTAGTTTATATATTTTTTTAAAATCAAGAGTTTAGAAAATTTAAATGATTATTGAAGATTATTGCTTAAGAATTATTACGGCAAGTTTTAAGTTGAAAGGGGGAAATCTTATTAAAATTTCAATTCAATCAAAAACTATAAAAATCAGCGTAAATATTTTTTTTTCAAATTTGAATAGCAAAACTTTTTCGTAAAAATGAAACTAAAATAATCTAAATATTTTTGTATAAAAAACACGCACACAATAAAATCTCTAACAGAGTAACAAAAAAGATATAGATCAACTGATAATAAATAGAAAAACAATCTATTAAAATGCTAAAACACACTAAGTGTAATTTACCCGCCGATTTGAATTGAATCTTTGTTGGAAAGTTTGACTTGAAAATATAAGAAAATTAAAAACAATTAATAATAATTATAAAAACTCACTGAATGATGAAAAAGATTGAATAATTCTTTAAAAAATATTCGATGAATCAAGTGAAATGTTTCAGGTGAAAATATCCGAGCGTGATACGGTAAGTTTGATTTGTACAAGAAAACCAGCAAAATGTCGACGTTTTTTGTGATGGACGCGTCTCCAAAGCGACGAAACGCTCGGTTATTTGAATGAAAAATAGAAAATAAAATGTATATCGATGTCAACCGTCAATTCGAGCATGCGCAAATATTCTAAAGTATTTTTACAAAAATATTTCGGAAAACGTAACTAAAATATTCGGTACTAATGCATCACAATAGCGTGCAATAGATAATATCATTAGGATCGCATTTTACGTATAAATAGCATTAGATGTCGGAAATTCCCGAAGTATAGAGACGCTATATTCTTTTTTTTTTTTCTTTTTTTTTCTTTTTTAAATAGAACGCGAGAAAAAAATGAAATAAAAACAATCAGTTATAAAATGAACTTCACGGATTTAATTTCCAAGTTTCGTCTTTCGTAGAAGGGTGTATAGATTTTTGTAGAGAGAGCGGCCTTTTACGGAAGACATTTATTTGCATTAATTGTGATGATTCATCAGGCAAATGTAGACTTAGAATTTCAAGTATAGAAAATTATGCATAGTAATGCTCGAAATATAAAAGTATGCTTCGATCAGATCGTGCTCATTTTTCAAGAGGTCGAAATTGGATTTACAGCAGATCATAAAAATACTTTATCTGTTGTCCTACGAAATGGCGTGTTACTTTAACATACAAAAAAATGTATTATTTCTTCAAACCATACACTAACAGATTGCAAGAATTTCATTAAGGGTGTCTGCTGCGATCATTTCATTAATTACCCCCAAATTATTAGTGAACCAGGGTACACACTTGAAATAGACGAGACAGAGTTCACCAGAAAAACATTTTTTAAACAAAAAAAAAATTAAAAAACAACTTATAAAAAATACAAAAAGAAAGTTAGAATTTTTTTAAATTCTAAAACATGAAAAAACGGTAAAAATTCATTGATTTTACTTTTTTTAATTTAAAATGTTGAATGTTTTTGTTGTAAAAAAATCATATATATATAAAGAAAAAAATCTTTTGGCATTCTCTTTTTAAGATCTATTTTCTTTTTTCTTTTTTTTTTTTTTGCATCTCAAAGGTTTCGGGTATTTCCGTGAAATGTAATAAAATGTAATGCTTTTTATACGTAATCTAATGATATTATCTCTTGCGTGCTATTGTGCATTAGAACCCAAAATCAATACACCCTTCTACGAAAGATGAGACTTGAAAAATAAACTCAGAGACATTCATGTTTTTTGCTGGCACTAAATTTTTATTTTTTCCGACCGTTGTATTTTTTCCTAGCGTTCTATTTGCAAAAAAAAATCATAACGTCTCACTACTTTGGGACTTTCCGTCATCCAATACTTTTTATACGTACAATGCGATTCTAATGCTTTTACGTATAAATAGCATTAGATGTTGGAAATTCCTGAAGTAGCCTAACACTAACCCTAACCCTAACGTTTCAAAGGTTTTGGGTATTTCCGTGAAATGTAATAAAAATTAATACTTTTTATACGTAATCTAATGATATTATCTCTTGCGTGCTATTGTGCATTAGTACGAAAGATTTAAATAAATAGATAATTGATAATAAATTTAAAAAACAATATATTATAATGTTAAAACATAATAAGTATTATTAAGTTTCCCGACTATTTTGATTGAATCTTTGTCGGAAAATTCAAGTGATTATCTGGAAAAACAAGAAAATTAAAAATAATAATTTAAAAACTCACTGAATGATGAAAAAGATTGAATTAATCTTTGATAAATATTCGATGAAATGTTTCAGGTGAAAATATCAGAGCGTGACACGGTACGTTTGATTTGTACAAGAAAACCAGCAAAATGTCGATGTTTTTTTGTGATGGACGCGTCTCCAAAGCAACGAAACGCTCGGTTATTTGAATGAAAAATAGAAAAAAATGTATATCGATGCCAACCGTCAATTTGTGCATGCGCAAATATTCTAAATTATCTTTACGAAAATATTTCGATTTAATTATTAGTGTCATAACCTTTTTTCGGAAAGCGTAACTAAAATATTCTATTTTGGTATTTAAAAAAACACGCAAAATAGAATGTCTAAAATAGCGATAATCGGTAGTAATTCAGAATAGCTCGTAAGAGAGAATACGTATAAAAAGCATTACATTTCACGGAAATATCCAAAACCTTTGAGACGTTAGGGTAAGGGTTAAGGTTAGTTTTAGTGTTATGGTTAGGGTTAAGCTACTTCTGTAATTTCCGTAATCTAATGTTATTTATACCTAAAATGCGATTCTAGTAATATTATCTCTGGCGCGCTATTCTGCAATTGTACCCAGTAATCTTTATTAATATTTGGCTATATCTTTTATGTTCTGCAACTCCCGCTCTGTCGACTGGGGATGTAGAATACGCCGATTGCACTTCTGTAGAGAGGTACAACACCCCCAGTGAGGCCACCTGTTGGCCGTAGATGGCCACCCGTGGTGCTTGAGAACGGAATTCTGGTGGTTTGACCAGTCGATGACATTTGGTCTTTACTTGATCTAGGCGAGCGGTTGGAAATGCCCTTTCCGATCAATCGGCTGGTCACGTTAAACCCTAGCACCTAGATACATGTGAACAGAATGAGATAGATATCAAAATCAAATCAAAATTTTTATTTTCATATATTAGATATTTTTTTACAAAAAACACAACAATTAATAATTAATGTATTAATGTGTGGAGGATGATCACTAATTAGGACTGAGCCTATTCTAGTAGTCACTAAATGTGCTACTCATACGCTGAGTTGGCGAGGACCGGAATCGAACCAGGAACCTCGAGGTTCCCAGCTGGACACTCTACCGACTGAGCTAAGCCGTGTAATCTACAAAAAGTCCATTGTTTCAAATCATTTCAACCCCATACAAGCCCCGGTCGCAGAGCAATATTCTTGTAAACCCACCCACGACCGTTATCATCTTGCAACACCCTCTGATTAAACATGAGACCGTCCAAATCGTCCAAGATGGAATGCAAAAATGTAAATCCTGATCATCCGGTGTTGCTTATCCGCCGAATTCTTATTTCTTATGAGTGTCGTCACCTCAGCTCAATAATGGACCATTCCGTTTTATCATAAAGAAAGAAAGGAAATAAAGGTAGTATGCTACACAGAAAAAATATATGAAAGAAAGAAAGAGAGTAGGAGAAAGATAAAGAGAGGGGTTGAGCGCGCAGAAGCGATAACGCTGATCTGTTTCAATAGAACATAATGAAATGATGAAAAGAAAGAAAGAAAAAGAGTGAAAGAGAGAGAGAGTTGAATCAATATTATTATACTTTTTACATATTGAAATATCTTGCAATTGCTCTTCAGTAAACTTATCAAACGTTGTAATGATTAAATTAGCATACTGTAGTATATCCACAGGTCCTGCAAGTATTCATGAATCACAACGCTATCCTTTCTCAATATCGGATTGCGCCTTGCTGTGGTCTTATAGTTGGCAAATCCTCCACAATATTACGACTGCAATGAGTTCGATCCTAATTTTGTTCCCCCATGCCGGTGACCTAAGCTAAATTTAGTAAATATTGATACATAATTATGTATATGTATATAGGTAATGTATTATATTGATCTCTGTTTAGATAATGATCTCTTTTATTTTCCCAATCGGGGTCAATATGTCTACTCACCCCCCTACCCCACCCCCGGCCACACCCAACTACTTCACAGTTGCAGAATCCAAGGACGATCTCCATCATCCTCCTTCTTCTCATCCCATGAAAGATCAAGTTGAGATACTTAGTTTTTTGGAAATAAATACATTATGTTGGTGTTCTTAATATGGTTTCAGACAGCATAACGAATACACTATTCTATCGATAGATAGATAGATAGATAGACTGAGATTGATACATCATCATCATCATCATGTTGCGCTGTCAGTGCGGATATCCATGACAATCTCTTTCCATCCGTCCCTATCGCTCATCATTCTCGGGAGGTCCTCTATGTTGCATCCTGTATCCGCACAGAGCTGATCAATGTACGTCTTTGCTGGTCGGCCCACACTGGCATGTCCATGTGCTGGCTTCCACAGGAGGACGTCGCTTATGAGTTCGTCCTTGCTTCTCCAGCAGTGTCCCGCGTGTCTTGTCCATCTTACTCGGATGGTTTGGGTGATATGTGACAGGTGACCGTACAGCTGTTTTCTCATATATATATATATATATATATATACGAGAAAACAGCTGTACGGTCACCTGTCACATATCACCCAAACCATCCGAGTAAGACGGACAAGATATATATATATCTCTGAATATATATCTGAACAGATATATGATATATATATATATATATATATATATATATATATTAGTTGAATGAATGGACAAATAAAAGGTTTAGCTTTTATTCATTTATTTGGGAACGATATTACTATATTATATATATATATAAAGTCGTCGGGGCGGCCTAAAGTCGGTATCAGCCAATCAGCGAGGGAGTCTATCCCCTTTTCACTAGCGCTAGACCAAGGAGATTCTTTTTGGCATCTGAGGTGGAGCGCCACACCTACCATCAGCTCCTTACTTTACCGCACAGGTCCCTGTGCTATTCATACGCTGAGTTGGCGAGGACCGGAATCGAACTAGGAACCATGTGGTTTCTAGCCGAACGCTCTGCCGACTGAGAGAGAGAGAGAGAGAGAGATTAACAATATTCTAATAATTTGTTTTATTAAAACTTTTCGGAGTATTGTCTTCATTGTTATTGTTATATACACAACGCTTAAGCCGATGTCCCCTCTGGTTTCTAAGTTACGTGAAGGCTCCCTATTTCGGCATGAAGGCCCCAAGTTTAACAAGAAGGTTTCCGAGTTCGAAAAAAACACCGAAGTAGGCTGGAGAGAACATCGACTGAAACGCTGTGAAAGAATAAGAGATAGATGAACAGAATGAAATAGATAGGTAGATAGATAGATAGATAGATGAACAGAATGAGATAGATACATAGAACATAAGTTTGACAGATAAACAGAATTCGATAGATAGATGAACTGAGGGAGTTTGATACATAAATAGATAGAACATAATGATATAGAGGAACAGAATGAGATGGATACATAGATGAACAGAATAACAGATAGATATATAGATAAATGAACAGAATGAGATAGATAGATAGATATCTCATTCTGTTGATTTATCTATCTATCTATCTATCTATCTATCTGTTATTAGATATGAACAGAGATAGATAGATAGATTTGAATAGAGATAGATAGATAGATAGATAGATAGATATGAACAGAGATAGACAGATAGATAGATAGATAGATATGAACAGAGATAGATAGATATGAACAGAGATAGACAGATAGATAGATAGATAGATATGAACAGAGATAGATAGATATGAACAGAGATTGATAGATAGATATGAACAGAGATAGATAGATAGATAAATGAACAGAAATAGATAGATAAATGAACAGAATGCGCTCTATAAATCTGTAGGTTTTTGTAAATTAATACATTATTATGATATGTTCTTAAAATAGTTTCATGTTGCATAAAGAGAACACTCGTTTATCGATCACAATTTTCCACCTTTAGAAAAAATCGATTGATTTTTTTGCGATCGATATCTCTATATTTTTCTTATAAAGATGTTGGCATTTCCCTATGCACTTTTAAAGTTAGGGAATCGCGTTCAATGTACGTTCATATTTACATTTTTGTGTAGTTGTTTCCAAAGAGTTACATATCGAGTATTCCTATCTCATACAAATAATTTGCTAAAAGATCTAAATATATATGGTGCTAATGTATCTTCTTGTAGGACTCCCGCGGCGATGTCAAAGAAATCTGTGTCGCCATCAGGTGAGCGTACCATTGCTTTAGTGTCTTTGTAGAGCATCATTATAGCGGCTACTGTTTCTTTGGGGAGACCGTATGCTAGTAGTATTTGTTCCATTTTCCCTCTGTGTATGGAATCAAATGCCTTGGAGAAATCTACGAATAGCAGCGTTGCTTCTAGATTCTTTGCTCGAACCCCTTCTATGATCCGTCGAATAGTCAGGATCTGAGAGGTTGTGGATCGATTTCTGCGGAATCCATTTTGGTTTTTCTTAAGGACTTTCTCTATTTCGGGTCGGATGCGATTAAGAAGAAGAGCATTATATATCTTAGCTGCAATAGCAGTAAGAGTTATGCCTCTGTAGTTTTTAGCGATTCCTAGGTCTCCCTTTTTGGAGAATGGAAGGATGCAGCCTTTTGTCCATTTATCTATTTTGTCTATATACTGCATTGCATAGCCTAAGCAGTATGTCATTGAACTTTCCTATCTTCCATACCTCGTGGGGCATTTCGTCGAGACCTGCAGCTTTTCTACCTTTTAATTTCTTTAAGACTTCGTTGAGTTCTTCTGTTGTGAAATCCTCTAGTTTGATGTCTAGTTGTCTATCTATGATCTTTTGGGTGTTATTTTCTATGATTTTAGGAAGGTCCCCTAGTAGTTTCTGGAAGTGGTCTTTCCATTTCTGAAGTCTATCTTTTTGGCTGGTTGCCTTTAGCTTTGATCTAGAGGTACTTCTCCTGTCACTAATTTCATTTACTGTTTGCCATGCTAATCGCGACTGTCTGTCTTCGATCGATTGTCTGTAGTTTAACTAGGTAAGACGATGAGTTGTAAAAACCGGGTCTTTGTTTAATCGTATAGTAATTCGATATAATGTTAGATTCCAAAATTTTTCTTAGTTTTTTGTTGTGTACATATATATATATATATATATATATACCAACTCCTCCGCACGAGCAGGATACGACACAAGGTCAATTTCTTAAACGGAGTTCAACAGGTGTGAATTCAGTTTTCCTTCTCCTAGACTGGTTACCTAGCCATGGTTAAAGAACCCAGTCTGCCCTGCTATTTACCCATAGCTGGAGGAAGAGTAGGATTCATACCTTTCCCAAGGATATTAGCGCTGAGTGAAATGCAATTACCACGTCCAGAATTTGAACTCGGGACGACGAGTCCATTTCCCATGACTTTAACCATTACACCACGCGCTTCCTACACATATATATGTAATGAAAATGACATGGTCTATATATGGAAATAATGCTAATAAACAAAGAAAAATAAATCAGCCAATTTTTGCCAGATATTACAAAAATAATCCGGCAATACGAAAAAACAAAGGGCAAAACTTGCAGACAGAAAATGGCTGCATTATATATAATTTATATCGAACATTTTCGATATCTGGATACTTCTGTGTGTTCGGTTGGAGAGCTCGATCTACATGTATAAAGGAATATATATATATATATATATATATAATGTCAGCAGGGGGGCTAATGTCAATATCAGCCATGCAGTGAGGGAGTATATCCCCTTTTCACTAGCGCTAGACAAAGAAGATTATTTTAGCGTCTGAGGTACAACGCCGGTATCAAACCACAAACCTTGTAATTCCCAGTCTGACGCTCTACCAACTGAACTAAACTGACCCTTTATGTAAAGGGCCGGTTTAGCTCAGTCGGTATATATATATATATATATATATATATATATATATATATATAGCCAAGCCAGTTCAACGTACGAACAGATAATCACATAGGCGAGAGACTGTCAGTAACCAAGCACCGTTGACTCCACGTTCACGCTACCTTAACTTAGATATAAACGCTCTATCCATGATATTGAGCACTTTTTACTTATAGATATAGACCCATATCATTAATATATATATATAGAAAGAGAGAGACAGAGACAGAGACAGAGAGAGACAGAGAGAGAGAGAGACAGAGAGAGGGAGGAAATATATATTAGCGAGCTTCAGCTACAAAAAGTGCGGTCGCTTAATAGATGAGATCACATTGTAGTCATATGAATACGGTAGGTTAACATGCTATATTGAGTTGATTTTGTCTAATGGATCAAGATGAAGAAAATATTCCAGTAATCAGAATTAGATGAAAAAGTAGCGAATCTTCTTCCGTTCGTTCGTCCAATGTCAGTTGATAAGTGAGGATGTTAAAGGAAGCGATGTATATCGGCTTATCTGCTGGTTGCATAAGCCAAAGTATAATGCAGATTTCAACACCATGTGATTTTCTTTTACTCAACTAAGAAGGTATTTCGAGAATATAACAAAGAAACAGACATGAGAATATCTTGGCGTAAAAATGTGTGTGTGTGTGTGTGTGAGAGAGAGAGAGAGAGAGAGAGAGAGAGAGAGAGAGAGAGAGAGAGAGAGTACAGAAAATCAGAGTGACCTTTCACTATAGGGATCGTTTGTTCAGGTGGAATTTCTGATTGCTCAAAAATTAAATTAACGCGTAAAAAAAATAAAAAATAAAAATATATATATATATATATATATATATATATAAGGTTTTACATATCTATTTATTTGGTGACAAAGGAACAGACACAACAACAGTCATGCTGCATGAAACCAAAATGGTCGTGAATGTTCCTTTGTCACCAAATAAATAGATATGTAAAACCTTTATATATTTATTTTATTATATTATATAACAGCTCTATTTTATATTGAGCACTCTTCCAATAATACTGTGTTTGACACACCGTTCCAGTAAAAGCTGAAACAGTGACAATCCCCACTATATATATATATATATATATATATATATATATATATATATATAGTGTATTTCTAGAATGTAACAAAGAAACAGATATAAGAACATTTCGACGTAATTGGTTGTATTATTTGGATTTTTCGCACTATTGTCCTCAATTTTATTGTTATATACACAATGTTTCGACTGATGTGTCCTCCAGCCTTCCTCAGTTCCCGAGTTTGACAAGAAATACCTGAAAAAGGTCACAGGACACATCGACCGAAACGTTGTGTATTATAACAATAAAGATTAGGATAATAATCCGAAAAATCCAAATAATATACACATTCTTTATTAATCTATATTCAAATATTGATAAGTGTAAGGCCGTCTATTGTACGTTATTTCTGCAGTACCCTGCATTTGCTTCACGTCTATCATCTCGCTGGGTCTGCACTGTTCTCCCTGGCCGTTAATCTTGTGTCGTCTGTTCGCTTCACCTAGGACCTCTACACGTTGTGATTGTGATAAAGCACCCCGGTGGACCCCCTACCGTAAGGTAAACAATTAATAAACCAAGAGAGAAACAAAGACAAGACAAGACAAATTCAGGTGAACAGCAACAAAAAAATGACAAAGATGAGGTGTAGGACTTAGTTCATTCTTCATCTCTTCCAAGCTCTCCATCCACTCACGACTCCTGCTAAGTTGCCTTCTCTGGTCTAAGACTAAGAGGGATCTTACTCATCCGTTGCCCAAGAACTAACTCTTCCAAATCTCCCAGTAATTCCCAAATCTCATCCCAACTCTCACACAAAATCTCATCATCCGAGATTCATTAACCCCGCGTGATTTGAAAAGCCCTTTGTTTAAAGACCACTCTCATTGATGAAATTTATGGCCATTTTTACCTTTAGCTAACTATCAACTTGCTCAAAAAGCTATACTTCTCGTCTGGCCACCGGACCTATCACACCTTTTGATCTTTATTTCTTTCTCCTCATTAGAATTTATTTTTATATATACACTTATCTATACATGTATACACACACACACACACACACACACACACACACACACATGTAAAGGCACACACCTATGATCCACACTGAATACACCGACATATATCTATATGTGAGTGGTCTTACTCTTATCTACACCACACACACATATTTATACATATATCTGGTTTGAATTAATATTTATTCATATAACCTATACAGTTACATATACATGCACACAACTGTACCCATGCATTGTACCACATAAGAGATTTATTTTAAACATTTTAAATCCCGAGCAACGCCGCGTAGCTTTGCGGAACTATATAAGAGAAACTATTGCCCGAGTATTAATATCAAATCGTTCCTGAAATTCAACACTTTAAGTGGTTTTCAGTTACAGTAAAGGGTTCTCGATAATAAAAAAAATCATAAAAAACTAGGAAAAAAGAAGGAAAAAAGATGATATTTTTATCGAATTTGTAACGATGCAAGGGAAACAGTTCATCTGCACTTTGACGACATTTCACAAAATTGGAATTTGTAATATTACATCGTTTTAAATATCACAAATTCGGAACGAGAACGGATGAGATTTCAGTGGGATTTAACGAGGTCCGTGATTAAACGTCTGCTGTCTTCCGCCAGCATAAAAATGGTGCCTCTTCCATGTCTATCAGGGGAGTTCTTAATTGATTTTTTTATTTTATTTGATTTTTAGAATTTGTAAGATCGTTATGAATATCACAAATTCGGGGCGAGAACGAATGAGACTTGAGCGAGATTTAACGACACCCGTGATTATCGTCTGCTGTCTTCCGTGACAATAAAAATGGCGTCTTTTCCATGTCTACCCAGGATTCTAAATTGATTTTCTTAATTTTCTTTAAGGGCCGATGTGACCAAGCTACATAATGTAATATAAAGGTTGAACAGAAAGCGATGTCAATATACGCATTGGAAAGACATGGACTGCTATTGACAGGTTATCGATCATATGGAAATCTGATCTCTCTGATTAAATAAAACGGAAATTCTTCCAAGCAGCAACACTTGGACTCTAACGAAACGCTTGGAGAAAAAGCTAGATGGGAACTACATGAGGATGCTACGTGCTGTTTAAAGGAATTTCTCTAAATGGATTCCTACGTCTTTTACGGTTCCAGGTCGTTCTTTTACGTTGGTGTCTCCTTTGTAACAATCTCTTGTACTTTCTTTGGAAAATGCCACGTTACAGCGACACTCCGTTGCGAAATCATAAGTGCCCTAATGTCGAAAATAAACGCCTTGTATAGTATTGGAACGAAAGTTTTGTCCGATGAAAAGTAAAATATACACATTAAATATCACCAGGACTTGGTTTTTGAGCCAAAATAATGAAGATTTGATTATATTTATGAAGATAATTTTTTTTAAATAAAATTTAAATAAACACATGGATTTTTTTTTTTTTTTTGCATGTAGTATTTTAAATAGGAAACATTAATTTTTCTTTTCAGAGTGGCTAGATCAATGCTTTTTTTTTTACATAGGGATTTTAATGGGGCCTATTATTCGGTTTTACGGTATTACTCCATCCACATTACTCACCAGACCTTTCCCCTTCATCTTTTTTTATTGGATCCTTTCCATCCACTAAGGACCATGGCGTAGTGTCCCCAAAAAATTATTATCTGCGCAAGTGACTCCGCAGGCCAATTCTTGAGTGACAGTCTTTGGTGCACTGAATGCATACAAACTGTGATGCTTTCTGTGGCTGCTGGCTTTTCTCTCTCTTTCTGGCTCTCTTTTCAGTCGATGCTACTCTCCTCTCTGCCTCACCCCTCTCCGTGCCTTGCTTAACGTTGAGGCGCCAGGCCGCTCTATTTTTTGCATCTACCTCCCACGTGTTTGTGTCAATATGGCATACATAGCTCCCTGCAGACATCTTTAAATCGTAGGCGTGGTCTACCAACCTTCATCTTTTATTCGTTATATATTCTTACTTTTAATCATTTTTAAAATTATATTTCTTGTTTGCACTACAACCTGTTTTCTTCTATGAAAAACTCACTTCGTATGAAAGTGTATCAGTCCGCTGAAGAAGTTAACGGTGATTTGGAAAACTAGTTCGTTTCAAAACCTGTAGAATTCTATGTGAACGGCATAAAAACAACTTCCGGAATATTGGCAAATATGTGTGGACTATAAGGGAGACTATTTTCAACATTTTAGAAACTCTGACGAATGATGTTTTGTTTATATTTCTCAATTTACATGTTGTCTTTATTGGTTAAAAAAAAGAGAGAGAAAGGAGAAAAAAAGAAAGGATAGACACACACACAAACACACACATAAACAAACACCCCACTCACCACCCCACTCACCACCACCACCACCCACACACACAGAGAATTTGGAAGGCATGATACAGAACAAATGAACAGCCACTAGCAACAACTTCAGTTCTGGTGATCTTCTGTAGAAGGGATTTTTATCCCGAAATATTAAGATTTAATCCCAGGTTAACAAACAACACCATAGTTACCTTCTTTTTTCTTTACACTTGTATTGTGATAGCCTTCAAAATCAACCAACAAACCAAATACTACTTTGTATCGGACAAGACTTTCGTTCCAATCCTATATTTGGTTTCGTCGTGGATAGGAGCTGCCACAATCACGCCACGAACGAGACAAGAGGAGACTTAACCGTATAAATCCATCCGTCTGTTGACTGGGCCCTTTTGAAGAAAACTGACTGGCCAGGTAGATTCACTTGCGGGAGGTAAGTCACTTCGTTCACTACACGGCACCTACCCACCCCCTCAAAATCAGTTGATGCTCGGCCACTTACCTCCTATCTCACAAACCACCCGGGTAAGACAAACAAGACATCCTGGGCCCAACGGTAGAAATAGGAATGAATTCATAATGGACATTTTTCCTGTGAACACTTACACATGTACACACAGTGTTGGCCAACCAGCAAAAACTTACATTCATTGGCTCTGTGCGGACACTGGATGACGTGTAGAGGACCTGCGATGGCCGATAGGAACGGATGGTGATAGCACGAAGATCCTTGACTCTTTATCAGCAAGATTTGTAGAGGATGATGAAAATGATGATGATGAAGATTATTTTAAAAGATTATAACATTTTTATTATTTTGTTTTTCTTATTTCCATTTTTTAAAGAATATTTTTATGATTTATTGCGCTGAGTAATACAGAGAATTACAGATGTACAATGGCCTCGTTGTTAAGAATGTTGAAACATCGTGTAAACATACGCAGGTGAACTATTTTGAATAACGCAAGTTCCAAGTATTTATCTATCTTTTCAAAAGAAAGAAATAAGTTTTAGAAGCTGAGAATAAAAAGAAAGACATTTGGGATAAAAGGAAAAAATATAAAGAAAACAAAGAAAATTGATGTTTTAAAGAAAGAAAGAAAAAAAGAAAAGAAAAAAGAAAAAAGAAAAATTGAAAGAAAGAAAAAAAAGAAAAGAAAGAAAAAAAAAGAAAAAATTGAAAAAAGAAAGAGAAAAAAAAGAAAGAAAAAAGAGAAGAAAAAAAAAGAAAGAAAAAAATGAAAGAAAGAAAAAAAAAGAAAAAAATTGAAAGAAAAAGAAAGAGAAAAAGAAAAGAAAGAAAGAAAAGAAAGAAAGAAGAAAGAAAAAAAGAAAAAGAAAAAAAAGAGAAAGAAAGAAAGAAAGAAAAAGAAAAAGAAAAAAGAAAAAAAGAAAAAAGCAAGAAAGAAAGAAAAGAAAGAGAAAGAAAGAGAAAAAGAAGAAAGAAAGAAAGAAAGAAAGAAAGAGAAAGAAAGAAAGAAAGAAAGAAAGAAAGAAAGAAAGAAAGAGAAAAAGAAAGAAAGAAAGAAAGAGAAAAAGAAAAGAAAAGAAAGAGAAAAAAAGAAAGAAAGAAAGAAAGAAAGAAAGAGAAAAAAAGAAAAAAAGAAAGAAAGAAAGAAGAAAGAAGAGAAAAATTGAAAGAAGAAAGAAAAAAAGAAAAAAAATTGAAGGAAAGAAAGAAAGAAAGAAAAAAAAGAGAAAAAATTGAAGGAAAGAATGAAATAAAAGAGAAAAATTGAAAGAAAGAAAGAAAGAAAGAAAAAAGAGAAAAATTGAAGGAAAGAAAGAAAGAAAGAAAAAAGAGAAAAATTGAAGAAAGAAAGAAAGAAAGAAAGAAAGAGAAAAGAGAAAAACTACAAGAAAGAAAGAAAGAAAGAAAAAGAAAGAAAGAGAAAAATTGAAAGAAAGAAAAAAAGAGAAAGAAAGAAACGACAAGAAATGAAGTGACAAAAAGAAAGGGATCAAGAAGAATATATAATGAGAATTTGTTGGAGGCGACAAAAGGTAAATCTGATTTGCAATGAAATTCATTATTTGCTTTTACAATTATTAAAATTATGACAACACATGAAATAAATTAGATTTTAATAGAAATATTATTTTTAAATTCCTCCATCTCTGTTTACCATTTCCAAAGAAATGCGAAAGGCGGACAAGATAATAAGCTTAGAAAGAAGAAGAAAATTAAAGTCTGTTGCCTTTTTGAAAGAAATATGGCGGCCAACTCGGCAAAATGGCGGCCAATTCGGTTGAAATGTAATTACCAAGTATAACCAGGCATTTTTTCAAAAATTGATCATCACTAATTCATTTTTAAAGTACAATTCAATCAATCTTTATTAACAAAACGAGATTATTTTATTAACACGTTCGCGAAGAGGCGATTTTTATACTCTTTCCTTTTAACTGTATGATTTCTTTCTTGTATCTCTCTTTGTTTAATAGCATACCAGCCATTGTGGGTTATTTAATGCCAAAACTATTCCTGTATAAAAACAGTGGTGATACTATTCAACCCATAGCTGAGGGACGATGAGGTCCATACCTTTCCCAAGTCCGAAAATGAACGTAATAGTGAGACTGGAATTCAAACTTACTACGTTGTCGCAATCAAGAACGTTAACCAATACGCCACTGGGACGTCACTCCAATGATATATATTTATTGAGATATTGAAAGTTAAATAAGGGTGGGCATTAGGGTAAGTCGATTTTGGAACAGTGATGTCTCCCATGTGGCGAAAGTTGAAAATTAACATAAAGAATTACCACACAATTTTTTTCAAAATTTTGCTTTCGTTTGAGGAAATAGATTTCAATCTTTTCAAATATTATCACTGTTACAGCTTGAATTAATTAGGTAAAAAGCAGCATATCAGAGGCGTTGGTGGGGACGAGGACATATCTTCAATATGAATTCTAATCATAATATTTTATTCGTTTCGTTTAAAATGACAAGTTTTTCTGTTTTAAATATTGAAATTGCTAAATTTTCAAACCAATTTCTAAGCCAAATGTTTCGAAAACGAGGTCTTTTAGTGCATTTTAGTAGATGATATTTGATCCTATTTCATCAAACAATGGTGCAAGTACGAGATCTAGTTTTTGGTATCAGTATTTATTATATCAACACACAACTTTCACTGTTTGAGAGAATTTGATGTTTTGTACAAAGTGAAAAATCGACCAACCATAGTGGGCATTACGTAAAAACAACATTTCCACTATATTTTTACGAATAAATTCCGTATTTCAGTAATAGGTACAAAATCTAATTTATTGAGAAAATACACATAGATGCTTCGTTCGTTTGTTTGTTTCATGACATGTCAACCTTTGTTGGGTTATTTCATGCCGAAGACGTTTTGTTTTATTAATTCATGATGGGTAAACTATTTTAAGCTCATTTTTTAACTATTTAATTCAAAGATGGAATCCTAACAGGTACTACCACCCCGGGCCAGAGTGAACATGTGAGTAATGACGATGAAGGGTGTACTCTCCCCAGAGCTTCAAAACTGGATGGAGTAGCACTATCTTGCATAAAAATCAACTCTTCATTATTCTCCCATGTATTGACAAAAAATTATAGATAGTTTGAAATATGGAGTTACTTTTCAATCACCTGTATACATAACTCTATATATATATATATATCCACAGATATAGTGTTTCGACAGCTTCACGTCTCTTCAGTGTGGCTAGACTTAGCAGGGTACCTCCAGCAAAACCTGACTGCTCTTTTATCAGTCCGATTCCCTAACCCCTCGGCCATCAGCACCTGCCGGCCAGTTGTATATATATAACAGGATTTGGCATTAAATGAACCACAAGGGTTTATATGCCATTAAACTAAACAACCAGCCAACCAACCTTTGTGGCTGATATATTTGATAAGGCGAACACGTTTTATTACATAACGCTATTCCGATTCTATAAGTTTAATGTGTTTCTTTAGAGAGGGACATTTCTGTTTTTAGAATATCCAGAATCTAGCCCTTCCCCTTTCTTCTCTTTTGTGGCTTTCTTTAAAAATCCTCTTTTGGCTTAACTTCTTATTCTTATTCTTATTCTTCTACCGTTCGTCTGGGATAATGACACAGCACTTTCGAAATCGAGGCTTACTGACGTCATAATCTTACAATAAATGATGGATTCGTTTAAAACTCTTTAAAGTAGAAGAGACAATGAATAGGATGGGACGCAAAAGAAAAACGGAAACCAGAAAAAGAAAACCAACCAAAATGAATAAAAGAATAAAAGGTTGTGAGAAAAATGGGAGGAATAGAATGAGTTAAGGAAGAAAATGGATACAGCGAATAATGATAAAGGGGATAAAACGAAGACGAAATTATAGAAGGGAATGAATCGTGGAAAGAATAACAGAATATCAAGGTTGATACAAAATATAAGAATAAAGGTAATGAATGGATTGTAAAACGAGTGTAATTGTGGAGGGGGGGATACATTAAAAAGCGAAAGAGAGAATAGAACATTATGGATATGACTAATAATAATAATAATAATAATAATAATAGATAGATAGAAAGGACAAGTCCGATACAAAACCTCTGCTGCCTTTCAAGGAAAGGCTAGGGGAGTAAACCCCGAAAACAAATCAGGAGCCGAAGTCCCTAAGGTGATGTGATGCTGAAATCCAGGGCTACCCATCAACTCCTGCGACACTACCGTTGCCAAACCGCATTCGTACCGTACCTTTCCTTTGGATCACAGCGGCAGGGTGGAGAGAGGAATTTGCTGCATGGGCAACAGCTTATCCTTCATATGGACCCGCCCACGCCATGTAGTTCGAAAATAAAACTATGACACTACTCCATCACCTCTCGTAGACGAAAGGCTGCCAACCACAGATAGATAGATATATAGCTGAGTAAACTGTGGAATGTGAAGGTAAAGATCGTACCAATTGTAATTGGCGCCCTTGGAACGATCCCCACGGGACTGGGAAAGAGTCTGGATAAATCAGAGGAAGAATTGAGACCATCCAAACAACAGTATTGTCAAGATCGGCTAGAATATTCAGAAGAGTCCTGGAGACCTGAGGTGACTTGCTGTCACTCATCCTATAGTGAAATACTGTCTAAGATGGGTGTGAAAAACTATAATGGGGAAAATAATAATATCAAGAAGAAGAAGTTACCTCTAATAATGATAATAATAAGAAGCTAGCTATGATAAAAATATGTTGGCTATGATAAGAAGTTAGCTCTAATAATAAGGAGAAGAACAATAAAAGTTGGTTAACTCCTATAATAATAATAATAATAATAATAATAATAATAATAATAATATCTGGACCTTTCCAAGGAATTGAAAAAGTTATGGAATATGAAAGTGAAAGTGATACCAATTGTAGTTGGTGCACTTGGAACAGTCCCAAAAGGATTAGAAAAGGGTTTGGAAAGTTTGGAAATCAGAGAAGGATTGAAACCATTCAGAACACTGCACTGCTGCAATCTGCCAGAATACTCAGAAGTTTCCTGGAGACCTGAGGAGACTTGCTGTCACTCAGACTCCAGTGAAAGACCATCAGCTAATGCTGATGTGAAAACTCAAAAGGAGCAAATAATAATAATAATAATAATAATAATAATAATAATAAGTTAGCTATGATGATAATGGCGGTGGTGGTTTGAAAGAGGACAAGACACGAGAAGCGGATGGAAAAGAATGCTGTACAGAAGGAGAGAAGAATGTCAGTCTTAACGAAAAAATAGGGAAAATTCTTTAAAGAAGAAGAAATAGACGGAGGAGGAGAGGGGAAGGAAGAGGAGGGGGAGATGTTTTTGCAGAAGAAAAGCCAACGAGAAAAATATTCTGAAGAAAATATGTTAGATTTAACAAAGAAGAATTAGAAAATGTTCTATCGAAAAGGTAAACGATTTTGAAGAAGTGAAAATCAGGAATAGATGAATGGAATTTTGAAGAAAAACAAGAACAAAAAGATTGAATAACAACAACAGTAACAAGACTAAATAACAACAGCAAGAAAAAGAAAAAGACTTTTAAAAAAACAACAACACCATAGAACAAAACAAAGATTGGATAGAGTTGAATCATTCAAACTACAGTGATGTTATTCACGACTGTGAAGTCAAAATTGAGACAATTTAATTACAAAATGGATGCATTTATAAAAAAAGGAAATATTTTTCTACGGTAAATTATGGATTGACTTGCTGCTAAAATTAGAATATAATGAGTTACGCTGAATTAACTTCTTTTTTTAATATTAATGCCTATTCGTCTTTCTTTCTTTCTTTCTTTCTTTTATTAATTTCTAACAAGCATTTTTCTCGTCCGACATCTCAGAGACGCACGAGAACGCACGAGAGTTGAAATACGTTTTTGATTGGGTATTACTCGAGAAGGAACCGGAAGAATGAATTATGAATGGACAAAAAGAAACGAATCAAATAACATTTTAATTATTAACTAAAAGATGCTTTTTCATTCATTCATTTTTTTTTTTTTTTGCCTTTTAGCTAATGGCATTAATTAATACATGTCTAATTCTTTTTATTCGAGGTTAATCTAAAGTCATGAATTAAAAACTTCTTGATTTTTTAATTACTTAAATTGAAGAATAGAAAAAGACTTCTCTCAACCTCACGTAAGTCGTCTAAATGGATTATCAACATTAGAAAAAGACGCCATTTTGAGTCGAATGAATAAAAAAAAAAAAGCCTTTTCTAATCTTATTATAATGGAGATTGTGTGTTTTTCTGTCTGTAACCGAAACTATATTACTACTCAAGACACAATTCCCTTAGTTATTTATGTCACATTCTCCATGATTCTATTTCTATTTAAACCTCAATTAATAATAAAACTGTTTGACATTATTAATACTGTTTGCCTTACCTAAATACTAATAACATGCAATTGTATTTATATATACAACAAAATACCAGTTTTCAGTGTAAACGTAAAGCTAATTTGCATATTGATATTAAAAAAACTGATTTTAATAAAAATGTGCTTGGTATTATTGATTTCTAATTGTTTGGTTTTATCTTAATGAATATGATTAAAAATCTCTTCAATAAATCCTAAAAGAAATTCATTAACAAGAAGAAATAACTGTAATTTTATTATTTACTTCCTATTTTAACTAAATAGTTAAATTAGGAAAATTTAGCATTGAAAAACGGAAGTGATGAAAGAGTAAGTTTCAGTTGTTCTATTTTACGATTATACCCCCCCCCCCCCGTTTCAAATCTTTTTATTTGAATTCTTAATTAGTTTCATTTGCCTTTCTGATTTAATTTAATATTTCATTACATTTAAACTTAAATACTTGCACCCGTAGGGTGCATATATTTGCTAGTTCCTTTAATGTCGATATTCATTTTTCGAGACTAGCATATCCATCTATCTATCAATCGACCTATCTAATATCTATTCTATCTATTTATCGTATCTATTCTATCTATTTATCTATTCGTATCTATTAATCTATTTCAATCTGTTCGTATCTATCTATATATTTCAATATCTATGTATCTATCTATCTATTTATCTACCTACCTATCTATCTATTTCAATATGTTCGTATCTATTCTATCTATCTATCTGTTTCAATCTGTTCATATATATATATATATATATATATATATATATATATATATATATATATATCGATCTGTTCGTATCTATCTTGGTTAGGTAACCGGTCTAGAAGAAGGAAAACTCTGAATTCAAACCTGTTAAACTCCGCTTAAGAAATTGACCTTGTGTCACATCCTGTTCGTGTGGAGGGGTCGGTAAATATCTATCTATCTATCTATCTATCTATCTTGTATATTAACTTCCTCTATGGATCTGGTTAGCTGATATCTGTTATCTGCGTAGCTGTCTCATACTATTTCTGGATAGCTGTTCTTATAATCTTGGGTTTCTTGTTGGAAGTCTTCTCTTGATCTTGTGAAGTCTTCTGTGTCTTGGTTCATTGTTTGTTTTTGATTAACGAACACAAGACTTTCTTCTTTCTTTTTTTATAGACGCCTTTTATTTTAATATTAAACCAAAGACAAACGCGTGTGAGAAAATGGCTATTTGGACGAGACACGCCATCGTACGTTTGACTCGTCCAGTCACCCAGCCAAATCTGATTTCTCTAAACTAACTTTATCACGTTGGCTCGTACAATCAGAAAAGAGGGGTCAACTACAGGGTTAAATATTGTCAATCAAATTCCTTGTATTTTCCCATAAAACGGTTAGTTTGATTTAACTACACTCTCGTACACAATTGATAGGCAACCTATCAGTTATATAACACATTTCCTACTACGATAACCATTACACCTCGCGCCTCCATATAGGTGTGGCATGTGGTAAAGAAAACTAAGTCAGAAATGTTTGCTTCTCCCCATTATTCTCTCGCCCTAGGCTGAACCTGTTCGTCATTCGCCTTGGGCTGGAGTAGTAGAATACACCGACTACACCCCTGCAGAAATGTAAAATCCCTCCAATGGGACCATCTGTTGGTCGAGGGTGGCGATCCATAATGCTTAAGGACGGAATCCTGAGTAGTCCATGTCATTCAACAATGCACTTTAGCTATTACTTAGGTTAGGCGGGTGGTCAGAGAGCCCCCCTCCGATCAATCGGCTAATCACGTCAAGCCCTAGCACCTATATGATTATCCCAACCCTATCGTCTTTATGGCAACCCCCTTAACTCTTCTTATCATATATGAGCTAGAAGGCAGTGGCTGAGGATCTTAGTGTCCGGTATATGACGTTAAACTGCATCAAATCGTTTTACTTCCAATTTTGGAGCTCTGGGGACTGTGAAGTACCCCTTCATCGCCATTACTCCCAGGTCCACTCTGGCTCTGGGTGGTAGTACTTGTTAGGGTCCCATCTATGAGTTAAATAGAAAAATCAGTTTTTAAAAAAAATGTGTTCAAAAAAATTTGAATATCCATCAAACACGAATAGAACAAAATGTCTTCGGCATAAAATAACCCAACAAAGGTTGACAATGCCGTAAAATTCAACAAACCCAACCAAACTAAGAAGACAAAGTCAGAAATTCTTGCTTCTCTCCATTATTCTCTCGCCACCGATTGAATCCATTCGTCACGTCGGGAATTGTCGAGTCCATTGGCTGATCAATTAGACTCGGTTATTTATGAAATACAAAAGAATAAAAGAAAGCTTTATTTGCTAAGCAGTAAATAGATTGTACGAAAGAGAGAGGAACGTCATGGCAACGGGGGGGGGGTTAACAACAGAATTTAGGACGATTGATTATGTTATTATTAATGACAGGCACTAATACCGCTTAACTGTGGATGAAGGACTTTATCGTCTTATTTTCTTTTCGAGCAATGTTGTCACCACCCCCCCCCATCTTTGTAGCAGAAAGGCCGATTTTTCAGGATTTTCGGATTGTGTAATAGTAACCTCGAACTACACTATTTAAAGAATCTAGCAAGAATATGCGCCTTCCCGGTGTAAGTATTTAAGTTTTGATATAATGAAATCCATCAAATTAGAAAAACTAACGAAATTAAATAAGAACGCATATAGAACGATTACACTTACTTTAATTATATCTTAATTGGTTTCTATACAGAATCATTCATAGAATTGTTAAATGAACAACAACCCCACTCTCTCTCTCTCTCTCTCTCTCTCTCTCTCTCTCTCTCTCTCTCTCTCTCTCTCTCTCTATCTATCTATCTATCTATCTTCTCTTCTTCTTCTTCTTCTTCTTCTTCCATTACAATCAAATATTTACAAAAAATTAATCAAATTCCGGCATTAGATAACCCATTAGGAGTTGATATGCTGTTAAAAAAATGAACCAAACGTCTGTCTGTCTGTCTGTCTCTATCTCTCTCTATTCCTCTCCCTCTCTCTCTCTCTCTCTCTCTCTCTCTCTCTCTCTCTCTCTCTCTCTCTCTCTCTCTCTTTCTTCTTCTTCTTCTTCTTCTTCTTCTTCTTCTCTATTAAAATCAAGAATTTACAAATGAATCAAATTTCGGTATTAAATAACCCATTAAGAGTTGGTAAGCCGTTCAACAAATAAACCAAACCACTCCCACCCGCCACACAAGCTTTCCGCCTAAAACACCCAAAACCAATTTTTATGTCAGTGTATAATTATAATCTGGCACATTTTCGAAACGGCTGAACGACCTCCCCCGACTCCACCCCACCCGGCATCTCATTCCCTCATCAAGAAATTCCTCACCCAGAAAAGATCTGTCACTGATAGCTAAAAATCTATAACTAAATGAACCATTCATATCTGACAAATTCAACCAACTCGTTTCCTCGCTCCAATTTTACTCCTAGCCAAAAAAAAAACCCCGGCCAACCACAACGACAAGCAGACGACCATATTAGACAGGTACATATCGAAATATTGTTTGGGTTATTTCAGATGAATTGTATATTCAGGAGTGCTTTAACTTACAAGGGCCCCATGTTACGAGTTTTCCGAGTTACGAGCTATCACTGATTTTTTTTTCTTATTTGTGTTAAGAGCTAGAATTTATGATACGAGCAAGTTTCAGATACCTTTATCTTAATAAGTTCCCTAAAACATTTAAATTTCCGAATTCATTACGGCAAAAATATCATTTAAAAATGAACATTAAAACATAGTACAAGACATAATTCATTGCGTTCTATTTCATTTTGTTTTATACGATAAAATGCTATTTTTCTTATTTAAAAAAAAACGTAAAAATTATGGTGTTTTTTTTTGGGGGGGGGTTGTTTGTTTGTTTTTTTTTGTTTTTTTTTGCTTTTGTTTTTTGGTTTTGGCTTTTGGTTTGGCTTTGGTTTTGGCTTTTGGTTTTGGGGGGTGTTGCTGGGAGTTGAAACGGATTAATGGCGTTTCAGTATATTTCAATGGGAAAATTGATTTTATATACGAGGAAATGGAGTTATGAGCGGAACAAATTAAACTCGTAAGGCAAGTTACCCATATATATATATATATATATATATATATATATATATATATATATATATATATATATATACGAGAATAATCCCAGAAGTAAGGTCTCCTAAGCTCTGGTGACTCAAATGAGATATTGACAACACTGTAGTGTTTTTTTATGAATACACCTGTGCCTGCCCTTGCACGCGCCTTACTTGTCTTGGTATGGCAGTCGTTTCTCATGGAGTTCTTGATTGACGATAGATAGATAGATAGATATGAACTGATGAGTGAGATCGATAGATATGAACAGAGATAGATGATAGATAGATAGATTGAACAATAGATAGATAGATATGAACAAATCGATAGATAGATAGATAGATAGATGATAGATAGATAGATAGATATGAACAAATGAGATAGATAGATAGATAGATAGATATATAGATAGATAGATAGATAGATAGATAGATATGATAGATAGATAGATAGATAGATAGATAGAATAGATAGATAGATAGATAGATAGATAGATATGAACAAATCGAGATAGATAGATAGATAGATAGATAGGATAGATAGATATGAACAAATCGAGATAGATAGATAGATAGATAGATAGATATGAACAAATCGAGATAGATAGATAGATAGATAGATAGATAGATAGATAGATATGAACAATCGAGATAGATAAAACAAGTTGTCGAATATATCTTTCAATGGATATATGAAAAAAATAATTTGAATTAAAAAATCAATTTCATTCCCTCCTAACTTTGACCCCAGCTGCGAATGAATATATCAACAAGTACATTTTCCCTGAAGAAAAGAAAATTCTTAAATAAAAAGCCCCGTCCCTTTAAGGAACCAGAAAGTAGAAATGAAACCCTCTGTGCGAAGTAAAAAAAAAATGCTTATCTCTAAGTATCAAGATCTAAAACGTTGTTACTCGAATTAGACGCAATCAGACTATTCTTCATACATAATTAAAATACCACTTGTCTTCGTTTTCTATTCTTGAGACTTTAAATTCTCAATGGAATAGCAACTTGTACCGAACTATAGCCAACTATATATAAAAATAAACAATAAAGAAATAAAATAAAAAAACAGAAATCGATCGATTTTGTTTATTCTAATATTACGCTGTTCCCGAAAAGCGGAGACAAAATTTAGTTTGACTATATCAATTTGTTATCATCAAAAGTTCATTTGGAAAACAAAATTCGACAGCATAATGCCCTGTCGGCTGGGGCATTAGAATGCACCGGCTGCACCTCTGCAGAGGAGTAAGACTCCCCCAAATGGGGCCACTTGCTGGCCGTGGGTGACGACCCGTGATGCAAGACTCTGTCCATGACCTGCAACACTCAACTTAGACCCTTACTAAGGCTAGACGGGCGGTCGGTGAGGCCCCCTCCGATCAATCGGTTGGGCACGTCAAGCCCTAGCACCTATATGATTGCCCCAACCCTATCGCCCTTATGGCAAGCCCCAACCCTTTTTATCATATGGGTGCTAGAAGGCGGTAGCTGAGGGTCTTCATGTCCTGTGAATGATGTTAAACTCTATCTGATGGTGAGGTTCGAGTTCTGGAGGTTTGGGGAATGTGGAGTACCCCTTAATCACCATTGCTCCCTGGTCCACTCTGAGTCGGAGTGGTAGTATCTGTTAGAGTCCCATCTATGGGTTAAATAGAAAAACATGAGTTGATAAACAAAATTAATTATCCATTAAGAATGAATTTATTTCAAAACTTTGTCGGCATTAAATGACTCACTGAGGTTGATATGCCGTAAAACAAAAACCAAACCAAACCAAACCAAATCGACAGCATATTTTGAGCAAAAATGATAGAGATTTGATTTATATTCATGAATATAATTAAAAAATAAAATTTAAATGATAACAGCATGGATTTCCTTTTTCATTTAATATTTTAGATAGTAGACATTAACATTTCTTTTCAGAGTAGCTGGATCAATGCAAGGTTTATTTTTTTACATAGGGATTTAAATGGGGCGTCCCACGAGGATTCAACTCACGATTCAGTAATAACGGATTTGCGGGACTAACTTTTAAAAAATCCCCCTCTACCCATGCGACGCCGGGTAACTGCTGCTAGTAGACTGATAAAGTATGAACTCTTTAGAAGGGCTATTTCCGGTCCCTACAAAATCACTTACTCATTCATCACTCATTAACTTATGTCCCTTGCTGAATAAACAATCTATGCATTACAATTCTATTTATTCCATATCGTCAACATCGTCAACCCTTGTAACTTTAGAAATTGTCACTTAGTGTTACATAATCTATGCGGTTGCATAAGATTATTGTCAATCTCCTGTATTTCTAAAGGGATGGCCCCTTTTCATATCACGGGCGGGACTTTCCATGGAATATTACAGAAAGCCCGCGAAATACGTGAAGTCACGTGGGACCTGTTTGGGTCTTCAGTTTCAGTTTCAGCTTCAGCTTGGATGTCAGGCAGATAAGATGTTTCTACCTTAGCTGAAGCTCACTGCATACGCGCGCTATGTTAGTCAGATGAAGATGTTAGTTAAGTAAATAAAAGCTTACATAAGTAATATGGTTTTGTGGTTAATGAATGTCTTGGCAACAAGACTGATCTAGAAGAAGGAAAGAATTAAGGACGACCAACCAGAAGAGACGTTAGAAGAGACGCTAGAAGAACTTAAGATACCAAAGATGAAC
>CM042167.1:23392742-23410242 GCA_023376005.1 Doryteuthis pealeii | reverse complement strand
GCACCTAATCTCCGTACAGAGCTGATGAATACAAATATTTGCCTACCCATTGGCCACGGCATTGGCCAAGGTCGCAAATATGGCGCATCCAGTGAGGGTCGAACACACTATTCAATAGTTATAAATTTACGGGACTAGCTTACTAACCATTGCAACACGATGGGATGCCTTGTATTTATCCAACGCGTTCTCCACGGGTAGGATTTGATTTAAGGTCCCGAATATGGAGCATCCAGTGAGGATCGAACTCGCTATTCAATAGGTATAGATCTGCGAGACTATTACCATTACACTACGATGGAACGCCCAGAGAGCTGATGAATGTAAATCTTTGCTTGTTGGACATCATCATCATCATAATGTCGTGGATATCCATGACAATCTCTCGCCAACCGTCCCTATCATTCATTGCTATCTGAAGTCTACTGGGTAGCATCCAGCATCTGCGCAGAGCTGGTCAATGTAGGTTCTTGTTGGACGACCCTCACTGGAATGCCCATGTTCTAATTTCCATACAAGAACGTCACTTATGAGTACGTCCTTGCTTCTCCGGCAGTGCCCAGCATGTCTTGTTCGTCCCGCTCGGATAGTTTGTGTGATAGGTGGTAAGTGGCCGTACAGCTGCTTTTGTTACATAATCTATGCGGTTGCATAAGATTATTGTCAATTCCCTGTAATTCTGAGGGGATGGCCCTTTTCATACCATGGCCGGGTCCTTCCATGGAAAATTACAGAAGCCCGTCAAAATACGTGAAGTCACGTGGGACCTGTTCGGTCGCCAGTTTGCAGTTGGACGTCAGGCAGTGAAGATGTACTGCCTGAACTGTGACTCACTCTGCATACGCGCGATATGTTAGTTAGCAGATGTCTGGTGGTGATTTAACAATAAAATAAGATCAAAAGTAAATCGGAGTCTTGTGTTATTACCTCTAAAAACTAACAATGACGCAGGGCTTCTGATAAAGAGAAATCCACAATAGAAGACCAGACCCGAAGTCCCCAAGAAAAGTCCAGACCTTAGAAGATTCCAGACCAAGACAAGATGTTATAAGATTCCAAAGACGGCCAGAAGAATAGAGTAAGAAAGAAGTAAGTAAAGAAGTAATGAAGAAGGTATGCAACACTTTCTTGTAGGATGCCGCCTCTACGACTTGTTAAATAATGCGCGCAGTATTCTTGTGCAGTTCCCATCTTGCTTATTCTCCAGGTGCTTCGTTAGGGTCCAAGTGATGCAGCCATACTCTAGCACTGATACAACAATGGCTTGGAAGAATTGTCGCTTTGAATTGTCAGTGAGATCGGATTTCCAATGGCTGATAATCTGTCTATGGGCAGACCATACATTCTCTAGACGTGCATTCTGGATTATTATTCTTAGTTACTTGAAACTGTAAGCAAATCAAGGCCTGTGTGGCTAGACTAAGCAACGCTTAGTGAATCACAAATAATTGATTGAAATTTCGACTGCCTCCAATCTATCATGTTACCAAAAAAATCGTTGACAGCCCACAGATCAATTTAGCAAGAAAAAATCTATTAAGATAAACATGATTTACGGACGTTTAATATTTAATATGGCGGCTCTTCCGGTTTGTGTTTGTCATTGTCAGCGGCTACTGCGCATGATCGCTGCGTGTCTATTAACGGTCGAACGATGGTAGCGTCGGAGAATATTGGCTGCCTAGAAAAGATGGAATGTGTGGATCGAAATATCTGTTTACCGAAATCTTGGAAGGCTTCTTTTTTTTTTTTTTTTTTTCAACATCTGTTGCTCGGGTATATTGATATATCGATTTAGACATATTTGAACAACAAAAAAAAAAAAGAAGAAAAAAAAGAAAAAAGAAACATATCTTTTTTTAAAAAGATGTAATCAATTCTTTAGAAAAAAGGTTGACGGTTTCATATGAATTATTGGGAGTAATCGTTTATATCTTCTCGGCTTTTTAGAAGTTCTCCTACCAGTTCTCCTCCAACTCTTCCTCTCATTCCTCCTTCTCCTATTGCTCATTTCCTAGCGGCTACTCCTCCTCCTCTTCTCAATTTCCTCCTCTTTGTTCTTTATTGCATACTCGTTCTTGAGAGTATGGTTTGGCTGGGTGTCTTTGTTCAGTTGCATATCAACCTTTATGGGTTATTTAAAGCCATCCTTGTTGAAGAACAGTAGTGGTACTATTCAAACCATACCTGGCGGTATGAGGGTGTTCATATCTTTCCTAAGGTCAGAAAGTGTATGCAATAGCGTGACTGGAGTTCGAACGGAGTACGTTACCCATCACACCACAGCGACACCCCCTATTGGAAGTATCAAGTATTAACTTGATCCTTTTTGAATTACATCAGCCTATAAATGATAATAACAAATTATTAACGATTGATTGATTGATTTTAACGGCATGTCAACCCATCTTGGATTATTTTATGATTATGTTTGTACGTGGTTCCCTACGTAAAAAAAGTCTTTATGTTAATCGGACCAGGTGTGAGGTCAGGAAAATAACTTCTCGTATCTTTCTGCATTGAAGAATAAAGTGGTGTTGAATGTTTTATTCATATGCAAATCTCCACCTTATAAATAGCAACTGATGAACTAGTCCAAAGAAACTACGAGAAATAGTGGTGAATACTCTTAACTAATTATAAGATCTGTTTTTCGGTGGGTAGATGTTCTAGGATAAGAAGATATCCGTTCACTAAGAGTCCAATTCATGGCTGTACACAGTAAGGAAAGAATCGAGTAGAAAGCATCAAGTAATACAGTTTCAAATTGATGAACAGATAAACCTCTCGATTCTAAGGCTAAGCTGATTTCCGTTCAGCCTCACCATCTGACCGTTTCCCCATCGGTTGTACGTAGTAGACCTACTAGTAGCTATTCCTTTCACCAGAAAAAAAAATTCTCAATTCCTTCGACATAAGACTATGTCCTATATCAAATTGTTTGTAACTTGGTATACCAAATATGTACAATAATTTACTTAAGCAAGTCAATATGTAGCGAGCAGGTCTTTACACGCAAAAGCGAAAGGAAAGCGATTTTTGGTTTGGTTTACGGCATATCAACCTCGGTGGGTCATTTAATGCCGACATAGTTTTGAAATAAATTCATTCTTGATGGAGAATCAATTTTTTTTATAAACTCATGTTTTTTTTCTATTTAACCCATATATGGGACTCTAACATGTACTACCACTACGGGTCAGAGTGAACCAGGGAGCAATGGAGATGAAGAGGTGTTTCACATTCCCCAAACTTCCAAAACTGGAGTCTCACCATCAGACAGTTTAACGTCATTCCCAGGACATGAAGACCCTCAGCCATCGCCTTCCAGCACCCATATGATAAAAGGGGCTGGGGCTTGCCATAAGGGCAATAGGGTTGGAGCAATTATATAGGTGCTTGGGCTAGACGTGACCAGCCGAATGACCAAAGTGGAGTATTGCATGTCATGGACTGCTCAACCACCTGGGTTCTAACCTTAAGTATCAAGTATCGCCACTTACGGCCAACAGGTGGTCCCATTTGGGGGAGTCATTTACCCCTCTGTAGAGGTGCAATCGGTGTATTCTACCGCCCCAGCCGACCAGGTGGGAAAGGAAAGCGACTATATTCAATCTTTCCATGCGTTTGATTAATTTACCTTCTCCACTTTCAAATATGTACAAACGTAAGCAGTCTGAGTTCTTTGTTAATCAAAATGACTTGATTCGACATTAAATGCCCCGAAAGCGGGTTGATATGCCGTATAACAAAACAACTAGCCAATACTTTTTTAATCTATAATAGATATGAACAGAGATAGCAGGTTGGCCGTAGATAGGTAGATAGATATGAGCAGAGTTACATTCATAGATAGATAGATAGATAGATAGATAGATATGAGCAGAGTTACATTCATTCATAGATAGATAGATAGATAGATATGAGCAGAGTTACATTCACTCATAGATAGATAGATAGATATGAGCAGAGTTACATTCACTCATAGATAGATAGATAGATATGAGCAGAGTTACATTCATTCATAGATAGATAGATAGATAGATAGATATGAGCAGAGTTACATTCACTCATAGATAGATAGATAGATATGAGCAGAGTTACATTCATTCATAGATAGATAGATAGATAGATAGATAGATAGATATGAGCAGAGTTACATTCACTCATAGATAGATAGATAGATAGATAGATAGATAGAGTTACATTCACTCATAGATTGATAGATATAGCAGAGTTACATTCATTCATAGATAGATAGATAGATAGATAGATATGAGCAGGTTCATTCATAGATAGATAGATAGATAGATAGATAGATATGAGCAGAGTTACATTCACTCATAGATAGATAGATAGATAGATAGATAGATAGATATGAGCAGAGTTACATTCACTCATAGATTGATAGATATGAGCAGAGTTACATTCATTCATAGATAGATAGATAGATAGATAAGAGCAGAGTTACATTCATTCATCGATAGATAGATAGATAGATAGATAGATAGATAGATAGATAGATATGAGCAGAGTTACATTCATTCATAGATAGATAGATAGATAGATAGATAGATAGAATCTGATTTAGAATATCAAAATGATTTGATTCGGTATTAAATGACCCGTATAACAAAACTACCATTTTGCAATCATTCTCTTTACTTCCTCTGTTGAGTAAGATAAATTTCTCGACCTGATAAAATGCACCATTCTTTTTAGAACAGTATGACAGATTATCGTGTAATCTTTTAAGGTCAGATATTCATGACAGAAGAGCAATGGACTCCGGTTAACGCATCTGAACATGCATTTCTGATACATGATCGATATCTGATTCCATATTTGTAAGTGTAGAGTTCAGTTCGCCAGCGATAAATTTTGTTGCTTTTTAGTCTACGAAGATTTATGTTCATCGAAAAAGGAAGGATATAGATTTTGGTCCATCACAAGAATAACATATTCACCTTTCAGATAATTACTCCATTCCCTGATTGCTTCCATGATCGCATCAGCTTCTTTTTCCACTGGGGAGTGCCTTCGTCTAGGGGGGATTACCATTCTGGACCAGAATGCAACAGGCCTGTCTCTTTGATTTAGCGTCGCGGCTAAATTCCCGTAGCTAACATCAATTCCAATTACAAGGGTTTTTTTTCCTTGTCTGTCAAACTCTGTAACCGTTGTATTTTAACATTTGGTTTATCATTATTTTAGAATCTACACTACCTTACAAAAATGATAGGCTCTGCCTATTCATTTATGCAACCAAACCTATGACTACTTCTTGTATTTACAATCTCGTTAAGATTTTTTTCGGTTGATGTGGCATTTTACAATATCTTTCGAAACTCCCTGTAGCACAGTAGATACCTAGTAGCAATATCAATATTTTAAGAGCCAATGTATTAATATTGTTCACAATCATTTTAAACTGTTAAACACGTCATATTAGTTGCAACATATTTTAAGAGCCAATGCATTGATATAATTCACAATCCTTGTAAAGGTCATCTATACATATAAAAAGGTCAGTTTGTGTGTATGTATGTCCGGAGGAAAACTATGAAAATATAACAATTAATGACAAAGTACATATTTTTTTTTTGGAGGATATGTGCTTAATTGAAGTCATACCTAATTTTTGAAAATTAATCAGTTAATAATTAATGAATATAGGCGGGCATTTATGTTCAAATGTAAGCCTAAACAGATCGATAAAATGTCAATCCCTGAATGTACATTCCGACCTATTCAGGGATTGACATTTTCTCGATCTGTTTAACCTTACATTTGAACATATATGCCCGCCTAAATTCATTAATTATTAACTAATTAATTTTCAAAAATTAGGTATGACTTCAATTAAGCACATATCCTCCAAAAATTGTCGGCTAAAAGCCATATCAAATAAACACAATGTTTATTTACGTACTTTCATATATATATATATATTATATATATATATATATATATATATATATATATTCTCTATCATCAGATACTGCTTTTGAAAAAATGATCGAGATTTGATTTATATTCATGAAGATAATTAAAAAATGAAATTTAAATGATAACAGCATGGAATATTTTCTGTATTTAGTATTTAAAATAGGAGACATTCATTTTTCTTTTCAGTGTGTCTGGATCAACGCATTTTTCATAGGGATTTTTATGGAGAATCCTGTACGGACCCAACTCGTGATTCAACAATACTGGATCTACGAGACTACCTTTTTTTACCCCTACCCCTATACCCTGGCAACGCCGGGTAGCTGCTTCTAGTTTCACATATATATAAAGCAACAGAGAACTTATTAGTTTTCAAACATCAAGACTTTAGTGAAACTACCTTATTTCTTGCAATTGCAGCAACTCGTTCCTCAAGCCATACACTTATTTTTAGAGTGTCTTTGGGCCTACGCATAAAAAAAGCACTTTTCTTTCAAATTGGATTTGCTAGCAGCGGATGTCCGAGTTGTCCTTTTGTTGCATAGCCCTTCTTCACCGGCACTAAATAGGTATATGTTATATACTTCTCTTACTTCTTACTCTGTCGTCTATTCTTCTGGCCGGCTTTGCTTCTTCTATCGTTTATCATCTATCTTGGTCTGGTATATTTTCTAAGGTCTCGTCTGGTCTTCTATTGAGGATTCCGGGTCTGGTTTCTGTTGGGGATCATTTCTTATCAGAAGCCCTGTGTCATTGTTAGTTTTTGGTAATAAACACAAGACTTCGATTTACTTTTGATGTTACTTTATTCATAAACCCCCAGACCAGACAATGCGCGCGGATCCTTACATCTTGCTAGCTCGGCTTCTAACTTCTAACTGTCTAACTGAGTTGCTTACTTCTTAAACCGGAAGGGGCTTCTATGGGGTTTCGTTTCTCACGGTTTATCCCCAGAACGCAATGTGAGATCGAGGTCAAGCGCCGTCACTCACCCTCAAGGCCATCAGCTGCACTAATATGATTTCTACACTATTGTCATAATCATTAGGTATCTAATGATTATGTAACAGTTTTGATTTTCCTCTTGTTTAGAAGTTACGGTATTCGTTCGGGTTTCCGATACAGACGCTGTTGGATGACTAATTTGGATATCAGCAGAATAAGCTTCAGAATTTAGGATAGCCGTTTCCATACTTCGCGTTTGATTTCCATACATTCTGTGAGAGTGAGCGTTTTCTTTTCAAGAAGTCTCTGTCGAACAAGAGGCGCAGATGACCTAGAAATAATGGCATCTGTAACGACTTCCTCTTTGTAAATTTGAACGGTGACATCTTTGAACTTATAGTTCTTCTCCTGAGCGTGCTACGCTTGGAGATATTGATCCAAGGTTTCTGCAGCCTGTTGAGTTCTGGTTGCTAAGACATGGCGTATATATAACTTTTTTTCTCGGACGAAAGCTCTCTTTAGAATGTTAATGGCTTCTTTATATATATATATATATATATATATATATATATATATATACACAAACATATACATATATACATATGTACATATACACACGCATATATATGTATATATAAGTAAAAGTAAAGTCGACGGGGCGGCCTAAAATCGGTATTAGCCAGTCAGCGAGGGAGTCTATCCCTTTTCAATAGCGCTAGACCAAGGAGATTGTATTTAGCATCTGAGGTGGAGCGCCACACCTACCATCAGCTCCTTACTTTACCGCACAGATCCCTGTGCTACTCATACACTGAGTTGGCGAGGACCGGTATCGAACTAGGAACCTTGTGGTTTCTAGCCGAACGCTCTACCGACTGAGCTAACCCGGCCCCTAATATGTACATATATATACATATATATACACATGCATATGTATATATATACATAGATATACACACGCATATACACATATATATATACACGCATATACATATATACATACATACATATACATACACTGTACATTCGCTGAACAGTTCGTATACATCAGATGACACGTGGTTTACAAGAATATTCCCATCCTTAACCTTCAATATGCTTGAGGAATTCTTATAATGTTCGGTACAAATGATTCCATATTTTCTCTGTCCCCCGGGGGGTCTCATTATCTAGATCCAGAATTTTTTTAGATTTTGGTATCTTGTCCATTTTTTATGTATTTATTTACCAACCCCTCTGCATGAGTTGGATGTGACACATGGCTAGATAAGAATCATACCTTTCATACCTTCTTTCTTTCTTTCTTTCTTTACTTATTTTTTAACTGTCTGTTATTTTCTTTCTTTTTTCTTTTTACTTTTTTCTTTCTTTCTTTCTTTCTTTCTTTCTTTCTTTTCTTTGACGGTCTATTCTTTCTTTCTTTCTTTCTTTATCTATTTATTCATTGGATCCTTGATAAAGAGTCCGTCGATAATGAATCCTTTGGCTACTAAAGTGTTCTCAGTTACTGGTATAGAGTCCTTCGATAATGAATCCTGTTCGTTACTGGTAATCGTATAAGTCCTTTGAGAGTATTGGTAAAGATCCAGCAATCCTATGTCTGTCCGTCCTCACGAAGTGCAGTTTTAATTATGACCAATGTGGGGGGGGGGTAAGTATTCTATCTAGATAGCGGAGTTTAGCAAGTTTGGATTCAGAGTATTCTCCTAGACTGTCAACATAGCCATGGTTAAAGAGCCCAGTTTGATCTACTATTTACTCATAACTGGAGGTAGAGTAGTTGGATGCATACCTTTCGCAAGGGTATTAGCGCTGTGGGAAATGTAAACAGCCTCGTCCAGGATTTGAACTACGATTCTAACCATTACACCACGCACCTCCATATATATATAAAAAAAAAAGATAGTAGTGAATAGAATGTTGCAAACATGACAAACCAATTCGGTTTCTTCAGCATTTTATAAAGATGAGGACAACAGTCCGAAAAATCATAAGTATCCATAACAAGCCTAATCTAAAAAGAATACAGACAAATAGTAAGACTTGCTGATAGTTTTCTGGGTCATGAAATGACTCCTCATTATTGATTTCCTTGAATAAACAGTGCATCATATTGCCAACTCTGTATGCAAACTTCACTTTATTTATTGAATGACCTTAATATTTTATACGATTACTGCATGTCTATATTGGGGGGGGGGCTGCCTTTTATGCTATAACCGTTACTACACGTTGAAATGAGTTAGTGTACTGTTGGTTTGAACAACAGCAACAGTGCCAAGACAGTTGGTGTTTATGGAAATCAATAATAGTTCATTCGTGTATTTGGGTGATTCCATTCCTTGAGTTCTGATTGGCTGCTTGATTTCTATGGTGTAATGAGGCTTCATAAATACTCTGGCATTTTGCAGTAGTATTGCAGCAAGATAGATTCGTATTCAGTTACGACTACTTGTTGCCTTGTCTTACCAATTCGACGGTAATTAGAACTAATGTGATTATTATACACTACAGAGTTCGAATACCCTTGGGTGCCTCATGACAAGCCCACTTGGTTTCTTCTGCATTTTATAAAGATGAGGACAACAGTCCGAAACATCAAAATTATTCAGAGCAAGCCGCATTTCTAAAATACAGACAGCCTTGTCGGCTGGGATTTTAGAATACACCAATTGCACCTCTGCAGAGGGGTAAGACCCCCCCCCCAAATGGGGTCACTTGTTGGCCGTCGGTGGCTATTCGCGATGCTTAAGGAGAGAATCCTGAATGAGCAGTCCATGGCATGCAAACCCACTTTGGACCTTACTTAGGCTAGACAGGCGGTTGGAGAGGCCCCCTCCGATCAATCGGCTTGTTACATCAAGCCCGAGTACCAATATGATAGTCTCGATCCCATTGCCCTTATGGCAGGCCCCAACCCTTTTTATCATATATGTGCTAGAAGGCGGAGGCTGAGGGTCTTCATGTCCTGGGTATGACGTTAAACTCTAACTGATGTTGAGGCTCTGGGGAAGGTGGAGTACCCCATTATCACTCACTCCCAGGTCTACTCTCATCCGAAGTGGTGTTACCTGTTAGAGTCCCATCTATGGGTTAAATAGAAAATTTGTTTATAAAAAAAATTGAGTTTAAATCATTTTCTCCCAAACTACGAATCGTTCAAAACTTTGCCGGCATTAAATGACCCACCGGGGTTTGATATGCCGTAAAACAAAACAAACAAACAAGAACAGTTGTCACAGTTTACTTTTTAAATCTGAATATGCAATTTAGTTAGAACGGCTAATTTGGTGAATATGTAAAAGCCATTGTGCGAGATACAAATAAGTGGTGTCAATAACTCGCTGACGTAAGCAGCAATTATTTTGACGACACAATTTTTACATTTGCGCATGCGCATCCGACCCATTTTTCTAGAAAGAGATGTATCTATATTTTTTAGACACCGCGGGGAATTTTTATTATTTTGCTTTAAAAGCAATTAAATCTTTCAACCTGGGACAAAAGATTTTTAAAGATTATTATCTCTTTTAACTTGCTTTGTTTTCTTGGGGCTTTTTTTTTTTTTTTTTGCTTTTGTTTTCTTTGGGGTTTTTTTCTTATTCTTTTCCTTCATAGGAATCTTCTTCATGTTCTTTTTCTCTTTCTTTTTTTCTTCAGTTTCTTCTCCCTATATTTTATCTTCACCTTCTTTACTGTATGTCTTTTCTTTCTTTCTTTCTTTCTTTTCCGTGTTCCCCCCCCCTTTTCTTTGGTCTATCTTCTTCATATTACGAAACTGTTTTTTTTCTTTTCTTCCTCCTTCTCTATTTCTATTTTTTCTTTTTCTTTTTCTTCCTTTTCTCTTTCACTAAATCTTTAAATTATTTATACTTTCATCAGAATCTTTTTTTAGATCTTTCTTTCTCTCTTTCTTAAGAAACTCTTTTAAGTTTTTCTTTCTTGTTTTGTTCCTTCATCAGATTTTTTTCAAATTCTTTTTTATCTTCTTTTTTCATATTTTTCTTCCTATGTTTTGCCTCCTTTAATTCATTTATTTTCTTTCTGTCTCTCTTTCTATCTTTCTTTCTTTTTCGTGTTTTTGTTGTTTTTATTTGGCGGGGTGCGGATCTGTCTTCCTCATACTGCTGAGCTGGTTTTTATTTCTTCCTTCCTTCCCTCCCCCTTTTCTATCGCCTTCTCTGTTTACGTCCTTTTTCTTCCTTTTCTCTTTCGCCAAATCTTCTTCAAATTGTTTTTCCTTCTTCAGAAACTTTTTACAGTCCTTCCTTTTCTTTCCTCTTTATTTTTCTTCTTAAAAAATTCCCTTAGGTTTTGTTGGTTTTTTTCTTCATTTTTTTTTTCTTCCTCGGACTTTTTTTTTTTTCGTGTAATTCTTTTTTCTCCTCTTTTTTCTTTTTTCTTTTTTTTCTTTCTTTCGATTCTACTTCTATGTTTGTTCTTCATTCTCTTTAGTTTCTTTCTTTTTCTTTCATTCTTTATTTTTTATCATTTTGGTCCTGTATTCTTCACACTTCTAAACTGTTATATTTTTTTCTTTCTCTTCTCTTTCAATTCTTTTTTTCTTTTCTTTTTTTTCCTTTTCTCTTTTATCAAATTTTCTTCAAATCATTTTTCATCAGAATCTTTTTCAGGTACTTATTTATTTATCTAGACATTTTTTCCTCAGATTTTTCTTCCTCTGTGTGTGTGTGTGTGTGTGTGTGTGTGTGGTGTGTGTGTGTGTGTTGTGTGTGTGTGAAAGAGAGAGAGAAAGATTTCTTCTTTCATTAACTTCTTTTCTTTCTTTCTTTCTTTCATTTTGATGTTTTTATTGGTCTTCTTCATATTGCTCTCTCTCTCTCTCTCTCTCTCTCTCTCTCTCTCTCTCTCTCTCTCTCTCTCTCTCATCTTAATACATCTAAATTCTATATTCCCGTACCTTAACTTCTTCAATATCTTCTCTTTTTTCACATTAAATCTAGCTAAAAGCATTAGATTCTAACGAGAAAGGAAACCAGTTCGACATTTTAAACTCCGATTGAGATCATACACTTGGTATTATCAAGCAAAGCCTTGGTGGGTGATAATTCAAGAGACGACGTTACGCGCGTAAAATTCGGTTTTTGGTTCAAGGTCGATAATACCCTTAATTATAGATGCATTTTCAGATCATCAGGTGTCTAATATTAAAGCAGTGTTCTTTATCATCTTCCCCCTCCTCTTCCTCCACCTCTTCCTCTTCCTTTTCTCCTTCCTCTTCTTTGTCTCCTTCCTCTCCCTACTCCCCTCAAAATAAATAAAATACCAAATCCTTTTTATTTGTTTATTTTAGAAAAATCTTTACTTCTTTGTGTTCGTTCATTCTTTTTCCTTTGGCTTATCTAGCCTTAGTTTTTTCTCTTGTTTGCATTTCACACAGCGCTTATACCCTTGGGAAAATTATGAATCGAATTATTCTCCCTCCAGCTATGGGAAAATAATAGGGCAAACTCGGCTCTTTAACCTTTGTATGGCAACCGGTCGAAGAGGAGAAGGAAAACTCTTAATTGAGACCTTGTTAAACTCCGCTCAAGAAAATTGACCTTGTGACGCATCCTGCTCGTGTGTGTATGGAGGGGGTAAATACAAACTTTTATCTTGTTCTTTTCCTTCATAAAAAATGCTTTTCTCTCTCTCTCTCTCTCTCTCTCTCTCTCTCTCTCTCTCTCTCTCTCTCTCTCTCTCTCTCTCTCATATCCCGCACAAAAAGAATGTACGAGGAAAGGAAGAGAAGATAAGGGTTTGGTTTTATTTATTTGTTTAACGATATATCAACCCCTTATGAGTTATTTAATGCTGAAATTTGCATGTGTTTACTCTCTCTCTCTCTCTCTCTCTCTCTCTCTCTCTCTCTCTCTCTCTCTCTCTCTCTCTCTCTGGAATCTCGTTTCTATGTTTTTCGTCTTCTTTAATTTCTTTCTTTTTTCAGTGTTGATATATCTTATTATAATGGAGATTGTGTGTTTGTCTGTCATTAACCGAAACTATATTACTACACAAGTCACAATTCCCTTAGTTATTTGCGTCACATTCTCCATGATTTTATTTTTATTTAAACCTCAATTATAAATAAAAATTGTTTTACATTATTAATACTGTTGACCATATCTACATACTAGTAACATGCAATTGTATTTATATATACAACAAAATAGCGGTTTACAGTGTGAATGGGAAGGCTAATTTGCATATTGATATTAAAAAATTGATTTTAATAAATATGTGCTTAGTATTATTGATTTCTAATTGTTTGGTTTTATCTTATTGAATATGAGCAAAAATCTCGGATATAAATCTTAAAATAAATCCATTCACAAGAAGAAATAACTGTAATATTATTCTTTACTTCCTATTTTAACTAAATAGTTAAATTAGGAAAATTTACTAATGAAAGACGGGAGTAATGGAAATTGATAAAAGAGTTAGTTTCAAAGTTGTTCTATTTTTCAATCATACCCCCTCTGTTCAAAATCTTTTTATCTGCATTTTTATTCAGTTTCATTAGCCTTTCTAATTTAACATATTTTATTATATTAAAACTTAAATACTTGCACCCGGAGGGTGCATATATTTGCTAGTTAATGAATAAAAGATATAATGCACAAGTTATTTTATTTTTTTTTAAATTACATTTTTCAGGTCAGTTAACTTTGAACCATGTATCTTTGAGGCGTAACACAGATTCTCAAAGATACATGACTCAAAGTCAACTGACCTGAAAAAATGTAAAAGTTTTTAAATAAAATAACTGGCGCTTTATATATTTTATTCATTGAATATATCAACAGTGAAAGTTTCATTAAATTCGGTTAATTCCCTGATTTTGGTATTTTTTTTCTTTCGGCGGGGTGACATAAGATGGTGGAATTTAGGTCTGTTAAGTTCGATTTAACCAATAAGGGAATCTCCTTTGTAACCTATGATAGTTTAGCGTTATAATCGGTGCAAACTGCAACCACTACTACCACCACCACCCTTCGCCTCACTTTTGGGCCGCTGTTACATAAGTAAGTAAAAGTAAAAGACATAAGTAAGTAAAAGTAAAGTTGGCGGAGTGGCCTATTACCGGTTTCAGCCGGAGAGCGAGGGGGTCTATCTCCTTTTCGCTAGCGCCACACCTACTGTTATTTTTTCACTTTACCGCACAGATCAGATTACCAATCTGTGCTACTCATACGCTGAGTTGGCGGGAACCGATAATCGAACTAAGAACCTTGCGATTCCTCAGTGGATGCTCTACCGACTGAGCTAAACCGGCCTCAAGACATAATAACCCCTTCTGTGTTCTTGAGTTGGTGACTCCTGCTTTTAACTAGTAGTCAGAATAAATTTTAAGATTTAATCGCAGACAGTCACTAGGCCAGTTCTCGAATCGATATCAAATATTCAGTTTCTGACCATTCGGCGCACCTCATGCTGATATCAAATGAATAAAATATTTCCAGTTTCCCCGATAGCAAATTGATCACCTACAACACCTGCATTCTGCTAGTAAAGAGCGCCACCTGTTGACCTCTGATCACAAGAAGCCCTAAAGTTATGACTAAAGATTATCTATCTATCTATCTATATAAAGATCTGTTTTTGGTATGTACGTTTCGACTTATAATTCAGAAAAGAGATTTTTTGAGCATAAAAATCACACTTATACTTTAATATTTTTATAATGAAGAAAAGTATAAAATAGCAATCTATATATGTAAAGGAGTCGCGTCTGTTTTGGTATGTACGTGTTTACTTATAACTCAGAAAAGAGATGTCATTGGGCATCAAAATCGTGCATACACTTTGATATGTTTATAATGAGGAAAAGTACAAAATTTAGTTTTTGATTTTTACTGATTAGATGATATAATTCAATAATTAAAAATCAATCAATTTGTGGAACTCTTCACAGTTTCATTTGAATTAATAGGCAAAAATTTCAACCTGCAAATGAGAACATATTTATCTTCTTTTTATTGTTACATTTTTAGGGGTAAAAATGAAAATAATTTAAATGAGTACATTTTTTATCTCTTTAACTCAACAAACAATTAAGAACTGAATTTAAATTTTCATATTACTGAAAAAAGTGTTTAAAAAATTAAACCCTTTTTCAAAACACTAACGAATTTAGGGTTACATTTATTAAATTAATTATTTAAATATAACTTATAACTCAGAAAAGAGATGTCATTAGGCATTAAAATCGCGCATACACTTTGATATGTTTATAATGAGGAAAAGTACAAAATTTAGTTTTTGATTTTTACTGATTAGATGATATAATTCAATAATTAAAAATCAATCGATTAGTGGAACTCTTCACAGTTCTTCATAAGTAAGTACATATAAAAATGAATACATTTTCTTTCACTGCAACTTAAATATTTAAAATAAACAATATTTGAAATAAATAAACATTGTAATACGCGAATTCTTAGCGATTTTTTTATTTGATCAGAAATTTGCTAGATTATTTCACTCTTACCCGCTCTCTTACTCCTTTGTCCCCCTTTTCTCTCTCACTCCTTGCTGTTCCTAGAATTATTTCGTTAACTTCACGTGTGTTAATAAATACTGGGGGTTGACCCTAAGCCACCGCCTTCTATGATAAAATGGGGTGAATGTTTGTCATGAGAAAATTTGAATACGGTTGGGACGATCATATAGTTGCTAGGGGTTCATATGACCAGCCGATTGATCGGGTGGAGCCTCTCCGACCAGCCGTCTAGTCCGAGTACGGGCCGAAGATTAGTACGTGCCAGTTTGTTGCGTGTCACGGGACCACTTATTAACCAGCTACAGACCGCTCAACCAAAACAATGTTGTCCTTAGGCTTTACGGGTCGCCAACCACGGCCAACAGAGGGTTACCCATCTTTAGAGGTGCAGTTGGCGTATTCTACAGCACCAGCCGACAGGGCGGTGTTGTTTTCGGTCCGACGCTTCTGTTTCCCCAGGTTCAATCCCGTGTTTCAGCGTCTTCTTAAAGTGATCCCTATTCCGGGATTTTCGTTGACCCCTTGGTAGGTGCCGGTCGCAGATTTATTAGATAAAGTTTGCCGGGGCATTCGGGCTGGGTCAACGTGTCGAACAGGTCTCATTCAGCGTAGACAGTGCCCAATGATTAGATTTTGAATATTCTAGTCGTTCGCTCGATTGTGTACTTCAATGTTCGTGTGACTACTGCATTGCTAATCTAGATAATGGGAGAGGTCAAACAAAATAATAATTATTTCCTCTTTTCTTGCCTCTATCTATCTCTCCTCTCTCTCTCTGTGTGTGTGTGTGTGTGTGTGTGTGTGTGTGTGTGTGTGTGTGTGTGCTTGTGTGTGTGTGTGTGTGTGTGGATAATGAGAAACTTACATAGGAACATAGATAGATAGATAGATAGATAGATAGATAGATATGAACATAGATTGATAAATATGAACAGACTGAGATAGATAGATAGATAGATAGATAGGAAATACGGTGAGGAAATTAATCCGACAATATGAGAAAAAATATTTTTTAAATAAAACAAACACAGGATGTTATGATCAGGAAACATTTTTTTTTTTGTGTCAATACTTAAGCATTTCGGTATATTGTACCATCTTCAGGACACTGTTAAGTAATGTTTATGTGAGGGACAAAATGAAAGATGTTAAGTGTATAGTGATTGTGTGAATATGATGCTATTAACCGTTAATTTTTATATGCGCGTTTGTTGATAGATAGATAGATAGATAGATATGAACATAGATTGATAGATATGAACAGACTGAGATAGATAGATAGATAGATACATAGATAGATAGACATATATGAACATAGATGGTAGATATGAACAGACTGAGAATAGATAGATAGATAGATAGAATAGATAGATAGATAGATAGACATATGAACATAGATTGGTAGATATGAACAGACTGGATAGATAGATAGATAGATAGATAGATAATAGATAGATAGATATGAACATAGATGATAGATGAACAGACTGAGATAAATAGATAGATAGATAGATAGATAGATAGATAGATATGAACATAGATAGATATGAACAGACTGAGATAAATAGATAGATAGATAGATAGATAGATAGATATGAACATAGATTGATAGATATGAACAGACTGAGATAGATAGATAGAGATAGATAGATAGATAGAGATATGAACATAGATGATAGATATGAAAGACTGAGATAGATAGATAGATAGATAGATAGATATGAACATAGATTGATAGATATGAATAGACTGAGATGATAGATAGATAGATAGATAGATATGAACATAGATTGGTAGATATGAACAGACTAGATAGATAGATAGATAGATAGATAGATAGATATGAACATAGATTGATAGATATGAACATAGATTGATAGATATGAACAGACTGAGATAGATAGATAGATAGATATGAACATAGATTGATAGATATGAACAGACTGAGATAGATAGATAGATAGATAGATATGAACATAGATTGATAGATATGAACAGACTGAGATAGATAGATAGATAAATAGATAGATAGATAGATAGATAGACATATATGAACATAGATTGGTAGATATGAACAGACTGAGATAGATAGATAGATAG
>CM042167.1:23372742-23382742 GCA_023376005.1 Doryteuthis pealeii | reverse complement strand
GTCAATAACCTTTATAACGGCTATGATGGTAACTCTTACCATACCGTTATTTAAATTTTAGTACACTACAGTCATAATTCGTAGGCTACCCACGAGTTAAGTAACAAGATCTCAAAAATGTATTAGCCCGAAAGTGAACGTGATAGCACAGCTGGAGTTCGAACTCGCTTACTAAGATGTTGCAGTCCAGTACGTTAGCCACTACGCCACAGGGACTTCCTAATAATAATAAAAGAAATGGTATTACTTGTTTTCTATATCAGTGCTTCTCAAACTTTTGGAAGTTGCGAACCAGTTGACATTTTTTGATCGATGGCTTACCTGGAAAGAGACGGCCATTACGTCTGGCCCCTTCGACTAACCGCCAAATTCAAAGTATTCTAACTCTGTCCCCTTCGCCAATGAGAAACCAGTTCGGTGTATAAAATCAAAGAATTTATTAACCTTCGAACAAAAAGTATTTATGCAGGCATGTGAAAAATAGCTTTACAGAATCTATCACCAATATAATCTATCACCAATATAAACTAATCCTCAGTCAATAGGAACAGTGAGAATGCTACTTATCTGTCAATTTGTCAATTCTTGGCTTGATAGAAGAGAGTGCCTCACGCAATGATTCTCGAATATCAAAATTGTTCCGGTACTTCGTTTTTATCACACTCATTATTGAAGCCTCGGATAGGTATGTTGAGGGAAATGGGAGAAATATATTGAGAACGATTTTAGCCAGTTGATATTTTTACAAATATATTTCCAATTTTAGTTTATATATACACTTGCCGTACTACACAAATTCTTAAAAACCATGTGTGATACCTGCGGACCGGCAGGTTGTACTCCACGGATCCCCACTGGTCCGGCTATGAGAAGCACTATTCTATATCATGAGGGAAAAGGACACTTTTTTCACAAAGAGAAAGTACTCTAGCTTTATTGTTGCTTTGTTCTTCACTGAAAAGATATTAATCCAATTCATTATCAATTGGAATCTGTTATCAAGTGAAATCGATATTAGTAGACAAGAAACGTATTCTATTATCGGTGATATGTCTAATGAGTTCGTGGTCTGGTGAATTCCGATGGGCGGAATCACGTGAATTCGTTAATTTGACGCTCATGGGTTTAATAAAAAAAATATTCAAAGGACCCGTGAACATTCAACTATCTATCTCAGTCTGTTCATTTCTAACTATCTATATATCTATCTATCTGTCTGTCTCGGTCTGTTCATATCTATCTATCTATCTATTTATCTCAGTTTGTTTATAGCTATCTATCTATTTATCTCAGTCTGTCCATCTATCTATCTATCTAAGTCTGTTCATATCTATCTACCTATCACTGACAGTTTATATCTAAAGATATATTTAAAGATATTTTAAAGGAGAGTGGGTAAAATATTTACTTGTCGATAAAAAAAAACCTGGGGGTGGCTGTCGATAAAAACGTGTTCAAACCGCTAAAACGATATATTCTAAAGAGTGGGGAGTAAAACATTTATAATTACTTGTTGATACAAAAAAAAACTTGGGTGAGATATCACTTTCCTATCGCATTAACTTGTCTTCAAACAGCTAAGCGGTTCATAACTAGCACGGTTCACTTTTTCAGCAAGCACCGATTGGCGTTTTTTAAGGCAGGGGGCCAGGGTGCACCAATCCGATTTGCACCGTTTTTTGTTTTGTTTTTTTGGGGATTATTTGCTTTTTGGTTTTTGGTTTTGTTTTGTTTTTTGTTGTTTTTTTAAATCGACCTTACACATAACAATTATGAGATGTCAATTAAGATTCAAGGGTTAAATCTACCTGTTTATCACGACAAAAGTCCAATTTTAAGAGAATAAGTATTATTGTTCTCATCTTCATTGTTTTCTGTACTACGTTTCGGTCGATGTGCCCTCCGGCTTTCTTCAGGTATTTCTTGTCGGACTCGGGAACCTTTTCGGACTCGGGGACCCTCTTTTCGAACTCGGGAACCGTCTTGTCGTAATCGGGAGATATCACGGAACTTTGAACCTAGCCCTTTATTCAGTCCACGGGGGTATCCTGTTCTCATTCCGCCAACCATAGCTGGGGTACAGGTGTTAAGCTATGTTAATTATTATTCTATGTTGCTGCCGCCTGGCTTGAATCTACAGTTTAGAGATAACTGTCACTTAGAACTGTCTTATACCAACTCCTTTATCCACTAGACTATGTGTCCAATTGGACAATTCAGTGTGAATTTTGGGAACTTATAAACTTGTTTTGCCTAAAATATCTACCTATGCACTTATGTATGATTTTATTTACCTTGACTCATATTGTTTGTTTTTTTTTTTAATCTAATCTGACCTTTTTTTTTATTATAGATTCCCATATTCAAGAGAATAATCCTATGTTTTTTTCTCGTTTATTTTTCAGGAAATCCGCTTTGGAGAAGCTTTAACGATCACTTACCTTGTTAGAACAAGTTTGGTAAGTAACATTTGTCATATGAAATCTTTAAAATCAATAACCGATTAATTTAGTATGTCGTAAAACAGCCGGTTTAGCTCAGTCGGTAGAGCGTCTGCCTCGGAACCACAAGTTTCAGGGTTCGATACCGGTCCTCGCCCACCAGTGTATGGGTAGCACAGCTTCTGTGCGGTAAAGTGGGGAGCTGACAGTAGGTGTGACGTTCCACCACAGACGCATAAAATAATCTCCTTGGTCTAGCGCTAGCAAAAAGGGGATAGACTCCCTCGCTGTCTGGCTGATACCGTCAACTTTACTTAGAAATGGAAATGTATCACAGGGATCTGTGCGGTAAACTGGAGAGTTGATGGTAGGTGTGGCGTTCCACCACAGATGCATAAAATAATCTCACTGGTCTAGCGCTAGCGAAAAGGGGATAGACTCCGTCGCTATCCGGCGGATACCAACAATAGGCCACTCCGCCAACAACTTTTTTAAAAAACAGTCACAAGAACATGATATAGCGCTGTAGTTTTGTAAAATGATAATGAGTGTGAAAGTCAGTGTGTGATGTCAGCGGTGGGTTGACGTGGAACAAATGGGGAAAAATTGAAAGAGTTTAATAATGGGGAAAAATTAGGATTAGAATTTTAAAATGGATTTAGTTCGACGGGTGAGGGATGGCGTGTAAGTCACTGGCCTTGTTTTCTGATTGGGCAGAACAAGACTAGAACGAAAGTGAGAGTAAGAGAGATAGTGAGAAAGTTTAGAAGTCTTGCTGACGTGTTGGAAGGAGAAGGACGGGGAGAGTTGTCTAGTAGTTTAAAGAGGACAAATGCAAGGAGTAGTCTGTCCTCCGATGCCATTTCTCGATGAGTAACTTGGGACTGGAAAATAAAGAGCTCTGAATAAAAGTCTTGTGTTGGTTAATCAAAAACTAATCAACGACACAAGACAAGACATCCCAAGAAGCAAATGGTCCCAGACCCAAAGAACAGAGAGAATGCCAGCCCTAAAACAGACCCAGCGCAGTAGATAAGTAAAACAAGAAGAAGTAGAGAAGTATAGGAATTTATATATATATATCATTCTTTAAATTAGACCCAGCAACGTTACAGTTTTAAAATCAGAAGAAATAGGCCTCATTTTTTATAGAATAAGATGGTAAATATAGTATATCTTCCCAGTTCTTTTCAGAAAGTTACACATAATGCAATCTAGACATGGTGCCTAGAGAATAAGCTAGATGTGAGTTGTACAAAAATGCTGCGTACGGTCTTAAACAAATCGTGGAAGCAACACTCCATAAGAAAACAGCTATACGGCCGCTTACCCCCTATCAAACTAACCGTTCGAGTTAGACGAACAAGACATGCTGGACACTCCTGGAGAAGCAAGGACAAGCTCATAAATGACGTTCTCCTATGGAAATCTGAACATGGGGACGCCAGTATGGGCCGTCCAGCGAAGCAAGGGCCCAGATCGTGCAGATTCCGGATGCTGCGCGGAAGACTTCACGGGGGTGATGACCGACAGGGACGGTTGGCGAGAAATCGTCATGGACATGGACATCAGCACTACGAAGTGCGACCTGATGATCTTCTCCAATGGAAACCTGCACATGACGACGCCAGATTCCGGATGCTGTACGGAAGACCTCCTGAAGGTGATGATCGACGGTTATGTACATCCGTGTTGCCAAGCGCGACCTGATGATGATGATGATTTATGCGTTACGTCACATCTTTTGGAAGCAATTCCTGACGTAGACCGGGTATGAGTGCCATGTACAGACGGATAAACATTCTGAACTCTAAATAGTTGTTAGACAAATCGATTTGATACGAAGACAACATGGAAATCTTATTAAAACGTATAGGAGACTTGTCTATTAACTTTAACAAAACATGTCGACCAGAAAAATAAATTGCTGCATATCTCTCTCTCTCTCTCTCTCTCTCTCTCTCTCTCTCTCTCTAATATATATATATATATATATATATATATATATATATATGACATTCACGATCAAAGTCATGCAACATTTCGAACGATTACCATGATCGTATTTCGGATGAGTTACGTCACACAATTTCGAAAAAAAATTAAAAAACTAAAAAACGCCAAATCCGTTCACTTCATTTAATTACTTTTTTGCCCTCATATACATTTCATCCTTTTTTTCTCCAGACTGTCTTGTTAATACCTTGAAAAAGGGTGAACGTTCACCCGAAATATCGGAATAGATTAAACCAAGAACAGGGCAACGGTTGAATATATAAAAATTCTGATTTTTGTTCTGTTTTTCTTGTTTTTGTTCTTTTTTCCAATGCTTCAAAAGAGCAAACAAACAACGTTCACAAGAACATAACATACACAATTATATATATATATATATATATACCAAACCCCTCTACACGAGCAGGTTGTGACACAAGGTCGATTTCTTAAGCGGAGTTTAACAGGTTTGAATTCTAAGTTTTCCTTCTCCTAGACTGGTTGTCTAACCTTGGTTAAAGAGCCCAGCCTGTCCTACTATTTAGCCAGTGCTGGAGGGAGAATAGTTGGATTCATACCTTTGTCAAGGGTATAAGCGCTATGTGAAATGCAAACAGCCTCGTCTAGGATTTGAACTCATCTCGTCGTGTCCATTTCCTACGACGGTAACAATTACACTAACACAGGCCTCCAGGGATAGACTCCCTCACTGCCCGGTTGATACCAACAATTATTTAGTAAATAACCATGGGCACCTTAGATGGTGTAATGTTTAAAAAGATAGATTAACCGACCATTGTTTGTGAGTTCGATTCTCCCTGGGTGCTCCACACTTCTGACCATGTGCCACATCTAAGCTAAGCTTAGTATATATATATATATATATATATATATATATATATATATATTTACCAACTAGGAGATTGTAGTCGCCCAGAAAATGATAATACATACATTGGATTCACCTCAACCACATTGTCAAGGCGTTTAACCCTCCATTTAATAGACAATAGCTCTATTTCACAACACCTAAAATTACATTCATGCCCCCACTCTAATTACCGAAATATTCTAACGGAAAATACACACATTCTGCACAAAGAAAAAAGTAAACAAAAACTCCAAATACTAGAAGCTTTATACATAAAACAATATAAACCATCCTTAAACAAAATTAATTTCCAATACAGTACACACATTCTAAAATGCCTATAACACCTTGCTCACCAATTCTTCTCCTTCCAGCCTCTACATTGATATATATATATATATATATATATATATATATATATATATATATATATATATATATATACTTACATTCACCAATCAGATAAGAATACCACGGCCAAGATGTAACACCAGGTCAATTTTTAAGTTGGATAAAGCTGTTTTACATTCCGAGTTTTCTATTTGACTACACTAATCATTTGTTTGCAAAGTTATATAGTATCAAGCACTCTTATCTAATTCTAGTTATTTATACATACTTATAAATTATCAGTCATATTGAAATCCAAACTCACAGACAAGTTAAAGAGACAATTCTTCCAAGCCGTTGTTGTGTCAGTGCTGCCGTACGGCTGCACCACCTGGACCCTAACGAAGCGTCTAGAGAATAAACTAGATGGGAGCTACACAAGAATGCTGCGTGCAGTCTTAAACAAACCGTGGAAACAACACCCGACGAGAAAACAGCTGTATATATATATATATATATATATATATATATATATATATATATATATATATATATGTATATATATGTATATATGTGTATATATATATATATATATATATATATATAATATATATATATATATATATATATATATATATATATATATATTTGATAATTGAATCATATTACCACGACCAGACAAATCGGCAAACACCATTTGCGACATCCGTAGCACTGGACAGCTGTTTCGACCTCCTTTGGTCTCATCAGCAGTGCATACCACAATCTCCGCCACTAGAGATTGAACCAGCGGACCACAGCGTGAAGAGCGGGGACTCAACACATTGGGCCATCAGCCCATGCCACAAACGGAGAATGCCGTATAATATCTGCTTCTCTGTTAATCGTGAGTTCAGGTCAAGTGGTGCATAGATGGATAGAGAGATAAATAGATAGATAGATAGATTTTTAACGGGATAAATATATATATATATATATATATATATATATATATATATATATATACGCGTGTGTGGGGGCCAAATATTAGGGAATAAATGAAGAATTGTTATTTTTTTATTATTAAATATGCATCATTTTAAGATTGAAAAGAGATAGAAAAACAAATGTTAATAGTACGCTGACGGATATCTGTTTCGACCCTTTATAGAAAGGTTCTTCTTCAAGAGCAACTATATTGATGAAAGAAAGGAGGAATAGTTAACCGTTTGGCACATCATTCTATATATATATATATATATATATATATATATATATATATATCAAATTAATTTCAATACAATCAATCTGTGTCTGACCTTAACATTTTGGTGATTCTATTGATATTAATAGAAAAATCCGCCATTTTCTCATTGAACAAATTTCATCATTTGTTGAGATTAAATGATAAAATAAATTGAGAGACAAAATGAACAACGACGTTGATGAATCGTAAATAGAATTAAAAAATATTGCTGATAGGAAAATGAAAAAGGAAGGATTTGGCAAAAATCAAAGAATAACGGACATGATTTTACAGAAAATAAGTGGACTGCTATAATCAAAATATATGGACTACTATATTAAATGATAAATGAAATATGTATTTTGTGGACATTTGCTATTATCGGAAAAGGAAAACATCAATCAGTCTAAGTGGTTCTTTAAAGCGTCTGAGATTGTGCGATGAAGACTTTTCAATATTCTACGGATTTTTAGCGAATATCTTCATAGCCTATTTGATATAAGTGCTGATAAAAATAATATCTGCTTCTCTGTTAATCGTGAGTTTAGGTCAAGTGGTGCATAGATAGATAGAGAGATAAATATATAGATAGATAGATTTTAACGGGATATATATATATATATATATATATATATATATATATATATATATATATATAAATAATTGGTAATTTGCTTGAAGCATTGTTAAGTATGTTATGATATATTAACGATTTGAAGGCAATTACAATGCGTATAAAAAATAAAAACAAAAAGATGTTATCTTTGTCTTATCGATTTCAAAGTAGAAACTTCATCTTCAGAGGTGAATATAAGATATTCACCTCTGAAGATGAAGTTTCTACTTTGAAATCGATAAGACAAAGATAACATCTTTTTGTTTTTATTTTTTATACGCATTGTAATTGCCTTCAAATCGTTAATATATTATAATATATATATATATATATATATATATATATATATATAGAAGAAGAAGAAGAAGAAGAAGAAGAAGAAGAAGAAGAAGAAGAAGAGAAGAAGAAGATCCAAGGGAACATTTCTGAGAACTGTAGAAATAAAACACAGAGAAATGATGTTGGATTATTTGTAGTATGCTGCAACCTACCACTTAAATTTATAGACTGAGCGAGGTCACATGATTTAAACCTCAACCAATCAACAGCCTGAATACGTGGCTGGTTAACTACTAAATCGCTGATACTGAGAGACGTCCATTTGCAATCATTGACGAAGGACCTGCAAGACTGAGGAGCACCAAGGAACAACCAAAGGATTCTTCACTAAGGATCGCGTTCTGCTTAACACAAAAGGATCTTGAAGCCTAAAGGATGGCCACAAAAATTGTAACAAAACTGTTCTGCCATCTTGAAAAGAGATGTTGCTCCGTGAACTGTAGATAAAATACAGAGAAAGGGAAACTGGTTAAATCGAACTTAACGGACCTAAATCTTTGAGGCGTAACACAGATTCTCAAAGATACGTGGTTCAAAGTTAACTGATCTGAAAAAATGTAAAAGTTTTTAAATAAAATAACTGGTGCATTGTATCTTTTATTTATTAATATATCAACACTGAAAATTTCATTAAATGTGATTTTGGTATTATTTTCTTTCGGTGGAGTGACATACGATGGTGGAATTTAGGTCCGTTAAGTTCGATTTAACCGGGAAACTTTTTCCCGCCATCTTTAGAAGAGATGTTGCTCAATCCGTGGGCGTTTTGTTTTTCCCCAATTGAAAAATGGAACATCGCCAAAAGATAACAAGTTCCAGAATTCAGACAGATTTCCTTTTCTGTTTGCAAATGATTTTCATCTCCCAATAAAATTGTACATTGTAAATCATTTGTAACGGTCATTCTGTCTGTTTGTTAAGGGGGGGGGGCGGTGAGTAAATCCAAACAACAGGGCAATCAAGGAAAATGAAAACGCATTAAAGAAATGAATAAATAATTCTTATAATAATGGAGACTGTGTGTCTCTTTGTCTGTAACAAAAAACTACGTCACAACCAACGTCACAATTCCTTTAGTTATTTACATTATATTCTCAATGGTTATTAAATAATCATTATTTAAACTTGATTTTATTAACTTCTTGTTTATTAACAATGTCTCTATTAGGGTCTTGTTGAGATAGATTTGCCTCAAAACAGCCCATATTATTAATGTTGTATTTACTGCGCATCCCACTTATGTGGGTCAGACACAGGGTCCTATTCATGTGGGGCTACCCACGAACCGAAGCTTATGGGATGGCAGGCACAAAAAAATTTCTGGATCCTCTCGGTATTCTACCTCAAGGGGACGCTTCATGCACTGGGCGATAAACCCAGCCCTGTCTCTTTAAATCAAGGGGACATGTGTTGCTCGGGAGACCCTGGGATTACACCGTTAATTTCATTAAAAGACACAGGCCCCAAAATGCCTGTATTATTAAGGTATTTACCTCGTACCCCACGTGTACAAGGCCATATTAATGTGGGACTACCCACGAACCGGAGGCGGGTGCAAAAAAAAAATGCGTGGATCCCATCGGTATTCCCCCTCAAGGGGGCGCCTCGGGCACTGGGCAATAAACCCAGCCCTGTCCCTTTAAATCGGGGGGGGGGCAAGTGTTGCCTGGTGGAATGGCCTCCTGGGGCACGCCGTTAATTTAACACACAGTTCCAGTGGCCGAAGCACACCGGACCCCCCCCCCGAAGGCCGGGTTATTAATGTGTTTAAAATCCTGTGATGTGTGTTATATCATTAAAAGATAAATGTTTAAATAGTATATGGTGTGAATAATTTTCATACAGGTTTTAACAAAACCGTTTTTAATAAATTATTACTTGGTGTTATTTATTTCTAATATCATTGCTTTATTCTCAAATGTATTAAAAGGAATTCTATGTATAATTTTATATTGAAATCAATTAGAATAAAGTTTTAAAAAAGTGTAATCTTTTTTGAGTTTGTATTTAATTTCATTAGTCTTTCTAATTCAATATGATATCTAATTATATTAAAACTGAAATACTTGTGCCTGGAGAGCGCATTTTTTGCCCGTAAGAATAAAATCTCTTCGTTGCTGAGATAAAAAATAAAAGATTTTTATCGTAACATGTCGTTGTTATGGTCAGCATGTCTCTGTAGT
>CM042167.1:23345242-23367742 GCA_023376005.1 Doryteuthis pealeii | reverse complement strand
CTGGAGGTTTGGGGAATGTGGAGCACCCCTTCATCACCATTGCTCCTGGTCCACTCTGACCCGGAGTGGTAGTACCTGTTAGGGTCCCATCTATGGGTTAAATAGAAAAATGCATTTATAAAAAAAAATTGTATTATCCATTAAGAATTGATTTATTTCAAAACTTTATCGGCATTAAATGACCCACTGAGGTTGATATGCCGTAAAACAAAACAACCAAACCAAACCAAACCTCCAACCTTTTTTATCATATATGTGCTAGAAGGCGGTGGCTGAGGATCTTAGTGTCCTGTGTATGATGTTAAACCATCTAATGTGAAGCTTCAATTCTGGAGCTCTGGGGAGTATGGAGTACCCCTTCATCACCATTAATTCCAGGTCCACTCTGAGTGGTAGTGCCTATTAAGGTTACATAGATGGGCTAAATAGAAAAATTGAGTTTAAAAATATGTTCTAAAAAATTGAATACCCATCAAGCATGAATAAAACAAAACTTCTTTGACATAAAATAACCCAACAAGGGTTGACATGCTGTAAAATCCAACCAACCAACCAATCAACTCATTACGGTCAAATCGCACTGAAAGCACCGATTCCCACGAAGTTAAGCAGCGATGAGCTAATTCAGTACTTAATTGGATTACCACTTAAGCAACAGTTGGTACTGTAATCTTTGTTTATCAAAATGACTTGATTCTGCATTAAATGACCCGTATTTAAATATGCCGTAAAACAAAACAACCCAACAACCAGGTCCATTCTGACCCAGAGTGGTAGTACGTATTTACCCACCCAACCGCACGAGCAGAATGTAACACACGTCAGTTTTTTTTTTAAGGGGTTTAACAGATTCGAATTCGGATTTTTCCTTTCTCTAAACCGGTTGCCATACCAATATTAAAGAGACTGGTCTGTTTTACTATCTATCCATAGCTGGAGGGAGAATAGTTTGATGCATGCCTTTTCCAATTTATATCAGCACCATCTAACCCAAAGATGGGATCCTACCAAGTGATATCACTCCGGGATCAGAGTGGACTGGGAGTAGTCGTAATAAAAAGGTACTCCACAATCCCCAGAGTTCCGGAACTGAAGCCTCACCACCAGATGCAATTTAGTGTCATATACCACGATACCCGTTTTGGAGTTTTTTGTTTGGTTTTTTGGGGTTTTTTCTTATCAGTGTTGTTTTGTTTTTGGTTGTTTTTTGGGTTGGGGGGATTGGGGGTGCTTTGCTTTTTATTTGTTTTAGTTTTTTGTTTTGTTGTTTGCTTGTATGTTTTTTGTTTTGTTTTTTTGTTTTTTGTTTTTTTTGGGTTTTTTCAGGTACTCGGTTGCATAGAAACATAATGAAGAAAAAATTATTTTTTAAAATATTGTAAAATAAGTAGCTACGATACTAATCTTGACTTCGAACCTGGCGTAGAAGATTACATCAGCTAGTATATCGCAATTTTGTGTCTAATTTCCCGGAATATTTTACTTTGCTGTTTTATCGGCCTAAAAGGTTTTTGCAAAGCATCACAGTTTAGTTCAGGTATATTACACAATTTGCATAAATAGATTAACTGATCGAGCAATAATAACGAGAGAACAAATCCAGAAAAAACTACTCTCTTCTCTTCTCTCTCTCTCTCTCTCTCTCTCTCTCTCTCTCTCTCTCTCTCTCTCTCTCTCTCTCTCTCTCTCTCATACACACACACACTTGCTCACTCACTCGCCCGCTTTGTTGGTGTATTTCTCTCTCTCTCTCTCTCTCTCTCTCTCTCTCTCTCTCTCTCTCTCTCTCTCTCTCTCTCTCTTCTCCATCTCTCTCTTTCTCATCACACTCACTCCTCTCTCTCTCTCTCTCTCTCTCTCTCTCTCTCTCTCTCTCTCTCTCTCTCTCTCTCTCTCTCTCTCTCTCTTCTCCATAACTAAAACTGACAAACGATACCGCCATAAATCACTGATTTCAGATTTCCCCCGGAATCATGGCTGCCCCCCAACAAAGTAACGTCTGCAACGTTTCAATGTCGGTTGTTGTATAATGCAATCGTCCGTTTCGCTAACTTCAAACAACAAACGCTACAAAGCCAAAGCAACAAGGAAAGGTTGTAAAAAATGTCGCTTGATTACAGGCTCGGAACAATTTGCAGATAATTATGCAGCAATTGCATATATTCGACATCGACCAATCACAACGCTCGAAACCGAGCCGAGCCGCGTCTATTTTTCGCCCGTTCCGCAACAACATGTAATCACATGTTTACTCGACACTCATTAACAAACGCTGAAACTAAAATGGCGATAAGACTGCCGATCCACCGTCCCCTACCCCCACCCAAAAAAATAAAAATAAAAATATGAGACGAATGTGGAGGTATTTGATTGTATACTTTTAGACATTTTTTTTTTATATATATGTTGGTATGTTAAAGACTGGTTAAACGTTGTTTTTCTTTTGTGTTGGTTCGGTTTAACGTCTATTTATTTAAGTTTCAGTTTAGGCTACTCATATTTTTAATGGTACTATGCAACACAATACTGTCTGCCACTGGGTCGCGTGGTCATTGATTAGACTTGTTCTTTCAATAGTCTTTCCTGGCTAGACAGAAATCAACATTTATTCTTATCAGTCCTGATGATGATCTGAGGTTCGCATGCACGGTATTTTTATTTGCTTTGTTTTATCTAAAAATAAATGAATGAATGAATATTCCGTACAAGTAAACAAAAAGAAGATTGAAATACTTATATTGACTTATTAAGAAAATAAATTTCATCGTATGTATATATTTCACTTTCAATCATTTTCTACAATATATATATATATATATATATATATATATATATATATATATATAATTGTAGAAAATGATTGAAAGTGAAATATATACATACGATGAAATTTATTTTCTTAATAAGTCAATATAAGTATTTCAATCTTCTTTTTGTCAAAGCATTGTTAAGTATGTTATAAAATAATAAAATTCGAAGGCAATACAATGCGTAAAAATATGTTTTATATGTCTAATCGATTTCAAAGCAAAGCTTTATCATCAGAGTTTAATTATACGCATTGTATATATATATATATATATATATATATATATAATATATATATATATATATATATATATATATATATATATATATATATTAAAGTTGTTAAAGTTGTTCAGGTCCAAGCTGGGAGCTCAATGATATTCAATATTATTGAACAGAGCAATATGATTGGTCAAGAAAAAAGCTTAAAAATCGGCCACTTTGCAGTTATAGATCTATTTCTGCCCACAAATATCTGTGTATACCTATGAGTTTCATCAGACCGCTAACTTTATTAAAAATGGTAAACAGATAATTCATGAGGCTTTATATATATTTTTTTTCTGGGAACTCCCGAAAAGATATGAGCTTTCAGTTCTTCTCATCGTCTTAAGGGGTGGTGGTGTTTCTGAAACCCGATATATTTTCGTGTGTTCCCAGGAAAATTATATATCGTGGGCTCTTAGATGTTTAATGGAGTTTTGATGATTTCGTCGACCCTATGCTAATTGCTGGGTCATTCCATGTCAATTCACCAGGGCGTTACACCCACCGACACCGAATTACTTGAAATTTGGCACAAATGTTCCTCTTCATGAGTTAGGAAAGTGTGCCAAATTATTTTGTCTTAAACCTTACCGTTCCGATTTTAGAGGGGGGTATAATTTTCCTATTTTGCCTCAAAATTAAGGCCGTGTGGTGTCGCAAAATCTCAGTGTTTTATTTGATTTTAAAAAAATACTTTCACACATTCAATATTTCTGAAATTTGGTATGTAAGACAAATAAGGACCGTAGAATGCAAATATCCAACTATTTTAACCCTATACCTGATTGAAAATTTTATTTTGACCACCCAAATGCATGACTCCAAAATCAACAACTTTTCACCTATGTTGCTTACGGTCAGTTTATCGAAAATGTGTCCTCTTCAATTTTCATAATATTTTTTCTTAACATCTACTATGTCTGCCTAAGTTCATCACGGCCTTAATTTTGAGGCAAAATAGGAACATTATATCCCCCCTCTAAAATCGGAACGGTAAGGTTTAAGACAAAATAATTTGGCACACTTTCCTAACTCATGAAGGGGAACATTTGTGTCAAATTTCAAGTAATTCGGTGTCGGTGGGTGCAGATTTCAACTTTTTGCTGGTGTTTTGACATGGAATGACCCTGCTGTTTTCACGTCAGGGTTTCAAATATATCTTATAAATCTTATAAATTGCAAATTGTATTACATTCAGCTTACCGGTTAGATTTTATAACACTCAACACGTCTCTGTCTATGTCTCTGTCTCCACTCGCTCTCTCTCTCTGCTACTGGCCTTTTTAAATTAGTTATCTATTTGTAACCCGTAACATTTTTATTTCAGCAATCGCCTACGATAATATAGTGTGTGTAAGAAAACAACAAAACAAAAAAACGAATTTGATTTTTCTTTTTGCTTCACCAAGAAATGAGTTAAATATCAGAGAATATCAGATTCGGTGGCATTAAATGCCAAATGCTAAACGAAGAAAATATTTCCTCTAAAATGCTACAACCAGCATGGCGTCTGTCTGATGTTTTTTAAGTCTTAAATTCGTCCCTGTCCTTGACTCTATCGATCTGTTTTCGTTTTTACTTAATCAACATATATATATATATATATATATATATATATATATATATATATATACATATATATATATATATATATATATATATATATATATTATATATACATATATATATATATATATATATATTATATATATATATATATATATATATAAAGAGTGTCCATAAAGTTAGTGTGCACTTTAAACTATTTAGATATTTTAAGTGCACACAGACTTTGTGGATCTTAGAAAATTCAATATTTTATAAAAAAGGAACAAAATGTATCAGCATATATATATATATATATATATATATATATATATATATATATATATATATATACTAGAAGACTCTACACCAGAAAATCATATATTATATGGTCTTTACCAGTACCTTCTTAAGTATAGGTAGCTTGTAAAATGTCTAGCCACACTGAAGAGACTTGATAAGTCGAAACACGTGTCTGTGGATGGCCCTATATATATATATATATATATATATATATATATATATATATATATATATGTTAGCAAAACAGGTATTGGTAAAGTATATATATATATATATATATATATATATATAATATATTATATTATATAAGTCTAGTTTTTGTACTTACTTATGAAAAACTGTGAAGAGTTCCACAAATCGATTGACTTTTGATAATTGAATTATATCATTTATTCAGTAAAAATCAAAAATTAAATTTCGTGCTCTACCTTTTCAATACATATTAATATTAAAGTATATTCATGATGTTAATGCTCAATGATATGTCTTTTTTGAGTAATAGACCCACATGTACATACCAAAACAGACAAAACATTTTTGTATATATATATATATATATATATATATATATATATATATAAAGTTGGCCGAGTGAATTATTGTCGGAATCAGACGGAAAGCGAGCGAGTCTATCCTCTTTTCGCTAGCGCTAGACCAGCGAGATTTTTTCTGAGGTGGAGAGCCACACCTACCACCAGCTCTCCACTTTACCCAACAGATCAGATTACCAATCTGTGCTGAGTTGGCGGGGACCTGTATCGAACTGACAACCTTGTGATTACCAAGTTGGGTGCTCTACCGACTGAACTAAACCGGACGCTAATATATATATATATATATATATATATATATATATATATATATATATATATATATTCTATCTATAGCTCTGCTGATGAGGCCTAACAGGCCGAAATGTACATACAGAGATTTTTTTCTTGATTTGTTTAGCCTTACATTTAAGTAGGTATGCCTGCCTAATTAATTAATTAATTATTAATTAATTAACTTTCAAAATTAGGTACGACTTCAATTAAGCACATATTCTCCCAAAAATTGTCGGCTAAAAAAAGCCATATCAAAACACATCGCTTGTGTATTTACTTCTCATATATATATATATATATATATATACTAGCAAATATATGCACCCTCCGGGTGCAAGTATTTAAGTTTTAACATAATAAAATATCATGTTAAATTAGAAAGGCTAATGAAACTGAATAAGAATGCAGATAAAAAGATTTGGAACAGAGGGAGTATGATTGAAAAATAGAACAACTTTGAAACTAACTCTTCCATCATTTTTCATTACTCCCGTCTTTCATTGGTAAATTTTCCTAATTTAACTTATTAGTTAAAATAGGAAGTAAAGAATAAAATTACAGTTATTTCTTCTTGTTTATGGGTTTCTTCCCGAGATATTTGCTCATATTCAATAAGATAAAACCAAACAATTAGAAATCAATAATACTAAGCATATATTTATTAAAATCAAATTTTTAATATCAATATGCAAATTAGCCTTCTCATTCACACTGTAATTCGCTATTTTGTTGTATATATAAATACAATTGCATGTTATTTGTATGTATATATGGTCAGCAGTCTTAATGATATAAAACAATTTTATTGATAATTGAAGTTTAAATAAAAATATGATCATAGAGAATGTGATGCAAATAACAAAGGAAATTTGTGATTTGTATAGTAATATAGTTTCGGTTACAGACAGACAAACCCACAATCTCCATTATAATAAGATATATATATTGAGTGGATCAAACCACCCATAGAGGATTATCATTACCTCCCGGTCAGAAATACCACCACTCCCTGAGAAAATGAGAAGAACTGAAACCCGATATCTTCATAGGTATCCCCAGAAAAAAAAAATATATAAAGCCTCATGAATTATCTGTGTACCATTTTCAATAAAGTTAGCGGTCTGATAAAACTCATACGTATACACAGACACCTGTGAGCAGAAATAGATTTATAACCGCAAAATGACCGATTTAAGCTTTTTTCTTGACCAATCATATTGCTCTGTTCGATAATATTGAACATCATCGAGCTCTCAACTTGGACCTGACAACTCTAACATTCCGCTGTTAGAAGAAAGGTCAACTTAGAATCATCCTAGTACCAACTTACCTGGTAACCCATCTACCAAACGATGTTTACCACTGAAATAGGCTCATCGTGCAAACGTTTCGGGGCCAATCTCTTGACGGTTTTACACTCGGCCCATCCTCAACTAATATCTATTGCATTATAATGTATATCATATATATCCAACGTTTAACTAGGATATGATACATATAATGCAATATCATATTAGTTATATATATAATGCTACTGGTCACTATTACAGCTTTTGCTGGAATGGTGTACCAAAGGCAGTATTAATTGGTAGAGTGCTCATATAAAATAGAGCTGTTATATAACATAATAAGATAAATATATAGGTTTTACATATCTATTTATTGGGTGACAAAGGAACTTTCACAACCATATTGGTTTCATGCGATGCATTCATCAGGTGAAGATGTTTCAAAATGTTTGAAACATCTTCACCTGATGAATGCATCGCATGAAACCAATATGGTTGTGAAAGTTCTTTGTCACCCAAAAATAGATATGTAAAACCTATATATTTATCTTATTTATATTATATATATATATATATATGTGTGTGTGTGTGTGTGTGTGTGTGTGTGTGTGTGTGTGTGTGTGTTTGGGTCGCATTCTTTCATTTATGCATGTTGAATTAAACAAAAGACATTTCCTGTTTAACAATTTTATTTGTGATTTTTTCAAGTTTTCTCGCCAACTTTTTAATATTTATATAAAACATATAAAGGGGCTCAAAATTGTCGGCTAAAAAAAAAGCCATATCATAAATACATCGCTTGTGTATCTACTTCTCATATATATATATATATATATATATATATATATATATATATATATATATTCTGAAAAAATATCTACATTTTATGAAGTATTTAACACTCTTGTATAAATTACAGAAATAATACTATTCAAATGAAAACGTTGAATCGATCACACAATATATATATATATATATATATATATATATATATATTATATATATATATAGGTTAAATTTTTATTATCATTATTATTGGAGAAATGATTATAGAGGACTCAATTACTTCTGTAAGAGCTGTATTCATTTATTTATTCATATTAACTAATACAAATGAAAAGACAGACTTTTCATTTGTATTAGTTAATATGAATAAATAGATATATATATAATATATATATATATATATATATATATATATATATATAAAGTCTCCGTGGTGTAGCGGCTAACATACTTGACTGCGACATCGTAATAATCGAATTCAGTCGCGCTATTACATTTAATTTCGGGATTATACTCTTTGGAAAGGCATGAACACCTTCAACCCCACCCCTCAACTATGGGTTAAATATAACCGCTACTGTTCTTCTGCTAGGATAGCATTGGCAATAATAACCCACGAAGGTTGATATACCATTAAACAAACCACCAAAGCAAACGTGACTTTTCTTGTAGTACGCTTGTCTTCAGCTGCCTTTCTTCGACGTTGCACACCACATCCTTTCTTCTTCACTCGGATTATAATTTTATTTTTCGTTTTTATGTTTCCTTTTTGTTCTTCTTGGCTTTTCTTTCCTACCATCTTTGACCTCCGCGTTCGTTCCACCCCCTCTCTCTCTCTCTCTCTCTCTCTCTCTCTCTCTCTCTTCTATATATATATATATATATATATATATATATATATATATATATATATATATATATATATATATATATATATATATTCCTCTCACTCGCTCTCAGTATATTTCTCTCTTTTAGCTCAGTCGGTAGAGCGTTCGGCTAGAAACCACAAGGTTCCTAGTTCGATACCGGTCCTCGCCAACTCAGCGTATGAGTAGCACAGGGATCTGTGCGGTAAAGTAAGGAGTTGATGGTAGGTGTGGCGCTCCACCTCAGATGCTAAAACAATCTCCTTGGTCTAGCGTTATTGAAAAGGAGATAGACTCCCTCGCTGACTGGCTGATACCGACTTTAGGCCGCCCCGTCAACTTTACTTTTTACTTATTTCTATCTACCACTATCTCTTTCTGTATATTTCTCTCTCTCTCTCTTCTCTCTATATATATATAATATATATATATATATGTGTGTGTGTGTGTGTGTGTGTGTGTATTTCTATCTACTACAATCTCTCTGCTCTCTCTCTCTCTCTCTCTCTCTCTCTCTCTCTCTCTCTCTCTCTCTCTCTCTCTCTCTCTCATATCTCCAGGAAACTCTTACTTTCACACTCATAATCGTTCATTATTCACATAAATGTCCAAAGCCGCTGACACTCAAGACTAAAAGTCAACATTTTTCATCAATTATCTATCGCAGAGAATACGTTAACCACGGAGCAGATGATTGCTCACGTGTACGCCCATTCAGAAAATGACCATATTTGGTAAATGCAGCGGCTCTGGACCATCTATCAAAACATTCCTCGTTCCCCGATGATACTTGTGTCAGAATAATGAGGTCTTAAAAACTTCGACTACGGATAACCTTTAGCGCGCTTTTAACCTGGTCTACTACTAGAGACCAAAAAGATCTTATAAACGAATTTAATAACAGAACGCTAAGATGTTTTTTCGTTTCAATTTTTTTTTAATGATTTTCGGATTAAGCATTATAACATTGCACTCTAACATCATAAAGTTGGTTTAATAAATAAAAATAACGGAACATTAATCGTTGATACATTATCATTTACTAGCAGGACCTGTGGATATACCACAGTATGATAATTTAATTATTACAACGTTTGATATGTTTACCTAAGAGGTACTCCTAAATACTGTAAAAAGTATAATAATCTAGATTTAACTCTCTCTCTCTCTCTCTCTCTCTCTCTCTCTCTCTCTCTCGCTCTCTCTCTCGCTCTCTCTCTCTCTCTTCATCAATAATTTCTTTTAGTCTCTTTCTCTTACTTTTTCCTCTTAAAAATCTTCTTTCTTGCCTTTTTTCTTAACTCTTTCTCTTCTTCGGCATATTTTTGTTATGCTTCTTCTTTTTTGGAATTTTTTCAACTTACCCATAGCTGGAGGGAGAATTGTTTGATACATACCTTTCCTCAGGCTACTCATCTCGCCGTGTCCATTTCCTACGACGGTAACCATTCCACCACGCCCCACCAGAAAGTGGTACTACTTAACCCATAGCTGGGGAACGAGGAGGTTCACACTTTTCCCGAGGGTATTTGTCCGAAAGTTAACGTAATGGTATTCGAACTCGCTTACTACGATCTCTCTCTCTCTCCTCTCTCTCTCTCTATATATATATATATATATATATATATATATATATATATATATATTATCTATATATATATATTTACCAACCCCTCCGCACGAGCAGGATGTGACACAAGGTCAATTTCTTAAGCGGAGTTCAACAGGTTTGAATTCAGAGTTTTCCTTCTCCTAGACCGGTTACCTAACCAAGGTTAAAGAGCCCAATCTGCCCTACTATTTACCCATAGCTGGAGGGAGAGTAGAACTCATACCTTTCCCAAGGGTATTAGCGCTAAGTGAAATGCAATTACCACGTCCAGGATTTGAACTCGGGGCGACGAGTCCATTTATATTATCTATATATAAGAGCGCTAATTTTCCATTCAAAATATTTTTAAACAAACTGATCAACAAAAACTATCACAGTCTCCTTATTATTCAGGGGTATATTTTACTTTTCCTTATATCAACAAAAACCATGAAGAAGATCTACTAAACAGATTGAAACACTGCAGCGTTGCCTGAATAAATATCACTCATTTTATTTGAACCTGTGTTTTTTCAAATTTTCACTATATTACACACACACACACACACACACACACATTATATATATATATATATATATATATATATATATATATATATGAGGAAAAATGAGTAAAGAAAAGAAATGTAGATGGATAAAAATGAATTTTATCGATATCACTTACACATTTGTTTCGGTCTGTTTATCAAAATGTATACGGATTTACGTTATTATAATTATTAAAAGAATCAGATGGAGTTGAAATGATGATGTTAATAATAATAGGAAAAATGTATAAAATGTTCCGTACACAGAGAGATTTTGCCGACCTTCATCAGAGTGATTTTTTATTTTTTGAGTTTTATTTTTTAAATCAAATCCGTATACATTTTGATAAACAGACCGAAACACATGTGTAAGTGATATCGATTAAATGTGATATCGATAAAATTCATTTTTATCCATCTACATTTCTTTTCTTTACTCATTTTTCCTCATATTGTCGGATTCATTTCCTTTCTCACATATAATATGTGTATATATATATATAGCTCTCTGTATATTTCTCTTTCCTTTTTTCTTTTTTTTTTTTTTTTTTTTTTTTTTTCTTTTTTTGCTGTCCGTTTCTGGGGATGATTAGTGCTCCTTATAAGGAACACTAAGCATGTGCGTGGGTTGATTTAGATGGATTAAGGGTTTCACGGGTCCGGACCCACCCACTTGACATCCTGGATCCAGCGACCAGTCGTTGTCCAGAACAGCTGGTGAGTAATCACTTGCAGTAAATGATCAGGACGAAGCTTCACTATAAAAGTTACACATCTTACGATTCCTGGCACGTATATCCAAGATAGTCGTTGACCTTAGGATGAGAGTTTACCCGCCATACATAGATAGATAGATAGATAGATAGATACGAGGGTCGACTAAAATGTCTACAGGCTGACGAAGATATGCCCAAGAAATGTGAACAAATGAGTTTTATTTTTGAACATAGTTCTTCCCTTATGGTCCACAGACTTTTCCCGTCGGTATTGCAGAGCTTGGATTCCATTTGACAAAAAATCATCAACAGCAGATATGACGTCATCATATGAACTTTTCAGCCTGTGAATTTTTCTGCCCAACCTCGTACACATAAATAGATCGATAAATAATGAACAGGCATAGATAGATAGACAAGAACCAAGATAGATAGATAAATAGATAGATAAACAAGACACGGATTATGAACATACACTGATAGATAGATAGATAGATAAATAAACAATACATGGATTATGAATATACATTGATAGATAGATAGATAGATAGATAGATAAACAAGACATGGATTATGAATATACATTGATAGATAGATAGATAGATAGATAAACAAGACATGGATTATGAACATACATTGATAGATAGATAGATAGATAGATAGATAGATAAACAAGACATGGATTATGAACATAAATAGATAGGTAGATAGATAGATAGATAGATAGATAGATAGATAAACAAGACATGGATTATGAACATAAATAGATAGATAGATAGATAGATAGATAGATAGATAGATAGATAGATAAACAAGACATGGATTATGAACATAAATAGATAGGTAGATAGATAGATAGATAAACAAGACATGGATTATGAACATAGATAGATAGATAGATAGATAGATAGATAGATAAACAAGACAATGGATTATGAACTAGATGATAGATAGCATAGAAGATAAACAAGACTGGATCTATGAAATAAGATATCATGTGCAATGGCAACATGCAGGTTGCATGGGAACACAACACCCCTGTTGGTATAGGACCGGGTGCACATACACAAAAACATATACATGCTACTTTGTTGTCCAAGGCAGAAGAGTGTCAATTTTGGCTGCTTCATGTAATCTACTACTTTGGTCATGCCAGCCGGTTAGCTACTAGCAGAACTATTTGGCGACAGGGAGGGTAATGACCTTGTGTCACCTAGCACTAAATAGAAGAAATCTTCAGTAGGCAATGCATTACCAATCTTTCACGTAGCATCATTAAAATTTTTATAATTGATATAATATTTATTATCTAATTTTTATTAGTAATATAAAATTAACTCATTCAATTTGTCTAGGTGCTGTTGGGCGTTTGTTGAAGTGCATATTGAAACGTTGTCGAATGTTTAAAATGTGCTTGTTAAAATAAATCTGAAAGGTGTTTGGTTTCTTCTAGTTATATTCCGCCATGTCATTTGCATTAGTGTAGGTTATGACGTCTTGGCGGTACTGTCTAGGTAAGTTGTTGGGATGGATTCTTGATGTTAATGTATGGTATTGTAAATGGGGAGTCAGTTACTAGGTGTTTACATACTAGCACATTCTTGTTTTGTTGTATCTTTAGTTGCCTTTATGTATGTTTTTGTCGTAGGTATTTTTGATGCCTAATTTTTTTTTTAATCTTCTTATGTAGTCTTTTTTTTTTTTTTTTTTTTTTTTAAATAAAAAAAAAATTTATTTGTTTAATTTATTTAATCATCTTTGTTTTATTTTCGTAGTAAAAACTCCAATAATTTACAAAGGTTCATGTAAGGTATTTCTCTCTTCCTTTTTTAAATTGCTTTGAACAATGCACGGTAACTATGATGTTGCTTTGTTACCTTTGATTTCTCTTAATATTTCGAGATAAGATCTCTTTCAGAAGATTTCTGGGAAAGCTAAGTCTGGAGCTCTTAGGATCTGTTCATTTCTGGCTGGTATCTTCTAAATTCTCTGTATGTGTAAGTTCTGAGTGTTTATCTGATCCAATAATGTCTTGGTATCATTCCAGGTTTTTGCCTATCCATTTGACCAAAAAATTCGGCAAAATTCAGTGGTGTGATCTATCCATTCAAGATAAATGCTAAAACAGCACCACTTTAGTTTTTATTTATCACTAGAAGCGGCTACTCAACGGCGTCACCTGGTTGAGAGGATTTTTAAAAGTTAGTCCTGCACATCCATTACTTACTGAATTAGTAAAATTGGATCCTCATAGGATGCCCCATTTAAATCCACTACACAAAAAAAGATTTTGCATCCGATCCAGGATACTCTGAGCATAAAGAACGTTTAATGTCTACTTTTGAAATAATTAAATGCAAAAAAAAATCCGATGCTGTTACTTTTAAATTTTATTTTTAATTATCTTATATATACTAGCAAATATATGCACACTCCGGGTGCAAAGTACTAAGTTTAAAGTGCATAAAATCTTATATTAAAAATTAGAAAGCTTAATTAAAACTAAAATAAAAAAAGATTTGAAACAAAGGGAGTATTAATTGAAAAATAAGAACAACTTGAAGATTACTCTTCACATCACTTCCGTCTTTCATATCCTAAATTTCATAATTTAACTAATTTTGAGCTCAGAATAGGAAGTAAGAATAAAGTTAGTTATTTCTTCTTCGTCAATGGATTTCTTGTTTGGATTTATTGAAGAGATTTTGTTATGTTTATAAAAATAAAAACCAAAACAATTAGAAACTAATATTACTTAGCACATCATTTACTAAAATTCAAATATTTTATAATCAATATTGCAAATATCTAGCTATTCCCATTCACACTGTAAACAGCTATTTTGTTGTATATTATAAATACAAACTGATATTATTAGCATTGTAGATATGCGTCAACAGTCTTAATGATGTAAAACAATTTTTATTAATAATGACGGTTTAAAATCAAATCAAATCATAGAGAATTATGATGTAAATAACTAAGGAATTATGATTGAGTAGTGCAATATAGCTTCGGTTACAGACACACACACACACAAACTCCATTATTAATAAGGATATATTATTCAAATCTCTTTTGGTTTTGCTCAAAACAACAGCCCTGGTTGATATTTAATGTTGTATATATAACTATATATTTACTTTACATACACATACACACAAACTGCCCTTTATATATGTATAGATTAAGTTGAATGATAGCAATTGCAAAGGTACAAAATGTGTTATAATATGAATAGAAGAATTTTAGGATTCAGTTCCTGTTGAAGTTAAGATATTTATGCTTATGCCTAAATGATTAAAACATTTTTCTATACTGTTATAACTGTTGAGTTGAAATTATGGATTTTTTTTTATTGAGTTAACTATTATGCTTTTTTTGACCCAGGCTCATTTAAATTATTACTACTAAGAAACGCAACCTTTATTTCTATATGTTTATTATGCACACAGTCTATGGAAAGTATTCTGCTCTAATATTTGTAAGCAAAAGTCTTGAAAGAAAGCTGTGAATATTATGAGTTTTATGTTGAAGCGTCATTGTAACTATCAGATTATAATTGACATATCTGTGGTGTCAACTGCAAATACACACTTTGACAACCACAAATTAAGGGTTGACCTATCTGTGAGTATTATACAAAAGTTTAGCAAAATATACTTATTGATTATAAAATTACTTTGTATATTAAATTTTCTTCCTTTTTTTTCCTTTTTCCTTTCTTTCCTTTTTTCCTTTCCTTTCTTTTTCTCTTTCTTTCTCTTTTTCAATTTGTTTGTCACCCTGGTTGGTTGGATTTTACAGAAAATGTTCAACCCTTGTTGGCTTATTTTATGCTGAAAAACGTTTTGTTCTTTCCCTTCTTGATGAGAATTCAATTTTATTTTTTAAACACACTTTTAAAATTTAAAAAATTGTTTTCTATTTAACCCATAGGTGGGAACCCTAACAGGTACTATCACTCCAGGTTAGAGTGGACCTTGGAGTAATGACGTTGTTATCTTGTTGGAGGGGCTTATTAATGCACTATATCCTCTGCAGTGAGGTAAGACCCAATACACACACAAAAGGGGGTGTCCTGGTATGAACACTAAACTTGTCTGTTGGTCAAATTCAGTCTGAAGTTCTAGTAAGTGTGTAATACTCATTCCTTCCATTACTTCTAGATCCACTTTGACTTAGAGTGGTAGTATATGTTAGGATCCCATCTATAGGTTAAATAGATTTGTTTAAAAATCAATTCATATCAGTTAAGACCAAAGTGTGCAAAAAGAAGCCTCCATGAGAAACATACAATGAATACAATTTTTATCATCTAAGTTTTAAAAAGGGTTGACATTAAATTCAATCAATCAATTCATTTGTTTGTTCTTTTCTTTCTTTTTTTTCTTCTTCCTTCTTTCTTCTTTTTTCCTTCCTTTGTCCTTCTTTATTTTTGATTTCTTTGTTTATTTTCTTCTTCTTTTCCTTCTTTCTCCTTTATTCTTGTTCCTCCCTTTCTTTCTTTGTTCCTCCCTTCTTTCTTTGTTTCCTTTCTTCTTTCTTTGTTTATTTCTTCTCCTTTTCTTTCTTTCCATTCTTCTTCCCCTCTTCTTTTTCCATTCCTCCCTTCTTTTCTTTGTTCCTTTATTTTCTTTTCTTTGTTTCTTTCTTTTTCCATTTTAAAATATTTAAAAATGGGTCCATTAAAATCAAACCAATCAAATTCCTGTTTGTTTCGTTCCTTCTTCCTTCTTCTTTGTTTTCTTTTCTTTGTTTACCATCTTTGTTTTTCCTTCTTTTCCCCCTTTACTTTCTTCTTCCTTTCTTTCTTTATTCCCTTGTTTCTTTCTTTTTTTTCTTCCTCCTTTCTTGTTCTTTTTCCTTATCTTTTTTTCAATTAGAAAATGTACATTTTGTCAAATCTTTCAATCTTATCAGAGATATTAATGCTGTTTTTCCCATTTCTCTTGTCTTTTGCCAATGGATCTAAAGCTGATTCTTCTTCTTCTTCTCTTAGACATGTCTGGAATGAACTGATATTAATTACTGATTCTTAGAAACAGATTATACATTTCTACAGTTATCGTATTACACATTGACATCTCTTCTTTCTATACCTTCTTCTCCTCTTCTTCTCTCTTTCTCTTCTTTCTCTCTCTACTTTCTGTCTTTCATCTTTTCTTCTTCTTCTCTCTCTTTTCCTTTCCTCTTTCTCCCTCTTCTCTCTTTTCTACTTTCTGTTCTTTCAATCTGTTTCTTTCTTTCTTTTCTCTCTCTTTTTCCTTCCCTTCCTTTCTTCCCTCTCTTCTCTCTCTCTCTCTTCTTTCTCTCTCTACTTTCTGTTCTTTCATTCTGTTCTTTCTTTCTTCTCCTCTTTTTTCTTCCTTCTTTCTTCCCTCTCTTCTCTCTTTCTCTCTTCTCTCTTTCTCTCTTTCTCTCCTCTTTCTCTTCTCTTCTTTCTCTTCTCTTCTTCTCTCTCCTACTTTCGTTCTTTCATCTTCTTTCTTTCTTTCTTTCTCTCTCTTTTTCCTTCCCTTCTTTCTCCCTCTTCTCTCTCTTTCTGTCTCTCTTTTCTCTTCTTCTTCTTTCTCTTCTTTTTCTCTCTCTCTTTCTGTTCTTTCATTCTCTTCTTCTTTCTTCTCTTTTTCCTTCCTTCTTTACTCCTCTTCTTCTCTCTTTCTCTCTCTTCATTCTCTTCTTTTCTTTCATTCTTTCTTCTCTTCCTCTCTTCTTTCTTTCTCTTTCTTCTTCTTATTTCATTTCTCTTCTTTCTTTCTTTCTTCTCTCTTTTCCTTCCCTTCTTTCTCCCTCTTCTTCTCTCTTTTCTCTCTTCATTCTCTTCTTTATGTCATCTCTTTCTTTCTTTCTTCTTTCTCTTTCCTCTCTCTCTTTCTCTTTCTTCTCTTCTCTCTTCATTCTCTTCTTTCTTTCCCCCGTTTTTTCTCACCCCCTCTTTCTTTTCTTTTCTCTGCTTTTAGGCAGAGAAAAATACTCTTCTTATTTGGTCTAAATATTCAAGAGAAACACATTATTCCAAAATTTCTTTTATTTTTATTTTTCTTTTTCTTTTTTCTGAGAAATCAAAAAGAATTTATAAATCCGTTCCTTTTGTCAAAAAACAATAATTCCTTCTTTTGCTATTCTTTCTCTTCCCTGACTTCAAAAAAACAATTTGATTAGATTTAGATTTCTTCTTCATTTCATCAATTAGATTTTTCAAACTTCTTTTCTACAAATCAATAATAGACTAAAACTTATTGTCTGAAAACACATAATTTGCAGACCATTTTGTTAAAACTATTCCCACTTAAAAAAGAAAAAAAAAGAGGTTTATTTTGTTTTTTTGAATTTTCCTAAATGAATATGTATCGAGAATACACATTGCGTACCCATATAACAGCGTAAAAGTACCTGGCTGTGTCTGGATAAAACTTGTGTTTGTCAGAAACATAAAAAACAAGATGTGCGATGACGTAGATACAATGCCTTGCGATTCAGGTGCCCAGATGTATTAAAAGTTTGATAAGGCAATAAAATTTTAAAATATAAGTAAAATGACGAGTTTTCAAAAATATAGTTTAATATATTTATATTTAAAAAATCAATAGAAAATACATTTTACTTGTCGGAATAGGACCGGGGAATGGGGGGCGTTAAAATATCACTTTCATATCCACATTGGGTTAAATAAAATGCNAAAAAAAAGGAAGAGAGCTAAACTTTTCTTCTGTCTAGTTAACTCTATTAATAGTGGACGATTTTCTTTTGTCTGTAACCGAAACTACGTCACTGTTAACGTCTCATGCATTTCAAGAATTAAATAAGTTCTTCAATGAATATTTAATTTATAGTCAAAATCATTTATACATAGAATATTTTTAACGAAGTTCTAAATGAAAATCTGAAGTTAGATTTGCCTCAAAACAGCCCATGTTATGGTATTTGCCTCTCATCCCACTTATGAGGGCGTGACACAAGGACAATTTTATGTGGCCCACAAACCGAAAATTCATGGGTGGTAGACCAAAAAAATGCGTCGATCCCGTCGGCATGCCCCTCGAGGGGCGCCTCAAGCACTGGGCACATAAAACCCAGCCCTGCCCGCTTTAAATCGAGGGGGCAGGCTGTTGCCTGGGGGGATAGCCCCCGGATCGACGCTGTTATTTCATTAATAGATCACCACGGCCCTGAAGAGCCTCGTTTTATTAGTCGCGGTTAAATCTAAATACCACTCAAGCAATAAAGGTTTACATGATATTTGTGGCAGTTAATTTGCATACTGTTTTTTAATATAACTGGGTTTATTGAATACTATTCCCGTGTTATTTGATCTCTAACATATTTTTTTAAATTATCAACTTAAGAGGAGGGATTAACAGTTTCCTAATAATGGTTTTTATTAGAACATAATTAAAATAAGTATGATCTTTTAATATGCGTTCTTAATTTGATTTTGTTAGTCTTTCTAATTTAATATATTTCATTAAATTAAAACGTAAATACTTACGCCCGGGGGTTGCATATTTTAGCTAGTTCTAATATCTGTTCGGTCGTATGAGGTTCTCTTTCAGGTCGGGGGTTCTTCATCATCATCGAGGATTGTTGGTTGTGTAATAAACAGGGTTAGTATGCAAGCGTATGGTGACGAGGAAAAACAAACACGGATTTTGAGTTTCAAAATTTTATTGGAAAAAGGAACATGAAAAGCGTGTCGCTGGGTTTGTCTGCCGTCGGCTTTTCAAAGCCGATTTTATATAGGCCTGTGTGATCCGAAATCGGATCACAGAAGCCTTTTTTGTTTTTTGGGGGGAGAGCTTTCGATTGGATGAAAATGTGAGTTTATTTACAAAATTATTTTATTTTTATTTTTTTGGGGTATTCTTGTTTTCCAACCGGAACTTCAATTTGGAGCCTATGCGTAAAAACGTGTTAATTTGGTTACTTCTTTTTTTTTTTGGCTACCGTAGAGTTCACTTCCGTTTGGCGTCACAACTTATGTTTTGTTGGCGAGTGTGTGTATCTTTTTATTGCGGTGTGTGCACGAATTGAATTGGTAATTAGTGAATCGGGAGATATCTATTATTGTTTATGTAACAGTTTGGTTGGTTGGTTGGTTAGTTGGTTATGACCGCATGTTAAACCTTGGGTTTAATGTGCCGAAGACGTTTTGTTTTATTAATTCTTGATGGTATTCAAATATTTAACTAAATTTTTAAACACATTTTTAACTTATTTTTTTCTATTTAACCCATAGATGGGACTCTAGGAGGTACTACCGCTCCGGGTCAGAGTGGTCATGTGTGTAATGGCTATTAAGGGGTACTTCACATTCTCCAGACCTCCAGAATTGAAACTTCACAATTATATGCAGTTTAACGTTATAACCAGCATATGAAGACCCTTAGCCACCGCCTTCTAGCACATATATGATAAAATGGGTTGGGGGTTTGCCATAAGGGTAATAGGGTTTTGATAATTACATAGGTGCTATGGCTCGATGTTACCAGCCGATCAATATGAGGGGGTCTCTCGGACCACCTGTCTAGCCTAAGTAAGTCCAAAGTGGAGTATTGCATGTCATGGACTGCTCAACAACCAGGATTCCGTCCTTAAGCATCACCGATCGCCACCCACCTCAAACAGGTGACCTCATTGGGGGGGGGGTAACTCTACAGAGTTGCAGTCGGCGTATTCTACAGCTCCAGCCGACAGGGTGGGTAAGCGAATGCTAGAAAACGTAGAAGACATAAGACATGAGAAAGAACATGCAGCATTTTGGCCTTGTGCCAGCCTAAGCTGGGCTGAGGAAACAATTGTAATACGCATACCACAGAGCAATGTTTTTGCAAGCTCATCCAGCAGGCCCTTGGTAGTGAAACGCGTTCAAACATCTCAAATGCCCCATTAACATATTCCTAGAGAAAAAACATTTTTATTCTTGCGTCGCAGAAACAAAATTTACGCTCTAAGTATTCTTGGTATTTTTTTAAAAAAATATCTGCGCTCAAGCGATGGAACAAAAATTGTCCCAAATTTGTTCTTTTTTTCTATGGTAGCATCTAATCACAAAACGCTGCATTTCGTTATCTAGTCCCTGGAAACATTCTTCTGCCTGGACGGCGTCAGTAACTAGATTTATCATGCTGCCTGTTATGAATTGACCAAATTGTCCGCTATAACTTATGACTACAAGTGCAGCATAAAAGCCTCAGGAGTGGTGGTGAATAGAATAGATTTACAGTCGAAAAGAGAAAAGAATGATAAAAAGAAGAGAGGAAATCACCAAGAACAACTGTAGAATATATATATATATATATATATAATATATTATATATATTATATATATAAAGGTTTATTTATAGTACAAAATTTAATGAGGACGCGTAAAAGCATATGCATTATGTAAAATAAATTGTTTTTTTTTTTTCTTAAAAAGAAAGGAAAAGGGTACCTAGTTTTTGATTTAAAATCAGAAATGAATTTCTTCTTTTCGATCAATGCTCCTCAGAGAAAAATTACATTGAAAGATGGTAAAAAAGTGTAGTTGAAGACAACGAATAAGACAGGAAGCAGTGAGAACAAGGAAAAAAAGTTTGTTCTTTTTTTTATCTCTCAGAAAGAGAATTCGTAAAATATCCGAAACTTAAAACTCACGTGGGGGGGTTCGGAAATTACGGGTGCCCCCGTTCGATAAACTGAGGCTTGAAATGCCAAAAAAGGAGTAGCTGTTGTGACTGTTCTGCACGCACAGGATGGGTTGAGTGCGAGAAATGAAGATATTATATATATATATATATATATATATATATATATATATCGCACGCAAGGGTTGAAAAAAATAACGTACCGTTCAACCGTTATTACACAACCATTATAATCAAAAAGTAAGTTACAAAAACACACACAACCTATCAAATATCGGACATATTCTGCCAAAATGATAATTCAATGCCTGAAGAAGATAACAGATCTGAAACACGTGTCGCATATGTAAGTTATTTTTTTAAACATAATCCTTTTTGTAAACCTTCTTTTTAATAATATATATATATATATATATATATATATATATATATATATCAGGGAAAATGTGATGGGAAGATCTGAAAATTTTGGAATACTATTTGGTATAACCCTTTCGAGTAGGCAGTTGGTTCACCTATATACTGTTTATTGTAACCTAAACATTGGATGGTGTATCGGGGAAAGTGTTTTCAGATCTTCTCATCAAGTTTTCCCCGAAACACCATCCAATGTTTTGGTTGCAATATAATTTTACATCAAACTCTTTTGAGTTTTAATATGAACTATAATGCTTCTGATTTTTTTAAATAAAATTTTATTTTATTTTTAACAGAACACGCATTTTTTTTAAATTCCAGCATTGAATAATAGCGTTTGTTTGTACCCTGTCTTCTAACGGTTATTTTTCCCGTCTTTCTCTCATATGTTGTTCTTGATGATGACCGATCTATTGAAGTGGTCGAAACAGATTTCTGTCAGCAATTATATAACATTATTTGTTTTTTCAAAAATGTTAAATTTCATATGTGTGTGTGTGTGTGTGTGTGTGTGTGTGTAGAAAGGTAGACAGACACGAGATGTTGTACAAAATCGATGTTTATTGTAGGTGGTGATCTCGACGTTATAAAGTTTCGGTCTGTTAAACCATTTTCAGGACGTTGGATTGAGTTCTTGCTGCAACGGTGAACATTTTTATACTGGTGAGTTTGGAGGTCGTGAATAGGGAAGGGGTGGTCAATTGTTGATGTGAGATAGTTGCTAGTGGAAGTACTATTTTTTTTCTGGTGTGATGTGTAGCTGATAGGGTCTTGTTAATGATGCTCACGTGTGTCAGGTGTAAGAAGGGGTCCTAGGTGCGTCATATGCTCTGGGTTTCGTCAGTCATATACAAATGGTAAATGATAGTAGGAATTGATATAAGTATGTGTGTGTATGTGTTTTG
>CM042167.1:23337742-23340242 GCA_023376005.1 Doryteuthis pealeii | reverse complement strand
AAGAAAGAAAGAAAGAAAAAAAGAAAGAAAGAAAGAAAGAAAGGGAATTTTTAAAGAAAGAAAGAAAGAAAGGGAATTTGTAAAGAGAGAAAGAAAAAGAAAGAAAAGAAAGAAAGGGAATTTTTAAAGAAAGAAAGATGGGGAATTTTTAAAGAAAGAAAGAAAGAAAGAAAATAAAGAAAGGGAATTTTTAAAGAAAGAAAGAAAGAAAGAAAATAAAGAAAGGGAATTTTTAAAGAAAGAAAGAAAGAAATAATCGAGCATAAAGAAAGAAAGAAAGAAAGAAAGAAAGAAAGAAAGAAACGGAAATCGATATATAGAAAAGAAAGGAATGATAAAAAGAAAGAAAGAAAGTAAGAAAGAAAGAAAAAAAGAATTACACAGAAAAATAAAGAAAGAAAGAAATATACAGGAAAGAAAGAAAAAACAAACAAACAAACAGAGAAAGAACGAATTACACAGAAAGAAAGAAAGAAAATAATAAAGAAAAAGAATAAGTACACAGAAAAGAAAGAATAGAAAAGAGAAGAAAGAAAAAAGAAAGAGGGAAAAAAGAAAGTAAAGTAAAGAAATAGAAAATAAACCCACAAATAAAACAAGAAAGAAAGATGAGAATTCGTGGGAAGAAAGAAATAAAAAAAAAAAGAACCGCTCAAAACTATTTTAATCACAAATTCTGTTTATTATTGCCTCAAAATTTCACGGAGCATTAAAGATTTTTGGCGCAGGGATGGGTCCAAATTAACTTAATAGTTTGGAAAATCAACCAAATATAAACATTAGTTCGCCTTTTCAATCTCCTTGATCAATCCGGAACAAGATGTTTACCAAGATAAAAAAATAAAACAAGTATTAATTTTTTTTTTCATTTAATTCTATAAAAATAGAAAATAAAAAATTTCCAGAAATATAACGAATACCGAATCCCAAGACATACAATCGATAGAGCATCAGGCTTGGAATCACAAGCCGTCAACACAGTGCATGAGTAACACGGCTTTGAACTGTGCGATAATGCAAGGAAACTGGTGGTGGGGGTGGCAGTCCACCTCAGACGCAAAAACAATCTCCCTGGTCTCGTGCTAGTGAAATGGAGATAAACTCCCTCGCTGTCTGGCTGATACCGACTATATGCTTCTTACTCTCCTCGCGTAATTTTCCTTTTCTTAACTCTCTCTCTCTCTCTCTCTCTCTCTCTATATATATATATAATAATATATATATATATATATATATATATATATATATATATATATATATATATAGGCACTCGTCGTGTAATAGCGTTGTCAGAAAACTGACTTAACAACCCGAGTTCAAATCCTGTACAGGGCTGTTTGCATTTCACATGTCGCTAATACCTATGAGAATGGTATACATCCAACTATTCCCCCTTCGGGGTAAATAGTACGGCAGACTGGGCTCTTTACCCTTGGTATGTCAACCAGTCTAGGAGAAGAAAAACTCTTAATTCAAACTCAATTTTAAAAATTGATCTTATGTTGTATCCTGCTCATGGGGAGGAAGTATATATATATATATATATATATATATATATATATATATATATATATATAATGGAATTTTGATAATTTGCTTTTGAAGCATTGTTAAGTAAAGTATATTATTATTTATATTTTTAAGGCAATTGCAATGCGTATATCGTATAAAATTCGATAATTATTGAAAATAATCATGACAAGCAAACTCTGCGAATAACGCGTGCGACGTGGAACACCGTACAACTGTTTCAACTTTATGCTTCAAAAGCAAATTATCAAATTCCATTATTTCTTACGCCTGAGCATAGGCCTAATTTGCGATCCTCTCAGTGCTCACTGTACTAATGTATAGTAGTGGTGTGTTTATCATTGACAGGTTAATTTGGCATATATCGTGTGCTACGGGCCGGTGGCCCAGAGGTAGAGTTTCTGATTCTGCGTGGTGGGTTCTCGGTTTCGATCTCTGTCGGAGAGAGATCGTAGATATACACCGCTAATGTGACTTAACAAAGTTGAAACAGCTGTACGGTCTTCCACGTCGCACGCGTTATTCGCCGAGTTTGCTTGTCATGATTATTTTCAATAATTATCGAATTTTATACGATATACGCATTGTAATTGCCTTCAAAAAATAGAAATAATATATATATGTATATATATATATATATATATATATATATATAAGAAAAGTCAACAGGGTGGCCTAATGTCGATATCAGCCAGCGAGTGAGTCTATCCCCTTTTCACTAGCGCTAAACCAAGGAGTTGGATTTTGCGTCTGAGATGGAGCGCCATACCTACCATCAGCTACTCACTTTACCGTACAGATCTCTGTGCTACTCATACGTTGAGTTGGCGATGGCCGGCATACAACCAGGAACCTTACGATTTCTAGGCAAGTGCTCTACTGACTGAGCTAAACCGCCCCCTAAACCATATATATATATATATATATATATATATATATATATATAAAGTGAACAAAAGTGATAAGACAA
>CM042167.1:23307742-23332742 GCA_023376005.1 Doryteuthis pealeii | reverse complement strand
TACGAAGGTCAGTGAGTACAGGAAGATTGGTGCGTTAAAGCGATATCACTAATCTGTTTCAATCGAGCATAATGAAAAGAAGGGGGAAAAAAGGAAAGAAAGAGTTAAATCAAGGTTATTATGCTTTTTACATATTGAACTATGAGAAGTAGATACACAAGCGATGTATTTATGATATGGCTTTTTTTAACCGACAATTTTTGGGAGAATATGTGCTTAATTGAAGTCGTACCTAATTTTGAAAGTTAATCAATTAATAATTAATTAATTAATCAATTAGGCGGGCATACCTATTAAATGTAAGGCTAAACAAAATCGAGAAAAATCAATCTCTGTATGTACATTTCGGCCTATTAGGCCTCATCAGCAGAGCTATAGATAGAAAGCCTTACATTTAATAGGTATGCCCGCCTAATTGATTAATTAATTAAGTATTAATTAATTAACTTTCAAAATTAGGTACGACTTCAATTAAGCACATATTCTCCCAAAATATTGAACTATTTAGCAATAGCTCTTAAATAAACATATTAAACATTGTAATAATTAAATTACCATACTTTGGTATATACACAGGTCTTGCAAATGTACGTAATAATACGCTTGTAACTACCTATATACATTCGTCCTTTAGAATTTGACGTGCATCATGCCAAGAGATTGCTTGATTTATAGATAGATTTTAAACGGCATGTCAACCCGTCTAGGGTTACTTTATGCCTAGAGGTTAAGGAATCACGTTCATTGATTGATTGGCAAAGATCCTATAACCTGCTTAGTGCTACGTCCGGGTGTATTTTAAATTTCATCACAAGATATTGGCGAAATTTTGGATTGATTGATTGATTGATTTCAATACATCTAAGGTGATGCATAGAGGTTAGGAAATCGCCTTCACTGTACGATGCTATTCCCATTTTTGGGGTAGCTGATTCTTGGGATAATTTGGCACCCGGTCCTAACGAATATGAATAATCTTAAAACAGATCTATTTGGTCCATAGACAGTTTCATAAGGAAAAAGAAAAAGTGCTTGCTAACTACAAAATTTAATGGATTGTAAAGAAATTCAACAGGCACGGAAATTACACTACTGTCAACAAGTTTCACTCAAAATAACTGCATTTAGCGTCGATCACAGCCTCAATCTTGCTCCGGAATCTGCAGCAAGCTGATGTTACAGTTTCCTTGTGAAGGGTCTCCAAAACTACCTTAATTTTGTCGATTAACTTGTCTTTTGTTGAACTCTTAAATCTCCAAGAACTCTTTCTTCCTTCCTTAGGACTTTTGTCCTAACTGTTTTGTATTTGTATTATTGTTAAATGTTGCTCAGACAATAAAGTCTGTATTTTTTTATGTACCTCTTTGTTGGATTTTGTTGCATTATATATGCAACAAAATATATTCACCTACGTTGCAGAGGCTTTTCTAATGCCTCCTAACGTATTATAAGAAGTGGTTCTAGTTATTAAAGTGAAACCACATTAATTCTTATGCCTTTCTTATACTTTTAACCAGTCAATAATATAATCACTGATTCTTTTTTTTTTTATTCTTCTTTCAGAATGATATGAGGTCGCTCCGTAATGACCGTAGTATCCTTAGTCCTCTACGTGTTAGCTGTTCTGGCTGGACTTATCCTTTTCGGCCTTTCCCGGCAAAAATCGTCAGACGAAGAAGAGGCACCAGTGGAAGAGTATCGTGTCAGCAAACGTTACAAGGCGAAGCCCTCCCTCTTCACCCTGCTCGGAATCCCCGACTATGGCAGCAAGAACTACTTCTTCTCGTTCGAGGACCACTTCGAGACGTTCGAGGAGGTCAGCAAAGCGTGTAAAAGGGCCGGGCTCGACCGCTGCCAGCTGATCGTCGGTGTCGACTTCACAGCCAGCAACGAGTGGCAAGGGAGGAAGACGTTCGGCGGTCAGTGCCTTCATCGGGTGGGTCCCGGCTGGAATATGAACCCCTACCAAAAGGTGATTTCGATTTTGGGACAGACACTAGAGCCGTTCGATCAGGATAAGATGATCCCGGCGTTCGGCTTTGGTGACTCAAAAACGATGGATCAAGATGTGTTCTGTTTTAATGAGTCCGGTACTCCGTGTTATGGTTTCCAGGAGGTCTTGGAGAGGTACAATGAGTTGGCCCGTGGTGTCACTCTGAGCGGGCCCACCACCTTCGCACCTGTTATCGAAAAGGCGGTAGAAATAGTAAGAACAAGAAATACATATCATATACTTATCATCATTGCAGATGGACAGGTAAGTGTGTCTCAAGCGGAAATGGGTTTGGGGCAATGGACTTATTTTTTTCATGACACCAAAAAGCCTACGAGCTTTTAATTTTTTTAACGTTTACTTACTATTGTTTATTACCATTTTCTTCTTTCTTTCAATTTCTTCTTCACATTTTCCTTTTTCTGGTCCCCCCTCTCTCTCTCTCTCTCTCTCTCTCTCTCTCTCTCTCTCTCTCTCTCTCTCTCTCTCTCTCTCCCTCTCTCTCAATTTTCCTTTCACATTTTCCTTATCTATTTTCTTATCTTTCTTCTCACTCTTTTCTCTCTCTCTCTCTCTCTCTCTCTCTCTCTCTCTCTCTCTCTCTCTCTCTCTAATGCTCTCTCTCTCTCACTCTCTCTCTTTCAACTTTATTTTCCTTATCTAATTCTCATCTCTCTCTCTCTCTCTCTCTCTCTCTCTCTCTCTCTCTCTCTCTCTCTCTTTCCTTATCTAATCTCTCTCTCTCTCTCTCTTTCAACTTTATTTTCCTTATCTCTCTCTCTCTCTCTCTCTCTCTCTCTCTCTCTCTCTCTCTCTCTCTCTCTCTCTCAAATGCATTTTCCTTGTCTGTCCTCTTCACAATTTTTTTCTTTTTCTTTCTGTTTTTTTTCTTCTTTTTTCTTCTTTTCTGTTCATCTTTCAACTCCACCCTTTACGTTTTATCTTGTCTCTTTTTTTCATCTTCCTTCTTGCAGGTTCTTTCTTTTTTTTTCTTCTGTCTTCTTTCTTTCGCTCTTTCTTTCCTTTCTTCATTGTCTTTCTTCTTTCTTCCTTTCTTTCTTTCTTTCTTGTTTCTTTCTTTTCTCTTTACTATATATGTTTTCTTTATTCCTTCCTCCCCTTCCTTCTTTCTTTTTTTCTTACTTTCTTTCTTTCATTCTTTCTACTTATTTATCTCTTATTTTCATACGCAAAAACTCCATTTTATTCCCTTTTGTTCCTTTTTGTATTCTCTGTCCATCTTTTTTTAGTGTATTAGATGTCTTCCTTTTTTCTGTCGAGCGTATTGTTCTTCCTTTCTTTCTTACTTTCTTTCTTTCTGGTGTTTTACTTTCGGTAATCTAAACATTAGCTACATAAATGAGAGTAACCTCCCCTTGTTTGTTTCACTTATTTATGCTTGCGCATTATTTGAAATGACTTGTTTTTTTATTAAGAACACATTTTTATGGTATTTTCGTGTTAAAAGATTCAGTTGTATTGATTGGAACAAATTCGTATTTTCAGTGTATATTTACGGTGAAATGAAAATGGCCGACCAAAACAGACGGCTTCCTCAAAGGGAAACAAACAAGGGGAGATTACTCTCGTTTATGTAGCTAATGTTCAGATTACCTTATTTTATTTCTAGTGTTTTATTCTCTTTCCTATTTTCTTTCTTTCTAGCCTTCTTTTAATTTTAGTATATATTCTTTCGTTCTTTCAAAAATATGAATATGTAGCAATCCCAAAATAATGATTTTATTTTTGGTTGCAGAATTTCAATGCAGCAGATTTCAGAAATTAATAAACCCTAATAATATCCGTTTTGAAAAGATAATTTTCCACTAGAGATAATAACTTAAGAATAAAGGGATTCGTAGTGTACCTAATGGGCGATACCGTGTATATATATATATATATATATATATATATATATATATATATATATATATTTGGAAGATTATGTGCTTAATTAAAGTCATACCTAATTTGTTAATTAATTAATTATAATTAAATGAATTAGGCGTGCATATCGGTTTAAATGTAAAGCGTAAACAAATCGAGAAACCGATATGCACGCCTAATTCATTTAATTATAATTAATTAATTAACAAATTAGGTATGACTTTAATTAAGCACATAATCTTCCCAAAAAATTGTCGTCCTTCGCCATTTCAAACACATTGTTTGTCAACTTCATATATATATATATATAATATATATATATATATATATATATATATATAGTAAGATTAGAGGGAGAAATGTAGACAAAGAACAAAACTTATACAAGTGTATGTAGGAGATATATTTCGCCGTACATTGAGCTCGGCTTCATCAGTCGGCGAAATATATTTCCTACATACACTTGTATAAGTTTTGTTCCTTCGTCCACATTTCTCCCTTTAATCTGTCGAATTTACTCCAATTCCTCCTATCCTCATATATATATATATATATAATCCCTCTGCATGGGTAACGAGTACGAAGTGCCACACGGTCAATTTTTAAGCTGTGGGCTAAATAGAAAAAATGAGTTTTAAAAAGAATGTTTACAAAAATTGATTTTTTTTATTTTAATATCCATCAAAAATGAATAAAATAAAACGTCTTTGGAATTAATAATCCAACAAGGGTTGACATGCCGTGAAATCCAACCAACCTAACCAACTGCTCTACTGAAAAGCAAGTTCGATCCTTGCTAGCTGTCCATACTTGTGACCCTGTCATGCCGAAAAGACGTTTTGTTTTATTAATTCTTGATGGATATTCAAATTATTTTTAAACTCATTTTAACTCATTTTTTATATATTCAGGAGTGACTAGAATCCCGTCTTTAAGCACCGTGGGTCGCTACCCACGACCAACAGGTAGTTTCATTGGTGGGAGGGAGGTCTTAAGCCTCTACAGAGGTGCAGTCGGTGTATTCTATATTTATTTATTTGCTAATTCTCTTTTTCTAAATATTTTGTATTATTTGGATTATTCGAACTATTGTCATCATATTTATTGTTATCTGTACAACGTTCAGGTATTTCTTGTCGGACTTGGGAGCCATCTCGAACACTGGAAACCTTCTTTTCGGAACTCTGGAACCTTCTTGTCGTAATCAGGAGACATCACGGAACTTTGATCCCAACCCTTTATTCAATCCACGGGAGTATACTGAAGGCTGAGGGCACATCGGCCGAAACGTTGTAAGATAACAATAAATATGAGGACAATAGTCCGAATAATCCAAATAATACAAATTATCAACCTTCATCTAAAAAAAAAAAACAGATACATTTTATAAATATATCTTTTTTTATATTGGCGAACAGGTCAACGAGGAGCCTGGGACCATCCAAGCTATCGTCAATGCATCCGAATGCCCCCTGAGCATCATAGTTGTTGGGTCGGGGATGGCCCGTGGGACGTCATGGAGGAGTTTGATGACTGTCTTCCTCGTCGACGATTTGACAATTTCCAGTTTGTCGATTATCACGCAGTGACGGGCAAATCGAAACATCCGGACACCATGTTTGCCTTGCACGCTCTCATGGAAATCCCAGATCAATACAAGACTATTAAGAACCTCGGCTATTTGAAAGACACTCAAGACAAACACGCGGGAATCCTCGGTAAAGATTATAAATTCGAATCGAAGGTGTAAGCCTCTCAAGACACTTCTTCGTACGAAGAAGCCGTGTCCTTTTTCCACTGCAGCCCGGAAGCGATAAAGGGTGATAAAACTCGGCTTGAAAACGGGATTTGGGGAAAAATGAAATATAATAAAAACAAAAGAGAAATATGGCCAAAATAAAAGATTACCCAGAATTCATCTCGATGTTTTACAGAGAAGAAATGGTGATAAAAGGAGGAATGAACGCTTTTTATTTCTTCTACTTTTATTTTCTTTCTTTCTTTCTTTTTCCTTTTTTTATTATTATTTTTATTTCTTTTTTTATTTCTTTTCTTCTTTCTCGTTTTTTGGAAATAAATTTTACCAGATGTATTACTCATAAAAATCTTGGATATAACTTTCTTTCCGAAACGTTCAATTTGAAGGAAGAAACGAAGTTCCGTTCATTTTTAATGGAAATGATGACAGCGATAAAACTAAGTTGGAAATTCGCTTCGTGGCGAATGATAAAAACATGGCGGAAAGATTACCCAGAATTCATCTCGATGTTTCGCAAAGAGAAGATGGAGATTCTGATGAAGGAGAAAGTAGGAGTGAATTTTTGGATATTTTTATTTTATTTTTTTTTTTTTTTTTATTTTTTTTTTCATTTCTTTCTATTTTACTTTTTTTATTTTTGTATTTCTTCGCAATTTTTCTCATTAATAGTTTTTGATGATAAATTTCATTGGATTTATGACCTCATAAAATCTTTAAATAAATTTAAGATTTTTTTCAAAAAATAAATTAATAAAAAATAAAGATTTTTTTTTAAATTTACGAAGACTATATTATAATTATTATTTTCATTTATTCATTTATTCATTCATTTATTCATTTATTACAAAAAATGCTTTTATTTAAAAAGAAAAAAAAGGAATTATGAAACAAGATAATTGAAAAAATATTAGTCAATGAGTCACTCGAGTTTCATTCTTATACTTTTATCGGCCATTTTGTTTTCATCAAAACTGCATTTTCAATTTTAAAATTCATGTTATTTGCATCCTGCATCTTGCATCCGCTCTGGAAAGAGTAAGTTTTAATTACTCCAGTTTAAATTTGGGGTCCTTCTCTTCGCGGTGAACTAAAGAGGAGTCTTTTTCTTTACTTTTTTTTAATCGTGTAAATATTGGCAGTAAAATAAAAAAACTGATCGCCTTTTTCCAAAATTCAAAGGATATCAGCCAACCAACAAAACATTTATAAAAAAAAGAAAAAAAGAATAAAATTTGGTACGGCAATTTGAAAGTTCATCGTAAGATGATGTTTAACATTAAAAAAAAGAATAACAAGACGTTTTTAATGAATTAGAAAAAAGGTCTGAAGCGTCTCTGATTTTTTTTTTTTTTTTTTGTTTTTCAAAATGACGCGTTGTTAAGACTCAGGGTGCCTTTATTTTTGGATTATAATGGCATCTGTTATCTAAGGTGACATGATTGAAGCTTATATATTCACCAGCCTTCTGCTCATTAAAAAAAGAATTTAAAAATTAAGAATTAAAAAAAATAGCCACTTTTTGTTTGTGGCGGAAATAATATTATTATCAAGTAAAAATTAACAGCTAAAAAAAAATTAGCAAGTTTGTAGAAATATTCGTTGCTAGGAATTTTTACTTGATAGTATTTTTTTTAAGCCACCGAAATTGTATTATCATCCCTGGTTGGCGTCTGATGAGGACAGGGTATTGCACGTGGTATTTATCACACCTAGTCTGATAAGAAAAAATACTATCAAGTAAAAATTACAAGCTACGAACATTTCTACGAACTTGTTCATTTTTCTTCTTTTTTTCTTTTTTTTTCCGGCTATTTTATGCCGAAGACTTTTCTGTTTTATTAATTCTTGTTGGATATTATTATATTTAAAGATTTTTTTAAGATTCATTTTTAAACACATTGTTTAAACTCATTAAAAAAAACTTGTTAAATGTTGAAAAGGGTTATTTCTATTTTTATTCATTTGTTTATTTTTAGCGTGTCCGTACGAAAGTCTGTAACGGCTTGATATGACGTTAGCTGCGGTGTGATCTGATGAAAGAAGCGTGTTTTTTCGGGGGATAACTGAACGCGTACTTAACAACTGTGTTTTGTTTTGCTTTTGTTTTTTGTTCACCTTTTATTAAGCAGAAAAGGCTTCCGACATTTTTTAAGTGATCAAAGCTTGTAATTAATTGGTTGGCTGGAAAATAAGAATGCCTAGTCATATAAGCTGCTTAGTGCTACATCCGCGTGTATTTGAATTTTTATCACAAGATGTTGACGGACTCCTGCTGAACTGAATAGAGGAATTTTGGATGTATTAATTGATTGATTGATTTTAATGGCATATCAACCTGTCTAGGGTTGTTTTATACCTAAAAGTTAGAAATCAACTTCATTGTACGTTTATATTTACATTTTTTAGAATAATTCGCAACTTGACAGAATTAAAACAATGGTGGATGCGCTCAAGCAATTGCCGAGATGTGTTGCCAATCCACAGCAACTTCAGATATACAGGACACTTTTCAGCTCCAAATCTAGGATTGTTGGTAAACTGAATGCATTTACTTCTTATTTTGTAGATATTAGGTCCTCCGGATATCCGTTTTTTTAATAAAGTGGTTCTGATGTTGTCTAGCTCGTCCGTGAGTTTAACTTTAGAACAGATCATTAAGGCACGGTGAACTAGCGTTTTGATCACATTAATTAATCTGATCAAAACGTTATATATAGCATAGATGCTGATAGGTACTCGTCTATTGAGGTCAGTCAATCAGTCAACTTTTGGTTTGGACAACAGCAACTGGCTAAGCACAACTGAACAAGTGCCCAAGACAGCTGGTATTTATGGAACTCAAGAATAGTCCATTCATGTATTTGAGTGATTCCATTCCTTGAGTCCTGATTGGCTGCTTGGTTTCTATGATGTTATGAGGCTTCATAAATAACCTGACACCAGATTAATTAATCTGATCAGAACGCTAGTTCACCGTGCCTTAATGATCTGTTCTAAAATTTACATTTTTATATAGTTGTTTCTTTAATTTTTTTTGTTGTTGTTTTGGTTTTTTTTTGTTTTTTTTGTTTGTTTGTTTGTTTTTAGTTGTTTTTTTGCACAGGGTCCTATTGAATACGGATATAGTTGCCTCTGCTACCTATGGTCAGGGTGTACCTGGAAGTAATGGCAATGAAGAGATAATTCACACTCCCCCAGATCTTCAGAACAAGAGCCTCACTATCAAATGCAGTTTAGTCTCATACTCGTGACACTCTCATTTCAGGATCATTCCATGTGGACGGATAGTGAATAAATGATGGGGAAAAAACTTTAAAACATGGTTTATTCTTCATGTTATAATTTATTTCAACTGCAAGTCACAGCATCTTCACAAATGTTTTTGCTTACCTGAAGATGCTGTGACTTGCAGTTGAAATAAATTATTACATGAAGCAAATCTGAAGTTTTTTTCCTTTTACGCTACGTAAGTTCGTGCGAAAGTCTCCAAAGAGGAATATGAGTACTACTAATACCTAAACAAAGCAATGAAAAATTGCGAGTTCCGTTTGGTGTAAGGGTAAGAGGCTTGCGTGTCGTTTCGACATACGGGTTTCGAGTCACGCACGAGGCGATCTTCGTATCTATAGCTCTGCTGATTAGACCTAATAGGTCGAAATGTACATTCAGAGACTGATTTTTCTCGATTTGTTTAGCCTTACATTTAAGTAGTTAAATCCCGCCTAATCAATCATTAATGAATTAACTTTCAAAAAATTAGGTCTGACTTCAATTAAGCACATATTCTCTCAAATATATATATATATATATATATATATATGTTTCTTTTGACCTTTTGAAATTGACCTTGTGTCGCATCCTGCTCGGGCGGAGAGGTTGGGTAAATACATATATGTGTATGAATAGATATTTATTTGCATATAGCCTACATACAGCCGATAGTCTGTATCTTCAACTGAAAAAAAAATCACTTAGAAACAAATCACTCAGGCATTTACCATAATTCTTCCTCTTTTGACAGAAGAGTCTCATAAAAATCGGTCAGCGATTTGTAGTTCTTGAAGGCATTTGACCAAAATAAGCATTCTTATAAATCAACTTGGAAAGGTTTTTTGTCTAAGTCTTTGATTTAAAAAAAAACTTCCACGACTCATTCATGTCACCTATATTTTTAATAATAATAATAATAATAATAATAATAATAATAATAATAATAATATAATAATGGTTTAATGTTTCGTAAATCAATAAAACAAGCGACAGCAAAATCCCTGTTTACTCAACCGGTAAATATAACCAATTTTAAATGAATAAGAAAAATTGCCCAATCATGCGTATCTGAAAACGTTCCAGATCCTTTATATATGTAGTAGAATGTATAACAACATGAAAGATGGAAAGAAAAAACAAGAAGGAGAAAAATGCAAGAAAAATTAAGAATTTCAACGTTTTCTTAATTTTTCTTGCATTTTTAGAAGAAAGACAGATTAAGAAGAAGAAGAAAGAAAGATTTTTTTAAAAGAAGGAAATAGAAAGAAAAATGAAGAAGAAAGAAGAAAGAAAAATTAAGAAAAGTTGAAGGCATAAAAAGATGAAAGATGAAAAAAATAAGGAGAAAGATGAAAGAAAAATTAAGAAGAACGTTGAAAGAAGAAAGAAAAAAATATAATTTCATATCCGCGTGTTTCCTCGTTACTGTAGAATAACAACCCGAGTGAATTCCGATTTTTAAAAAATACGATGAAAGAAAATACGAGTTGATTATTATTATTATTATTATTATTATTATTATTATTATTATTATGTTGTTGTTGTTGTTGTTGTTGTTTGTTTTGTTTTGTTTTTTATATGGCTTAATATGCCTACATTTACATTGCATAATAATACTTTTCAAATGGTGTATAGTGGACCTGGAATTACGAAAAGGCGAGTTAAAAACAGTTAATGATTAAAATAGAATTATACCTTTCGAAAGGTGTATGGTGGATTTGGAATAACGAAAAGACGAGTATAAATGAATATTTTTGATTTAAGTCTGGTCGCATTTGTTGAGCGAGTAAACAAAGTTTTTTATCCAAAATTATCAATAAGGGCACCCAGGGTACTAACTTTTTAAAAAATTTGTAATGGAGCCTCGTAGAAAATCCCACAAGGAAATATATACGTCTGAACCCCCCACTTCACTCAAGATGTCCTTTAAGAAACACGGTAAGATACGAAAATAAAATGCCATAAAATATCCCACAAGTCCACTTCCGCCGATTATTATTATTATTATTATTATTATTATTATTATTATTATTATTATTATTCACTCTTTGTGAGTTTTTCATACCAGCATTACCTGGTGGCCTTTCACTGGAATCCGAGTGACAGAAAGTCTCATCAGGTCTCCCGGACTCTTCTGAGTATTCTAGCTGATCTTAACAATCCCGCTGTTTGGATGGTCTCGATTTTTCCTCTGATTTCCAATTCCTCTAGTCTTTTTCTCCAAACCTTTGAAGACAGTGATATCAATTGTGGTTGGTGCACTGGAACATGCACCAACCACAATTGATATCATTGTCACCCGCTTATTCCATTTTTTGTGGCAAGGTCCAAGTATTTGTCTATTTTTTAGTTTCTTTCATTTTTACTTTGTGGTGTACCGGAACGGCAAAATGCACTAGATAACAAGTTCTTTTTGTTTCTTGTTAATTAAATAAGGCCTGGTCTTCTGGCCGGGATTACGTGATCTATTGGTATCTCAAAATACCAGAGAATTTTATGCGTCTCATTCTCAAGGACATATTCTGGTTTGTGCATATACCATTTGTTAGTATGGTCAAAATCTATGCGTCTTATTCTCTAGGACAGATTCTGGTTTGTGCATATTAGTATGGTTAAAATTTAACTTCTTACACAATTTCCAGTAGATCACCTTTCCCACTCAGTCTTGCCTAGTCTTGTATTCTCTTTACGCTAGTTTGCTGCATTCGCTTATTATGTGATTAACAATTTCGTCCCTGTTTCCACGAATCCAACACTTGCTATTCTGTTGCGTCTTATCTATTTTCGCTTTGATATAATTGGTCCTCATGGCCATGTCTTGAGAGCTATCATTAGAGATTCAGTTTCTCTCTTGAGGCTTTCTTTTCTTAGCCGTGCCCAGGTCTTCTCATGCGCAATCTCTCCAGTTTGTCGCTTGAAGTATCCATATAGTTGTTTTTCTAATAAATTGTTGAATCATTATTGTAGAAGTCGTGGGTATTGAATTGTTCATTTCGGGTGGCTGCAAAACGCACGTCTATTCAGTAAGTTGGCTAGGCCTGAAGAGATTTTATGTTTTTTCTTTTGTTTCTTGTTTCTTGTTTTTTGTTCGTTTTTCGTTTTTTTTGTTTTTTTTTGTTTTTTTTTTTTTTTGTTTTTTTTCGCCGAAAATTAAAGTCTCAGCGGAAGTGGAATTGTGGGATGTTCTATTTTATTTCATTTTCGTATTTTATTATTTGTTTTATTAAAATTGTATTGAATCATTAATCCTCACAGTTTTCATGACTGTTAGTAAAGCCATATATGGATATTAAATTTTAAGTTATTTTTTTTTAATCTACACATCTATAAGTTTTTGTTTTTTTTCTTTGAAGAATTTTGTCCGTGGAGGATAATTTCTCGAGATATATTTGCCTTGGTGTATTTCTTCAAGGTAGATATTCGTATTGAGGGATTATTTCCATTAGAAGATATTTACCATGACAATTTTATTATTTCCATATTTTCCTTTATTATTTTTGTTTTTATTTATTTATTCATCTGTTTTTTTTTTGTGGGGAGAGACCCCCTTATGAATTTTTTCTTTGATCTTGGGGATTTTTTTTTTTTTTTTTTTTTTTTAGTGCTGGGGGGATATAACTCCTATGTGATTTTTCCCAGGAACGTATATTTTCTTTCGGGAGTTTTCCCCAGAAAAAAGGGTTTCCAAAGGGATATATTTTATTCGGGGGATTTTTACCCCCATTTTTAAAAATGTTTATAACATTTGACTATCATAGATTTTATAGGTACAAGAATATTTTTTTTCTTTATCTTGTGCCAAGTCTGGGGAGGGGAAATTTTTTCTGTCTTGTTAGTGGTTCGTAGAATCTCTCCATCCTAGTAGCAGATATCGAACCTTAGATCTTGTGGCCTACATTCCAGTGCTTTATCCATTGTTGGCCTCTACTGTTTCTCTTGTTGCTGTTATAGTTTGTTATGTTAATAATTCGCTTTTCCCCAATAGGAAACAGTAATTTGTTGAGAAGAACTTTAAAAACTGTTTATAACAAATCCTTTGAAATGGCAAGAATTCCTCTATTTTTACAACGCAAATCTCCAATCAAACGCTAAAATTTTATTACGAAATTTCATCTTCTCTCCTTCCTCCTCCTTCTCTCTCTCTCTCTCTCTCTCTCTCTCTCTCTCTCTCTCTCTCTCTCTCTCTCTCTCTCTCTGTGTGTGTGTTTCTATATACCACATACATTCGATACGTTTCTATCCCCTTTACCTGTCTTTCTATCTATCTGTGTGTGTGTGTGTGTGTGTGTGTGTGTGTGTGTGTGTGTGTGCGTGCGCGCGTATGTGTGTGTGTGTATCGGTCCCTCTATCTCTATCTTTATCTCTCAGTATTCTCCATTCTTCTTTCACTGTCAATTGCTCTGCACCCCTCTCTCTCCCCCCTCTCTCTCCCTCTCTCTCTCTCTCTCTCTCTCTCTTCTCTCTCTCTCTCTCTCTCTCTCTCTCTGCGTGTTTCTAAATATCTCTCTCTCTCTCTCATATATATATATATATATATATATAATATATATATATATATATTATATATTATATATATATTATATATTATATATATATATATATATATATATATATATATATCGCTACGCCAAACACATCGACGTTTTTTAACCAATCTTTAAGACCTGCTTAACTTTGCTCATAAAGTATTTGTATTTGTCCAATGCATCTACTAGAATTTGCTCAAAAGATTCTCGAGTCAGGCCTGGGGGTGGGGATTGAGGTTGTTGCGTACATGCACCCACCGGTAATCGTTCATCTCCTCGAATAGGTGAAATACTCATTCCCAAGGAGGCAACGTCCTGTCCCAACATGATAAATGGTGGTGGGAGTAATAATAATTGATCTCTATGATTTGTGTTGAAAGGATAAATAAATAAAGGAAAGAAAATGTTGAATGGATCAAATTAATTTAATGAATTACCAACACATGTTTCGGCCAGGAGTTTGTTCATGTACACCTTGTATTCTATTTATTATTATTTTAGATATGAAATAAAAAAAATAATAATAATAATATAATAATATATAATAATAATAATAATAGAATATTATAAAATATTTAGTAGTATACAAAGAAAAACGGCCTTCTTCAGTGTAAAATGGTTGATATTTGAAGTTAAAATGGTCAAAATACAGAGAATTAATTCTACCCATTCAACATTTTCTTTCCTTTGTTTATCCTTTTCTTTCTTTATTTATCCTTTCAACATATTGTTGGATTCATTTCCATTTTTCAACTTACATATAAGATTCGTGGATTGATTTTTGAAGGAAGAAAAGGTAATGAGTATGTTGTTCATTTACTTGTATTTCTTATTTTCTAAAATAAGATAAAATGAAAAATAAAAATACAGTTAAATTAACTACACACACGTTACTCGTATTAATATTTCGTTTTATTCATTAAAAGACTTCATCAAAGACAACATATTAATTAAATTAATTGTTTATGTTCGGTTTATCTACCTTTACATTTACATATATATATATATATATATATATATATATATTGGAGGATATGTGCTTAATTGAAGTCATACCTAATTTTGAAAATTAATTAGTTAATTAAATTATATTAATTAAATTATAAGCGTAAACAATCTATTCAATACGTAATTAACGGTACTATATGGTATGAAGGATACAGTGTTTTTTTATACAAACGACGTGCATATTATAATGAATTTAGGCGGGCATATATGTTCAAATGTAAGGCTAAACAAATCGAGAAAATGTTGTTTAACCTTACATTTGAACATATATGCCCGCCTAAATTCATTAATTATTAACTAATTAATTTTCAAAATTAGTATGACTTCAATTAAGCACATATCCTCAAAAATTGTCGGCTTAAAGCCATATAAAAATAAACACATTTGTTTGTTTACTTAACCTCATATATATATATATATATATATATATATATATATATATATATATATATATATATATAATTCAAACAAATTTGGTTAAAAATAATGGAACCCTTGTTTTAAAGATTTTTTGTTTTTTGTTTTGTTTTCTTCTTTTTTTTTCTTTCAAGTTTTCTAGCAACTTTTTGATATTATCATCTTGAAAGGCGTTAATGAGTTATCCAAAAGAGTTTTCCTTTGTAAACCGAGCACTTTCGGTTATTTTCTGAACCATTATCCAGTTGTTTATTACTTGTATAAACTACCATTATCAAGAATGTCTATCATTTGTCTAAACTGTTGTTTTGTTTTTGTCGCTATGGTGACGCTAAATTACGCTGGAGGTTTATTTTTTTAAATTTATTTAACGGCTAGGCAAACGTGATTTAGAAAAATATATATACATTTACACACACACACACACACACACACACACACTTCTTTATCTTTGAATATTTTTATCTGATTGTCATCATGTTCAGTTTTAGTTTTGAAACAATATCTTTTTACATTTTTCTTTTAGAATCTCCTGATTCTACTATTCAATCGTTACTCTTTAATTCGTTGTTGTGTTGTTTTTTTTGGGGGGGTGAAGGGGATGAAGGGGGTGAAGGGGGGTTTTTGTTTAGTTTTTTATTGATTTCTATGAGAAAAATAAATATATGGAGAATACATTTCTTATTTACAATTAGCCTTTTTTTTCTGTAATAAAAACAAAACAAAAACCAAAAAGTGTACAGATGTACAGATATGTTACGTTTATCTCTCTTGAAAATCGGTACGTGTTTTGTAATAAAATCATTTGTATTCGGATGACGCCAGACCTCTAGCGAAACATGCCAATCTGATTTTCCAAATTGGCTTTTTCTCCTCCACCTCCTATATATATATATATATTATATAATATATATATACCTGGCGGTGGAGTTGGATATATGTATATTATATTATATAATATAATATATACATATGTATATTATTATTTATATATATATATATATATATATATATATTATATATATATTATATATATATATATATTTAACAAGTGTATGAATAAGATAATGAATATACTGGATTTTTTGAAGCATGAAAGAGTAATAAAACTAATGAATATTTGTTTGGTTTGTTATATATATAACTTTTGATTTGTTTGTTTTACGGCATATCAACCCTTTTAGGGTCATTTAATGCCGAAACAAGTCATTTTGATAAAAGTTTCTATGTTTCAAGTTCTTAATATCTTCAAATTAGTATAAATAATGCAGAATAGCACGCAAGGGATATTATCATTATATTACGTATAAAAAATATTAGAGTTCATTACATTTCACGGAAATACCCGAAACCTTTAAGATGCTTGGGTTAGTGTTAGGGTTAGGGTAAAAATCTGTGTGCGTGTCCGGGTTAGGATTAGGGTTAGGCTACTTCGGGATTTTCCGTAATCTATTGCTATTTATACGTAAGTCATTTTGATAAAAGATTTTATGTTTCGAATTCTTAATATCTTCAAATTGGTATAAATAATTTTCATTAGCTCCATTTGGTTTTATTTAGTTTGGTTAAGATTGGTTAGTTTAATTGTATTACAAAGTGAATAGTACAGTTAATTTACCATTTGGTTCGGGTTATTTGTTTGGGTAACAGTAAAAATACTCTAGACTAGTTGTCATTTAAACCAACAATCCGAACCAATTGTTTAGTTAGCTGTACTTTTGAAAATTCGCTTATTTCAATTTTTAGTTTTATTATTATTTCATGCTGCAAAAATCCAGTACATTTATTGTATTATATAACCTTGTCATCTAATACTTGAAATATACGCGAAATCCCTACATCTTAAAATTTATATATATATATATATATATATATATATATATATATATATATATATATATATATATATACTACCGACCCAACGTTTGGGATCATCCAGAATTTTTTCCCTAAAAAAGTTTTTGTAAAAATAATGATTCAGAAATAAAGTATAAGATTTTTAAAATAGGTTTTTAAAAAGTTACTTTACAATCATTCTGTATACAAAAAAAGTGGCATTAAATAACCCACAGGGTTGGTATGTTATTAAACATAACAAAACAAATCTAAACTAAACTAAACTAGAATTTAATTTCATTTCTATAAACTCGTGGAATTTCATATATTTTTTTAAGCTTAGAGTAAAAAAGGTCAAGATGATCCCGAACTTTTGGCCGGTAATGTGTGTATATTTGTATATCTCTTTTACCTTTGAATATTCTTATCTGATTAAAAATCTTTTTATCTTTTTTGTCCCCATTTTTTCCTTCTCTATTTTTGGCATTTCTTCGATTCTCAGGTCATTAATCATTCTATTATTACTGTTATCAATCGTTCCTTTTTTGCTGCCTTCTATGCCAATATATATATATATATATATATATATATATATATATATATATATATATATATATATATGATAACGTAAAGAAAATAAATATTTTCTTAAAACCTGACTGAAACAAAAAAAAACCTTGCCTTAATATAAAAAAAATATATAACAAGAAATCATTCGATAAGTTTGTAATATATATATATATATATATATATATATATATTATATATATATATATATATATATATATATATATACATTCCCCTCTCTCTGCTTTGGCTACACTTTGAAAAATAAATAAATTCTAGAGCGAGTCAAAAGTTTTACAATATTTTGAAATCATACCTCACCCTACGTCGTTCGTGCCCAGCCCATACAAGTGGGGCATGAGGCAAATGCTCCTCACCCTACGTCGTTAATTGGTTTAAGTCGATAGCCATTATTTAGATTAGTTTTTTATGTTAGCTTACGTCATCGGTAAATGTCGGTAAATTATGAAGCATATCGGGAGCCTAGCCTATATTTTTTAATGTTATCCAACGTAATCGATATATTTCGGTTAATTATAAGCTTAAACAATCTATTCAATACGTAATTAACGGTACTATATGGTATGAAGGATACAGTTTTTTTTATACAAACGACGTGCATATCATAATATTTTATACAGCTTTTAATATCTATTAATAATGGAGATTCGGTCTTTATTTGTCTGCAATCAAAACTACGTCACTTTACGTCCAAAACCCAAAGTCGTCAATACATAGAATAATGAATAATACATATAAAATGATACAGCTATTTTTACGGACGACGTAAATATTATAATATTTTATACAGCTTTTAAGATTTTGATATTTTTGAAAAGCGACGTGTCTTCGAAAATGACGTAAGTCGAAACGACGTAAATAGAGGTATTACTGTGTTTTAGTAAAGTAAGGCACAATTTGTCGACATCGTGAAGGCGATGAACGAAACTGGACTGTGAGATACCGAGCTCGCCTGATATTCCTTTCCTAGTGCTTCTCGATGGATCTGCCTCAATGGCTTGGAGCACGGCCTCGGAACCCACGGTTTTAGGCCTACCTGATCCTTGAGGATCTTGCAGACCGAACAAAATTTCTTGAACTATGTGATTACTATAAGTATTCACTGACATCCCACCATGTCAGTCAAACACAAGGATCGCTATAGTGGAGGGAACTATGCACAAAGCTCATGCGTGACAAGTGTATAAAAATTGCGTGAATCCCATTGGTATTCATTTGTTGAGGCGCCTCAGGCACCGTACAATAAACGCAGAACCATCTGATTACTGTAATGTGATCAACTGCGCCTTCACTTTTTTGCACAACAAGATTACGGTCAAGTCATGCTGTAAGCACCGGTTCCCGCTAGATCAGCGAAGTTAAGCAGTGATGAGCTTAATTGGGTGACCACTTAAGAAACAGCAGGTACTGTAAGCAACCTGAATCCTTTGTTTATCAGAATGACTTGATTCGGCATTAAATGACCCGAAAAGGGTTGATATGCCGTAAAATACAATAAACGAGTGGTTTTCCATACACAATTGTTTTGTTTTTGTTTTTGTTTTTTTTTGTTTTTTGTTTTTTGTTTTTTTTTGTTTTTTTTGTTTTTTTTTTTGCTGATTCTGCAGTTCGAACCCGTGCAGCAGAAGTTCCTGAAATTAGATGACGTTGCACGTTTATTTGTGCGGCTTTCAAATCACAGCCCAAACGAAATTTCTTGAACCATTTAATTTACTGTAATATGACCAACATCACTTTTCTCATCACGATTTTTTTTGTTATTTTTTAGGGGGGGAGTGTTTTGTTTGTTTTTTTTCTTTTTCTTTTTTTTTTTTTTTTTTTTTTTTGCTTCTGTGGAGTTATGGCCCAGTTCGAACTCGTAAAGCATAGGTTCCCGAATTAGACAACGTTACACGTTCACACGTGTGGCTTTCAAATAACACACAAAGTGAAGCAGTGCACTACGTGTCAGTGATTGATACTACCAACCACGGTGTGTACCTCTCACGGCATGAACCGCTTGGCTTACGTGATATACGCACCTCAAACTAGCACGTACCAAAAATATTGCAAAACTTTTGACTCACCCCAGTACATAAATCGAATTTTTAATCATTAAAAAAATGGACGATTTTGAAAAATAATAAATAAACAAATAAATAAATGACTTGTACTTTGAGGAACTGTCACGTGATATCTAAAATACAATTTGGAAAAAATTTAAAAAAACAAATATGTTTAAGCAAAAAATCAATGGTTCAATTTGGATCGTGACTTTTTATTCCTCGGCGATATTTTGTTGTTTCTTGCTTCTTGATAATTCATTTCTGGAATTGATATTTTTTTGTCTTTTTTTCATTGTACCCTTTAAAAAAAAGAAAAAGAAAAAGATAAATCTTTACAAAAAGAAAAATTCTCTTGTCTGTTTTTATTATTGTTATTGTTGTTATATATAAGGCTGAAAAGAATGAGATATGGGCGGGAAAGAAAGAAAGCAAGAAAGAAAGGGGGATTTTATAAGAAAGAAAGAAAGAAAGAAAGAAGAAGGATTTTATAAGAAAAGAAAGAAAGAAAGGGGATTTTAAAAGAAAGAAAGAAAGAAAGAAAGAAAGAAAGGGGATTTTATAAGAGAAAGAAAGAAAGAAAGAAAGAAAGAAAGAAAGAAAGAAGAAAAAAGAAAGAAAGAAAGAAGGAAAAAAGAAGAAAGAAAGAAATTTAAAAAGAAAGAAAAAGAAAGAAAGAAAGAAAGACAGAAAGAAAGAAAGAAAGACAGAAAGAAAGAAAAGAAAGATTAGAAAAGGGAATTTTAAAAGAGAGAACGAAAAAAACAAAAACAAAAAAGGAAAGAATGGGGGGATTTTATAAGAAAGAAAGACAGAAAGAAAGAAAGAAAAATAATTTTAAAAGAAAGAAAGAAAGCTAGAAAAAAAGAAATAAATTGGAAATAAAGAGAATTTTTAAAGAAAGAAAGAAAGAAAGAACAAACAAACAAACAAACAAACAAACAAAAACGAAAGAGGAATGAAGAAAAAGAAAGAAAAATATGTTTTCTTAGAAGTGAACCTAGACAAGGATCAAGGGAATGTAAAACTCCCCATAGTCTTTTATCATCGTCTCCAACACTTCTGACCATTTATCAAGAACAAGAAGGAGAAATGGCTATGAAAGGAATTGGAACCGTTTGTTTTTCCCGCGCCCTTCTTTGATTGGGTGAATTATGAAGATGCCACAGTCTAATCCCAGCTTGAAGGTCGGAAAGTTGGTTGTCAGTCTTTTAAGTAGAAAACTAAATGCATAAATGAATGAATGGGCCAAATTGCTCTTTTAAAAATTTTCAATGAAATTATTTATAAAGATATTTTCAATGATATATATCTTGTTGGATCTTCATTGAAAATGTACGATGAGTGAAAAGAAAAAGAAAGAAAGAAAGAAAGAAAGAAAGAAAGAAAGAAAGATTGAAATAAATTGTCTTAATAAAGGAAACAAAACAAAATAAGTAAATGAATAGATAAATAAATAATAAAATAAATAAATAAAGAAAGAAAGAAAGAAAGAAAGAGGAAGTAAGTTTGTTTGTTTGTTTTATTAAAGAAAGAAAATGTAATTTTAAAACAAACTCAGTGTATGAGTAGCACAGGGATCGGTGCAGTAAAGTGAGGAGCTGATGGTAGGTGTGGCGTTCCGTCTCAGACACTTAAAAACAATTTACTTGGTCTAGCGCTAATGAAAAGAGGATAATCTCCCTCACTGTCTGGCTGATACCGACTTTAGGCCACCGCAACGACAAGATTATCCCAAATAGAATCATCCTCAACTTACCTGTCGAGTGGATACAGCTGTTTCAACCTTATTAGGTCTCATCATCAGTGTATACCTACGATCTCCCTCCGACAGAGATCGAACCGGAGAACCAAGTCTCTGACTGCATGCTGGGTTCTCCGGTTCGATCTCTGTCGGAGGGAGATCGTAGTATACACTGATGACGAGACCTAATAAGGTTGAAACAGCTGTACGGTGTTCCACGCGTTACACGCGTTATTCGCCGAGTTTGCTTGTTATGATTATTTTCAATAATTATTGAATTTTATACGATATACGCATTGTAATTGCCTTCAAAATATAAATAATAATATATATATATATATATATATATATATAATGATAAAGGTAGAATGTGGAGGTGCGCGGTGTAATGTTTACCTTCGTGGAAAATAGACACGACCAGACGAATTCAAATCCTGAACGAGGCTGTTTGTATTTCACATAGCGCTAATACACTTAAGAAATGTATGAATCTAGCTTTTTCTCCCTCTAGCTCTGGATAAATAGTAGAACAAACTGGGATCTTTAACCAATCTAGGAGAAGGAAAACTCAGATTTCAAACTTATTAAACCAGCTTAAGAAATTGACGTTGTATCACATCCTACTCATGCAGAAGGGTTGGTAAATATATGCACTAGATAAGAATGCAATAAACCATAGGTAAAAAAAATATGATAAGAAGGAGAGTAGGGGAAAGATATAGAGAAGGGGCGAGCGCGCGGAAGCGATAATGCTAATCGTTTCAATCAAACATAATGAAAAGTAGAAAAGAAAGAAAAAAAGAAAGAAAAAGGGTGATAGAGAGTTAGATCAATATTATTATACTTTTTACAATAGTCCGAATAACGCAGATAATACTAATCTTCAAGCCTCATCTCAAACATTCAGAGAAATAGTATACTTTTTATATATTGAACTATTTAGCAATAGCTCATAAGTAACATGTCAAACGTTTTGATAATTAAATTATCCTACTGTGGCTTAGCTCAGTCAGTAGAGCGTCAGGCAAGGAACCACAAGGTTCCGGGTTCGATACCGGCCCTCACCAACTCAGTGTATGAGTAGCACAGGGATATGTGCGGTAAAGTAAGGAGCTGATGGTAGGTGTAGCGCTCCATCTCATACGCTAAAATAATCTCCTTGGTCTAGCGCTAGTGAAAAGGGGATAGATTCCTTCGCTCTCTGGCTGATACCTACTTTAGGCCACCCCGATGACTTTACTTTTACTTTTACTGTGATATATCCACAGGTCCATACTTATTTTACTACCTAGAAAGCAATGATACTGACTTTTTGGGAGAATATGTGCTTAATTGAAGTCGTACCTAATTTTTGAAAATTAATTAATTCATAATTCATGAATTAGGCGGGCATACCCATTCAAATGTAAGGCTAAACAAATCGAGAAAGATTTTTCTCGATTTGTTTAGCCTTACATTTGAATGGGTATGCCCGCCCTAATTCATGAATTATGAATTAATTAATTTTCAAAAATTAGGTACTACTTCTTTTAGGTTTGAAACTTTTCTAGGTCAAACAAAATCAATCGATCGATGTCAATGAATCACCAATCATTATCGATGTGAAATATCAATCAGATCAGATGAAAGTCATCACTTTTGTTTAGTATTTTTTCTCACGGAGGGGTTGGCAGATATGTATACTAGATAAGAATGTGATAAATCCGAAATGGAAAAAAATGTGTGCAACGAGAAAGATGAGTCAATGTCCTATAATGTAAACGGTTGCCGTATCCTGGCACAGAAATAATACGAGAACAGACATGATTGTGTAGTCAAAGCACAACAATGGGATATTTTGCTTCGCCGTCGATTTGAAGTAAACAGCCAGTGGCGTCAACACCAACCAGAGAATGTTGGAGAGATTGATCAGGTTAAAATACTTCGGCACACAAAACTGGTTATGAAATCCAAGGACGATAAACAGGGTGTTTCAGTAAAACTGATATCATTTCATAATCAAATAACTTGAACAATTCTCGCGAAAATTATCTTAAATTTCAAGAGCATGTGTAGAAACATCTCAAAATTCTATGTTTAAATGATTTAGGCTTTTTCTTTTCAGATATAGAAATGGCATTCACTAGAAAAGAAAAAAAGGTGTTTTATGTCTGATACACACTGTACATCTCAAATGATGTCAATGTTTGTAAACACACAGACTCACTATATATATATATATTATATTATATATATATATATATATATATATATATATGAGAAGTAAACAAACAATGTGTTTTGATATAGTTTTTTTTAGCCGACAATGTTTGGGAGAATATGTGCTTAATTGAGGTCGTACCTAATTTTTGAAAATTAATTAATTCATAATTAATGAATTCGGCGGGCACACAAATGTAAAGCTAAACAAATCGAGAAAAATCTTTCTCGATTTGTTTAGCCTTACATTTGAATCTTTCTCGATTTGTTTAGCCTTACATTTGAATAGGTATGCCCGCCTAATTCATTAGTTATTAATTAATTAATTTTAAAAAATTAGGTACGACTTCAATAAAGCACATATTCTCTCAAATATATATATATATATATGTGTGTGTGTGTGTGTGTGTGTGTGTCAGCCTTCACCAACTCAGCGCATAGAGTACCACATCTTGGATATGTGTTAAATTGCGGAGTTAATGGTAGATGTGATACTCCACCTCAGACGCAAAAGAAAACAATCTCTCTAGTCTAACAAAAAGGGGATCGTTGTTGGGCTGATACCAACAATTGGCCACTGCGGCGATTTCAATTTATATATATATATATATATTATATATATATATATCCTGCTTCCGGGATTCCGTCCTTAAGCATCATGGGTCATCACTTACGACCAACAGGTGGTCCTTAGGGTGGGGTAGCCCTCTGCTGAAGTGCAGTCGGTGTGTTCTACTAGCCCAGCCGACAGGTCATTCTGGAGACCTACGGAGACTTGTTGAAAGACTACCTGTCAAAATTGCTTCGAAAAACTCGCATAGAAAGTAAATAATAATAATGTTCGATCAAGCAAAATGAACTACATTATACTGTTTAGCCGGGTGCACGACCTTTCACAAACTTTGATGTGCAGCGTCCGTGTGGATTTTTCACCCAGACTGTGTCACCTTCTTTGTACCGAGCCGAAATCGCCTGGCCAGGCTGTGATATAAAGATCAATTCCTTTTATTCGAATCGTATATGAATGCAGCAGATTGGCGGGCGGTGCAGATGAACTAGACACGTCGTCCCTGAGCTTGACGTTATACCAATAAACTGCCTCCATAATAGGGTGTGGCGTTACTTTCGTATTTTGCCTGGAGAGTTGTCTGTCCGTTTAGTTTGCTGGTTCCCGCTAGGGGACGGTTATATTTAAGCGGCTGGTTTGAACGTCTCTTTCTCTTTTCCTGTTCCTCGACCTACGAGACACATGGGTTAGACTCTGGTCTACCCCCCTCTTGTTGGGGCTTTGGGCTCCTCCCCCCCTTACATTACTGTAAGTGATTTATATAGCATGGACTATTCTTAGTCTCATGTCTGTACTTTTATGTTTTTCCCTTCTACTGTTGTATGTATGTTTATGTACACCTATGCATTATGTATCTTGTTATATCCATGTGCTGTACCATATTAAATGTTTTGTCTAACAACCCTTGTCAGAGTTTGTATCTTCAAGTATATATCACTTTAAATCTTACAAGGGAATTGGTCACCCATTGTTACACGCAGAGGGAGTCTGTATTCCCGTGTAATACTGTGGCTTGCCATTTTAGAGCGAGGTTGATTCCTCTTAACACGGCATCCAGTTCCGCCACGTTAATATGTTGGGTGTTTTTTTTTATCGGCCGTAGCCAACATGCATCCTCGATAATGGCTCTCAATAGCATCGAGCGCCACTCTTACAGCCAGCGA
>CM042167.1:23257742-23302742 GCA_023376005.1 Doryteuthis pealeii | reverse complement strand
ATGATATCTTTGCAGACGTCAAAAACTTTGATTAGTCTGTAATGGTTCATAAGCTGTAGATTCTTGTTTGGACAAGTTTGAGGAACAAAGAAAAAAGGATCGTATTCTAAAAATAGACAAAGCCAGACTGACCGACGCCACAATTCAAAACTCCCGCCAAAGAACGGATTTTCTAAGAGCGGGTGAAGGGAAGATTTATAGTAGAAGGGGCAGAAAGGCAGTGACCAGCAAAGGGACCAGTCACGAATACCAATCCTCCTCGAACCTGGTGATACAAGTAAGCTTTAACACAAATAAGACTTTGTAAAAAGGAAAATTCATTAACGAAACCACAACTTCGTAACTTGATGTTCATTTGATACAATTTATAATATAAAGGACAATTTTTGTTACGACTCAAACTTCTTTATTAATTACTTGTACTGTTTTTCTTGTTTCTTTAATGTTACATTTCTCATAAAATTACCCCCAACCAACATATAAGTCAACATATAAAATCGCTAATGGTCCACTCTAGCTAGGTTAGACGCCGTGTCATGGTTCTCAGCTATAATGCCACTAACTATGTTATATCCTCTTTTGAAAACACCCGCAGGGCTACCCTCAAGGACAAAAGGCACAGGCGAATGAATCACTACCCAATGTCATGAGATCCTGACCAGACCTTCAGCTGCAGCCACTGCAGTCATGCCTGCCTGTCTCACATTGGCCTTATCGGCCACGGATATGCTGTTACATAATCTATGCATGGATTACTGTCAACCCCCTGTATTTCTGAAGGGATGGCCCCTTTTCATATCACGGGCGGGACTTTCCATGGAATATTACAGAAAGTCACGTCGGACCTGGTTGGATCTCAGTTTCAGCTTGGACGTCAGGCAGATAAGATGTTTCTGCCTTAGCTGGAGCTCACTGCACACGCGCGTTATGTTAGTTAGAGAAATATGTTTAGTTAAGTAAATAAAGGTTTAAATAAATAATACGGTTTTGTGGTTGATGAATGTCTTGGCAACAAGACTGACCTAGAAGAAGAAATGAATCAAAGACGACCAACAACCAAGACTAGGTCCAGACGCTGGAAGAAGAACGTAAGATACCAAAGATGATCAGAAGAATAATAGAAGTAAAGAAATGGTATACAACAATGCCTGCAATCTTTGAGTTTGGCGCTTTCACTCTTATAAAGCTGTCTACTACGCCACTTAGCGCCTAACGCAAGACAAGGAAGGAATATAATCCCTACTGCCGAGAAATGTTCCCGCATTTATTCTAAACGATATCCAACCAACTATATATGTGGAGGAGTGTTGTGTAATGGTTATCGTTGTAGAAAATGAGAGCGGCGAGACGAGTTCAAATTCTGGATGAGGCTGTTTGCATTTTATATAACACTAATACCCCTGGAAAAGGAGGAGATAATATGGTTAGTGGCATTATAGCCGAGAACTGTGACACGGCGTCTAACCAGGCGTCATTGTCCCCAGCTAGAATGGACCATCGGCGATTTTATGATAAAGACTTGTATGTTGGTTGGGGGTAATTTTATGAGAAATGGAACATTAAAGAAACAAGCAAAACAGCGCACGTAATGTATAAAGAAGTATGAGAAATTGTCCTTTATATATTGGATATCGTTTCCTCGTATAGAATAAATGCGAGAACATTTCACGACTGTAGGGATTATATTTTTTCCATGTCATGGTTCTTTCCTTAGGCGCTAGGTGATTTGAACTCGTCTCGCCGTGTCCATTTTCTACGAGGATAACAATTACACCACAAACACCTGATGTATATTGATAAACCGTTGTTTCTTGGACAGTTAGTGATTTTGAATTAAAATTCGTTAAAATTTCAAAATCGGATGGGGTTAAATTATTGGTAGGTAATGACCTGTAGTTGACCCTCGGATTCCGCCGCTGAGAAACGTAAGAACGGAAGTCGGCAGTTTAGTCACCATGATGTAGACATCGTCTCCTCTTCACTCCGGTCGCGGTTGAGAAGTCTGGTTGAAAATAAAAAGATGTCATCCCATGAAAATATAAGTCTTATTTCGTCTTTGTGAACTAGTGACGAACCAGCTTCTACAGAACCAGAATTAAGAAGGAAGAAATAAAGTCAGACCAGCATCTTTAGAAATGTCCACGCTACGCAAGAAACAGACTAAGGTACCAGCCAGCTACTCGAACTACTCAAGCAGGTAAGTAAGAGAAAAAAGACTATAAAAATGTGGGAAAGATTATACAAATGCCACTCACCTTTCTCATCGTCTCCTAAGAACTCTCTCTCTCTCTCTCTCTCTCTCTCTCTCTCTCTCTCTCTCTCTCTCTCTCTCTCTCTCTCTCTCTCCATATATATATAGTTAGTTTGGGGGGTATACAACAGCAGCCTCAATACTTTACCTATAAAAAGCTATTTGCCTATATTTCTTCTATACACATATGTATAAGTTATTATTTGTATCTTCTGTCATGTTTTGTATTTCACTTCTATTAAGTTTGCTCAGGCAATAAATATCCTTCTTCCGATATTTACTCCATGTGAGGAAACTATCATTCTTCTACAAAGTATTAATAAGAATATCTGGTTGGTTGGTTGGTTGGATTTTATGGTATGTCAAACCTTGTTGGGTTAATTTATGCCGAAGACGTTTTTTTTCGTTGTTGGTTTTCAAATTTGTTCTTTTCAAACTCAAAAAGTGCCAAAGCCAGTCTCTTAGACTCTCCAGCCTTTTCAAAGATTTTACCTATAAAAAGTTGTTTGTCTATAGGATATTTCTTCTATACACATATGTATAGGGCAACTCATGTGGTATAATGGTTAGCGAGCTAGATTAGCAGACCATTGGTAGTGAGTTCGATTCTCACTGAGCGCCCCATACTTCTGACCTTGTGTCACATCTAAGCTACGCTTAGTAATAACTATATACATATGTATAAGTTATTCTTTATATCTTCTGTTATGTTTTGTATTTCACTTCTATTAAGTTTGCTCAGGCAATAAATATCCTTCTTTCTATATTTACTCCATGTGAGGAAACTATCATTCTTCTACAAAGTAATAATAAGAATATCTTATTTTCTGATTGTTCTTAGTATGTAACTCTTGCTATTCTTATTCAGTACCAGTTATATATCATACTAAAGACTTTCCCTTCCATATAAAAACATTCTTACCACGTATTCTCAAGTTGTATTTCTGGTCCAGACAATAAAATATTCTTGTTATTACTTCGTCGTGAATTGTTTTCACATTTATTCTGTTAAGAGGAAACGATATTCAACCAACGATCGTTCCTTCTACACATCTCTCGACTAATAGGGGACACGAAAGGTAATTATCTCGTGTATCTGTCAATAGCTCCTAGGTGGCGTGGTCAATATAGCATTCCGGTCTCGAAGGAAGTAACAACGCCTCAGTTGTGTTCCTGTTTACGGACAGGGTGCTTTGAGCCCCTACCCGTCCCCCCAACAACAACAACAACACAATTAGTGTTGCAGGACATGCTTAGCATATAAGTCTTTCTATTCTTATCTAGTACCAGTTATATATCATAGTAAAGACTTTCCATTCCATATAAAGACATTCTTATCACATATTCTCAAGTTGTATTTCTTGTATTAAGTTTGCCCAGACAATAAAGTATTCTTGTTATTACTTAGATTATTTTCACATTTATTATGGACACTAGCAAAAGTATGCGCCCACCGAGCACATATATTTAAGTTTTAATATGATCAAATATTATATTGAATTAGAAAGACTAATAAAATTAGATAGGAACACAAAAAAGATTACACTTATTATTACTTTATTCTAATTGATTTCAATATAAAATTATACATGGGATTGCTTTTAATACGCTTGAGAATTAAACAATGATATCAGAAATCAATAACACCAAATAATTATCTATTAAACACAATTTTGTTAAAAACCGGTATGCAAATTATTCACACCATATACTATGTAAGTCTTCCTATTCTCATCCAGTGCCAGTTATATATCATAGTAAAGACTTTCCCTTCCATATAAAGACATTCTTATCCCATATTTTTAAGTTGTATTTCTTGTATTAAGTTTGCCCAGACAATAAAGTATTCTTGTTATTACTAGAATTGTTTTCACATTTATTATGTACGTGAAAACGATATTCAACCAACCATCGTTCTTCTACACTCTACAACATCGTGCTTTGGTTTTAAATAAACTTGGAATCCTTATTTGCGGAAAAGCTGGCTGGTGAAGCTCGTTAACTTCAAAAGAAAAAAAAATCGTTAATTACTTGTCTGACTAAAATAATTATTCACGTTTGATTAAACATAACTAAGGTAGCTCTCCAATCTGGAGAGGTAAAATAACTACGTTATTGCTTAATTAAGACTAATAAACCGGACGAAAAATCGATAATTTTTTTTCAATAGTTACATTAAATCAAAAAAGATATTACTCTTTTCTTTTTTTTCCTAATGTTACTTTAGACATGGCCCAAATTTCACGTGTTTTTAAATCCCCCATGAATAACAAAACTTGGGGGAAAAAATGAATGAAACTTAACGAATGATACTTGCTGTATTATAGAGTTTGAGTTTTGTTTAACGGCATATCAACCTCTGTGGGTTATTTAATGCCAAAAAGGTTATTTTGGATTTCAGACTTTAAAGTAGTGGTTCTATGGAGATAATTGGTTATGTTCTGTTATATTTTGTTGTATTATAGAGAAGAAGCTTGTTTTTTCTTTAAATCACAAGTAAAAAAATTATTCACAATTAAACTAAATTACTACGACCAGAAAAATTTGGCAAACACAGCGTGCTACATGCGGAACACTGGACAGCTGTTTCGACCTTATTAGGTCTCATCAGGAGTGTATACCACGATCTCCGCCACTTGAGATTGAACCAGCGACCTCGAATTCTCTAAACAAATTTAACGTTTTACTGTCTTTAAAACATTTTAGCATTTTATAAATGAAAATCTGTATCGGTTAAAATAGCGTATTTTTGTCGGTCCTTTTTTTCTCTTTTTTCGACGCTTTTTGACGTAACTGATGAATTAGGGTGTTAGTAGGTACATGCAGGTAATAAGGTAGTCGGACGAAGGAGCGAATGATTAAGCAACTTTATTCAAGGGTGCCTTGTACGGAAGTGTTTACTTCCGGTAATGTGTGTAGGTGCGTAGGGGTTAATATTAAGTGTAACAGTAACTGATTACATTTTTATTATAATAATAGTGGAAATTAGTTTATGCCCAACACTTAGTGTTTACAATGCATTAGTGTATCCATAGATGCACTAACACTAAACATTCGGTAAAGAAAGACAAACAACTAAGTCGCATGAACAATCCATATAAATTTGTAATAAACATAACACATAACAACAAAATAACACAATATATATGTCCCAATCAAGTTAATTGTACAATATGTTCTCTAAACAAACAACTGTTGACGTGATTCGGTTGGTGTCTATCATTTCCTCACAGGATAAAAACATAAATATTGAACAAATCTTGACAAAATTGATAACAAATAGACTTTATCGTCTAATCAAATTCTGACCATATGACCTTTAGGCACCCCTTTTGCGATCTCGATTCATAAGGACATTTTTTTCATTTACACCGTCAAAATCCGGTTGTTTTTTAGGGGTTAGGGTTAGGGGTTAGGGTTATATATTTTTAACTCTAAAAATCGTCTGTTAACAAACAACCGGATTTTGACGGTTTAAACCGAAAAATGTCCTTATGAATCGAGATCGCAAAAGGGGTGCCTAAAGGTCATATGGTCCTCAAATTCTAACAGAAACAATACAAAACAGGATAAAATAAAGTTCTAAGGAAAAGTATTTATAGATAGTCTTGAGGCTACTAAATCGAGAATAAATGTAGTCACTTAGTGAGTAGAAAAAACCATCGCGTAACAGGTACGCGGAAAAGACGCAACTGGTGCGTGGAGCCTCTGTGAAGCCATAGGGTGTAGAAGGGCCCTTATAACTTGGTACATGGAATGCCAGTGGATGAGGGACCATGACCCCCCCCCCCTCCAGTCCAAATGGACAGAGACACAACTTGTGTGTTTGCTCTGGCGGCTGGTGTGTCTAAGAGAAAGAGAATTTGATTTTGGAGCATTGCCTTTATATTTTGCCGGTCGCAACGCCACCTAACGGGAAACAGAGGAAGAGATAGTGACGGGGATAGGCGGAGGATGTCGCTGGAAGTCTTTAGCTTGAACTTCACACATGGGTGGAGAGTGGTAGACGGCCGCTGTGTATTACAAAATCGGACATTACTACACTTCGTGTCCTCCTCTCATAACAAAGCAGCCCTATTTAGGGATGGCACTGCTTTCCTCACGTGGGGAACGGTCAATAGAAGGCGACCCAAAAATTGCATGTCCGTACTTGACCCTGCTATAAGGTGCATATGGCTGGGCATCCAAATTGTGCACCCGAAATTTCAAAAAATCTAAAATTAATGAAACAAACATGTTCATAGCATCTTGGAACGTAAGAACACTTCAAGACAACAAGAAAAACCCTGAACGCAGATCTGCGATTATTGCACGGGTTCTTAAACAAAACAACATTAGTATTGCAGCTCTATCAGAAACCAGGCTTCCGGGCAAAGGGGAACTGAAAGAAATAGATGGTGGTTACACCTTCTTTTGGGTGAGTCTCCCTGAAACTGCGAAGAGAGAGTCCGATGTTGTGTTCGCCATCAGAAATGACATTGTTTTACAATTGGAATCGCTTCCAGTTGGTATTTCTGACTAGCTGGTGTCTCTTCGTTTACATATCGGAAGGAATAAATATGCGACCTTGCTGAGTTGTTATGGGCCTACAATGGACTCAAATGAAGAGGTAAATGAATACTTTTACAGTAACCTTCGTGTTTTACTGAGACGTACAACATTTCGTGATAAACTCTATGTTATGGGTGACTTCAATGCTCGTGTTGGATGTGACACACTGACTTGGGGAAGAGTAATTGGTAAACATGGCGTAGGAAAGGTAAACTCTAATGGTCTGTTACTGCTGTCTCTTTGTTGTGAATTTCAGTCTTGTGATTACCAATACGATTTTCCAGCAACGGAATAGTTTCAAAACTACCTGGCGACATCCTAGATCAGACCACGAACATCTCATTGACTACATTATAGTTCGTGGTCGTGATTGTCGGGACATAAAGCTGACTCGATTACTAGCTATTGAGCAATGTTGGTCAGATCACAAGATTGTTAGCGCTTGCACTGGCATGCATGTAAGGAAACCTGTTCGAAACAACAGAGCTAAACCACCAAGAAAGGTAGATGTAACAAAGTTAAAAGATATGAAAATCTTGAGCTCTTTCCAAACATTATCTGAACCCAAGCTCATGTCTTTCGACATTGGGGATGAAGTTGAAGCGACATGGTCGGGTCTGCGGGAAATTCTCTATAGCTCGGCAAAAGAAACGCTCGGGTATGCCCATCGGAAACATCAAGATTGGTTTGATTCAAATGATCCTGAAATACAACCTCTCCTTGAAAACATGCATAAATGTCATCAAGTCTGGATGAACGATAAAAAATGTCAAACAAAGAAAGATGCATTTAAATCAGCTAAAGGAAAATCACAAGCAAGATTGAGGAAGATGAAGGAGAGTTGGTGGACATCAAAGACAAAAGCTTTGTAGGAGGCTGCTGACAAACATGATCTTAAATCATTCTATCAAAATCTAAAGGGTATTTTTGGTCCAATTTCCAATGGTCTATCACCAATTATGTCAGTGGATAACACTCTTTTAACTGACAAAAGTGATATTGTCAAACGCTGGGCGGAACATTTCTCTACAGTCCTAAATCAGAAATCTTCTTTCGATACTCATGTAATAGACAATCTTCCCCAGAGATCTGTTGTACAATCCCTATCTGTTAACATGTCAATACTTGAGGTGAAGAAATCTATCAATCAACTTTCAAATGGAAAAGCACCTGGCGAAGATGGAATTTCAGCAGAATTGTATAAATGTGGAACCAATCTTTTGACACACAGGCTCTGCAAATTCTTCAACCTTGTGTGGGACAAGGGTGAAGTCCCGCAACAATTTAAGGACGCATCAATTGTCCATTTGTACAAGAACAAAAGAAGCAAGTATGACTGTGACAACCACAGAGGAATATCTCTTCTCTCGGTTGCTGGCAAAATCCTTGGTCATATCATCCTTAACAGGCTTAATGACTTTGTCTCAGGATCAGCACTACCAGAAACTCAGTGTGGTTTTCGCTCAGGTAGAGGAACAGTAGACATGATTTTCTGTCTTCGACAGGCCCAGGAGAAGGCTCGAGAGTAAAACAAAGACTTATTTATTGTTTTCGTGGATTTCACAAAAGCTTTTGGCGCTGTGTCCCGGACTGCTCTGTGGAAAGTGTTGTCGAAATTAGGAGTCCCAAATAAGATGCTTCAGATCATCATCTCTTTGCATGAAGGAATGAAGGCTTCTGTGAGATCATGTAGCGAACAATCCGGTAACTTTTCTGTCTCAAACGGTACTAAGTAAGGCTGCGTTCTTGCTCCACTTCTATTTGCATTGTTTTTTTCTGCTATGCTAGAGAAAGCATTCTCAGATCTAAGCGAAGGAATAAATGTTGAATTCAGAACAAGTGGTGGCCTATACAATCAACAACGTTTGAAAGCTAGGTCAAAAATTTCCTTGCAGCTAGTACGTGATCTTCTCTTTGCAGACAATGCCGCTCTATTAGCACACAGCCTAGAAGACATCCAGACCATTATTAATAAATTCTCTGAGACATAAAAAGCATTTGGACTTACTATCGGTATAAAAAAAACTGAACTACTGTACCAGTCCGCAGCTTGCAATCCACGTCTTGTAAATCCATCTGTCTTCATGTGTGGCTTCATGGCTCACAGCAGGGCTGGGCTGCTGTCAAACTCGAGGAAACATAAAATGTCTTCTTGACAGCATGCACAACATGGGAGGAATCAAATCACTCACTGCTGACCCTCATATATCGTGAACGATAGGAGAGTCCACCATATCTATATAAACAAAAAAAAACAATATTTCCTATCAGAAAATACAAGGAAAATATTTTTTACGAATGAATAATAAAGTTCTTGTGTGTGTGTATGTGTGTATGGGCAAGTACTTGTGTAGATTAAGAAGCCCTTGTATGTGTGTATCTTTGTAGTAGTAATTTATGTCTAAGGGGAGATGAGAGTTCTTACGGTTGAAGGTAGATTCCAAGATGTCTGGTTGCGTTGACCAAGGGAGACAATCCACCTACCTTAGAATTTTTTAATATTTCTTACGACTTATATGGAGAGTCGAAAAATTTCCAATAGTTAAGAAAAAGCGCGATTAATTTTCTAAGCTCAACCGGAAAGTATGCGTTGAGTCTATGCGCACAAACGAACTTTCGTTAATTGGCTTTTAACATCGGAAGTGTTAATTTCCTGTAGACTCCCACACTCTCAAAATAATAATCTCCCAGGAGCCCTCAGACAGAAAGAACTCTCTGGGCACGCGCAGGGAAAAAAGGACCCTTCCTGGCACCAAAAAGTTCCCTCGGCTTTTCCAACGCAGACCTTGACTGAGAACAGATGCTATTTACTGGCTCGGGAGAAAATCTCTTCTCTAAGAAATAGCCATGAACCTAGAAATAAAGTCTAGACATTAAAAGTATCATTTGCCTTTGTCTTTTCTTTTTCCTTTCGTAATTTACTTTCAGCCTGACAACCCACAAGAAAGAAGAAAACATGTAATGGGGTTCAAAAGAAGAATCCAACGAACACGCACTAAAACGACCAATGACATTAAACTCAACTACCTCACCCCATAAGTCCTCTTTTTCGGATAGCAATGTCCTACTTTAGGGAAATTTGTAAATGGCCACCCTAAAAGAATAAGACCGGAATTATGGGGCACGCAGTGAGAATTGAACTCACTAACAATGATCTTCATAATGCTACTTGCTAACCATTACACCACATGAAGTGCCTGAACATGACAATATAGGAAGAAGAAAAAAGAAAAAGAAAGAAAGTAGAAAGAAAATAGAAAGAAAGAAAAAAATGAAAGAAAATGATAACGAAAAGAAATTAGAAAAAAAAGAAAAGAAAAGAAAATAATAAGAAAGAAAGAAAGAAAGAAAATGATAAGAAAAAAGAAAAGAAAGAAAAAGAGAAAGAAAAGAAAAGAAAATAATAAGAAAGAAAGAAAGAAAAAGAAGAAGAAGAAAATGATAAGAAAAGAAGAAAGAAAGAAAAGAAAAGAAAGAAAGAAAGAAAAGAAAAGAAAATAATAAGAAAAAGAAAAGAAATAATAAGAAAGAAAGAAAAGAAAATAAGAGAAAGAAAGAAGAAAGAAAGAAAAGAAAGAAAGAAAAGAAGAAAGAAAGAAAGAAAATGATAAGAAAGAAAGAAAGAAAGAAAGAAGAAAAAAGAAAAGAGTAAGAAAGAAAGAAAGAAAAGAAAAGAATAAGAAAGAAAGAAAAGAGAAAAAAAGAAAAGAAAAGAAAAGAAAAGAAAATAGTAAGAAAAAAAAAAAAGAGAATTTTGCAATTAAAAATTAATTGAAATACGAAACAATATTTTCGTATTTTTTATGATAGGCTTGCTAAGAGTTACCTCCCTTACATAAAATGGCGATACACACGTGTTTATAACTGCGAGTCCGTTAAAAATCTCGACTAAACAGTGTTTTTTAGCCATTTAACTTCTTAAAATTTTTAGACCATGACAGAACAGGTACAATACAGTCGTTTCAAGGAAGACATTGACCATCAAGTCTCCGAAACCACGTCAGCAAAATGTTCGGAGGGTTTTCTTGCTGCCATGCTGATTTGGATAAACAAACCCCATGTGACAAACCGCCGGCTCGTGGGGACTAAGTTAGTGTCCGTTTTTTCTGGTAAATGTCCTGAAACTGACGATGAGGTTCACAATCTTTTGAACGATATGAATCTAAAGTTCGGCAGGGAAGCCGTGCCGTGTCCAAGTGGTGACAAAAACGGTGGACAGGTTGAAACCGGTGACCATCCTGGTTTGATTTTGGAATCTGGCCGGACGGATATTATTATCGACGATCTAAAATCTTTGCCGACTTCTGGTCAGAATTTGTTGGTGATTGTTCGAGATCTGCTTCCGAAACATTTGAATTATCATTTAACTCTCAGAGAAGTCATTGCATTTGGTGAGAATTAATGCCGATATTTTTCCCTTTTTTATTTTTTTCTTCTTTCTTTCGGTTATCTTCTAGATACGCACTCCTAAATTTTTCAGTGTTTTTTTTTTTTTTAAGAAATATTTTTTTCACATTTAGCTCTCAGAGAGGGCGACCTATTTAGTAGGAATTAATGCCTTTTTTTTTTCTTTTTTTTTTTTTTTATTCTTACTTTCAGTTATCTTCAAGATACGCACTCCGAAAATTTTCAGTTTTTTTGTTGTTTTTTTTAAGGAATGCTCCCTTCATATTTAACTCCCTGAGAGGTCATCGCATATGGTAGGAATTAATGCCTCTTTTCCAAAGTTTTTTTTGTTGTTGTTATTGTTCTTTCGGTTATCTTCAGGATACGTACTCCTGAATTTTTCAACTTTTTTTTTTTTTTTTTTTTTTTTTTAAGGAATGCTCCTTTAAATTAGCAGCAGCAACCAGCCTTATTCGCTTGCTTGATCTGCTTTTTTTTTTGGGGGGGGGGATAAACTTGTTGTTCATCTGAATTTTTAAATGATTTTCTTCCACAATAAATTATTTGGGGCATTATTCGATGAATATGTCTCAGTGAACTTATTTTTAACGATGAATTAACTTTTAAAATCTTAATTTTTTTCTTAAACAATGAATTGAAAAATTCCCAAAATAACTTATTGTAAAACATCCCAAAAATAAACATCCTAAATAATATGCATATAATCCTGAAAATTCTTATTTTCTTCCATATTAGTATATTAGGTACCATTAAAATACATCAAGTGATCAGTTTAGGCCATATTGAAAGAAGAAACGTAAATATTTTCGAACTTTTTTAAATCTCACAAAAAAGAAATAACGAACATAAAGAAATGTTACAAAGAAAAACAGTTAATTCAAAGATCAAATTATCCGATTTGGGAAAAATTACTCGCCGTTATCTTGAAAAATAAGTAAAACTCCGTTTTTTTTGTGTTTTTTTACAACACGGTAAGTTTCTTTATTGATATTTTTTAGAAGAATTCTGTATTCATGGTTCTTTTACTAAAATAAACTCTCACATAGAAACTTATAAAAATCTTCTGACATAATTATTCAAACTCTTATCTTTATAAAAAAAAAAAATCGGTTTTTATCGGTTCATTTTTTTTCATATTTCATAAAATAAAATGAGGTGGGTAGACCTCATAAAAAAAAATATTTCCCCTAATATATTTTAGGAAAAACCTATTTCAAACATATTTTCATCAAAAGGTAAGTAATTATGGAAATGTTTGTGAAAATCGGACCATTAATTGATTTTTCAAAGAATATTTTTAAAAAGCCTCTAGTCATAACTTGTTTTTGGCTATGTTAAATATCAATTGATTTAACAGTGCAAAAATGTGAACATTGTTTTTTGTTTATAATTTTCATTATTTCCGCAAACTGAACATTTTTTTTTTAAATCATCAGGAGTTTTTTTTAATGTTTCTTCTTTCAAATGGACAAAACATTTTCAAGATAATATTAACCTCTATGCAAGTTTCATTGTGTTAAATATAGGGTGGGAGGTAAATTTCACAGGGAAAATTGGTGGTACCTATAGCACATAATTTCTATGGGTGATTCCTTGTTATGTAGTGGTTCACATGCTGAACTGCAACATCATAATAAGTGTTTTAAAATTCCAGTCACTCTTCTCCCCCTGGCTGTGGGTTGAATAATACCACTACTGTTCTTCTACAATGGTGGCTTTGGCATTAAATAACCCATGAAGGTTGATATGCCATTATACAAAAAACCTATACCATCTGCTTGACTTGAAATTCTAATTTATGAGTTTATAATAATAAAGTATCTATTAAGAATGACACCTAGGTTGGACTCACAAACTTTTCATTCTCACTTTTGATATTCCTCGACCAATCAGAAGCAAACAGGTCAGCCTTTCATACGTCATCCCAAGGCCAGTTTAGCTCAGTCAGTAGAGCGTCCGACTTGGAACCATAAGGTTATGGGTTCGATACCAGTCCTCGCTAACTCAGCATATGAGAAGCACAGGGATCTGAGCAGTAAAGTGAGGAGCTGATGTTAGCTGTGGCATACTACCTCAGATGCAAAAACAATTTCCTTTTTCTATAGCACTAGTGAAAAGGGGATAGACTCCTTTTTTTTTTTTTCTATCTGATACCAACTTTGGGACACCCCAACGACTTTACTTTTACATAACATTTTACTAAAATCTTGGGGTTTTCCACATCTCATTAGCGTCCTGTGGCGTTAGAATACACCAACTGCACCTCTGCAGAGGGGTAAAACTCTCCCAATGGGGCCACCCGTTGGCCGAGGGTGGCAACCCGTGATGCTTAAGGATGGAATCCTGAAGGATGAGCAGTCCATGACATGCAACACTCCACTTAGACAATCAAGCCCTAGCACCTATAGGATTGCCCCAACCCTATTGCCTTTATGGCAACTCCTAGCCCTTTTTATCATATGGGTGCTAGAAGGCTGTGGCCGAGGGTCTCTATGTTTTGAGTATGATGTTAAACTCTATCTGATGGTGAGGTTCCAGGTCTGGGGAATGTGGACTACCCCTTCATCACCATTGCTCCCTGGTCCACTCTGACCCAGAGTGGTAGTACCTGTTAGGGTCCCATGTATGGGTTAAATAGAAAAACATGAGTTTATAAAAAAAAAAATTGAGTATCTATTAAGAATGAATTTTATTTCAAAATTTTGTTGGCATTAAATGACCCACTTAGGTTGATATGCCATTAAACAAAGAGATAAAATTCATGATAGTCAACATTTACCTTTATCATTTACTTGAATGTTTTTTTTAATTTTGTAAAAATTCACGTGTTTGATCACAGTCATTAACGGTGTCTATATTTTTCAGTTAGAAGAATGTTTAGTGTCTTTATCCTTCACAAAATATAAATATAAATGAATATAAATAAACTTTTATGTTAAATCTATGTTGTTATTTTCAACATTAATTGCATTCAAAATAAAAATATTTACAGGGCCGGTAAAATAAGCATAAAAGTAGTTTTGTCTATTTTACCAGAACTGGCAAAATAGCTTCTTCTAAATAATACCACTACTGTGCTTCTATAAGGATGGCTTTGGTACTTAATAACCCACAAAGGTTGATATGCCATTAAACAAAGAGACCAAACCATCCGCTTCTCTTGAAATCCTAATGTTTTCTTCTTTTTTTTTTTTTCTTTTTTTTTAGATAAACTGAAAAAAGAATTTAAATTTTATCCTTTGGTTCAGTTTGACAAAAATGGTCGTAAATCCTCAGCGCGGAATGAAACATTTTACAGTTTTGCATTTCAAGAAGCAAAACCACAAAACAGGTTAGTCGCAAAATTTTCATTTTTAAATAAAGTATGTATCATTTGGATTTTTGGGACTGTTGTCCTCATCTTTATTATTATATCCATAATATTTTGGCCAATGTACCCTCAGGCCATCTTGTTGAATGCTGGAACCTTCTCATCAAACTTAGAGCCTCCATGTCATAATCGGTAGCCTTCCAAATAATACAAATTATCAAGCCTCATCTTAAAAATTCAGAAAAATAGTGTAGATAATAAAGATGAGGACAATAGTCTGAAGTTTATTTCCTATAAGTCTAACGATCAAAGGAGAACCATTCTTGACATAAATTATTTATTTTCCCATTAAACTAACCCTAAACCTAACCCCATCTTTTTTTTCCTAGTAGATCAATAAATAAATAAATAATTTATCAGTCAAGAGTGATTCCCCTTTGATCATGTTAGCCATATAGGAAATAACTAGTTTGAATAATCAAAAAAATACAAATTATCATGCCTCATCTCAAAAATTCAGAGAAATGTGTAGATAACAGTAAAGATGAGGAGAATAGTCCAAATGATCCAAATTATCAAGCCTCATCTCAAAAATTCAAACAAATAGTATCTAATCGGTACAGACAATCTTTTATTCTATTACTTTAATATTTTTGTTTTAATTATGCTACACTTGTAGCCCATTTTCACTATTCCTTTTCTTTTAAAATATAAATAATAAAATAATTATGTTTATATACTAATGGTGTACCTCAATAAATTTATTGCCCTGCTTACTGTGCCGTGAGATGAAAAAGATTGAAAAACTCTGCTCTAAATAGACTCTTTAACATCCATTATCTTTTTATTTATAGAATTGTTTTGAATATTAATCAGAAACGAGAAAAGGATTCGGCCAGTACAATGGGCTACAATTGGCTGAAAGAACAACTGTTGGTCAAGCTTAGCCGCTGGGCAGGTGAGGATAAATTACGTACTAAGGCCACATCTCTGCGGACCGTTTCCATTGATGCTTACAATAGACTTTATAATGAACTAAAAACCAAATATGGACCTGATCTTATTGAGGTAAGTTCTGTTTCCTTTGTTATGAAGAAATCTTGTAGACCTCTTCCTGGTGCCTAGGGTCACAGTCATGTTCCGTCAGTGATATCATTGCGGTTTTAAGATTTCATTGGTCCCAAAAGTTACTAACAGCAGATACGACATCATCATATGAAATTTTCAGCCCACCCTTGTATATATGAGTGTGTGTGTGAATATATACTAAATATAAGCGTGCAGATGTGTGTGTGTGTGGTGTGTGTGCATGTGTGTGTATATTTCTGACACATAAAAATCTAAAAGGACACAGTAAAATCATATCCATGCGTCCCAGTGTTTTTCTTTTTTCTTCCCTCACCATTTAAAGCTAACCGTAAATACATTTCAATACTTTCTTAGGAGCAAATTGCACAGGATAGATTCCAAGGTAGAGGGTTAGACGGCTTCAGTTGTTTCCCCAGTTCATAAAGAAAAACCCTACAATTTATTAAAAAAACTTGAGTTAGGACCCATAAATTTTCCCTGGGACTCATTCAAAGCAAATGCGTGCACCCCAGGACACACTAAAATAAAAAGCTATCGGTATCACTATATATATATATATAATATATATATATATATATATCATATTGTGTTACATCCTGTAAAAATACAACAGATTTGTATAGAGGAGATGAAGGTGCTTGTGATGTAATGGTTATCATTGTAAGGAATAGACTCAGTGACCAGAGTTCAAATCCTGGACAAGACTTTGCATTTCGCATAGTGTTAATACCCTTGGGAAAGGTATACATCCAACTATTCTCCTTCCATCTTTGGGTAACCTCCATCTCCTCTATACAAATCTGTTACATTTTTACAATTCACCCTCTGTTCTCTCGACATTGCATATCTCAAATCACTTTTAATTCTATCGTCACTCTAACCAAAATGTTATTTCATCCTCCATGATGGAAAAACCAATAAAAATTGAAAAGAGATTGATTTGATTTTAATTTTTTTGAATTTAAAAAAAGATAATTTTCCTTGATTAATATTTTTTAAATTTAATTTATTTATTATTATTTATTATTTTTTATTTTTTTTTTTTTTTTTTTTTTTTTTTTTTCAGAAATGGCCAGAAAGAACCGATCCACAAAAATTTGTCTATGAAGACATTTCCATAGCCACTTTTCTTCTGGTATGTTTTTCATTTAATCTTCAGTGGTCCATCAGCAGGGCCTAGAATATACTGACTGCATCCCCTGCAGAGGGGTAACCACCCCACCTGCGTATTTTGGCTAGGACACTAAACCACATCTAGTGGTGAGGCTCTATATCTCTGGGGAGTGTGGAGTCAACCCTTCATTGCCATTACTCCCCAGTTCATCTATGGGTTAAATAGATCTGTTTAAGAATTATTACTATTAAATGGTAATACTTGAAATCATACAACTCTGTGGAAAATATTTGTACTAAGAATAGTTACATGAAACTAAATTGTTTACAAAGAATTATTATTACTTCAAACCATTAAAATGTGTACAAATTATTTGTATCAAGAATAGTTAGTATTACTTGGATTATTCAGACTATTGTCCTTATCTTTATTGTTATCTATACAATGTTTCAGCCGATGTGCCCTCCGGCCTTCTTCAGATATTTCTTGTCGGACTCGGGAGCCTTCTCAAACCTTCTTTTTGAACTCGAGAATAGTTACTTAATAATAATGAAATTTATTGTGTACAGTGCTCAGGTGCACCACAACTCATCAAAGTCTCATGTCAAGTATACAGAATAATGTATTAGTGTCAGGAACATGAACAGTTTACAGTAGTAATATGCATGTATGTGCACGTGTGTGTATGCGGAGAGTGGCATCAGGTATAGTGTCAGCGGACTACAGGAAGCATGGAGGCTTTGAAAGACTCAGTGCTTCGGCAGCCTACAACAGACGCGAGCAGTTTATTCCATGTCTCCGCAACTCTGAGCGTGAAAAAATGTTTCCGAAAGTCACGTGAGCAGTGCTGTTTTCTGACTTTGTAGGCATGCCCACATGTGTTAGAAAGATAGAGATCAAAAAGGTGCTCAAGGTTGCTGTTGTTAAGATGATTAATGACCTTATGAGCGTTTACCAGGTCAGTTGCCAGACACTGAAGTTTCAGCGAATCCATTCCCAGGGTAGCGAGACGTTCAGAGTATGGCAGATGCCTGATGGAGGGTATTCATTTGGTTGTAGCTATTATTGTTTACAAATAATTATTATTCCTAGTCACTTAAAACTAAATTATTACTACTAGTCACTTAAAACTAAATTATTATTACTAGTCACTTAAAACTAAATTATTATTACTAGTCACTTAAAACTAAATTATTATTACTAGTCACCTAGTCACTTAAAGCTAAATTATTACTACTAGTCACTTAAAACTAAATTATTACTACTAGTCACTTAAAACTAAATTATTACTACTAGTCACTTAAAATTAAATAATTTCTTGCAGAATAAGGACTAATTTGAACATTAACTAACCCGATATGTGTTGCCATGCCATAAAACTAACCAACCCCTCTTTTTTCTTTTTCACATTCAACCCTTACAGCTGATCTGGGAAGAGGAAAGACAGGAAACTGGTTGTCCGAAACAAAGTTTTGTCGACTTGGGTTGCGGCAATGGACTCCTCGTTCATCTTCTCACATCAGAAGGAGTAAGTGGATCTTTGATTTATTCTAAATTCTCAACACCAAAATCCTATTTAATCTGTTAAATGCAAGATTATCAAAAAAAACTAATCTTTTTTTTCTCTAGCTATTCCATACAAAATTTAACCACTTAGGATTGATATATATGCACAGACTACTTAAATATTTGAACATACAAATATTTCTTCTTTGGGAAATAAACATATGTGCACCAAAAATGAATGTGTCTCTGTGTTCATAATTAAGAACTAAGATGGATGTGGAGTGAGATCCAACACCAAATATTGTTAAAATAGTTTAATACAGTTCAATACAATTTAATATATAATTAATATAAAATTTATATAAAGAAAAAAGAAAGGAGGAGAAAGAAAAAAAAAAGAAAATAAGAAGAAAAAAAATATAACCACACAAAAAAAACTTAAGCACGTACATTTCTGATATTCACCTCTGAAGATGAAGTTTCTACTTTGAAATCGATAAGACAAAAATAACATCTTTTTATTTGTATTTTTTATACACATTGTAATTGCCTTCAAATCATTAATATATTATAAAATACTTAACAATGCTTCAAGCAAATTACCAATTACTTTTATATAATATTTATGTTTTGAATTTAACTACAGGGTCTGTCAACAATTTATGACACCATAAATTGTAACATTGTGATGTAGTTTCAATTACAGACACACAGAATCTCCATTATAATAACATACTTTTTTCTTTCTTTTTTCTTTTTTTTTTTTCTTTTTTTTTTTTTTTTCTTAACAGCATCCAGGACTGGGAATTGATATTCAAAAAAGAAAAATCTGGGATATGTATGGAACCGACACAAAATTAGAGGTAAGTAGATCAATTATAATTAGTATATTAATTGCTGAAAGTCGAGGTGCTAGTAGCATAATTGTTTATCAGTACTGAAAATAGAACTGGTAGGCAGAGTTTGAATCCCAACTGAGCCTGTTTACATTCCCTTTGCACTAGTGCACTTCGGAAAGGTGTGGTGGCCTGCCCATCTAGGAGAAGGACAACTTGGAATTTAAAACCAAGATTAGAGCCCTTTTGAAATGCTCTTGGGAAAGGCATGAATCTATCACTTCTTTGCCCTTTATGACTAGGGCAGATTGGGTTTTCTAACCCTGGTAGCCAACCAGTCTAGGAGAATGCTATCCACAGCACATCCCCAGTAGAAGTGGCTTGACAGCTTTCACCTTAACATTAAAGAGATATATTAAAAAAAATTTTAAACATGCAAAAATATGTGCCCTCCAACATAAGTGTTTTAGTTTTAATGTAATGAAATATATTAAATTAGAAAGACTAACGAAATTAAATAAGAACGCATATAAAAATATTAACATCCATTTTAATTATATTTTAATTGGTTTCTATATAAAATCATGCATAGGATTGATTTTAATACATTGGCAAATGAAACAATAATATTAGAGATCAATAACACCAAATTTATTAAACCCCTTTTTTTTTTGTTTATACCAGTATGCAAATTAACTACACCATATATTATGTAAACCTTTATTTCTTAGTGATATATTTTATTTAGTGATTTCAAGGATGTCTGTAAGAATGATCTCAGGTGCTTTGGCATTACCCCTTCCAGCTGGGAAAATTTGGCTCAGGACCGCCCTCGGTGGTGGCAGGCTCTCGGTAACAGACTGTTCATGTCTGAAGCCACAAGGTCCAGAAGAAAGCACAGGCACATCAACATCTTCAGGGACAGCCTTCACGTGCAACATCTGTGGTCAAGAATGTTTTTCGAACATTGGATTTCACAGTCACAGGAGGCACTGTAACTTCAGGGTACAAGAACTATAGTTTTCCGAGACTGCAATGCCAATGATAAGACACATTGCGGGATTTTAAACCCACTAATAACGTGGGTTGTTTTAAGGAAAATCTAACTGAGACTTTTGTAGAGAAATTGTTAATAAATAAAATTTATTATATGTATTAAAGATTTTGACTATAGATTAAATACTCCTTGATAAACTTATGTAATTCCTGGGGGGTATTGTGACATAAGCAGTGATGTAGTTTCGGTTACAGACACCAAATCTCCATTATAATAAAATATGTGTGTGTGAGTATGTTGGTATGCATGTGTATTCATGTAAGGGCTAAATTAATATGGTCTTATAAATTTTCTTTCTTTTTCTTTTTTTTTTCTTTTTTTTTTTTTCTTTTTTTTTATGTTGAAGGTCAAGGCTCTCCTGCCATCGTCAGATAATTTATTCCCAGAATTTGATTGGATCATTGGTAACCATAGCGATGAACTGACACCATGGATTCCTGTAATTGCTGCCCGGTAAAATACTATTACATAATAGATTTTCATGGTATTTTGAAAGAGTATGCAAACAAAGTGGCCGGTTTAGCTTGGTCGGTAGAGCACTCGCCTAGGAATCGCAAGGTTCTTGGTTTCGATACCAGCCCTCGCCAACTCAGCGTATGAGTAGCACAGGGATCTGTGCAGTAAAGTAAGCTGTTGATGGTAGATGTGGTGCTCCACCTCAGATGCCAAAAACAAACACCTTGGTCTAGCGCTAGTGACACTGACTTTGGGCCACCCCGATGACTTTACTTACTTTATGCAAACAAATGATCTATTATAGGAAATGGGTTTTTGAATGGGTTTAAGAATGTATCCGGTCGCTCAATGTGCTAGTGGTAAAATGTAATGCAGTACTACCTGTTTCATCATCAGATCATCCGCAACTAAACCGGTAACCCCACAGAATTTATATACTTACACTTATGTAAAAATGGAAATTGGAAATGAATCCGACAATATGAAGAAGAATGAATAAAGAAAAGAAAAAACAGAATGGATAATAATTGATTAAATTCATCTTTTATTATCCATTCTGTTCTTTCTTTTCTTTATTCATTCTTCCTCACTTACACTCCTATATATTCTTATAGGACGAGATGAGGACCTATAGTCCAAAATATCAAAATTACTCACAGATTTTGTCTGGTGAGGAGGGTGGCTAGACACCCTACAGAATGAAAAACAAGACCTGTAAAAGGGCAGAGGAAGCTCTTTGCTCAACAGCCCTCTAGCTCATTATTTCTAAAGTCCATTATTTCTATGAGTCCTCCTCATCACGACAGGGCTGTGTACACTCGGTAGTGTCAGAGCCATGCTGTCGGGAACTTAAGTTCCTGGTATGGTCACCCAAGGTGGACAAGTCTGGCACCCAGTGGTATTAGGGCCATAACACGCCTCCTCACCAGACAAAATCTATGAGTAATTTTGATATTTTGGACTATTGGTATTATGACATAAGCAGTGATGTAGTTTCGGTTACAGACAGACACCAAATCTCCATTATAATAAATTATATAATCCATACAAGTAAAGGAAATAGAAGGAAAAAAATGTTTGGATTAATGGTTTAGTATATAATTTACAGGTTAAATTTAAATCATAACTACACTACATTACAAAAATGATAGGCTATGCCTATTCATTATGTAACTGTCTAAACATTTTTTCCTTCTATTTTTTTTTTTTTTTTATTATGATTTACATAATTCACAGGTCTTCCTACCATACACGCTTTTTTGTTCTGCCTTGCTGTTTCCATGATTTCAACCAGAAATTCTCGGAAAATGTCCGGGGATTGAGCCAATACCGTACCTACCTGAATTACATCCAGAAAATTGGGAAAGTCTGTGGATTCGAAGTCCAGGAAGATGTTCTGAGAATTCCGTCAACAAAACGAGTGAGTAGCCAAAAGGAATTCTTAACAATAAATTGCAAATTTTTACACATTTCAATTGTTTACTAAGAATTATTATTATTATTATTATTACTAGCAGAAATATGCACCCTCCGGGTGCAAGTATTTAAGTTTTAATGTAATGAAATATCATATTAAATTAGAAAGTCTAATAAGAATGCAGATAAAAAGATTTGAAACAGAGTGGGGGTATAATAGAAAAATAGAAATGAAACTTACTCTTCCATCACTGCCGTCTTTTATTGCTGAATTTTACTTATTTAACTATTTAGTTAAATTAGGAAATAAAGAATAAAATTACTCTTATTTTTTCTTGTTAATGGATTTCATTTAAGATTCATTGGAGAGATTTTTGCTTATATTCATTAAAATAAAACCAAACAGTTAGAAATCAATAATACTAAGCACATATTTAATAAAATCACATTTTTAATATCAATATGCAAATAAGCCTTCCCGTTCACACTGCAAACCGCTATTTTTTGTATATATAAATACAATAGCATGTTATTAGTATGTAGATATGGACAACACTAATAAAAAGGTGAAGCAATTTTATTAATAATTGAGGTTTAAATATAAATAAAATCATGAAGAATGTTATGAAAATAACTGTTAATTGTGACTCGATTAGTAATATAGTTTCGGTTACAGACAGAAAAACACACAATCTCCATTATAATAAGATTAGCAATTTGGCAATATAATGAAACAAATAAAAGGTTATTTCCTATAAGTTTAACATGATCAAAGGGGAACCACTCTTGAATGATAAATTATTTATTTATTTTCCCATTAAACTAACCCTAACCCCAACCCCATGTTCTTTTTTCGTAGTAGATCAATAAATAAATAAATAATTTATCTGTCAAGAGTGGTTCCCCTTTGATCATGTTAGACTTATAGATAATAATAATAATTTATTTGGGTTATTTCCTATAAATTAATACTGGTAGATACTAAATCTTCCGTCTGTTATCATCCTGCAACACCCTCTGGTTAAAAATGAGACCATCCAAATTGTTGAAGATGAAATGCAAAAAATGTAAATCCAGATTATCTGGTGTCGCTTAATCGAAGATTTCTTATTCATCCCATTTTATTTCACCCAATTTTAAAAATGAAACATTCCAAATGGTCTTGTATCACTTAAAATTAAAAGGAATTGAAAAGAAAAAAAAGGTTACACGTTTGTTTTATTTTTAAAATTGAAATTGTGAATTACAAAATATATTTTGGTAATTTTGATCTCGTGTCATCCCGGACACCTGCCTTTAATTTATGCTATGTTTTAGTGACCCAGAGTCAGGCGAATTTCTGGCGCAACTTAGATATTTTCCAAGTCATGTTTTTATCACTTTTTTGTTGGCAAATTAATGTAGATATTTAGCCCTCCACCAGATTTTTATCGACAAATCAATGTAAATATTTTACGAGCCCCCTTTTTAAGAGAGTGAAAGAGTTGAATTAAGATTGTCATACTTCTTACATATTGAACTAGAACCAATTAAAATGAATTTTTATTTTCAAACATAAGTCAATCCTAAAACTAAGAAATATTCTAATATGAATTTTGTGTCATTAAACTAAACAGGAAAAAAGCCCTTAGGAGACAAACATTGATTCACTAAGCTTTAGTATTATAATAATAATATATAGTATTATACTAAAGCTGAATGAACCAATGATTGTTTACTAAAGGTGTTTTTTCTGTTTTGTTTAATGACACAATTCATACTAAAATATTCCTTGGTTTTAGGATTGAGTTATGTTTTGATTGGTTCTAATTAGTTCTAATTTGTAATTAAGTCAGAAACTGACCCTTCTCTTACCTCACATTTTGTCTATCACTTTGCCCCTCTCTATCTATATCTTGATTACCTCCTCGTTATATATGTTAGTTTCTCTGTGTGTGTAAATAGTGAGTGTGAGAGAGACATTTTATTTAATTTTTTTTTTTTCCCTCTTAGGTTTGTTTCTTAGGAAGAAAACGAACATATTCAGCGAGCCAAGAAACTGAATTTGACGAACAGCGAAGTACATTTATAAATGACCGCTGCAAAAAGCAAAAGCTTGAGGCTTCCAATTCCTCTTTAGACAATTCGCATCCTCATGCCATTCAAACTGAAGAACGAGATGTTTCAACATCGTCAGCCCAAACAAAAGATGAAGATGTCTCTGAATCTTGGACATCAGGTTTTCAACCAAGGATTCTTCCAAAAACTTCCGGAATGTGTAAAAATGTTCCCATGGATATTAAGACTCAAATTGTTAATGCTGTGATAGAAAAATTGATGTCTGCAGAAGATGGTACTATTCTTAAACTTTCCGATGGAAGATCGTGGCACAAGGGAGGTAAGTCTTCTTTTTTTTCTTTTCTTTTTTTACCTGTAAAGAATTCCTAAAATATCGATTTTGAATATGATATCTTTTGAAAACAAGTCCGTCAAAAGGATCCTAAAGTTTATTTTATATATAAGTGTATTTTATATTTAATGATTCCCATTGTAAAAATCATTGTGTTGTAACATATATATATATATAGTCCGTAGAGGACTATTCGTATCTGAAATCACCCTGGCACAACACCATGAAGCCAAGGGGTCCAGAAGAAAGCAATGGTAACAGAACACAGGCACACCAATATCTTCAGTGCTGGCCTTCAAATGCAAGATCTGTGGTTGAAACTGTTTTTTGAAACTGTTTTTTGAACATGTGACCTCACAGTCACAGAAGGCACTGTAACTTCAGGGCCACAAGAAATATATAGTCTTCCGAGACTGCAATGCCAATGTAATATATATATATAAATTCCATGTCACCACCTCCTTCATTTTTGGATTCTGCAGGCCTAAAAGCTTCTATAAACCAATTTTTAGGAGTAGAGGAGCTCTAGATCACATTTTAGAGACAAAAATAGATTACAAAATGTCGCCAATTTTCTCTCCCCCCCCCCCCCCAAATTTTTCGAGTTTAAAATCAACATAACTTAATAAAATGCAATGATTTTTTTTGATTTTTTAAGTGAAGCAATTAATGAAATAACTCTTTGGTATTTTTCAGGTGTGTTACCTTTATCAGAAATAGTTTGTTTATTTGACACAAATACTTTACAACTTCTGAAAAAAGAAAATGGAGGACTGCAGACGTTGCTAAAAAATTTCAGTCACATTTTCCAAGGTGAGTGAAATCTTCTGACACAAATCCAAAGGGAAAATTTTAAGAAGTGAAATAAAGTAAGATTTTTTTTTTTACCTGTTTAAAATGACTCTGGGACACTGACCCAAAGGGGTAGTACTTGTTAGGGTCCAATCTATGGGTCAAATATATCTGTATGAGATAATAAGAATATATTTGAACTACATTAATACATTGACCTCAGAACCACAAAGTTCCAGGTTCGCCAACTCAGCCCAGGAGTAGTAAAGTGGGAAGCTGATGGTAGGTGTGGCATTCCACCTCAGATGCAAAAACGATCTCCCTGATTTAGCGCAAGTGAAAAGAGGATAGACTCCCTCACTGTCTGGCTAATACCGACAATTGGCCACTCCACCAACATTATACATTAGCTCTTAAAACATTGTTTGTGCAACTAAGTATGAAGTGTTTATTTGTTTAAAATGATTCAGAACTTTATTAATACATTGTCTCTTTAAAACATTTATATTGCAACAAAGTAGGAAGTTTTTACCTGTTTAAAATGCTTGTGGAATTTATTAGTTACTTGAAACTATATACCTGTGCGACACTACCATTGCCAATCTGCATTTGTTCCTTACCTTTTGTGATGAACGAGCATCTGCTTAGCTTGTCAGGTTTCACCCGAACTAAGCTAAGGAAGCATAGTCGCCATTGACGAGCAGATTTATAAGGTGTGGTCTCGTTCGTGGCATGAGTATAGCGTCGCCCATGCAAATTATGCCGACAGTATAAAAGGAGCTTGTTTCTTTTGCCAGAGACGAGCAGCAATCTAAGTAGGAAGAAAGACTGTAAGCGTGACGTTATTTCTACTAGAACTCACAAGCTATTTCGGCAACTACTCCATAATGAACGGTTTCAATGTGAAATTAATACCCGAGTTTGATGGATCCCCCACTGGTCCGTCTATTGTTGAATGGTTCAAGAAAGCGGAGCACGTCTGCAGGCTGTTCAAGATAAAGGCGCCAGCAGAAATTAACCCGTTGAGATTGACGGGAGGTGCTTACGCAGTCTACCAACAACTCAAGGATGAAGCAGACTTGGATGAATTGAAACATGCTCTGTACACAGCATTCGGCATGGATAAATCTCTTGCTTGGAAGCAATTTATTGGATGACGACTCTGCCCAGGGGAAACTGTTGAAGTGTACCTGGCTGATTTACGGAAGCTGTTGGTAGCATTTTGCGGCGTAAGTGATCAAGTACTGGAATGTGCATTCATGGAAGTAACTCATATATTCTTTGCTTATAATTTGTATAGCCTTTGTTGATAATAATTCTTATTTCTTCTTTGCTTGTAACTCCTATTCACTTTCATTTGTAATTCATTATATCTTAAAATCATAATATCCCTAATTTCCTTGTTAGGCAAAGAAAGAAATCCTTTTCAAAATGTAACTTTCACTCTCTCTGTTTTCCTTTATTTTATCCACAGTATCCGGAAGTAGCGTCCAGCTGAGAGACTACCGACAACCTTGGGGTCACAAATCTCGGGCAAAAAATAAAGACCGGACAAAATGTTTGAAAACTGCTTTGTGTTGGTTCCACGAGAACCACCCTGATGGTTGTGTCCTTTCCAGGGACACCTGCTCATTTGCCCACGGACAAAACGACTTGGTGCCAAAATCCAACACAACTAACACTGTAGATAACTCATAAACTTACCTTTTTTAAAAGATTATGTACAGGGTACAATGGGTTAATTGTCATCTAAATTACACAAAAATGAAAATAACACTGACATCTCACTTTATCATATATATTTACTAAAATTACATGAAAATATCTTCAGATAATATAGATTAGATTTGTTCAAAGAAATCGCTATTAGCTTTAACCTCAGTCTCCAGGCTACTTCAGAATCTCCTGCAAGACTTTTCTGGCAGTCTCCTTGTTTAAATTGGTAAATGTTGCGGACCATATTACCTTTAGACACCCCTTTATGATCTCGATTAAGAAAGAATGTTTTTCATTTACTCCGTCAATATCCGGTTGTTTGTTAGGAGTTAGGGGTTAGTTTTATAATTTTTTTTTTTTTTAAATCTAAAAATAGTCTGTTAAAACGACCGGATATTGACGGTGTAAATGAAAAACATGTCCTTTCTTAATCGAGATCAAAAAGGAGTGCCTAAAGGTCATATGGTCCAATGGTGCTGTTATTCTTGCCTTCCATTCATCTTTGATATTGCACAGAGTTTTGCAGGTCAACTGTGTTCCATGCATAATAATCAAGGGGATTACAATCTTGGGAGTTAGATATTAGGGGTGATGTGGTTGCGAAATTTTCTTACAACAGAGACTGGGTTGTGGTATGGCGCTGTTGCCAGATGTAGGGTCTTCCAGCAGACGGCATCTCAATCCAGGGCAGCACTACCTCCTCCAAGCACTTTATGCAGCTGGTGTCTTTTTGTGCATAGATAATAATCCATGGGGTTAAGATCAGGGTAGTTTGGAGGCCAAACATTGCAACTGGTGTAGTCATAAAAATTCGCTAACAACCATTTTCAACTTTTCCCAGAGGTGTGTCAGAGGGCCGAATCCTGCTGCCATACATATGGCCTACCATTGGTTACCCTTGTTATCCAGGGCTTGACTACAGTGTTTAGCAACACCAGATTTTTCAAGGAATTCTGCTGTATGAACGCAATCAGATTGTCTGTTATATTGCTTTCTTACAGCCACAGCTTCTCCAGTTCATGCCTGATTGTTTTTACAGTGTTCAGGGAGCATTGGGCAGCAAACATAATCTCCTTATTTTGATGGCCGATACAGATCATCATGATATGTTATTCACTTCCATGATTCAGGTGGGTTCCAGTCATCCATTCTATGTCATCACATATATGAATGAAGAAGGGTCCATGCTTTTAAATGATGTGTATTGTGCATCAATACCTCCAACCTATAGAGAAAAATAACCAAATATAAATATGTCTAATTTCTCCCAAACACCCCATATATTATAGTGTACAATACATTTAAGGTGCCACTGTTACCATTGGTTTTCAGCCAGCATGTTAGCTACCCTTCATCAAGACAATGCGCCTAAAGAAAATTAGAAAATCAAAAAATATCTTTGTGTTTTCTAACAAAACAAAAAACCACTACGAAATAGACAGTTAATAAACAGTTAATGCAGAACAGCATCACAAACAAACACCAATTAGCCAGCCCAAACACTTACAACAACATTAATGACGAGGTCAAAAATTTAGCCAAAAAACTAAACATAGATGACGGAATAGAGCAACTAGCAAAAAGAGAAGCATTCATCACATTAAAAGACCACAAGGTGGACATCAACAATAGACCTACATGCAGACTAATAAACCCAGCCAAAACAGAATTAGGACTAGCAAGTAAAAACATACTAAGGAAAATAAATACAATAATTAAGGACAGCACCAGACTACTCCAGTTGACAAACACAGCAGTAGCAATTGCCTAGTTCAACAAAATCCCATCCAAAAGAACTCACAAATTCACCCAGTTTGACATTATAGATTTCTACTCCTCCATTACAGAACAACTATCTAACGCACTAGAATTTGCCAAAAAATACACAAGAATAAGCCAGCTAGAAACAGAAATCATTACACACTCTAGAAGAACATTATTCAATGAAGGAAGAGCCTGGGTGAAAAAATCCAACCCCAATGACACATTCGACGTAGCAATGGGTTCCTTCGATAGTGCGGACAGCTGCGACCTAGTCAGGCTATATACGCTCGATTCTTTAAAAAGGAACTTCCCAGAACAGCAGTTCGGGATCTACAGGGACGACAGTTTGTGCCTATCCCGGAAATACAATAGACATACCCTAGATAAACTGAGGAAAAACATAATAACACACATGCACAACATGGGCCTAAAAATCACAATAGACACAAACCTTACAAATGTCAACTTCCTGGACAATAACTTAGATCTAGATAGCGGAACACACAAACCATACTACAAACCAAATGAAAAATTAAGATACATAAACATAGGCTTATGCCACCCACCTATAGTCTTCAAAAACCTAATCCCCAATATTAGCCATAGAATCTCTAGCATATTATCTAACAAAGAGGAAAGAAAATGAAAGAGACAAAGGCAAGAGGTAGTTTTATGACTCAGGCTTTATTAAACAGGGCATAGTCGTCTGTAGCAAAGGGAATGCCCCTTGGCTAGGAAACAACCACACTCAGTTGCGGCCAAAGTTCGAATGGCCGAGATATTATTTTGGGTGTAGGGAGTCAGTCCCTTTTGTCGGACATGCGCAAAAGGGGTTCTTCTGGTCAAGGCCCCATAGGAGTCTATTGTTTTTTATTTTATTTTCATATTTTTTTAATCCCCACAGATTTAAGACTTGGATTATAATTACAGTAAAACAATTCCTTTACACTGAGTGTAAAAACACATGCAAAATGAAAATCGCACAAGCGAGAAATTTACAGTTACCAAGCACCGTTGAATGTATATCTTTGCTACGCTAACTTATATAAGCCTCGACATGTTGCCATAGATCACTGTTTAGCAACGTTATTACTGTCTGCTTAAATAATCCAGATACATCTTTTTTTCTAATCTCCATTTGAACAAAGACATTGGGTCATATTTTCTATTTTTGTGCGTATCCAAAATAATGATGTCTGCGCGAGTAACATATTTGCAGCCATCACCTGCTGTTTAATATCACATAAAGATCTCAAATTTTCTTGGAAGAAATAGGAAAATGGCCATGTGTAATCGGAGCCAACTGTTCGGACTTGATAGACAAGTAAATATTCAGACAGGACATAAATTAACGAGAAAAACCAAAGCAGAACGACGACACATATGTTTCTAGATTCCTAGTGACAGAGTTTTCTGCAGACAATTTTGTTCAAAAACAGAACAAAAATGAGTATACCCCAATGTATGTATTCAGCCAATATATCCAACAATAAAGCTTTACAAGAGAGTGGATTTAAAGACCAAATACAATACATAGCTAGCACCACAACCAAAAAAAAGAAAATGATCTGGTTCACAGCCCAAAATTCACTTAATGAATTTTTAGAATTAATAAAGATGCACTTCCCACCCAAACACAGATACCACAAGATATTCAACAAAAAGACAGTAAAAACGAGTTACTCCTGCGGACTGTCGATGAAGGCGAAAATAACAACTAGTATCAAACCCAGAGAAACCCCAACCTGCACATGGAGAGATAAAGAAGACTGTCCACTACAGCAAGAGATGCAGTGTAGAACAATAATCTACCAAGCAACCATTAAACCAACCAATATAAAAACCGCTCACCAACCAGCAAAAGCTATGTGGGAATGGTGCAAGGTAGTTTTAAACAAAGATATTACACACATAATGCATCTTTTAGACACAAAAATAAAAGGAATGCAACACTACTATCTAACAAAGTATGGGAGCATAATGAACAGGGTTAACCCTTTAACATAGAATGGAAAGTTTTAGACCGGCCCAAGCCATACATCAATGGATTAAAAAAGTGCTCACAGTGCACAAGAGAAATTGCGGATTCTACAACGACTGATAATGCCGAGCTCAAAGCTCTAGGAAAATATATCCTACATACGTTTATCTGAGTTTTGTTCTTGTGTTCCTCATATCTCTACTACATTCTGTCAGATTTATTCCAACCCTCTTTCCTCATATATATATATATATATATATATATACGTGTGTGTATGTGTGTGTGTGTTGAAAAGATAAATGGAAGAAAAAGGTATTTTGGTATGGATGAAATTTATTATTGTTATATGTCGACATGTGTTTTGACCAAAATTTACTTATACCTACAGTATTATACATACAGTATAAAATAATAGAAGAACACAAAATTAAGTATGTAAACAAAAGGTCATCATCAGGGCAGAGTGTTTTTATTCTTTTTTTAAAAAGATGAATAATACAAGAGAAATATTCAAAATTGATTACATAAATTTCATCCATACCAAAATATTTTTTCTTCCATTTATCTTTTTAACATATCTGTTGGATTCATTTCCATTTTTCTTATTTACATATATATATATAATCAATAATCAATATTTTTTGTTTCATAGTTCACAATAGCTGTTTCATGTTCAGTAAAATTATTCTACAAGGAGTAAAATCATAATTAGGAGAACTAGCAAATATATGCACCCTCCGGGTGCAAGTATTTAAGTTTTAATATAATAAAATATCATATTAAATTAGAAAGGCTACTGAATAAGAATGCAGATAAAAAGATTTGGAACAGAGGGGGTATGATTGAAAAATAGAACAACTTTGAAACTAACTCTTCCATCATTTTCCATTACTCCCGTCTTTCATTGGTAAATTTTCCTAATTTAACTATTTAGTTAAATTAGGAAGTAAAGAATAAAATTACAGTTATTTCTTCTTGTTCAGGGATTTCTTTTAAGATTTATCTCCGAGATTTTTGCTCATATTCATTAAAATAAAACCAAACAATTAGAAATCAATAATACTAAGCATATATTTATTAAAATCAAATTTTTAAGATCAATATGCAAATTAGCCTTCCCGTTCACACTGTAAATCGCTATTTTGTTGTATATATAAATACAATTGCATGTTGTTAATATGTAGATATGGTCAACAGTCTTAATGAAGTAAAACAATTTTATTAATAAATGAGGTTTAAATAGACATAAAGTCATGGAGAATGTGATGTAAATAACTAAGGGAATTGTGACTTGAATAGTAATATAGTTTCGGTTACAGACAGACAAACCCACAATCTCCATTATAATAAGATATCACCTAACAGGAAAATAATACCAAAAAAAACATGGAAAAACACACACACACACTAATAACCACAACAGCGACAACGAATCCACCTAGAAAAACAAAAAAACTCATGTGCAGACAGTAAGGGATAACACCAGGAGCCGACAAACTCTTGACCTCCATCTAGATAAGGAGATCAAGGGAAACATAAGAGGACAGGGACTGACATGACAGGAGGGGTACATGCTAAAACAATAACCTCAAGATTCATGCATGACCTTACCAAAAAAAGCCAGGGGAAATTAAGAAAATCCAGCCCACTACAAGCAGAAGATACAGGCATATATAAATGAAGGGACATTCTCTGTATTTCTTAAACAGGCACATTGTCTTGATGAAGGGTAGCTAACATGCTGCCTGGAAACCAATGGTAACAATAGCACCTTAAATGTATTGTACACTATAATAGATAAATAAATACAGCTCTTACACACGTAATCGAGCACTTTATTTTCAATTCTCCAATACTAACAAAGGACTACCAAAATATATATATATATATATATATATATATATTTATTTATACTTTCAATAAGAAAGAAAAGCTTAACAAACTGTCATTTGGCTATTATAAATTTATTTCAACCCGAACTCAATATGAGCTTAGTTTCATCAGATAGCCTACTACATAATCCATGTAGTAGGCTATGAGTACATTCCTGGCATTTTCCATTCTCTTTCTCTCCTTATTATGTTACATAGGCTTGAGTAGGCTTGTTACTGATGATGATCCTTTATCATAACATTAAACACCATCATCAGTGGATCCGTTGAGACTTCATCCAAAGAAGATCAGGTTCAGTGAGTGGTGGGATATTCAAGGAATTAACTCAAAGATCTCAACACAATGTGATATCCGCCCTGTTGGCGGGGCTTGAAATATGCTGACTCTGTCCCCTGTAGAGGGGTCAGACCTCTCCCCACCCCCCACCCCCAAAAAAAACTGCATTTGTGTCTCCAGTTCTGGAGATATGGTAAATATGGAGTACCCCTTCATTGCCATTACTTCCAGGTCCACTCTCACCCAGAGTGAAAGGACTTGTTAGGGTCCCATCTATATGTGTCAAATCTTTTTAATCTAATAACTTTGTAATCTAATAATTTGACCAATTTTCATTCAAATGATCTCAAATTTTAACACCTTTTATAATTAGTTAGGAATCACTTGAAACCATATAAATGCAAATTATTTGTATTAAATAGGAATGCGACAGTACCTTGACTTCCGAGTTTAATTCATGTTGTAACTCAATTTCCTCATATCTCAAATCAATTAAAATGCAATTAACTCTTAACATCCTGTTAAGAATTTTCTAAGTCCAGAGTACCATTCCTATAAGGATTTATCAATAAATGGCTAAAAATTGCCTTTTCATTTAAAGTTACCTGTTATTTCCCGTAAATTAAAGACTTGTAAATATGTTTAATATTACATTTAAACAAAGTATCGTTTGGCGAAGATTAGGAAACTGAATCTGACTTCCGGCTGGGTGGAATGAGGATGTTAAGAGTTAATCCATACCAGCACCAACCCCCCCAAAAAAAAACAATTTAAAAAAAAAATTTCAAATAAGAAAAATAGCAGCGTATTGTATAAAAATATAATAAAATAAAATAAAATGGATTATGTACTGTAATATGTTTTAATGTTTTGTTTTTGTTTTTTTTGTTTTTTTCTTTGGCATAATAAATTTTGAAACTTGTTTTCAGTGAAATTACTAACATAAGCGTATCTGAAGCTCACTCATACCTTGAATTTTAGCTCACAACACAAAGCAAAAAAATCGACTGAGCGACAACTCAGAAAACTTATAAGTTGGAACAGTTTTAAGTCAAAAGGGCCGGTATAGCTCCATCATTAGATGGTTTGGTTTGTTTTACGGCATATCAACTGCAGATGGGTCATCTAAAGCCGACAAAGTTGTGAAATAAATTCATTCTTAATGCATAATACAATTTTGTTTATAAACTCATGTTTTTCTATTTAACCCATAGATGGGACCTTAACAGGTACTACCACTCCAGGTCAGTGTGGATCCATCATTAGAGCTTCCGATTAGGAATCATAGCGTATGAGTAGTACAGGGATGGAGCTGATGGTAGGTGTGGCGCTCAGATGCAACAACTATCTCCTTGGTCTAGCACTAGTGAAAAGGGGATAGACTACCTTGCTGTCTGGCTGATACCGACTTTAGGCCACCCCGACGACTTTACTTTTTACTTTAACCACTTCTTGAAACCATGTAACCATATAAATTATTTGTCTTTTGTTTGTACTTCAAATTCTTGAAACCAAATAATTACTAGCATAAAATAAAAAGACTCACTTCTGCATTAGATAATCCAACAAGGGTTGATATGCCGTAAAAACCAACCAACATTCAATCTACTTGGATTTTTGTCTGTAATTTGACCTCACCATACAAGATTGACACATACTCAAGTATATGGAGAAATGTAGACAAATACGGGATGGAACTTTATTATTGGTGGCAGTGTTGATGTTCAAACATTTCGGTTTATATAGAAACCTTCTTTAGGACAAAAGAAACAAGTAAAGGAAAAAAGATTTTTGTTGTTAAAAAGATGATGGATGTTTTGAACAAGTTGAGTTTGGAAAATATATCATTCAAAACATCCATCATCTTTTTAACAACAAAAATCTTTTTCCTTTACTTTTTTCATATTGACTTGAAGAAGGTTTCTATGTAAACCGAAATGTTCAAACACCAACACTATGACATATAATAAATTTCCATCCAGTGTAACATTCCATATAGGAAAGGAATACTTGAAACTGTGCAAATTATTTTTTTATTAAGAAAATTTACTTGAAACTAGTTTTGCTAATGATTATTATCGTTAGTTCTTGAGACCATATAATATATATAATTTGGAAGGCTCTCTCTCTCTCTCTCTCTCTCTCTCTCTCTCTCTCTCTCTCTCTCCTTTTCTCTCTCTCTCTCTCTCTCTTATTTAAAAAAAAATGAAAACAATTTTTTTTTAAATTAATAAAGGAATATTTTATTTGGTTTTATTGAAATATTTAAAAAGTTAGTTCTTGAGACCATATGATATATATAATTTGGAAGGCTCTCTCTCTCTCTCTCTCTCTCTCTCTCTCTCTCTCATTTTAAAAAAAATGAAAACAAATAAAATAAAAATTAATAAAGCAATATTTTATTTGGTTTTATTGAAATATTTACGATGCATTTGCAGGAGTATAAGAAGACTGAAGACTTTGGTTTTCCACTTTCTTTTTTGGTTTGGTTTGGTTTCTTCATGGATTATTTAATACCAAAGTCGTCCTTGTAGAAGAACAGTAGTGATGCTATTCATACCTTTCCTGGGGGGGCATTAGTCAAAAAGAGAATATAATAGATCAACTGGAATTCAAACTTGCTTACTACAATGTCACAATCCAACACATAACCATTACGCCATGAGAACAACACTTTGTTGGGGGGGGGGGTCCTCTGATCTTCATATCATCTTTCTTGGCATCTCATAGTCTTTTTCTTGATAAGAAAAAAAAAAAAAAAAGAAATAAAATAATCTTTTCAGTAGCATTTAAGCAAATCATAATAACAATAAATGACAATAAACGGTGAAAACTTTTTTTCCCTCCCTTTCTAAAATAAAAATAAATAAAAACAGAATGGTCCATTATTTAGCTGAGATGATGACATTCATAAGAAATAAGAATTCAGTAGATAAGCAACACTAGATAATCAGGATTTACATTTTTGCATTTCACCTTGGACAATTTGGACGGTCTTATTTTTAACCAGAGGGTGTTACAAGATTAATAACAGTCATACAATTAAGGAACATGAGTATTAATATATAGGGGTAATTCCATGTCAAATCATCCAGAAAAAATAAAATTGTCATCCATCCTCTTTTCAATTTTTTTTTTGGTTTTGACTATGTTACCATTAGACGATCCCCCAAATTTGAGCTTCCAATTCCAACAATTGGCGGAGTTATGTTGATTTTAGTTCTCCAAATTTGTTGGGGTTGGCGAAAAATGGCGACTTTTTGTAATCTATTTTTGTCTGTAATATGAGTTCTAGAGTTTCCCTACTACTAAAAATTGAGCTTCCAATTCCAAGAATTGGCAGAGTTATGTTGATTTTTTCTCCAAATTTGTTGGGGTTGGCGAAAAATGGCGACTTTTTGTAATCCATTTTTGTCTGTAATATGAGTTCTAGAGTTTCCCTACTACTAAAAATTGAGCTTCCAATTCCAAGAATTGGCAGAGTTATGTTGATTTTAATTCTCCAAATTTGTTGGGGTTGGCGAAAAATGGCGACTTTTTGTAATCCATTTTTGTCTGTAAAATGAGTTCTAGAGTTTCCCTACTACTAAAAATTGAGCTTCCAATTCCAACAATTGGCGGAGTTATGTTGATTTTAATTCTCCAAATTTGTTGGGGTTGGCGAAAAATGGCGACTTTTTGTAATCTATTTTTGTCTGTAATATGAGTTCTAGAGTTTCCCTACTACTAAAAATTGAGCTTCCAATTCCAACAATTGGCGGAGTTATGTTGATTTTAGTTCTCCAAATTTGTTGGGTTGGCGAAAAATGGCGACTTTTTGTAATCTATTTTTGTCTGTAATATGAGTTCTAGAGTTTCCCTACTACTAAAAATTGAGCTTCCAATTCCAACAATTGGCGGAGTTATGTTAATTTTAATTCTCCAAATTTGTTGGGGTTGGCGAAAAATGGCGACTTTTTGTAATCTATTTTTGTCTGTAATATGAGTTCTAGAGTTTCCCTACTACTAAAAATTGAGCTTCCAATTCCAACAATTGGCAGAGTTATGTTGATTTTAATTCTCCAAATTTGGTGGGGTTAGCGAAAAATGGCGACTTTTTGTAATCCATTTTTGTCTGTAAAATGAGTTCTAGAGTTTCCCTACTACTAAAAATTGAGCTTCCAATTCCAACAATTGGCAGAGTTATGTTGATTTTAATTCTCCAAATTTGTTGGGGTTAGCGAAAAATGGCGACTTTTGTAATCTATTTTTGTCTGTAAAATGAGTTCTAGAGTTTCCCTACTACTAAAAATTGAGCTTCCAATTCCAACAATTGGCAGAGTTATGTTGATTTTAATTCTCCAAATTTGTTGGGGTTGGCGAAAAATGGCGACTTTTTGTCATCTATTTTTGTCTGTAAAATGAGTTCTAGAGTTTCCCTACTACTAAAGATTGGTTTATAAAAGCATTTTTGCCCAAGGAATCCAAAAATGCTATTATCATAAAAGTCTTAAAGTCAACCAATTCCAAGTTATTGATTTCCTAGCAAGATCAATATCCCGATGTGGCACTGCATCTATGACAATTTTTTTTCTATTATTATTTCCCATATATTGAACATTATTTGTACCAAATTTCCCCCATGGCTGTATAAAATTCTTATTTCTTTTGAGTGTCATCACTTCAACTAAATAATGTTTTTATTATTAAGAAAGAAAGGGAAGAAAAAGGATATGCTACACAGAAAAATATAATAATAAAGAGAGTAGGGGAAAGCGAGAGAGAAGTGATAACACTTTATCTGTTTCAATCGAACATAATGAAAGGAAGGAAAGGAAGACAAAATATAGTGAAAGAGAGAGTTAAATCAAGATTATCATACTTTTATATATTGAACTATTTTGCAATAGCTCTTAAGTAAACATATCAAATGTCGTAACAATTAGATTATTAGGTAATCTGAACATTAGCTACATGAGAGTGAAAATATCATAAAATGTGTTCTTAATAACAATTAAGTTCATTTCAAATAATGCACAAGCACAATTAAGAACACATTTTATGATATTTTTGTGTTAAAACATGCAGTTGTATTGATTCGAACAAATTCGTATTTTCACAGTAGATTTACGGTAAAATGAAAATGGTTGACCAAAACAAACGACTTCCTCAGAGTGAAATATACAAGGGGAGGTTACTCTCATTTATGTAGCTGAGATTACTAATTATTATACTGTTGTATCACCACAGGTTCTGCTAGTTATATTCAATCTCTATTTTGCATTTATACAAGTGAATATTTTTACATTCTTCAGAATTCTGATTTATTTTTAAAGATTAATGTTGGCAAGCCCCAACCCCTTTTTATCATATGGGTGCTAGAAGGCGGTGACTGAGGGTCTACATGTCCTGGGAATGACGTTAAACTCTATCTGATGGTGAGGTTCCAGTTCTGGAGGTTTGGAGAATGTGGAGCACCCCTTCATCACCATTGCTCCCTGGTCCACTCTGACCCGGAGTGGTAGTACCTGTTCTATGGGTTAAATAGAAAAATGTATTTATAAAAAAAAAAATTGTATTATCCATTAAGAATTGATTTATTTCAAAACTTTATTGGCATTAAATGACCCACTGAGCTTGAGATGCCGTTAAACAAAACAAAACAAACCAAACCAAACTAAAGATTAACGTTTTCTTGTTTCAGTTTTGGTTTCCTCTGTTTTTTGATGGCATATCAAAGCCATTCCTGTAGAGTAACAGTAAAAGTCATCGGGGTGGAAATTTAGCACCTCCTAACAGGGAAGCAAAGGACCCTGAACTGAAGCGAACCATCGACGAGAAGTCAGAACAAGATAAATTCACACACACACACACACTCACATATATATATATATATATATATATATATATATATATATATATATATCAGCCAGACAGTGAGGGAGTCTATCCCCTTTTCACTAGTCCTAGACCATGGAGATTATTTTAGCGTCTGTGATGGAGCGCCACACCTACCATCAGCTCCTCACTTTACCGCACAGATCCCTTTGCTACTCATATGCTGAGTTGGCGTGGGCCGGTATCGAACTAGGAACCTTGTGGTTTCTACCGACTGAGCTAACCCAGCCCTTTTGTAACAGTAGCGATAGTATTTAACCCATAACTGGGGTTTTCATGCTTTTCCCAAGGGCATTAGTCCTAAAGTGACAGCACAACTGGAGTTTAAACTTACTTACTCCAATGCCACAGTCCAGCCAGTTCGCTACTACATTATGTGGACCCACCTCCTTTTCTTGTTTCTAATCTATAATACTGGTGTTCCTTAATCGTCCGTCCGTTATCATCTTGCAACACCCACTAGTTAAAAATGAGAAGGTCCAAATAGTCCAAGATGAAATGCAAAAATGTAAATATTGATTATCCGGTGTTGCTTATCCACCGAATTCTTATTTCTTATGAGCGTCGTCACCTCAGCTAAATAATATACTCTCTGGCCTTCTTCAGGTGTTTCTTGTCGAAATCAGGAACCCGGGAGCCTTCATTGGAACTTCTAATGTAACCCTTATTCTTATTTTTTATGAGTGTCAAGCTAAATAATGGACCATTCCGTTTTTATTATAAAGAAAGGACGTACTACACTGAAAAAATATAAGAAAAAAAAGAAAGAGAGTTGGAGAAAAATAGAAAGAGGGGGTGAAAATGCGAAAACAATAACGCTAATCTGTTTCAGTCTGTGGTATATCCACAGGTCCTGCTAGTTTGATATTAATACTTCTAACAATTATTGTAAATGTTTCAATGATATACAACATTATTTGAAAACAATTAAATAATATTCTAATAATATCTAATAATTTTTTAATAATTTTTTAATAATAATTTTAATTATTCATTTTAATAATATTTTTCATAATAATAATTTAATAATAATCTTGATCATTAATTTTAATAATAATTTTTAATAATTTTTTAAATAGATTTTTAATGATTTTTAATAATTGTTTAATAATTTTTAATAATTACTATTGGTAGGCAAAACATTAAGTAAATGTTTCAATGATATACAACATTATTACCATCATGGATAATAATGTCATATACATTGAAACACTAAAAACACATGTTCCTGGCGGATCACTAAAGTTAAGCAATGATGATACTATTCAGTTCTGAAATGAGTAACCACTTAGGTACAGCAAAAACTTAATAAATAATAACTACTACTTACCGAACTTTTTTTCGACAATCATTTTGATTATTCTGTCTTTTCTGCACTTGATACTTCTATAATTTCCTCAGAATTCCGGTCATTTAACGGGGACGCCTTGTTTTCATCCCTGGGCTTCGTCCTTCCAAGTGTCATCACTTCATCTACAAGTGCCGGACACAGCAACGGGCAAGGAGCAATGCTGTCGAACCTCTTAAAGTTCACAACCCATTCCTTTTTCTCGTCACTAAACTCTTCCACGGGATTGAAGCGGTAACCCCACCAAATTTCGTCGGCGTTGTACGACGTCCTCACCTGGCACATCTCACCGGTCGATTCGATCACACCGTCAATCCAGACGAACATTTCCAACTCCTTGTCCAACAGATCCTCTTGCTTCAACCGGAAAAAGGGACTCGTCTCCGTGATCCTATGCGTCAGCACGATAGGCCACATTAGAAAAGCTCTGCTGCCAACGCTGTGGATCTCGAAGTCGATTCGGGTTTGATAAAGCGGGTAGACTACCCCTTCCTGCGTGATGTATTCTGTGACGAGCATCCCTCTCACCTGGGCGTCAATGAGATGCGTGTGCCTCAGGTCAGCCACCCGTGTTTGTAAGATAAGCTGACCATTCTCCTGGCAAACGCATGCATTCTTACTGAATGTAAACGTGTTGGTGCGATTTCGGGGACGGGCTAATTTGGCAAACATAAAACCCAGGGTCATAGATTCGAGCAAGAATCCGATGACGACTTGAAAGAAAAGGGTGGGTAATGTGCCCCCACATGCGACACTGGGGTACACAAAGCCATATCCGATCGTGGTTTGGGTTTCTACTGAGAAGAGGAAAAAGTCGGAAAATGTGTTGAGTCCCGGGATGCAGTGGTCGGATGGGTCGTTTGAGGAGAAGTCTCCGTGTGCGTAGCTTAAAAGCCACCAAATGGTGGCAAACGCTAGAAAGGTGGAGGCGTGTAGCGAGAAGAAGATGAGAAGGGCCCAGCGCCATCGAAGTTCTAAGACGGTGGTGTAGAAATCTTTGAAGTAATTGAAACGATGACCCACGAGTCCTTTATGGTCAATACGAGAGCGGCCATTTTTAGTAAGTAGAATATGGTCGGGGTTATCAGGTTCATTTTCGGGGGTAAGGCAGCGAAAACGAGCGCACCATGAACGGTCGGAGACATAGTCGGTCAATCCTGACGGAACATTAACAAAACTTTCTTTTGCCATTCTTATTTGGGAAAATAGATTGTTCTTAAAACAATTCCAGAAAAGATGACAAAAAAGGAAGAAAATTGATTTTGAGTGTTCAGAAGGGTTAATAAAAATATTTTAAAAATAAGATATTATTCGTTTGAATTGTGTTTTCCTCGTTCAAATTATCTGAATTGTTTCCGTGGACTGTAAGGGTTGTTTTTCATATATTCCAATGAAATGCCAGATGAGCTGTGAGCGTATTTCGAATGCTAAATAATATGAAGATATATAAATGTATATAGGTAGTCTTTTTCTGGTATTGGAGAATTGAAAATAAAGTGCTCGATTACGGGTGTAAGAGCTGTATTTATTTATTCATTATAGCGTACAATATATTTAAGGTGCAAATGTATATAGATATTTTCTAGAATATTTCAATGGCCTATAAAGTCTTTTTTATCTGAAATGCTAGAAAATATATTAATTTCTTTCGACTTGCAAATATGTTTTTAAAAACTTTTTGAAGCAAAATATATTATTTGTTTGAATTGTGTTTTCTTTGTGTTCTAATCATTTGAAAGATTTCTACGGACTGTAAGGGTTGTTTGTAATTATATTCCAATGAAATACCAGGTGAGCTGTGAACGTATTCCGAATGCTAAATAATATGAAGATATTTATATATCTATGTATGTAGATATTTCTAGGATATTTCCATGACTCGTAAAGGTAAATACTATGTAAGATGTTAATCTCTTTCGACTGTCAAATAATATGTTTTAAGAAATTAAAAAACAAGAAGATATTCGCTTGGATTGTATTATCCTTGTTGAGTTCAAATCATCTGAAAAATTTCTACGGACTGCAAGGGTTGTTTGTAATTATATTCCAATAAAAGATCAACCAAGGGGTGGGCGTGTTTCGAATGCTAAATGACGTGAGTGAATGTGTGTGTGTGTGTGTGTGTGTGTGTGTGTGTGTGTGTGTGTGTGTGTTTATATTTCTATGATATTTCTATAAATTGATGAATTGTAAAGTCGTTCTCTTTTTTTTTTAATTATCTTTTCCCCAATGAAAGATTAGGCGAATTGGTCGCTTTCGTCCGTCAAATAATATGAATATATTTTTCAAAAATATTTCCACGAAATATAAGCTCGTTTTTTATATATTCCAATAAAAGTCTGAGTGCGTTGCTCGCCTCTTTCAATCAACTATCAAATTATATATATATATATATATATATATATATATATATATATATATATATATATATAGAGAGAGAGAGAGAGAGAGAGAGAGAGAGAGGCAGACAGAGAAAGAGAGAGGGGTAGGTAGATAGATAGGTAGATAGTATTTTACGTTGCACGCCTCATTCAACTGTCAAAGAATATATATATATATATATATATATATATATACAGAAAGAGAGGGAGAGGGGTAGGTAGATGGATAGATGTATTTTACGTTACGTTCAACTGTCAAAGAATATATATATAGAGAGAGAGACAGACAGACAGACAGACAGACAGACAGATAGACAGAGAGAGAGAGAGGGAGTGGGGTGATGGATAGGTGTATTTTAAGCAGAAACCTCACCAATTAGCACGTGATTAGTGGGCGGGGTTAATTATGTCCCTAACACAATCCTCCCTCATTTACATAAACTAGAATATCCGGGAGACAAAAGGGATGTCAATTTTTAAAAAGAAAGGAAAAAAGAAAGAAAATTCCCTTTCGATCAAACCTGGTGAAAAGATGAAAGAAAAATTGTCACTGGGACTTTTTTTTTTTTACTGCTTTTTTCTATCTTTTAATCTTCGAGCTAAACAAGATTACCTTAGGCTTACATGAAAGTTGCCGGTAAATGGTCCCTGACATTTCACAAGTTCAACATTTCACCTCAGAATGAATAGGTCTGTGTCCAATAATCTAACCAAAGATCTACAACTTTGGCCTCATCAATATCAGTATATTTAACATACAGTGGTCTACGAAAAGTTTTTAGACAGGTGAAATAAATTACATCCAATTTCAAAAGTTTAAATACGTAATACCAACTGAACATAAATAAAGAATTAAACAAATAAGATTTATTCTATGTATTAATGATTTTGAGTATAAATTAAATGCTCATTGATAAACTTATGCAATTTCTGAGAGTATTATGACGTAAGTAGTGATGTGGACACCGAATCTCCATTATAATAAGATCAGGTGTGCTGTGAGTGCGTTTCGACTATGTGTGTGTGTGTGTGTGTGTATGTGTGTGTGTGTGTGTGTGTGTGTGTGTGTGTGTGTAAATACACTTGTAGGAATCTACGGGAAGTTTATAGAATACAATTCTATATTTTTAAATAAATACACGTGCACATTTTTTTCCCAAACTTAAGGAAAAGAAATTAAAACAAACACACAACACAATCCTTTTCCTAAAATTAAGGGAAAGTGATTAAAACTAATGTTTACATAAAAATCAGAATCGATTGGCTAGGTCAGCATTGCTTACTACTACGTACGCGCGTTTGCGCCAAAAAGTTAATTACTTTTTGATCCGACTAGATATCATAAAAGACGGAGAAGAAATCAACAATTGCACAGACTTCATCTCACGTTCAAACCGGACACATCCGACGACCACAAACAAACACACAAATCCCATCTCGCGGCCAGATGGAACACGACCAAGAAACAGGACCGAACGAACGATTCCACCGCCTCAACACAATTACGACGCTCCTACTACTATCATTATTCTTACCACTTCGTTCTACATCAAGAATCCGTTTCAGCAGGTCGTATATACAAACTTGATTCACATTTCTGTCCACATCTAAACGAACTTTTCCAAACTTAACACAAGAACTTTTACATTTTACATTACACATATCATATCTACACTATTCCTTTTGAACATTTCACATATTATTGCAAATTTATTCTCTGTATTTTCTACCTAAACTGTGTTATATTTTTATTCGTCATTTCTAATATTATTGAACACATTCTCATAATCCTCTACAAGTTAAAGCTTCAAAGACTAAAATTCATCTGATGAAAATTCGTTTGTGCGCATGAGGCTCGACGCACTCTTCCAGTTGAGTGCAATGTAAATCAATTTTTATCAAACCAGAATGATTCCCGCTGGAACTAAAAGACTTCGAACCGGATCCATTTTTTTTTTTTTGCGAAGTTCTCGAATATAAATAAAGCAACAATTTGTTTATCAAACATTCTCAATGCTATCGAAGTCACTTAAGGGTGCGTACCGTCCAAACAGCTGATTCTCGCAGATCCATTACTACTGAATAGCGAGTTCAATCCTCACTGGATGCCCCATACTTGCGACCTTATGTCACATCCTAAACGTGGCGTACGGGTTGGGTAAATACTGTTAATGGTTAGCAAACAAGTCTCACAGATCCATTACTAATTAATAGCATGTTCGATCCTCACTGGATGCCCCATACTTACAGCCTTGTGTCACATCCTACCTGCGGCATACGGGTTGGGTAAATACATGTCCCATCGTGTTGTAATGGTTAGCAAGCTAGTCTCGCAGATCTATTACTAATGAATAGCGTATTCGATCATCACTGGATGCCCCATACTTACGACCTTGTCATATCCTACCTGTGGTGTACGGATTGTCCCATCTTGGTGTAATGGTTAGCAAGCTAGTCTCGTACATCCGTTTCAACTGAATTGCCAGATGTCCCATACTTGCGACCTTGTGTCTACCTGTCGTAGTGTAATGGTTATCCTACCCATAGCAAGTGTTTTAGATAAATATGTAATGATTGTCTGTCCCTGTTT
>CM042167.1:23225242-23252742 GCA_023376005.1 Doryteuthis pealeii | reverse complement strand
ATGTCCCCTGTATCAAAGGGATGACTAGTTACGCTGGACTGCTTTTCTTTTCGATCGAGACCCAGACGTCGATCGGGTACGGTTTCGTTCACCCGAACACTGAATGCACTGGCTCCCTGATTGTCCTCTTCTTTCAGATTACGTTCGGCCTCGTTTTGGAGACTTTTCTACTCACCTATTTAATCTCGAAACTCTTCAGACCGTCGTTGCGATCAAAAACCCTCCGATTCAGCAAAAATGCCGTCATTTGTCAAGAGGATGGACAACTCTGCCTCCAAGTAAGTAAAAAGATTGGTTAAACGTTTACTATCACTAAAAATCTAATATTTATATATATATATATATATATATATATATATATATATATATATATATATATAATATGTTCATATCTATTTATCCTATTTATATATCTATCTGTCTCATACTGCTCACACACACACACACACACACACACAATTAAATATATATATATATATATATATATATATATATATATATATATATATATATTATATATATATATATATATTACTGTTCAGACGCACAAATTAAATGTATATATATATATATATATATATATATATTGTATGTGTGTGGGGGGTGTATCCCTCATTCTAATGGTGTCTCTCTATCTATCTCAGTCTGTTCATATCTATCTCCGTCTATTCCTTATCTGTCTATCTATCTATCTGCCTTAATATCGTATTCAGCTTTCCAACAAACCCTTATAGAACAATATATAAGTAATCAATTAAATCGTTTGAATAAAAATGATCCTTTATTAAATTTCGATGACATCATCCCCCATCCAAATAAAATCACTGATCGTTAATCGAATATTGATCATCTAACCACGAATATTTTTCGATCTCTTGCTCGTCTTCCCCTCAGTGTACACCCAACAAGTCTGTTTTTAAAATCTTCCTTTCAAGCCAATATCAGTTTTTGTCCCACTTTTTTGTCACTAATAGATTCGAGTGGGCGATCTGCGCGAGAAACCTTTACAATCGGCCGTCGCCTACGGCGTCCTCGTGAAAGAGTTGGTCACCCAGGAAGGCGCCGTCTACCCGCTCTACCAACACGAACTCACCTTTACGGTCGACTGCATGGGAAATGACATGTGTATGATGTGGCCCGTCTTGCTGACGCACAGGATCACCGGGTCCAGTCCATTGTGGGAAACCAAAGAGGCTGACGTCCGCTCACAGAAGTTTGAGATAATCATCTTTCTTGAAGGTAAGGATTGGTTTCTTTGTTTAATGGCATATCAACCTTCTTGGGTTATTCAATACCAAAGTCATCTTTGTAGAAGAACCACAAGGTTCCGAGTTCGATACCGACTCACACCAACACAGTGCATGAGTAGCATAGCTTGAATTTGTGTAGTAAAGAGGGAAGCAGATGTTAGGTATGGTGCTCCACCCCAGACACAAAAATAACCTCCCTGGTCTAGTGCTAGTGAAAATGGGTTAGACTCCTTGTAGTACCTGTTACAGTCCCATCTATGGGTCAAATAGATCTGTTTGAATATTGTGACATTACCCATCGATCATGCATATCGCAAATACCCGCTGATGCCGAACTTTCTGGCTGGTTGGTTGGTTGGTTGGTTGGTTTTATGGCATGACAACCATTGTTGGGTTATTCAAAACCGAAGTTAGTCTTTGAAGTAAATTAATTACAATCCTTAGTAAAAAAAATAAAATATAATTTCAAGTAACTATTTATATTCAATAATAATAAACATTTGATTGTACACAGTTACATGGTTCCATGTATTTCAACAAAATGCTAACAATTTTCAAACAGATCTATATTTATCTGAGTTAGGGTAGCGAAGACATCAAGTCAACGGTGCTGGTTAATTGTCAGTTTCTCGCCTATGGGATTTTCAAATAAAGCGCCGCTGACTTTATATCTTCACTACCGTAACAGATATACGTGCTCTATCTATGATGTTGAGTACTCTTTACAGCTACAGGGCGGTTCGAAAGTCTTATGACCTAGCACATTCATTTTGGTTTTGATAATATACTATATAAGTTATTTAATTATTTTACCCCTAAAAAAAGTCTTTAAAAATTAAATCATTTTCTAGAATTTAATATTGTATTATTCAATTATTTTACCTCTTTAAAAAGATATGTAGGTGTGTAGGTGGCAACAAGACTTTCGGACCACCTTGTATATTATCAATATATATATATATATATATATATATATATATATATATATATATATATATAGTAAAGAAATAACAAAAGACTTAGAGATTTAGCATTATAGTCTATTTCAGGGAGCTTAGACAAAGTGTCAAACTCTCCCGACTCATCAGAAGGCATTTGAAAACAGAATTTTTTTATAGTCCTGTATCGCTCAGCTGTAGAGTACTAAAAAGATATTTGACCATGTCAGTAATTTATTAGGAATTTCTGTTAAATCAATCTATTCCAGATTTCAACTAAAGGGACAACCCCAGTTCATTCAGAATTCATTTTGTTGAAATCTGGAATAGATTGATTTAACAGGAATTCCTAACAAATTACTGACATGGTCAAATATCTTTTTAGTACTCTACAGCTGAACGACACATGACTATAAAAAAAATCTGTTTTCAAATGCCTTCTGATGAGTCGGGAGAGTTTGACTATAATGCTAAATCTCTAAGTCTTTTGTTATTTCTTTACTTATAAATTTGCTCTGTGACTCTAACATTAAGAGCACACATTGAGCTCTCAAACTGCGACAGGTTTTTTTTAAAACTCCTATGTCGTAAGGAAGATTTCTTCTCTGGACTTTTGGATTATATATATATATATATATATATATATATATATATATATATATATATTTACCAACCCCTCCACATGAGCAGGATGCGGCACAGGGACAATTTCTGAAGCGGAGTTTAACAGGTTTGAATCTAGAATTTTCCTTCTCCTAGACTGGTTACCTAGTCAAGGTTAAATAGCATAGTCTGCCCCACTATTTACCCATAGCTGGAGGAAAAGTAGTTGGATGCATACATTTCGCAAGAGTATCAGCGTAATGTGAAATGCAAACAGCATAGTCCAGGATTTGAACTCGGTTCGACTAGTCCATATCCTCCGATTCTAACCATTACACCACGTGCCTCCACAGTACGTGTGTGTGTGTGTGTGTGTGTGTGTGTGTGTGTGTGTGTGTGTGTGTGTGTGTGTTTCAAAGAAATGAATAAATTTATGATTAGAAAAGAAAATCTAAATTTGCTATAATAATCCAAGGGAGATAATTATGAATATTCATAGTTGATTAGGTATTTAGCGTTATCTCCCTTGAATTACAAGAACTGTTACAGCTTCTGTCTACAACAAATATATTCTGATTAACCCAATTATTCGAAGTAGTGATTTTAACATGAAGACCTTCCCAAAAAATAATGTATATACAAATCAAGATTGGTATGAATATTCATCAAACACAGACGGAAAAGAAAAATGAAACACTCCGAATGTATGTTTCAGTTTACTCACGACTAAACGTACAACTAATCACCGTAATGATAATATAGTAAAAAGTAAAGTAGATGGAGTGGCCTATTGACGGCATACGAGGGAGTTTATCCCCTTTCCACTAGTCCTATACCAGGGATTTTTGCGTCTGTGATGGAGCGCCACACCTACCGTCACCTCCCCCACTTTACCGCACAGACCCAAGTTGATTGTAGTAAATATAAATGTAATATAAACCTAATACGATATTTACGTAATCTAGTATAAACCTAATCTAATATAAACGTAATAAAATATAATATAAACGTAATATAAGTGATCACACTTTTATAAAAAAAAATGTTAAATTAAATCCCTTATTTTCCCCCCTAAAGAAAAGAGCCTAAACTTACATATATAAAAAAGTTTTTCTATGAATTTCATAATTATAACAATGAAATAAATCACGTTAAAAATAGCACATTTAAAAAAAACGGAAAAAATGCACCATTTTGCCAGATACATATTTCAACTTATAAAATCCACTCGTTTTAATGACTGTAAAACAAATAATTTTTACACGGGATTTTTTAAAAAAAACCTTCCTCTTCAAATCACAGCAAAAACTGTTACCTCATTCAATTTTCCGATTTTTGTTGAATTTTAATTCATGACTGAGGTATAAAAATACACGAAAATTCGCCCATACATACTCTTAATAGCAAACTTATTTTTAAACATTTTATTTTATTTTTCTTAAGGCGTTATTGAGGCAACAGGAGAAATGTGTCAAGCAAGGACGTCATATACACAACATGAGATCTTTTGGGGTTATCGTTTCCAGCAATTGGTCGAATTTAACAAAGAGACTAAACGTTGGTGCGTCGACTTTACACATTTTGACGAGATCAAACGTTTTCCGACGCCATCACTGAGTGCTGAGGATATGTCCGCCGTTTTCAAAGGTAAGGGAGAAAAAAGAACACTACAAAGATATGTAAATGTTTGAATGTTGTGCATTCTGCCAAGCAAGTTATTATATATATATATATATATATATATATATATATATATATATATATAAACTACTAAAAGTAGAGGAATCATATGTAAAAATGGGGAGGTGATATTTTATTATGAAATAAAATATAAAATAAAGGGGATACGAAGGCCTTTTCGACCGGTACTTTTTCAAGTATTTACACCGGTGACAATTAAAAGTCAGAATGTAAAGAAATTAATAAGAATGAATGGGGTAACCAGAGAGTGGGGGGGGGGCAAAATAAATGGGGAAAGAGGGGTATGTGTGTGTGCCCTAGGTTAAACCAGGGTTATGAATACCTCCCAGTAAATAGATGGAGTGTCTTGGTGTTTGTCTGCACAGAGTAGGTTTGAGAAAAGAAATACTAACAGCCTCAAGGACTGCTAGATGTTGTTTAGATCTGGCTCTGTGCAAGACGGAGAAGCACTCATCTGTATCGGTCAAACAAGCATTTGAAAAGGCCTTCGTATCCCCTTTATTTTATATTTTATTTCATAATAAAATATCACCTCCCCATTTTTACATATGATTCCTCAACTTTTAGTAGTTTATAAGTTTTCATGTACCAAAAATCTATTTTATATATATATATAATATATATATATATATATATATATATATATCATCAAAAAGTTACTACCATGTTTTCATTGCAGTAGCATAAGTAGTTAATCCAAAATGGCTCAATATATTTCGTAAAATATAGACCATTTATAGTTGTAGAAAAGTTTTTCTCTCTACCACGGTTTCGGGGTTCAAGGTACACCTTCCTCAGGAGAACTAAAAATTATAGGTAGCTAATTTTATATATACATGTCTGGTTTAGAATTAGTTTTATTTCTCTACTTGTCTTCTAATATAAACTTTAGTATTTAAATCTAAACTGTTTCCCTTTGAAATTAAAGATTAGTTTTTCATCTGCTTATCAGGCAAATGTAAGGTTAGCAGTTATTATTATAACCTTATAATATGCTTTGTTATGGTAGGCTACATACCATAAGAGAGATATGATTTCGTAGACCACATTCAAAGGGTAGACCACATACTATAATGGTAGCAAATATGGGACAATTTCTAGCGCCTAAGAATGCCGCGTGATATCTTAAACAAATTGTCGAAACAACGCACATGAAAGCAGCTTTATGGACACAATGATTCACTTGAAACCATATAAATCATAATCATGGAGGCGCGTGGTCTAATGGTTAGTCGTAGGAAATGGACTCGTCAACGCAAGTTCAATTCCTGGACGAAGCTGTTGGAATTTCACATAGCGCTAATACCCTTGGGAAAGGTATGAATCCAATTCTCCCTCCAGCTATGGGTAAATAGCAGGGCAGACTGGACTCTTTAACCAGTCTAGGTAACCAGTCTAGGAGAAGGAAAACTCTGAATTCAAACCTGTTAAACTCCGCTTAAGAAATTGACCTTGTGTTGCATCCTGCTTGTGCGGAGGGGTTGGTAAATATATATAAATCGTAAGTTAAAAAAACGGATGAGAACCTCTGCTCTAGATTATTTCATTGTTGTTTTCCTGTGTGTCCTTTTTAATATGTATATTATATTTTATATATACTAGTACAAAATTAAAAAAACACCCTCCGGGCGATGTAAAAAATTGATTTTTGAAATATATTGCCTGAGGGGATGGGAGCTGAAAATTCAATGTCATAGAGTGTGTACCATAAGTATGTAAAATCGTCAAATTTATTAAAGGAGTAAAAAAGAAAGAAAGAAAGAAAGACAATTTTAATTGGAAACAGTTCTGATAACTTTAAATATTATATTAGAATAAAACAATCTATATATAAATATATAACGCCGGGCATCTATTAATTGAAACAATGAGGATTGTCTAACGTTGCATGCTCATATTTTGAGTATATTTATTTTATGCTATGACGTTGGATTATGTGTTGGGTAATGTGACGTAAGCAGTGACGTAGTTTTTATTACAGACAAAAACCGGAAGCGAATCTCCTTTATTAATAGAGATTAGAAAGAGTTGGCATAAAATATTCCACAGGGTTTATATGGCATTAAACCAAACAAAACAAAACCAAATCTGTTTGTCCTTAAATTATTTCTATTGATATTAATGTTACTGGCTGCTGAAATCAATCTTTCTTTGCTCTTTTTTTTAAATAATACGTTTGTTCCTTAATCTCCCGACCGTTTTCATCTTGCAACATCCTCTGGTTAAAAATGAGACTGTTCAAATTGTCCTAGATTGAATGCAAAAACGTAAATCCTGATTATCTGGTGTTGCTTATCCATCGAATTCTTATTTTTTATGAGTGCCGACACTTCAGGTAAATAATGGACCATTCCGTTTTTATCATAAATAAAGGGAAAGAAAAGGATATGCTACACAGAAAAAATATTATAAGAAAAATAAAGAAAGATAGAAAGAAAGAAATAAAGTGAGGGAAGATAGACAGAGGGTGAGCGCCCGGAAGCGATAACACTAAACTGTTTCAATCGAACATAATGAAAAGAAGAGAAAAAAGAAAAAAGTGAAAGATAAAATCAAGATTATTATACTTTTTACGTATTGAACTATTTTGCAATAGCCATGTTTACAATATTTGAGGAAATATATCAAATATTGTAATAATTAAATTATTATATTGTGGTATATCGACAGGTCCTGTTTTTTTTTTTTGTTGTTGTTTTTTGTTTTTTTTTCAAGTCCCTGAATTGTTGCATTTTTATCATCCAGGTTCTGGTGTGTTGCAGAACATGCAATTTTCGTCGCATCTTCCTGATGGCATTTCACGTCGCACACAGCATCTACAAGACACAATGATAATTGCCAACTGTCCCAGTGTTCCGGCCACTATCCCAGTGAGATTAATGAACGATGAGTCCCCTTTTGAAAAACGAGGACGAAGGTAACAGCATTGTTTGTATATATTTGATGCATGTATTATGGTCAAAATTTAGTTTCTTGCACCATTCCCAGTGGATCACCTTTCCAATCAAGTTGTGTCTAGCCTTGTATTCTCATTGTGCTAGTTGGCTACATCCTCTTAATACATTGTTGATTGTCTCATCTCTGTCTCAACACACCCTGCATTTGCTGTTCTGTGTAGCTAGACATTTGTGAGCTACCTACAGCCAGGATAGAAATCCGATCGATTCAGCATCAGTCAGACAGCTTAACCGCTCGGCTGTTGTCACCCACAGAATGCGAAAGGGATTTTAACTGTTTTAATACACACATCTGTATGTATGTAAAGGCCGCCATAGAGTGCTCCATCCCTTTTTATAGGAGAGCGTTGCATTTACGCTTTAGTTGGCAGTCGTCAGCAAAATCCCCTCAAAGTGCTCAACCCCAGAGGGATGGGGAGCATTATATATTCAAACAAATTTGGTTACACATAATAGAATCCTTATTGTTTTCAAGTTTTTTCTTTTAAGTTTCCTAACAATTCTTTTGATGTTATCATCTTGAAAGGTGTTAATAAATCGTCAGAAAGGGTTATTGGTAGACCAATTTTTCTTTTGCTTTTATATACCATCGTAACTCTGTATAAGAAAGGGAGACAGGGGTGATTGTAATAACTAGCGTGGTATCTCTCTACTCAGCATTACAGGTAAACTCTGGTTACAGCGCCCCCTGTGACTGTAAAGTCCAATGTTCGAAAAACATTCTCGACCACAGATGTCGCATGTGTAGGCTGTCCCTGAAGATGTTGATGTGCCGGTGCTTTGTTGTCGCTGCTTTCTTCTGGACCTCTTGGCTTCATCGTGTTGTGTCAGGGTGGCTTCAGACATGAACAGTCCTCTACGGAGAGCCTGCCGCCAGCGAGGGCGGTCCTGGGCCAAATTTTCCCAACTGAAAGGGCAATGCCAAAGCACCGGAGATCATTCTTGCAGACATCCTTGAATGCAGCTGGGGGCGACCAATCTGTCTCTTACTAGACGAAAGTTCTGCATAGAAGATGTCCTTCAGGATTCGTCTATCATCCATCCGGTGGACATGGCCCAGCCATCGGAGATGATGCTGTCTCAGTAGAGAAAACAAGCTTGGGAGTTGAGCTCACTTTTGAACTGCTGTATTAGTGATCCTGTCCCTCCGGGTGATGCCCAGTACATGTCTAAGGCAGCGAAGGTAGAAGCTATTTTGCTGCCGCTCCTGGTAGGAGTATAAGGTCCATGAGTGACATTATTGCTATAGCAAATAATCGTGCGATAGTGAGTCTCCTTTGAAAATGCCTCTTTGGATTTTTACTTCTGTCATGGACCCCACCCCCTGCTTTTTTATTAAATTTACAATCTTACAAATAGTTTACATTATATATTCCTATCATATATAAAACTAATGATTTTTAAACAGATCTATTTGACCCATAGTAGGAACCCTAACTGATACTACCACCCCGGGTCAGAGTTGACTTGGGTATAATGGCAATAAAGTACTCCAGAACTGGAGACTCATTACCTGATGAAGTTTAGTGTCATACCCAGGACACCCCTTGGGGTGATCTCACATCTCTACAGGTTATACAAGCAGCGTATTCTAAGCCCCACCGACAGGGTGGTTTGTATTTAAATCTAGATGATATAAGCCTGAATATCCTAAGCATCGTTCTTTTTTTTTTTTTCTTTTTTTTTTTTTTCAGGCTTTCCATGTGAAGAAGAAGAAGAAGAAGAAGAAGAAGAAGAAGAAGAAGAAGAAGAAGAAGAAGAAGAAGAACTTTTGCCGACTTCCGGAATCCAATGCCACTTTCGGTCAAAAATCAAAATTAAAGTCTTTCATTGTGATCCAATCCGAATGCGTTCATTTTATTGGATTTCCTCCCGATAAAAAAGGAGTGGTAGTACCTGTTAGGGTCCCATCTATAGTTTAAATGGTTATTTCCTATAAGTCTAACATAAACAAAGGGGAACCACTCTTGACTGATAAATGATTTATTTATTTTCCCATTAAACTAACTCTAAACCCTAACCCCGTCTTCTTTTTTCCTAGTAGATCAATAAATAAATAAATAATTTATCAGTCAAGGGTGGTTCCCCTTTGTTTATGTTAGCATTATTGGAAATAACCTCTTCTTCGGTATAAAATAACCCAACAAGGGTTGACATCACGTAAAATCCAACCAACCAACTATTTAATAAGAAGATTGAAACATTTTTAAAAACACATGAACTTTGAGTACTCACTACCTGCAACATGCTATGTAGCAGAGATTCAGAGTGGGCAAGTGAACTTTGCAAGAAGCGCTAGATCATCTATTCTTGGAGATTCGGTTCGGGGCGGGGATTTATGTGTCATTATTCCTCTATGTCTTACTGTCCTCCTCGTTGTGAAAGGGTATGGGTTAGGATGGGTGTGCTTAGAGGTATAATGTTGTTGTTTTTTTTTGGGTTTTTTTTGGGGGGGTATGGGTTTGATGTATATGGGGTTTAGGTGGGTGTGTTTAGGATTGGGTGGGAGTGTTTGAGATGTATGGGTTTGGGGCGGTCGTGTTTGGGGTGTATGGGTTTGAGGCAGTCGTGTTTGAGGTGTATGGGTTTGGGGTAGGTGTGTTTGAGGTGTATGGGTTTGGGATGGTCGTGTTTAGGGTGTGTATGGTCTTAGGGTGGGTGTGTTTGGGTGTATGCGTTTAAGATATATGGTTTTTGGGTGGGTGTGTTTGGGTGTGTATGGGTTTGGAGTGGGTGTGTTGTGTGTATGTTTCACGTGTGTTGCTTTTATTTGAAAAATAAAAACGATTCACAAAATAAAAAAACATAACATACCGTTTCTTTTCACGTACTCGTTTTATTTTATATTCATTGGGAGAAATTCCTTGTGGTTAGGGTTAGGGTAATTTAGGTAAAAGAGGCTGTTCAACTCGTCGTATTACTGACTTGGGGTGCTTGTGTTCTACTTTGATGTCTCTGGGTTCTAGGAGCTGCTGAGAAAAATATCCCCCCCCCCCACGCGATGCTGACTGTAAAAAGAAGGAACAGAAAAACAAAACAAAATGAGAGCATAGACTTTAGAATTAAATTAGGAAACCGGGAACCAGATGACAAAAATTCATTGCATGATGGGTAATACTAGGTATACTCAAAAATTCGGCTGCTACGAATTTTAAAAACGAATTGAAATTAATTAAATCGATGATTTAAGGTCACATTTTTGTCTAAGTCGAAAAGTAGTAACACCATAAAAAAAGCAAAATAATATTATTATTAATTTTTTTTTTATACATTTCAAACGATTTTTTTCGATCAATTTAAAATCCGTGTTTACAAAATAAATGTAACATTTGCGATTGCAATAAAATTTACCAAAAATCAGGGAATAATCCGATTTTAATGAAATTTTCAGTATTGATTTATCAATTAATGAATTTTCTTATGCCTCAGTTATTTTATTTCAAAACTTTAATTAGGTATTTCTGCTATGAAAAATTGATATATAAAATTCATTTAAAATATAAACAGCAAAATTTTAAGTTTAAAATGTCATATTATTAGATTCTAAAAAAATATTTTTAATAACTACTTTAATTTAGTATCAATCACCCATATTTTTGAGTCGAAAACTGTATTGTAAATTTATCCCCCCCCCCCTAAAAGGAACAAATATAGATGTATATTTTCTTCTTTTATAAAATAATAGCCAATTAAATAATTATCGAAATGATTAAAAAAAAATCTTTAAAATTTTTTTTTTTGGGGGGGGGGGGATTTTTGATACGTATTTACTACCCGGGCAGATTGTTAAAAAAAAACATTTTTTTCTTCTATTTACACCTTCGATCTTTTGCCTTTTTATTTATGCAGAAATTAGTATCAATTACAAATATACTACAACGATATTTTGCGCCCCCAAAACAGGGGGAGTGTCAAAGTTAAGTGACTTGAAAAAAATGAGAAAGTTTTCAAATAAAATAACTGATGCATTATAAAATTCATTCATTGATAAATCAACACTAAAAATTTCATTAAAATCCGATAATTCTCTGATTTTTGGTAAAAAAAATTCAAACGGGGGGGGGGGGTAAAAATATGTATTGAAAAAACACGGATTTTTCGACAAATTGAGGGTACCTAGTAATACGTAAATTTATATTCTTTATTTTCATCATTTTACTTATTTCATTTTATCTAGATTTTATTCTATCTTTTATTTTACTTATTTGATTTTCTTAATTTTTTCTATACATTCTCAAGGAGGTCCGTGACACTCTCACACATCTGGAGGAGGACACTCATTCACTCTCTTAATACGAAACAAACTGTTCTCTCCTTCTCTATATGTGCTTAGACTCTTTTCCCGATGAAAATAAGGAAAAAGAAAGAAAAAAAGAAAGGAAGAAAAGAAAGAAAGAAAAAGAAAGAAAAGGATTAGATCAATAATGAAAATGTTTTAGATTTAAAACAGGTTTTCAAACTTGTTAAGGTTAGCGCCCCCCCCCCTTAGATTCCCAATAGATTTCCCAATAGATTTCTAATGCCCCCACCCTCATACACATATACTATGAAAATGAGAAAAAAGTGAATTGACCAAAAGTGGAAACGGAATTATGGTAATTTTTTTTTAATATAAAATTGGGGGCCCTGGTACAAGTTTGAAATTGACGTTCAGTGCTTACAAATCGGATCTGAGCTTTGAACCTTGAAGTTGTCTGCTGACTCTGCTCTCTAACCTGACTGTGGTAATTGGTGTTCCACTGTATGTATTGTGTACAGGCGTCAAGCAAATCTTCAGAAATTTGACTCTGATTTCGGACTACGTAACAAAACTATGCATTCGTTTATAATTCTTATGTTAGTTTTATTCTGTATAAACTATTCCTTTATGACATATATTTTGTCATTTAAATTTTGTAAAAAATAACAAGTTATTAATTAACTGCTCTTAATGCCACCCTAGCGCCCACCACCCACCCACCCCAACACCGCCTATTTTGTCTCAACACACCCTAGATCTTTACACCGCCTATAAGCGGCGGTACCGCCCACTTTGGAAACCACTGATTTAAAACATCGAACTCAAATAACATCTAGAGTTACCTCCCTTGTATCGTAAACTTGACTTAATAATTCAAGGGAGGTAATAAAGATCCAGCTATATGCGACAATGCTTACTCAAGTTATTTGCAATTGTCATCTACATGAACAATTGCTATCCACAGAACATTTGATTTGAAAGAACAAAAAGGCTTTTTTTTCTTCTATTGAATAAATGTTTCAGAATAGAGGTACAACGTGACTAGAAAAGAAGAGTAAACTTTTAATATTTTATCGTGGAAATAGCTGAAAGTGTTGTTATGGGTCCAACTGGATAAAATTAAATATTTTATGAAAAAGGTCCGCAAAATGGATTAGTTTTTTGTTTGTTTGTTTGTTTTTTATTTTACATTTGCGACACGTGTTTCAGATTTTCTTATATCTTTCTTCAGGCGTTAATTAACCATATTAATTAGCCATTTTAATAAACCATAATTAACAGAATAACCTTTTTCCACACATTTTTAATTCAACGCATACAAAACATCCTTCACCTTCTATCCACACAAATCCTTAGTCCTGAAGAAGGTTTCCACTTTAAGACCGAAATACTCGAGTATCGACAATAAATTTTCCATCCATCGTAATATCCGGTGTTTGTTTTCTAAATTTTCTCCACATACTGTCGGATTAATTTCCTCATCTTACTTCCATAATATATTATATAATGTAAGATGTACATTATATAAAATGATATAATCAGTTACGGATAATTTGAAACATACCCACCCAGGCCTAACATATATCTTCAAAGTGTATATTTTTAATAACTCCTCCGCACGAATAGGATCATTTTTAGCGAGGTTTAACAGGTCTAAATTCTGAGTTTTCCTTCTCCTAGACTGGTTGCCTAAACAAGGTTAAAGAGCCCAGTCCACACAACTATTTACCCATAGCTGGAGGGGAAATAGTTGGATGCCTACGTTTCTCGAGGTGATATGTGAAATGTAACCAGCCCCGTCCAGGATTTCAGCTCGTGTCACCGTGTCCATTTCTTACGGGGATAACCATTACCCTACGAGCTCACTGCCAGATGTTTACGATAGCAGAGATCATAAAATGGCCAGTTGAAGATACTGGAATACTAAAAATAATTTTTAATCAACAAATAAATATTGTAACGTTACCGATTCATTTTTTTGTTTTGTTTGTTTGTTTGTTTTGTTTTGTGTTTTTTTTGGGGGGGGGGCATATCAACGCTTTTTAAAAAAAACTTTTGAAAATTCGCGTTGACCTAGGCTCTAAACTAGTTTAAAACAATTTGAAAATAAATAACTACAAATAAATATTCTAATTTGTCTTATCACCCCCCCTCTCTCTCTCTCTCTCTCTCTCTCTCTCTCTCTCCTCTCTCTCTCTCTCTCTCTCTCTCTCTCTCTCTAAGTGTGTTTGCAGATAGATAGGCAGATATATATTTTAATAGTGTAAACAAATAACATACATACACACATACACACACACACACATATATTACCCTTATGTAACATCCTACTCGTGCAGAAGGATATATATATATATATATATATATATGTGGTGTGTGTGTGTGTGTGTGTGTGTGTGTGTGTGTGTGTGTTTACAGATAGAGGGGGACATAAAGGAATATGATGTGTCAGATATCCGAGAACACATTTTTAGTGGTTTGTGAATGGAAGCCGACGTAACATAACAACGCAGTAAATTAAAAAAAAAACTAGTATCACTAGTAAACTAACTCCGGTTGCTCGGAGATAGCCTACTTCTTGAAAGTGTCCGGGTCCTTCATTTTCAAACCCAATAAAAAAAACTGTAGACCTCCGACTGAGAGAAAGAAACATTTATGTAGTCATACATCATTAGTGCGGAGGCACGTGGTGCAATGGTTAAGATCGTAGGAAATGGACTCGTTGACCAGAGTTCAAATCTTGGACGAGGCTGTTTGCATTTCACATAGTGCTAATAGCCTTGGGAAAAGTATGAATGGACTATTTAACCTTGGCTAGGTAACCAGAATAGAAGAAGGAAAAATCTGAATTTAAACCTGTTAGACTCCACTAAGAAATTGACCTTGTGTCACATCCTGCTCGTGTGGGGGGTGGGGTTGGTAAATATATAAATATTGTTTGGACGGGCGAGTTCGTGGAGGAAGTTCAGGACATAGTCAACTACGTTTCCCCGCAGCACATAATGTCTACAATCAGACCCCCTTAACTCCCAGACTCCCAAACCTCCAGACCGGAAATGAATAAGAGGGGGGTGGAGACGGAAAACGAAACGTTATTAAATAAATAAATATAAAGTGTGTGTGTGTGTGTATATGTGTGTGTGTGTGTGTGTGTGTGTGTGTGGTGTGTGTTTAGGGCCTACCATGCTCAAACCCCCAACTGGTCGGGGGATCGTGCTTTGAGGCACCGAAAGAGCAGGTTTCATACATTTTCTATGAATACTACTTTATGAAAATTTACATTCTACTGAGTGTCGACCCCATATCATAGATTCAATTCGAAGGGAGCTCACAAGACCCTAGCACCGACCCAGAACAGACCTGTGGGGTACGAGGACTCTTCTCCCTCCCACACAGACCAACATTTTTTTTTCATGATCATGTCACCCAAAACTTTTCTGATATGAATATCATGAGGTGTCATCGAGAGAAAGATGAACCAAAGGTCCTGCAAGACCAAAGAAAAGTTGAAGTTCTGCAGCGGGACGAGCTATGGTTTTGACGTGTGAAAGTTGTCTTCGTAAGTTTGTCGGTTTGGTGACCACAACTTACCGCTAGCATTTTTAGTTGTGTTGGAACAAACCTGAGATTACGGTCAAGTCACGTTGAAAGCTTCGGTTCCCGCCACATCACCGAAGTTATGCAGCGATGAGCCTGTTCAATACTTAGGTGGGTGACAATTTAAGAAATAGTGAGTACTGTAAACAATCGGATATCAAAATGACTTGATTCGGCATTAAATGACCCGAAAATGGTTGATATGCCGTAAAAGAAAAATATCAATCATATCATATTTATCTATGTATCTATCGATCGATCGTTCGATCTATCTGTCTATTGCGTCAAATCATGCTGAAAGTACCGGTTTCCGCTAGATCACTGAAGTTAAACAGCGATGAGCCTATTCAATACTTAATTGGGTGACCACTTAAGCAACAGCATGTGCTGTAAGCAACCTTTGTTTATAAAAAAAAATGACTTGATTCGGCATTAAATGATCCGAAAATGGTTGATATGCCGTAAAACAAAACAACCAAACCAAACCAAACCTGGACACGTTTTTGTTGGTTGGTTGGTTGGTTGGTTGGATTTTACGACATGTCAAACATTTGGTTATTTTATGCCAGACGTTTTGTTTTTATTCATTTTTGTTGTGTATTAAAAAAAATCAAACTTATTTTTCTATCTATTTCCTGGTTGGTTGGTTGGTTGGTTGGTTGGATTTTACAACATGTCAACCCTTGGGTTATTCTATGCCGAGGACATTTTGTTGATTGGTTGGTTGGTTGGCTGGTTGGGTGGTTGGGTTTTACGGCATGTCAACCCTTGTGTTATTCTATGCTGAGGACATTTTGGTGATTGTTGGGGCTGGTTGGGTTTTACGGCATGTCAACCCTTGTGTTATTCTATGCTGAGGACATTTTGGTGATTGGTTGGCTGGTTGGGTTTTACGGCATGTCAACCCTTGTGTTATTCTATGCTGAGGACTGGTTGGGTTTTACGGCATGTCAACCCTTGTGTTATTCTATGCCGAGGACATTTTGGTGGCTGGTTGGCTGGTTGGCTGGTTGGGTTTTACAACATGTCAACCCTTGGGTTATTCTATGCCGAGGACATTTTGGTGGTTGGTTGGTTGGTTTACGGCATGTCAACCCTTGTGTTATTCTATGCCGAGGACATTTTGGTGATTGGTTGGTTGGTTGGACTTTATGGCATGTCAACCCTTGTTGGGTTATTTTATGCTGAAGACTTTTTTGCTTTATCTATTCTCGATGGATATTCAACATTTTGTTATACTCAATTTTAACACGTTTTTCAAGCTCGTTTTTTCTTCTCTTTTTTTTACTTATTTAACCCATAGATGTGATCCTAATAGGTACTAACACTTCACATCAGAGTTGACCTACCCACCAGGTACAGTTTAACGTCATACCCACGACACTAAGACCCTCAGCCACCGCCTCCCAGCACATATATGATAAAAAGGGATGTGGGTTTGCCATGAGAGCAATGAGAGCAATATGGTTGGGACAATCATATAGGTGCTAGGGCTTGACGTAGCTATCCGATAGATCGGATGGAGTCTCTCCAACCACCCGTCGAGCCTAAGTAAGCTCAGACACCAGGATTCCGTCCTTAAGCATCACGACCGCCATCCTCGGCTAACAGGTGACTCCATTGGGGGGGGGTCTTACCCCTCTGTAGAGGTGCTTTTGGTGTATTCTACAGCCCTAGCCGAGATTCTGGTTCAAGCCGATATATGTGCAAAAACAATTCACCACGAATTAACAAGAACAATTTTTATTTGTCTGAACAAACTTAATAGAATAAAAATACAGACATTACAGAAGATACAATGAAGAGCTTATAAACGGCTGTATAAACTCTTCCTAATCAAACCCACTTTGGGAAACTGGAGACCAACTATAAGAAAGTCTAGAAAGGAACAAATCATTGGGTCCCGATTACGCATTGGTCACACAAGACTAACGCACTCCTATATACTCAAACAAGAACAACAACCACAGTGTGAAACATGTCAAACACCTTTGACTGTTAAACACTTATTCATGGAATGCAGGTTTTTTGCACACATCAGAAACCGTTATTTTAAAGTAAACAATATAAAAGATCTATTAGAAAATGTCAACGTGCAGGACATTCTGTCCTTTTTGAGGAAAATAAAATTATACCATAGAATATAGAAATGAAACTAATCAATACCATACAACATCCCCAATGATGCTAACACATTGTTAAAACCAATTACTAAAAAAGTATAATTGTGGATGCGCAACATATATTACTTCCTAACCGTTAGACATGACATAACCCCGGACGAGTTGATATGCCGTTAAAATCAATAAACCAACCAACCAACGGCTGTATAAGAAAAATGTCCTTTAGTAGATGAAGTTATTGAAGCTGTCGGTAAAAGTTAAAAGTTAAATGCTTACATGTTGAGCAATGTTCTCGTGTGGGACGAGGTTGCTATGGGCGACAAGCTCCCTCCCCTGTTAAGTAGACTAAAGATATACTGTTAGCTTTGACGAGGCGAAGAAGTGAAAGAGAATTTGACTTTGATTTGGTTTTTTTTGTTTTTTTATTTAAACTCAATTTTTTAACTCCTATTTTTATGTAAAAATGCGACCAGCCTTGTCCAGTATTTGAACTCGGTTCGCCGCGTCCATTTCATTCAACGATAACCATCAAACGACGGTCGCTTCCACAATTCTAATTAAAGTAGCCCCTTTTTTTTCCTTTGCTTTATTCCTTTTTGTTTCGAGTTGTAAAATTGTTGGGTATTCGGTGAAATTGGTCCCCTATTTTTCAACACCTGTTCGATGATTGACAGCCGAGAGGTCAAAGCCGAACACATTTCCGGTGTACAAGTGTGAGAATCAAGAATTATGAGCGGATGCTGATTGGTTCATAATATCACGTGATACAATGAGGAACGCTGGGCTTTTGAGTTGGGTGTAGAGTTGCAGTTTAAACCATAGAAACAGACGAGCGTGATTTCAATGCTTTAAAGATGGGCTTTTAGATTTACGGCTGTTGCTTCAAAGTTTCTATATTTCAATTTTGCATTCGTTTTGCTTCGATTTCTTTTGGCAATATTTAAAGAAAATAGAAGTGATGACATATTAGGTCTATTTGAATGATTTTCTCCTCTTATATAGACCTATTTCTCTGAATTTTTGGGATGAGGCTTGATGATTAGTATTATCTGCATTATTCGGACTATTTTCCCAAACTTCGTTGTTATTTGTACAACGTTTCGGTCGATATGCCCTCCGGCCTTCTTCAGGTATTTCTTGTCGGACTCGGGAACCTTCTCTTAGAACTCGGGAATTTTCTTGTCGTAATCGGGAGCCATCACGATAAGAAAGTTCCCGAGTTCAAAAAGAAGGTTCCTGAGTCCGAGAAGAAATACCTGAAGAAGGCCGGAGGGCATATCGACCAAAACGTTGTACAAATAACAATGAAGATGGGGACAATAGTCCGAATAATGCAGATAATACTAGATAGACCTAATATGAAATTCTTGTAAATTCTAAAAACAAGACTCGAAGAGGCGAACGTAGCCGAAATAAATTTATTTCTGATGAATTAAAGTTTTTATATATTTATTCGTGATATACTCCCTATATGTAAAGATAAGGATATTCACTATTCTGCCTTCTCACTAGTGCGAAGGAATTGGGTAGTAGCTTAACCAAACGGCAGCGACAGAACATAAAACAATGAAATAAAAATAAAAATAAAAAAACTCGAGACAGTAAATATAACGTAAAGGTTAGATGTTATTAAGAAATACGTATATTTAATAAGTAGAAATAACAGGAAATGGTATAGAAGAGTTCAATGTTTTCCAATAACCTTGGGTAAAAAAAAAAGATTAAGGGAATGTGGTATGTCTCTTTGGAGAGTCGTGTTAGATTGAGGCCACCGAAAAAAAAGGCCTGTTCTTTGGGGGTGTGACGTCACAAAAGTAGACCCAACTTAGAGCAAGCGAAATAGATACCGTTGTCTCGTAAAGACAGTAAATAAACAAGTGTTATGTTTCATTAAACTTTAATAACTGAAATTCGTTCATAATTTTATTTATTTCAAATTTGAAAACAATTTTTATAAATGATAACAAACATTGTTTTGATTTGCATGTTTTTTCATTTTTCGTAGGCCTCGGTTAGATGCGTCTAGATCTAACGAGCAAACTCGAGAAACTGGAGAAAGTCTCAAATTAAGCGCCAAAATCAGATGACGTAGTTGGTTTAGAATGTGTATTGTTTTTTTATGAATGACTTGGTATGTATGTCTGTTGCTATGGAGTTTCGACCTATAAGGCAGAGTTCATGGTCTTGGATTGACAGGGGATGGGGAGGGGGTTACTTTCGGCGAAGACAGAATATCAGAAATGGGACAAGAGATGTCTGTGGGGAAGAAGTGTTGCCTTTGATGATACACTGATATATATATGTATATATGCAAGATTTATATGTACCTTTGTGTTCGCAGGTAAACTACCATTGTAATAAATGTATATATAAAGTAAAAGTAAAGTCGTCGGGGTGGCCTAATGTCGGTATGAGCCATACAGCGAGGGAGTCTATCTCCTTTTCGCTAGCGCTAGACCAAGGAGATTGTTTTTTTGCGTCTGAGATGGAGCGCCACACCTACCATCAGCTCCTTACTTTACCACACAGATCCCTGTGCTACTCATACGCTGAGTTGGCGAGGGCCGGCATCGAACTAGGAACCTCGTGGTTTCTAGCCGAACGCTCTACCGACTGAGCTAACTGGCCCTTTAAATGTATATATATACATAAACGAATATATATATCTATTTATTTATTCTAATATAATAGTAGATCAATCGACGTATCTAGGTAGTAATATCTCATCCACAGAAAGCGATGTTAATGCACGCATTGAGAAGGCAGATTGTCAGTTTTATGGAAATCAGATCTCACTGACAAGTTAAAGCGACGATTCTCTCAAGCCATAGTTGTATCAGTGCTGCTGTATGGCTGCACCACTTGGACATTAACGAAGCACATGTAAAAATAAATTAGATGGGAGCTGCACAAGAATGCTGCGTGTGATCTTCAACAAATCGTGGAAACAGCACCACACAAGGAAGCAGCTGTATGACCACTTGCCCCCTATCTCACAAACACGAACAAGAGGAACAAGACATGCTAGACACTGCTGGAGAAGCGGGGATGAATTCATAAGCGATGTCCTCCTGTGGAAACCTGCACATGAACATACCAATACGCGCCGTTCAGCAAAGACCTACATAGACCAGCTCTGTACGGATACTGGATGCTGCGCAGAGGACCTCCTGAGGACGATGAATTATTGGGACAGTTGGCATGGATATCCGTGCTGCTAGTGCGACTTGATATATATATATATATATATATATATATATATGCTATGGTTTAAATATCAGTCATATTCGGTGTTATCTATTTCCACCCATATAAAATGAGCTTCTTCAGACTGCAACTTTATTGAAATAGAATTGGAAATTCCGGTGTTAAAAAAGGCCCAGCTTAGAATCATTCCTAACACCAACTAACCTATATATATATATATATATATATATATATATATATATATATATATATATATATATATATATATATATTGGGGTGTTTGTTTATTTTTTAGAAGAATTGTTGAATAAAATATATATATATTAATATTTATATTTTTGCTTGAAGGCAATTACAATGCGAATATCGCATAAATTCGATAATTTTAGAAGATAATAATGACAAGTGAATTTCCCAAAGAATTACTCGGTGTGTAGAATATCGTACAGACTGTTTCAACTTTATTAAGTCTCATCAGCGATATATACTAACGATTTACCTCCTTAAAGTTGAAACAGTCTGTACGATATTCTACACACCGAGTAATTCTTTGCGAAATTCACTTGTTATTGTTATCTTCTATAATTATCGAATTTATGCGATATTCGCATTGTAATTGCCTTCAAGCAAATATATATATATATATATATATATATATATATATATATATATTGAGCTCTCTTTAGGGATTTATAAAAATCCTTGCATGAGTATATATATATATATATATATATATATATATATATATATATATATATATATATATATTGTTGGTATTAAACAAAAGGCAGGTCTCCTGTTTAACGATTTTATTGGTGATCTTTTCAAGCTTTCTGGCCAACTTTTTCAATGCAGTACTCACATTTTAAAATGCCTATAACACTTTTCCTATCAATTCTCCTCCTTCCAGCCTCCACATCTATCAATATACTTTGAAAAAAAAACTGGAACACATCACATGATGGCACTTCAAAGTGCCGAAAGTACTCGGGATATGAACTTCGGTGGACTAATCCACGAATTCCATCTAAATATAAAAAAAAGTTGGCCAGAAAGCTTGAAAAGATCACCAATAAAATCGTTAAACAGGAGACTTGCCTTTTGTTTAATTCCACATGTATAAATGATAAAATGCTGCACAAATACACACACACACACACACACACACACACACACACACACACACACATACATATATATATATATATATATATATATATATATATATATATTCTCTTACGTATGTGTGATGTACTAAAACCCTAGCAATATCCTGTTAATACTGGCTATTCATGCTTTGTCAAGTATAAAGTGTGACTATTAGTGTTGTTCAATTTGCCTCCTCCATTGTGTGACTTTTCTCCCTTAAGTCTCGTTTTAAAGAAAGAGAGAGAGAGAGAGAGAGAGAGAGAGAGAGAGAGAGAGAGAGAGAGAGAGAGAGAAAACTCTGCACTTTTTTCTTTTCTTTTTTCTCTTAATTTCTGGTTCTGCGTCTTTTTTTTTCTTTTTTCTTTTTTCTTTTTTTTTTTTTGGTTCTCCCTGTTAATCACTAACATCGTACAAAAAAAAAAAAAAAAAAAAAAAAAGAAAGAAAGAAAGAAAAAGGGAAGAAAAAAAAACCCCGCGCTATTCAGATTCAGAATCGACCATCTGTCTCATCACCTGTCAAATCGCGTGTCTCTTAGTAAAGCCGACAGGGCGACAATCAGGTCGGATTTTAATATGCGACTTGCAAAGTCAGTGCATTCACATTACTTAGTGCAAGCTGGTTTGGTTCGGATGTTGAAGCTTTGAAATATCTGATTCGAGGTCTACAGCAAAATGCAGTTGTACACAAGTGTACGTCCCATAAAGAAATGGCATTGTTATTTGCTAGTGGATGGTCATTTTCTTCTGGTTTGTGAGTTCGAGATCTGCACACCAGTGTATGTAGGTATGTCTTAAGATTGTAAGGGGAGATAATAAAAAAATTCAAAATTTCTTTAATTTTACAACAATTACCAAAAATCAGGTAATTGTCCGATTTTAATTAAATTTTCACCGTTTTATTCATTAATAACTTAATGTACTATTCATAACAAATAAATCTTTGGGGAATCTTTGGTCATTTGAATAAAATAAAAATTCCAGTCCCTAATTTTTATATTTCTAGAAAGAGAATAAATAAATAAAAAATTATCACCTGAAAAAAGTTATTAGAAAAATTAAAAATTATTTTCTTAAAACTCAAAAATAACTTTTTTAGTCTTTTTTTTTTTTGTAGTTTTAAAAACAATATTTTTCTTCTTTTTTTGTAGTTTAAAAACAATTTTTTCTTCTTTTTTGTAGTTTTAAAAACAATATTTTTCTTCTTTTTTTTTGTAGTTTTAAAAACAATATTTTTCTTCTTTTTTTTTTGTAGTTTTAAAACAATATTTTTCTTTTTTTGTAGTTTTAAAAACAATATTTTCTTCTTTTTTTGTAGTTTTAAAAACAATATTTTTCTTCTTTTTTTGTAGTTTTAAAAACAATATTTTTCTTTGAGTTGATTAAAAAAAAAAAGTATTTTCTTTTCTACAATTGGTCTATTTTTATTCACTTTAAAAATTTAATAGTGAATTTTAAACGTCTGGAAGGTGCCATGTTGCGCTCAATAGTTTCACTATAGCTCAAGCTTTATTTAAAAATGTGCAATTTTGCGCAACATATTTTCCGAGATTTTTATATATTCATGTCCTGGGTATGACACTAAACTGCATCTAATGGTGAGACTCCAGTTCCAGGGCACTGGGAAGTGTGGAATACACTTTCATTGCCATTACTCTCCGGTCCACTGTGAACTAGTGGGGTAGTACCTGTTAGGGTCCCATCTATGGATCCAATATCGACCCATAGATGGGAACCTAACAGGTACTACCACACTGTAGCACCAGTAATAGTAGTAAGTAAGTAAAAGTAAAGTCGTCGGAGTGGCCTAAAGTCGGTATCAGCCAGGCAGCGAGGGTGTCTATCCCCTTTTCACTAGCGCTAGACCAAGGAGATTATTTTAGCATCTGAGGTGGAGTGCCACGCCTACCATCAGCTCCTCACTTTACCGCACAGATCCCTGTTGCTACTCATACGCTGAGTTAGTGAGGACCGGTATCGAGCCCGGAACTTTGCGATTCCTAATCAAGTGCTCTACCGACTTAGCTAAACTTTAGTAGTAGTAGTAGTAGTAGTAGTAGTAGTAGTAGTAGTTAATAATCTAAATTTCTATTTCATTGTTCTTGGAATAATTCAGCAGGTGCGTTTTCTTCTTCTTTTTTTAAATATATTTTTCCCGGGGTAACTTGTCATTTTTTCTTCAATCCCAAAAACGTGACCCGGCTTAAAAAAAAAAAGAAAAAAGACATTGGCCTTAATCTGGGCAGGTGTGAGCTTAATAAAATATCGAGCGAGCGGGGGGTGGGGGGTGATAAATAATTCAGCAGTTAATATGGCGGCGTCCCGCGGGGGTTAAACGCCGAGAAATTTTTAAAAAATGCTCTCCGCGTAAAAAAGGATTCAATACAGATGTCAGCTCACTTTGTCGGCGAGGTTTAAGGTACGCTGACTGTATCACCCCCTCCCCTGAATAGGGGTAAGAACCTCTACCCTTCCCTAAAGGGACTGTCCTGAGTAAGACACTAGACTGCATCTGATGGTAAGGCTTCAGTTTTAGAGATCTGGGTGCGTGTTAATTACTTCTTCATTGCCATTTAATCCCAGGTCCACTCTGACCTGGAGTGGTAGTACCTGTTAGGATCCTATCTATAGGTCGAATAGATTTGTTAAAAATTTTAAAAAATCGTGTGCAAAAAAAAAAACCTCTTAAGAAACAACTACACAAAAATTTAAGTATAAACATACAACGAACACAATTCCCTAACCTCTAGGCATAAAATAACCCATGATAGATTTCTATGCCGTTAAGATTAATGAACCCATCACAGATGTCAGATAAAACTCTCAAAGAGTAAATATCAGTTAGCTCCTGTGTGTTTCTGCATGTCTATGTGCTTGTTCTTGAGAATGAAGTTATTTTCCTGACCTCCCACCAGGCCGGGATGTGACACAAGGTCTTTTTAACGTGGGGATCCACGCACAAACTGAAGCTCATGCTGTGGCCATTACAAAAAGTGCGTGGTCCCTTCGGCATTCTCCTTTTGGGGAGCCACAGGAACCGGGCAATAAACCCGACCCTGCCCCTTTTAAACGAGGGGACAGGTGCTGTCTGGGGGGGGGGCGTGTAAAACATACTTCTGTATGAGTCGTCCTATCGTGGTGTAATGGTTAGGAAGCAAGTCACTCAGATCAATTACTACTGAATACCGAGTTCGATCCTCGTTGGATGCCCCGTGCTTGTGTCGCATCCTTCCCGTGGTGAACGGGACGGATAAATACATACTTTCATTTTTATATGTCTCTCTGTTTGTATGAGTGTGTCGAGCATAATTTTTGTGGGTGTGCTTGTGTTTATCATCTCTCTCTCTCTCTCTCTCTCTCTCTCTCTCTCTCTCTCTCTCTCTCTCTCTCTCTCTCTGTGAGTGTGTGTGTCTGCTATAATTTTGTGTGTGTCCGTGTGTTTGTCCTAGAGAGTGCGTGCCACAACATTTGTATGTATTTACACAATCCCTGCTCCACGGGCAGGATGTGAGACAAGGTCAATTTTTTAAGCTGATTCGAATTCAGAGTTATTTTTCCCCTTGACCGATCGCCTAACCCAGGTGGATAACAGATGTATTTATGCCTTTACCAAGAGTATTAATACAAAGTGAATCGCAAACAGAATTTGAACCCGGGTCACCAATTTCATTTCCTACAACGATAACCGTCTATTTGCATGCCTACAGCAGGGAAGGAGTAGATTTTAACTGATAAATACATACATAGGTATGTATGTTACTGCCGTTGGAGAGCTCACATGCTATTTATGGAAGAGCCTTGCCATATATATATATATATATATATATATATATATATATATATATATATATATATATATATATATATATATATATATATATATATATATATATATATATACCATGGCTACCTACAATCTTTCATTTTTTTAATTAATCTTTAAACTTTTATGCTAATTTTTAACATTTCAGATGCCCACTCCCATAACAAAAAGACGTTTGTACCAATCTCCTTCAATCAAAATTATCATGATGAACCATTCAGGTGAAACCTACGTAGGTAGTGTCTGATTCATTTAGGTCATTTCAGCTGAAGAAGGAGAATCAAGTCTCCAAAATATTAGAATGAAATAAAACGAAACTTAACATCCCACAAACTGTGTTTTTAAAAAATATATATTTCACACTCTATGCTTCAAAATAAATCCCAAATAATATATATTATATACATAACTTGTATATTAATATAATATATACACATTGAGAACCAGACTCACAATATATATATATGTGTGTGTGTGTGTGTGTGTGTGTGTGTGTGTGTGTTGTAGTGGGATCAACTTATGCCTCTTAGTTTATATATATATATATATATATATATATATATATATATATATATATATATATATATATATTGTTTGGGATTTAATATAAAGCCTTTGGTGTGAAATATAAGAAACTCAGTTTTTGAATGTTGAAAGTTTCGTTTTATTTCGTTAGATTTTCGGAGATGTTTAAACCCCTTCTTCGGAACTGGCTGATCTGGTCTATATATATATATATATATATATATATATATATATATATATATAATGTGTGTGTGTGTGCGCGCACGCGCGAACAAGTGTAAAGGAAACGTCATTAAGTGCTTAGTGCATAATTTGAGTTCTATAGGCAGAGTTTCAAATAAGCACCCACTTTATGCTCATTTTTTTTTTAATTTTGTTGGGCGGGGGCGTCGGAAAATCTTGAGATTATTAATTAGATAATGAACAATTAAAATTCACAGTGTACAAAGAATATCGAAAAGTTTTTTTTTTTTATTTTTTTATTTATTTATTTATTTATTTAAGAGTCATTCGGGGCTTCAATTTACAATGTATCTTCCTGCTAAATTGATCCCTGACTTTGGGTCCGCCAGACTTTAGTATTCTCTATTTCAAATAACCTCCCCCACTGTCCCTTCAAATTAGCAGCAGGAGCCAGCTCTATTGATCTGGGTTTGTTTGTTTTTTCAGGAAAATAAACTTGTTTTTCAAATGAATTTTTAAATAATTTTCTTTTACAATAAATTATTTCGGGCATTTTTCAATAAATATATCTCAATGAAAGTTTTCAAATATATCATTGAAAAAAAAAATTAATTCACTGTTCAAAAAGGTCATATTCATTGAAAAATGACCAAAATAATTTATTGTAAAAAAGTTTTTTAAAGAATTTAGATTTAAAAAACAAAACAAAAAACAAGTGTATTTTTCCGAAAAAGACGGATTAAAAAACGTACGAGGCTGGCTTCTGTTGATAATTTGAAGGGTGAATTTTTTTTTTTTTTAAATGAAAAATTGGGAGTGCGTATCTTGAAGATTACAAAAATCTTAAAAAATAAAATCATTTTCTAGAATTTCGGATTATATTATGCAATTACTTCTAAAAAAAAAAGATATGTTGGAATGGCAAGACTTTGGTACCACCCAGGTTAAAAGTTTGTTAAGGGTAATCCGGAGCCGAACTTTTTAGACCCTATTTTTTCCGATGCTGGTATCATTGGGGAACGAAAAAAGTTTTGCTAAACGGTCTAAAGTCTGGCCCGTTTACCAAAACTTTTCGGTGCCGTTATAGTATGTGTGGCCTACCTTTTTGATTCTGTTATAGTATGTGGCCTACCCGGTTTGAATGTGTCCTACCTCAGTAAGAGTATATTCATAGATATAAGTAGTAGGCAATTTATTGAAGCTAATT
>CM042167.1:23172742-23217742 GCA_023376005.1 Doryteuthis pealeii | reverse complement strand
TTCCTTTCTTTTAACTTATATATATATATATATATTATATATATATTATATATATATATATATATAACATGTAGAATTAAACAAAAGACACATCTCCTGTTTAACAATTTTATTTTTGATCTTTTCGAGTTTTCTGGCCAACTTTTTAATATTTGGGTGGAATTCGTGGATAAGTCCACCAAAGTTCAAGTCCCGAGTAATTTCGGCACTTCGAAGTGCCATCATTAGGGGTGATGTGTTCAAGTTTTTTTTTAAAATTATATTATATTAATGTGGAGGTTGGAAGGAGAAGAATTAATGAAAGGTGTTATAGGCATTTTAAAATGTGTGTACTGCATTGGAAAATAATTTTTGTTTAAGGATGGTTTGTATTGTTTTATGTATAAAGCTTATAGTATTTGGAGTTTTTGCTTATTTTTTTTCTTTGTGCAGAATGTATGTATTTTCCGTTAGAATATTTCGGTAATTAGAGTGGGGGCATGAATGTAATTTTAGGTGTTGTGAAATGGAGCTATTATCTGTTAAATGGAAGGTTAGACGACGTGACAATGTGGTTGAGGTCAATCCAATGTATGTATTTTCATTTTCTGGGAGACTGCAATCTCCTAGGGGACATTTAAATCTGTATACTACATTGGTCTCATTAAGCCGACTTGTCTGGGGAGAGAAATTGTTGCGAACAACGAGGTTAATGGTTTTGAATTTTGTATAATAAATAATCAATGTCTTTTTTTTTTAATTCTACATGTATAAATGAAAGAATGCTGCCCAAATACACACACACACACACACACACACATATATATATATATATATATATATATGTGTGTGTGTGTGTGTGTGTGTGTGTGTGTGTGTGTGTGTATAAATGTGAACATATACGTTCAAATTGAAGTGAATTCGACAGTATGTAATATTGTAAAATTGAAAAAAACAAGTTTCATAAACGAATAATGCTTAATTCGCCTATGTTGCAGTGTTTCAGTCTGCTTAAATAGACCTTCATCAGGGCTTTCGTTGGTTTAAGGAAAAGATGAATTATTACAGAAAACAAAAAGTCTGCGAGCCTCTGTTTTTGGTGTGTTGGGCTTCTTTTTGTTGATCTTAAAATGTGAGGAAGTAAAAATCTTTTTAAAATTGTTGACAAACGCCAGCGTCTTAAAATTTAACTACGTAACAGCTTCCCCGTTTATGCTAAGTGAAATGTGTGTGTACGGGTGAGTGTGTGTTTGTATTATTATTCAATTACAATTAATGGAAAAAATACCCTATTTAATTGAGGTAATGACATACCCCTACGTGATAACTGTGTGTGTGTGTGTGTGTGTGTGTGTGTGTGTGTGTGTGTGTGTGTGTGTGTGTGTGAATTTTATTTAGTGTTTTATTTAGTTTTAATTAAATTTTTATATATTATTTTTTTACAATATTTTTTAGGACGTGATGAACATTTTTTACAATATTTTTACTACTTGATGAGTATGTTTGTGTGTGTATATATATATATATATTATATATATATATATATATATGTGTGTGTGTATGTGTGTGTGTGTGTGTGTGTGTTTGCATGTATTTATATCTGTGTGTGTGTGTGTGTCATGTTTTATATATTTATTATAGACACAATTTTAACCATCACTTCACTCACTCACTCTCTCTCTCTCTCTCTCTCACACACACACACACACACACGTACACACCATTCCCTCTCCATCTTCTCCCACCCTCTCCCACTCTCACCACCATCTCTCTCTCTCTCTCTCTCTCTCTCTCTCTCTCTCTCTCTCTCTCTCTCTCTCTCTCTTGCCCATTGTCTTTCACCCTATCCATCTTCCTCGCTTGTCCCCCCCTCTCTCTCTCCTCTTCCTCCTCCTCCTGCTAATGTCTGCTAGTATTGGTGATATTTGTGTTTTAGCACAAAATGATGATAAACATGACGTAAAAAAGTTCTTATTTCACAGACTATCAAATTCCCCGTCACTCTAAAAGAAAAAAAAAGTGAGAGTGTTCCAAAACGCATACTTAGAATTTAATGATATTTTGTTTAGTCTAGCCCACAGGCCTCAGATTGCTTACAGCACCTGGTCTTCTTAAGTGGTCACCCATCCAAGTCCTGAAGAAGATCACCGTTGCTTAACTTCGATGATCATACGGGCATCAATGCTTAAAGGGTAAACTGATAGTACTTCTCTAAAATCAAGCGTAGTTTTAACTTGATATAAGGTCGAATAGTGGCGACACCTAGCGAACATATATCACACAGTTGTAATGGGTCTGCGAGACAAGTTCGTTGGTTACATTTTACGACATATCAACCCTTGTTGGATTATTTTATGCCGAAGACATTTCGCTTTATTCATTCTTGGTGGGTTTTCAATTTTTTTAAACAATTTTTTAAACAATTTTTTAAAACTTATTTATTCTATTTAACCCCCATAGATGAGACCCCTAAAAGGTACTACCACTCCTAGCAAAAGTTGAACTAATTCCACAGTCATAACGAGTCTTTTACGCACTGACAAAGTGACCCACCCACCAAAAAAGACGTAGTTTAGATATAGCGCAAGATCTAAAGTGGAGGGACCTAGCGAAGATCAAGATAATTAAGTTAAGTTGGAGGAGTAGCCTATTGTCGGTATCAGTCGAATAGCGAGGGAGTCTACCCTCCTTTCGCTAGCGCTAGACCAAGGAGATTATTTTTGCTGAAGTGGGGCGCTACACCTATCATCAGCTCCCCACTTTAGCTCACAGATCTGATCACCCAGTCTGTGCTACTCATGCGCTGAGTTGGCAGGGACTGGTATCGAACCTGGAATCTGGCGATTCTCAGACAGGTGCTCTATCGAGTGAGCAGTCATAATGAGTCGGAGAGACTAGTTTGCTCATCCTTTGGTCGGTACAATCACAAGGTTTTTGGTTCGATGCAGGCCTTCGCCAACAGCGTATGAGTAACACAGGGATCTGAGCGGTAAAGTGAGTATCTAATGGTAGGTGTGGTGCTCCACCTCAGACGCTAAAATAGCGCTAGCGAAAAAGGGATAGACTCTCTCGCTGTCTGGCTGATACCGACATTAGGCCACCTCGATGACGAATGGCGTCATGGTAAGGTGACCCAACCACCAAAAAAAGACATAGTATAGCTGTAGCACTTGGTGGGGGCACCAAGCTACAATTAAACTCATTACTCAATGGTAATTAGTCTACTTGACTAGCTTGCTCATCCTTTACGTCACGGCGAGGTGCCCCACCCCCTCACAAAAAAAAACATGGCGCAGGTTATATTTGACACGAAACCGGAAGTAGGGAAGTTTGAACTAATTACTCAATCTTAATCAGTCGGCAAAACTAGTTTGCACATCCTTTATGGCATGAAGAGGTACACCACCCACCCACCCCAATTTGACTCAAGGAGGGAAGTGGGTGCACCTACCGAAAATTGAACTCATTACCGAGTCGTAATTAATCTGCGAGACTAGCTTGCTCATTTTTTATATCATGACGAGGTACCCGCCCCGACCCCCAAAGTTATACTTGCAACCTTCTGGCACATCTTACTCGTGGCGAACGGATGGTGTAACTACCTACTCATCTTTCACTGATATATATATATATATATATATATATATATATATATATATATATATATATATATATATATATATATATATATATATATATATATATATATATATATATATATATATATATATATATATATATATAAGATGTAGGTTGGAGGCGCGTGGTGTAATGGTTAGAGTCGTAGGAAATAGATTCGTCGACGCCGTGTTCAAACCCTGGATGAAGCTATTTGCATTTCATATAGCGCTAATACTCTTGGGAAAGGTATAACTCCAACTACTCTCCTTCCAGCTATGGGTAAATAGTAGAGCAGACTGGGCTCTTTTGACCTTGGATAGGTAACCAGTCTAGGAGAAGGAAAACTCTGAACTCAAATCTGTTAAACTCCGGTAAAGAAATTGACATTGGGGTCACATCCGGTAATTTATGAGGAAGTGCGTCCCGGTCTCCCGCCTCAAAACCCGCTACCCGGTGACTATCAAAATAACAACCCCAGCTCGTCGTAATTCTTGTTTATTTATCGTAATTTGTCGTAATTCTTGTTTAGATATGAAGATGGATATATAGTTTGGAATAGACTGAGATAGATAGATAAACAAACAAAATAATATAGATAGATATGAACAAATGGAGATAAATAGATATTTTCGACAAGTAAATGTATTTGGGGGGGGGGCACTTCTTTTTTTATCGTAATTCTTGTTTATTTAAACTAAAAACAAGACATTAAACAAACATGAATAAAAAAAATCTAAGTATTTAAAGTAATATAGATAAATATGAACAAATTGAGATAGATAGATAGATAGATAGATAGATAGATATGAAGATATGAAGATGGATAGTTTTGAATAGACTGGGCTGGGTCGTTATTTTAATAGTTACCGGGCAGCAACTCTTGAGACAGGAGACCGGGACGCACTTCCTCATAAATTACCTCACATCCTTCTATTGCGGAGTTAATTTCATATTGGCATTTTTTTTTTTCAATGAATTGTCCCAAGACACCCGAATAAGGTTTCATTCCTCTATGCACATAAAGAATTGGCACTTGACTAAACCAGCTGTACTCCAATTAAAATTGACATTGCGTCGCAGAAGAGTTGAGTTTATAATAGAATCAGTCAAAGTGTTCGCAATATTTTAGTACATGCTTGTTGTTAGTGGCGCGTATATTACGTAAGCAAAGCATTTTCAGTCGTGAAAAGTGCCCGCTGTTCATTGCTTCGCTCTGAGTGTGATTTAAAAACCACACAGATAAACACGCAACGCTGTCTAATTCGGGAACTTATACTTTACGTTCGAACTGGGCCATAACGCCACAGAAGCAACCAAAAAACATAGATACAGGGTGTTCGGGAGAAATTTGACAGTTTCATATGGAAAAAGAAAAAGTGCTTGGTAACTACTAAATTTAATAGATTGTAAAGAAATTCAACAGGAACGGAAATTACACTAATGTCAACAAGTTTCACTCAAAATAATCACTATTACCGTCGATCATAGTCTCAATCCTGCTCCGGAACCTGAAGCAAGCCTATGTTACAGTTTTCTAGGGAATGGTCTCAAAAACTATCTTAATTATGTCGATTAATTGGGCTTTTGTAGTATTGGTACGGCAATTGGTGTCTTTCTCAACAGCCCCCCATGCATAATAATCCATGGGGTTCAAATCTGGGGAATTCTGAGGCCAAACATTGGGACTGGTGTAGTCGTAAAAATTCACCGACAACCATTTTTGACAGAGGTGTGGCAGGGGGCCGAATCCTGCTGCCATACATATGGCCTACCATTGGCTACCCTTGTTATCCAGGGCTTGACTATAGTGTTTAGCAACTTCACGTGGGCATCTGAATTCAATCTGATACCCTCTCTGAAAAAATGCGGAGGCATCACATCACCCTCAGAGGACACACATCCGAAAACCATCACAGTTTGGGGGAATTTAGCCTGCATGACACGAGGAGTGTCCTTTGGACTGTATGCAAGCCGTCTGTTATTCTGCGTGTTGATACAAGTTATTCCCTTCCATGATTCAGGTGGGTTCCAGTCATCCTTTCTATCTGTCATCACGTATATGAATGAAGAAGGGCCCAAGCATTTAAATGATGCATAGTGTGCGTCAATACTTCCAACCTACGGAGAAAAATAACCAAATATAAGTATGTCAAATTTATCCCGAACACCCTATATATATATATATATATATATATATATATATATATATATATATATATATATATATAGGCGTTAAGTTAACACAATTCTAAGTAATAGTCATTTCTGCAGATTCAATCCTGGCCAATGGTGAAAATAACATAGAATACTTAACAGAGCTTAACACTTGTACCCGGTAATTGTTAACGGAATGAGAACAGTCTACCGTGGATTGAATAAAGAGTTCGGTTTGAAGTTCATTGAAGACTCCCGATTACGACATGAAGGTTCCCGAGTGCGACAAGAAGGTTCTCGAGTTTGAAAAGAAGGTTCCAAAGTTCGAGGAGAGGGTTTCTGAATTCGATAAGATTCTTGAGCCCGACAGAAAATACCCGAAGAAAGCCGGATGGCACATTGTTCGAAACATTGTGTAGATAAGAATAAAGATGAGGACACTAATCCGAATAATCTAAATAACACAAAAAAAAAAAAAAAAAACATGGATTGAATAAAGAGTTCGGTTCAAAGTTCTATGAAGGTTCCTGATTATGACACGAAGGCTCCCGAGTTCGACAAGAAAGTTCCCAAGTTCGAGAAGGTTCACGAGTCCGACAAGAAATACCTGAAGAAGGCCGGAGGGCACATCGACCGAAACGTTGTGTAGATAACAATCAAGTTGAGGACAATAGTCTGTATAATCAAAAAAATAACATTTGTAGTGCGAAAGTTGAAGGTGCAGTTGTTCACGGTACAGTAACCAGAGGGTTCAAGGAATGCGAAATTCCTATAGCAAGAGTCTCGGCGATCAGACAATGTCAGGTAGACCTAAAACCATTGATTCCGAGGCCATGCTCCAAGACATAGAGGCAAGTCAGGCGATTAACACTCGGAGAGTAACAGGCGAACTAAATATCTCACAGTCCAGCGTGGTTCTTCACCTTCACGACGTCCGTTGACTATTTGGTTAGGTGGATCTTATGGCATGTCAACCCTTGGGTTATTTTATGCCGAAGATTCTTGTTGGGCATTCAATTTTTAAAAAAATCATTTTCTATCTAACTAACAGATACTACCACTCCGAGTTAGAATGGAACTGTTAGTAATGGCAATGAAAGGATACTCAAGACTCCCCAGAGTTTCAGAATTGGAACCTCACCACTAGATGCAGTTTAACATCATGCCTTCATGACAGTGAAAAACCACCAGCTAAGGCGGGAGTGGTGCACTTGGAACGGTCCCAAAAAGCTTGGGGAAAAGACTGGAGGAACTGGAAATCAGAGGAAGAATTAAGACCATCCAGACAACTGCATTGTTGCTATCCGCTAGAATACTCAGAAGAGTCCTGGAGACCTGAGGATACTTGTTGTCACTCAAACTCCAGTGAAAGTCCATCAGGTAACGCTGGTGTGAAAAACTAATAATACTGGACCTTGCCAGAGAACTGAAAAAGTTATGGAATATGAAAGTGAAAGTGATACCAATTGTATTTGGTGCACTTGGAACAGTCCCAAAAGGATTAGAAAAGGGTTTGGAAAGTTTGGAAATCAGAGGAAGGATTGAAACCATTCAGAACACTGCACTGCTGCAATCTGCCAGAATACTCAGAAGAGTCCTGGAGACCTGAGGAGACTAGCTGTGACTCAGACTCCAGTGAAAGACCATCAGCTAATGATGATGTGAAAACTCAAAAGGAGCAAATAATAATAATAATAATAATAATAATAATAATAATAATAATAATAATAATAAGAAGAAGAAGAAGAAGAAGAAGAAGAAGAAGAAGAAGAAGAAGAGATTGGAGTAACTGGAAATCAGAGAAAGAATCGAGACCATCCAGACAACAGCATTATTAAAATCAGCTTGAATACCAAGAAGAGCCCCGAAGACCCGAGTTATTAATGCTGTGAAAAACTTGAATCATAATCTCAGTCATGTTGACAGAAGTCTGAGAACGAAAATGAAGAACGAGCTAAGGAGGTTAATAAAGAATATAAGAAAAATGTTTCTTTGTCTGTTTTGCCTTTAAATAGATTCAGTAGTTTCTGAACCAGGTGAATGGTAAGTATTTCCCGATTAGTAGGTGAAGTATTTAGTGTTACATGTCTTGGGGTTCGCAGATATGAGTGACATGCAGCATGACGCAGAAAAGAATGACAAGAGATAGGTATAATAGAGCGCGAAACGAGATTACATTGGCGGTAAGGAACTTTTGTGTCTTTCAGCGATTTTGTGTGTTAAAAAGATTATGAACAGATGAGGTGATGATTATAAGGTGAGAAAAAAAATGGAAGGAAGGAGGAAGACGTTTTGTGAAAAGGGGCGAAAGGGGGGGAAAGAAAACAATGGACAATGGAGGGGGGAGTTGTCAACAGAGAAAAGAGAGAAAAGAAAGAAAGAAAGAAAAATAGATATGAACAGACAGGGAGAGGTACAAACGCACATAGAAAGAAAGAACGAAAGAAAGGAAAAAGAAAGAAATAGATAGATAGATAGATAGATAGATAGATAGATAGATAGATAGATAGATAGATATGAACAGGCCGAGATAGGTACAAACACATACGGACGGAAAGAAAGAAAGAAAGAAAGAAATATAAACAGACTGATATAGGTACAAACGCACATAAAGGGAAAGAAAGAAAGAAAGAAAGAAAGAAAGAAAGAAAAAGATAGATAGATAGATAGATAGATAGATATGAACAGGCCGAGATAGGTACAAACACATACGGGCGGAAAGAATGAAAGAAAGAAAGAAAGAAAGATGAACAGACTGATATAGGTACAAACGCACATAAAGAAACAAAGAAAGAAAGAAAGAAAGAAAGAAAGAAAGAAAAAGAAAGAGAAAGAAAGAAAAAGAAAGAGAAAGAAAGAAAAGAAAGAGAAATAGATTTGAAAAGACTGAGATGATTTGGTTGATTTGATTTACCGCATGTCAATCCTTTTGGTCATTTAATGCCAAATTAAGTATTTTGATTATCAAACTACTCAAGTTGCTTACGGTACCTACCGTTGCTTAAGTGCTCGAACAGGCTCATCACTGCTTAACTTCGGTGATCTAGTGGGAAACGGTGCTTTCAATGTGTCTTCACCGTAATACTAAGATAAGTACACATACATATCAAAAGTTAAAAATATACATAGAAAAAAATCAAGTATTTAGAAAATTAAACGAGAAAAGGGTAATAGCAATTTGCTAAGCTTAGTTGTAGCACAAGGCCAGGGGTATGGGGAACTCAGTGAGAATCGAACTCACTAACAATGGTTTGCTAATCTAGCCTACTAAACACTACAATCAAGCTTAGTTGTGGCGCGAGGTCAGAAGTGAGAATCGAACTCACTAACAATGGTCTGCTAATATAGCTAACCTTAGTTTAGTTGTAGCACAAGGTCAGAAATATGAGGCACCCAGTGAGAATCAAAATCACTCATAATGGTCTGCTAATCTAGCTCGCTAACCACCACATTATTTACTAACCTTAGTTAAGTTTTGGCACAAGTTCAGAAGTATGGAGCACACAGTGAGAATCGAACTCACTAACAATGTTCTGCAAATCTAGTTCGCTAACCCCATGAGGTGCTAACATTATTTACTATTCTTAGCTTAGCTTTGGAACAAGGTCAGAAGTATAGGACGCCCAGTGAGAATCGAACTCACTGATGTCTGCTAATCTAGCTTTGAGTATCGAACTCACTAACAATGGTCCGCTAATTTAGTTTTGAGAATTGAGCTCACTAACAATGGTCTGTTAATCTATCTTGCGAACCACGACATTTCACTACTAACCTTAGCTAAGTTGTGACACAAGGCCAGAAGTATGGGGCACCCAGTGAGAATCAAACTCAATAACAATGATCTACTAATCTACACTACGAGAGGTGTCCACATTATTGTCTAACCTTAGCTTAGTTGTGGCGCGAGGTCAGAAGTGAGAATCGAACTCACTAACAATGGTCTGCTAATATAGCTCGCTAACCATTACCCCATGTGAGGTGGCCAAGAAAGAAAGGTAATAGAATGAAATAATAAAGAAGATGAAAAGAAAAAAAGGGGAAAAAGAAAGAGAAAAAGTGGATAGAAAGAAGAAAAAAGAAAACCGAATTGAAGGAAATGAATAAAAAGAAGAAACCCCTCCTGATAATCACAAAGCAGTAAATGAGCTTACCGTTTTTTTGTTTTTTGTTTTTTGTTTTTTGTTATTCAAATAGGTCATCGTGACATTTATTTCAAATTCAATCTCGTTTTTTTGTTTTTTGTTTTTTTACCTGACTTCATTTTTCCCCGACGAGGATTTTTCTTCGTTCATAAAGAGTTCTTCCTTTCTCCTCCTCCTCCTCCTCCTCCCTTGGCTTTTGTTTCGTTCATTCATTTTTATTTTTTCACTTTTTATTTTATTTTTATTTATTTATTTATCTATTCATTTCTTTTTTCTTTCTTTCTTTCTTTTTTGCTATAGAATTTCAAACAACTCCGCAAGAATGTTTCTTATTTAAAGAAATAAAAATTGAAGGGGGTAAAAAGGGGGGCTATAAATAATGCGAAAAACGAATAGAGGAGGGCAAAAAAAAGACAAAACCTGAATGGATTTACTGGAAATTGAAAGAAACTTTCGGGATATTCCAGATCCCTCACCTTGACTCATTTTTTTTTTCATTGTTAAAAAATGATAATTATTAATAAATATTTCTTTAAAAAAACACACGAAAAATACGTTAAAAAAAGAAATAAGGATAGGGAAGGTGAACATAAAAATAAAAAAAACATCTTTCAGCTAAATTTCGCAAAAAGAAAGAGATCGGCTGTTGTTCCAACAGGAAATATTTCCTATTTCTTTTGCTCTTTCTCAACACACAACGGAATTCGTCGACGCAGTTTTGGTTGCAGACGAGCCAGAGTGAAAAACTCTTCAAGAATCTCCTTTAAGAACGTTGCCTTTTGATAAGAAGAAAGAAAAGAAGAGAAGAAAAAGAAGAAGAAAAGAAAAGAGAAGAGAAGAAGAAGAAAAGACGGAAAAAAGAAGGAAAAAAAGAAAAAAAGAAGAAAAAGAGTTTGTCTGATACTCAGGGGCGTAGCTAGAGATTTTGGGGGAAGCCCGTGTGGTGGAGGTCTGGTTCTTTTCAATAAAAAGAAGAGTAGAAAAAAGAAAAAAGGAAAGAAGGAAAAAAGAAAAAAAAAGAAAAAAGAAAGAAAACAGTTTGATATTCAAGGGTGTAGCTAGATATTTGGGGGCCCGTGGGGTGGAGGTCTGGCTCCTTTCAATATTTAGTAACATTTATTGTTGCATAATATCAGAAGAGTGATGCTGCTGGCTTTTTGATTTAGTGTGTCCTGGGACGCACATATTTGCTTTGAATGAGTCCCCGTGAAAATTTATGGGTCCCAACTAAAAATTCTTAATAGATTGTAGGGTTTTTATTTATGATCTGGGGAAACAACTAAAGCTGTCTAACTCTTATCTTGTAACTTATCCTGTGTAATTTGTTTCCAAGAAAATATTGAAATGTATTTACGGTTAGCTGGAAATGGTGGGAGAAGAAAAGAAAACACTGGGACGCATGGCTACAATTTTCTGCATACTTTTAGATTTTTGTGCGTCAGGGACACAGGGCGCGTACCTATTAGCATCTCTCTCTCTCTCTCTCTCTCTCTCTCTCTCTCTCTCTCTCTCTCTGTAATATATATATATAATATATATATATATATATATATATGGGGGAGCTGACGGTAGGTGTGGCGCTCCACCTCAAACGCATAAAATAATCTCCCTGGTCTAGCACTAGTGAAAAGGAGATAGACTTCCTCGCTTTCCCGCTGATACCGACATAGGCCACTCCGCCTACTTAACTTTACAACCAAATGTAAAAATTTTAACTTTTAGATAATAAGTCTGAATTTACAAGTGAAATGAAAAAACTCGTCTAACCTTTCAATGACAGTTTTTTTAGATTGAGTTTGTTTTTATTTTATTTGAGAAGGCCGCATATGACCCTTAATGTCGCAGATTCCCCACTCCTGGTCTATACGACCAAAACCAGCGTATGTATCATGGTTGTTGATTGGTTGATCTTTAAAATGCATGTTAACCCATCTGGGGTTAGGGGATTGTGCACATAGGTGACTTAGAAGGTCACAGGTCTAGGCTTACGGTCAAGTAACGCTGAAAGCACCGTTTCTCGTCAGATCATCGTAGTTAAGCAATGATGAGCCTGTTCAGTTCTGAAATGGGTGATAAAGGTAATTGTTTAAGTGGAATTTAACAGCTTTGAATTCAGAGTTTTCCTTCTCCTAGACTGGTTGGCATACCGTGGTTAAAGTAACCAGTTTGCCCTGCTATTTACCAATATCAGGAGGGAGAAAAATCTAGATAATAATTTTACCAGTTAAAAGAAATGAAAAACTCGACTAAGCTTTTAATGATGTTTTTCTTAGATCGCCCATTGGGTGGGATATTAGATTCTAAAATGGATATGGGCACTTTTAATTGGTCTTTCGAGAAGGCCGTAGAAAGGTGTATTTGTCGGCTCAAAAGGCCACATATGACCTTAAAAACATGTGCTTGCCCCCAAATTCAAGATTAAGAATATACATGTCCTATTTTCCCATAAAACTGTCAACTTTAAAACACTGTAACTTTTTAAAAAAAATGATAGAAACAGAATTTTAAAAATGTATGTTTGCCCAAAAATTCACGATAAAAAATGTACACGTGTCCTTTTACACCAACAATCTTCAAGAATAGCCAATGTCTGGCACAAGGCCCACTGTACGCTTGAAATCATACATGCGCAAATTAGATATAAAAAAAGGACATTCTTTTTATCATAAAACTTTTTTCTCGGGTCTTTGTTTTGTTCCAATATAAATCTTGTGCGATCCTCTAAAAATAACTAAAGCAAGTAAAGTCGTCGGTATCAGCCATACAGCGAGGGAGTCTATCCCCTTTTCCCTAGCGCTAGACAAAGGAGAATGTTTTGTCGTCTGAGATGGAGCGCCACACCTACCACCAGCTCCCCACTTTACTGAAAAGATCCCTGTGCTACCCATACGCTGAGTTGGCGAGGGCAGGTATCGAACCCGGAACCTTGTTTCCTTGTCGGACACTCTGCCGACTGAGTAAACCCGGACCTATTTAACATAAAAATAACTAATAAAGATAAATTATTATTAACCAGTAAATATATGCACCCTCCAGGTGCAAGTATTTAACATGTAATATGATAAAATATTATATTAAATTAGAAAGGCTAAAGAAACTTTATATTTTAAACTATCTAGTTAAAATAGGAAGTAAAGAATAATATAGGAAGTCAGGAATAAAAATTTTTGCACGTATTCATTAAGATAAAACCAAAGAATTAGAAATCAATAATACTGAGCACATATTTATTAAAATTAAATTTTTAATATCAATATGCAAATTAACCTTCCTGTTTCCACTGTAAACCGCTATTTATTTTTTTGTATATATAATACAATTGCATACTATTCGTATGTAGATAAAGCCAACAGTATTAATAATGTAAAACATTTTTATCAATAATTGAGGTTTAAATAGAAGTAATAATCATGGAGAATGTGACGTAAATAACAAAGGGAATTGTGACGGGAGTAGTGATATAGTTTCGGTTACAGACACACAATCTCTATTTTAATAAGATTAGCAAGAATATGCGCCCTCCGGACGTAAGTATTTAAGTTTTAAGGTAATGAAATCTAAATTAGAAACACTAACGAAATTAAATAAGAACGCATATATGGTCTATGCAAACAAATTACTTCCATGACTGTTTGACATGCAATACTCACTTTGGCCCTATCTTGGGCTAGACGGGCGGTCGGAGAGTTTAACGTCATTCCCAGGACATGTAGACCCACATCAATCGGCTGGTCACGTCAAGCCCTAGCACATATATGATTTTCCCAACCCTATTGCCCTTATGGCAACCCCCAACCCCTTTTTATCATATGGGTGCTAGAAGGCGGTGGCTATGGGTCTACATGTCCTGCGAATGACGTTAAACTCTATCTGATGGTGAGGTTCCAGTTTTGGAGGTTTGGGGAATGTGGAGCACCCCTTCATCACCATTGCTCCCTGGTCCACTCTGACCCGGAGTGGTAGTACCTGTTAGAGTCCCATCTATGGGCTAAATAGAAAAATGTATTTATAAAAAAATTGTATTATCCATTAAGAATTGATTTATTTCAAAACTTTATCGACATTAAATGACCCACTGAGGTTGATATGCCGTAAAACAAAACAAACCAAACCAATCCATTGTTACATAATAATTGGTTCCCTAATACATTTTTAAGGTAGTGTAGAAATCATTATGGCGATTAGTACAGCTGATGGCCTTGAGGGTGAGTGACGGCGCTTGAGCTCACTCTGACCTTGCTTTCTGGGGATAGACCGTGAGAACCGGAAACCCCATAGAAAGCCCCCTTCCGGTTTAAGGAGTAAGCAACTCAGTTAGTCAGTTAGAACTTAGAAGCCGAGCTAGCAACATGTAAGCCTTATCTGCGCAGATTGTCTGGGTGGGGATTTTGAATAAAGTAACATCAACGTGAATCGAAGTCTTGTGTTTATTACCTAAAAACTAACAATGACACAAGGCTTCTGATGAGGAGTGATCCCCAACAGAAACCAGACCCGGAATCCTCAATAGAAGACCAGACGAGACCTTAGAAGATATACCAGACCAAGATAGATGATAGACGATCAGAAGCAAAGCCGGTCAGAAGAATAGACGACAGAGTAAGAAGTAAGAAAGGTATATAACGTTGTATAGATTTGGTATCGTGAAAAGACCAGTATATAACATATACCTATTTAGTGCCGGTAAAGAAGGCGCTATGCAACACCATGACTGTTGATTAATTGATTTTTTTTTTTTTTTAATGAATGTCAACCCATCTGAGGTAATTTTATGCCTAAAGGTTCGGTAATCGTGTACATTGGCGGTTTAGAAGGTCCCGGGTCTAGACTTTCGGTCAAGTTACGCTTAAAGCATCGTTTTCCATCAGATCATCATAGTCAAGCAATGATCAGCCTGTTTAGTTCTGAAATGGGTGACCACTTAGGAATATCACTTAGGAATAACTCCAGGTCGACTTACACTGGTGTGTCCATATGTAGATGTCCACGGGAGAACGTCACTTATAAGTATCCAAATCTGTTATCTATCTATTAATCTATCCATCTCAGTTTGTTCATCTCTATCTCTCTCTCTCTCTCTATATATATATATATATATATATATAGCGAGAGAGAGACAGACAGACAGACAGACAGACAGAGTGAGGGAGGGAGAGAGAGGGAGGGAGAGAGAGGGAGGGAGAGAGAGAGAGAGATGAACAAATTGAGATGGATAGATTAATAGATAGATAACAGATTTGGATACTTATAAGTGACGTTCTCCTGTGGACATCTACACACGGACATCTCTCTCTCTCTCTCTCTCTCTCTCTCTCTCTCTATATATATATAATATATATATATATATATATATATAGAGAGAGAGAGAGAGAGAGAGAGAGAGAGAGAGACACCTGGGAGTAATGGCAATTAAGGGGGTACGTCATACTCCCCAGTGCTGTAGAACTGGAGCCTTATCATCAGATGCATTTTACTGTCATACCCAAAATACACCTTCTGGTGTGGGGAGGGGGTCGTACCCCTCTACAAATGGGATATATTCATCATATTCTTAGTCCTGCCGACATGACATGTTTAAACTTGAGATTTTGTTGTAAACATGTTAGAATTTTATTGTATTGCCTTATTAACAAACCATAAATTACAATGTGACCGTTAAACCTGAAAAGGTTTCCTATCCTTAATTAGACGAAGCAAATCTTGATAAACGACATAAATTAGCGTCTCGCAAACCATTACTGCTATAGAGACTTCCATTCTCACTGGCTGCCCCACATTTGTGGTCTTGTTGCGAGACGAAACTAAACTGAATAAAATATCAACGGGCATCTTGCAGATTATTCTTGCTGTAGAATGAGTACGATCCTTACTGAGTGCCACACGCTTACGCCTCGGTGCTATATTAAACAAAGCATGGTGTAATTGTTAGAGTTGTAGGAAAATGGACTTGTCGACCCGAGTTCAAATCCTGGACGAGGTTGTTTGCATTTCACATATCGCTTATACCTTTGGGAAATGTATGAATCCTACAATTCTCCCCGCAACTATAGGCAAATAGTAGGGCAGTCTTGGCTCTTTAACGTTACCAGCCTATGAGAAGAAAAACTCTGAATTCAACCCTGTTAAACTCCGTTTAAGAAATTGACCTTGTGTTACATCGAACTTGTGCGGAAGGGTATATATATATATTAACCAAAGCTTCGTAAATACCGATAATGAGAATATCACATTGGTTGTCATAGTAACTGATCTGTACTCGTTCTGATCGATCTCATTAATGTATGGTAAACTGATTTGAATGCAAGAGATGTTGTGAGAAAGCGGAGACAATTTCCATTGGTTCTATTCAACTGAATGCGAAATTTGATTGGATAAGCTTTATTAGATATCATACTGACATTAACTCCATTCCGATTGGATGCACAGACATCGTAATCGCTTGTACATGAACGCTTACACTGTAAACGGACATTGTAAACGCTGCGTTTCTGGTTTCTTTTTCTCATCCACTGTTAATGAATGGATACTTACTTGGCTTACTTAACTCGGATAAATCTAGGCGAGGTATTACATCCTATCTAGAGCCATCTCTGGTGGCGCAATAGTTAGCAAGCTTGATTAGCAAACCATTGTTAGTGAGTTCGATTCTCACTGGGTGCCCTATAGTTGCGGCCTTTTGCCACAACTAAGCTAAGCTTAGTAAATAATGGTCACCTCAGGTGGTATAATAGTTAGTAAGATGGATAAGCAAACCATTGTTAGAGAGTTTGATTCTGATTGGGTTCTCCATACTCGTGGCCTTGTGCCTCAACTAAACTAAGCTTAGTAAATAATGGGCACCTTGCGTGGCACAATAATTAGCAACTTTGATTATTAAACCATTGTTAGTGAGTTTGTTTTTCATTGGGTGCCTCATAGTTGATGCCTTTTGCCACAACTAAGCCAAGTTTTGAAAATAATAACTACAGTTTATCTTATGGTTTATCTATTTAACCTACTCCGGTTAACTCTCTCTCTCTCTCTCTCTCTCTCTCTCTCTCTCTCTCTCACACACACACACACACACACACACATCTCCGTTATGTTCGTATCTATCTTCGTCTCTCTATCTATTTATCTATCTATCCTCATCTCACTATATCTATCTCCCCTCTCTCTCTCGCTCTCTCTCTCTCTCTCTCTCTCTCTCTCTCTGACTCACACTCACTCACTCATTCACTCTCCCTCTTTCTTTCTCAGCTCAGTGTGGACTCTGGATGTTGTTCAGAGGACCTTCCAAGTGCGATGATCGATAAGGACAGGTGGCAAAAAAGAGTCGTGGAGATCCATGCAGTATGAAGCACTCGGTTAGGATCGAACTCACTACTCAGTAGTACTTATATCCAAGACCGGCTTGCAAGTCATTATCCAACAAGAAAACGCCCAAGTTCTATCATTATCCATTTGAACACATGACCCTCAGTCAGAAAGGATCTGGGAGGGGGGGTGGCAGGTTTAAAATGAGGGACAAGCCTGTAAAGTTAATTAAGTCGGGAGAATATTTGTACTGATAAAACAAAATGTGTATTTGCATATGATCTGTAATGAGTTTATAAGGAAGGGAAAACTTTTTGACACCCATCTGCTGACACCAAAAATACCATCTATCTATACATATAAAAAAGGCAGTTGTGTGTATGTATGTATGTATGTATGTATGTGTGTATTTATGTATGTATGTCCGGATGAAACTATGAAACTAAAACAATTAACGACAAAATAAATATATATACACATTAAATATCAGCGGTTCTTACTTTTTGAGCAAAACTTATGAAGATTTGTATTTATATTTGAAGATATTTAAAAACAACCCCCACCCCCACCAAAAAAAAAAAACCTGCTGTGTTGATTTATTTACTGTTGAGATTTACAAATACTGAACATTTTTAAGTAAAACTTCAATGCTATTTCTATGTATATTCTAATTTTTGAATATCTTCAAATATAAATAAAATCTTCATAAGTTTTGCTCAAAAAGTAAGAACCGGTGATATTTAATGTGTATATATATTTATTTTGTCTTTAATTGTTTTAGTTTCGTAGTTTCATCCGGACATACATACATACATAGCTTCTAGTACATAAATAAAGGGCTGCTGGTGAGTAAGTATGTCTGTATGTATGTCCAGAGGAAACTACAAAAATAAAACAATCAATGACAAAGTAAATGTTTATATACACAATCCACCATGACCAGATCATGGTTTTTGTGTGAAAATAATGAAGATTTTATTCATATTTGCGAAGATATTTAAAAATCCAGATTTGAATAGTAAGAGAAGAGAAAGTCATTGGCGGCGTTCGTGATTAAAACATAAACAAATCAGTTATGGAAGACTAAAACAATCAATGGATTTGCGAGATTTTTTATCCCACCTCTACCCAGGCGACGCCATGTAGCCACTTCTAGTTTATTTATGAAGGAATCTCAATATAAAAAATAGATCTGTGTGAGAGCAGTGGCATAGTGTGCCAATGGCTACTATGATTTTTGTCATGGGCGGCACTAATTGGGGTCGGCAAACTTGTTTTAAAAAAATATTTGCTTCAAAAAAAGGTTTTTTTAGATTAGGCTTGATAATTTGTATTATTTTAGATTTTTTCGGACTGTTGTCCTCATCTTTATTGTTATATACACATCGTTTCGGTTCGAAGTTGCGTAAATGCTCCCGATTGCGATATGAAGGCTCCCGAGTTCGACAGGAAACATCTGAAAAAGGTCGGAGGGCACATCGATCGAAATGTTGTGTATATCTCTTATTATAATGGAGATTGTGTGCTTTTCTGTCTGTAACCGAAACTATATTACTACTCATATCACTATTCCCTTAGTTATTGACATCACATTTTCCATGATTGCATTTTTATTTAAGCCTCAATTATTAATAAAATTGTTTTACATTATTAATACTGTTAACCATGTCTACATACTGACAACATGTAATTATATTTATATATACAACAAAATAGCGGTTTACAGTGTGAACGGGAAGGCTAATTTGCATATTGATATTAAAAATGTGATTTTATTAAATATATGCTTAGTATTATTGATTTCTAATTGTTTGGTTTTATTTTAATGAATATAATCAAAAATCTCTTCAATGAATCTTAAATGAAATCAATTAACAAGAAGAAATAACTGTAATATTATTCTTTACTTCCTATTTTAACTAAATAGTTAAATTAGGAAAATTTACCAATGAAAGACGGGAGTAAGGGAAAATGATGGAAGAGTTAGTTTCAAAGTTGTTCTATTTTTCAATCATACCCCCTCTGTTCCAAATCTTTTTATCTGAATTCTTATTCAGTTTCATTAGCCTTTCTAATTTAACATGATATTTTATTATATTAAAACTTAAATACTTGAACCCGGAGGGTGCATATATTTGCTAGTAACAATAAAGATGAGGACAACAGTTCAAAAAATCTAAATAATACAATCATTTTAAACTTTAAAACGGATCTTAATAAAATCATATTCAACATTGCTTGATTAATATTATTGCTGTATTTGCCTCCGTAAAAGCGAGAAGGGTTCAAATTAAGTTGATGACATTTTATGTATTTTCTCAAATGCTTGAATTAATTCAGAAATTAAACCAATAATAATAACACTGGAAGTGCTGGTTCCTGCTAGATCAGCAATGTTAAGCAATGTTGAGTCTGTTCAATACTTAATTGAGTGACCACTTAAACAGCAGCAGGTACTGTAAGTAACCAGAGATCTTTATTCATTAAAAAGGTTCCCTGAGTTCGACAAGAAACATCTGGAGAGGATCAGAGAGCACATATTTTAAACTTTAACTCTTAACATCCTGTTGAAAATTTTCCAAGTCCAGAACCCAATTCCTATTAGGATTTATCAAAAAATGCCTAAAAATGGCCGGTAATTTATGAGGAAGTGCGTCCCGGTCTCCTGCCTCAAGAGTTGCTGCCGGGTGACTATTAAAATAACAACCCAGCTCAGTCTATTCAAAACTATCCATCTACCTATCTATCTCAATTTGGTCATATTTATCTATATTACTTTAAATACTAAGATTTTTTTTTTATTCATGTTTGTTTAATGTCTTGTTTTTAGTTTAAATAAACAAGAATTACGACAAAAAAAGAAGCGACCCCCCCCAATACATTTACTTGTCAAAAATATCTATCTATCTCTATTTGTTCGTATCTATATTATTTTGTTTGTTTATCTATCTACCTATCTCAGTATATTCAAAACTATATATCCATCTTCATATCTAAACAAGAATTATGACAAATTACGATAAATAAACAAGAATTACGACAAACTGGGGTTGTTATTTTGATTGTCACCGGGTAGCGGTTTTTGAGACGGGAGACTGGGACGCACTTCCTCATAAATTACCAAATGGCCTTTTCATTTAAAGTTACCTGTTATTTTCCTTAAATCAAAGACTTCTAAATGTTTAATATTACATTTAAACAAAGGCTATCATTTGAGGCAGATTAGGAAAATGAATGTGACTTCCGGCCGGGTGGAATGAGGTGGTATAGGACGTTAAGAGTTAACTCTTAATAAAATCATATTTAAGATCTACAATGCTAGAAGAAAGTTGGTTTTAATTGGCATTGCTTTCGATTGAAAGTGAATATGTTGAATGTTGATTTGTTTGTTTGTTTGTTTTTGTTTAATGGCATATCAACCTCAGTGGGTTCTTTTAATGCCGATAAAGTTTTGAAATAAATCAATTCTTAATGGATGATACAATTTTTTAATAAATACATTTTTCTATTTAACCCATAGATGGGACCCCAACAGGTACTACCACTCCGGGTCAGAGTGGACCAGGGAGCAATGGTGATGAAGGGGTGCTCCACATTCCCCAAACCTCCAGAACTGGAACCTCACCATCAGATAGAGTTTAACGTCATTCCCAGGACATGTAGACCCGCAGACACCGCCTTCTAGCACCCATATGATAAAAAGGGGTTGGGGCTTGACATAAGGGCAATAGGGTTCGGAAAATCATATAGGTGCTAGGGCTTGACGTGACCAGCCGATTGATTGGAGGGGGCCTCTCCGACCGCCTGTCTAGCCCAAGATAGGGCCAAAGTGGAGTATTGCATGTCATGAACTGCTCATCCACCTGGGCTCTATCCTTAAGCATCACGGGTCGCCACCCACGGCCAACAGGTGGCCCCATTGGGGGAGTCTTACCCCTCTGCAGAGGTGCAGTCGGTGCAGTTGAATGTTGATACATTTGACTTGCTTAATATCATTGTTAATTGAACTTCCATAAAAGCGAAAAGGGTTCAAATTAAGGGAAATATAATTAATGTTATAAGTATTATCTGTTAGATTCTTTAACCGGTTATTTTCCCTCCATTCAATTAATAATTTTGTGTTGATGTCTTTTTCAATTCTATGATACTGAATTAATCATCTCTTTTAAAATCGTGACCATTTGAGTGGAAGTATTGTTCAACAATTATCTATTTTTATTCTTTGTCTATATATTGTTTAGTCTAAAATAAAATAGTCATTTTGACTTTCCAGAATATTGTTTTGGCAGCGTGTGCAGTCCAGTGAATGATCTAGAATCTTTGTTAAAATCGTGACCCTTTAAAAGGATGTATTGTTAATTTTTATGATATCAATAGTTGTTTAGTATAAATTAAAATTACCATTCTGACTTTTCAGTATATTGTTTTTAGCAGCGTGTGCAATCTAGTGGATAAATTACATGGAAGGTTTGATGGTACATTTCTTCTAAATATGTGCTTAGTATTATTGTTTTCTAATTGTTTGGTTTTATCTTAATGAATATGAGCAAAAATCTCTTCAATAAATCTTAAAAGAAATCCCTTAACAAGAAAAAATAACTGCCATTTTAGTATTATCTGCGTTATTCGGACTATTGTCCTCATCTTCATTATTATCTGTACAACATTTCGACCGATGTGCCCTCCGGCCTTCTTCGGGTCTTGGCCATATGCAGATAATACTAATCATCAAGCCTCATCTCAAACATTCAGAGAAATTAATGTCATCTTTTTTTAACATTTGTACTAATTCAGGAATTTAACTAGTAATAGTGTACTGTGGTGTATGTTTGGCACAAATGCAGAATAGCAAGCAAGAGATAATATCATTAGAATCAAATTTTACGTACAAATAGCATTAGATGTATCCCAATGTAGCCCAATACCTAACACTGGTAATTTATGAGGAAGTGCATCCCGGTCTCCTGCCTCAAAAACCGCTACCCGGTGACTATCAAAATAACAACCCCAACTCGTCGTAATTCTTGTTTATTTATCATAATTTGTTGTAATTCTTGTTTAGATATGAAGATGAATATATAGTTTTGAATAGACTGAGATAGATAGATAGATAAACAAACAAAATAATATAGATAGATATGAACAAATGGAGATAGATATTTTCGACAAGTAAATGTATTGGGGGGGGGGATCGCTTCTTTTTTTGTCGTAATTCTTGTTTATTCAAACTAAAAACAAGACCTTAAACAAACATGAATAAAAAAATCTTAGTATTTAAAGTAATATAGACAAATATGAACAAATTGAGATAGATAGATAGATAGATAAATAGATAGATAGATAGATAGATATGAAGATGGATAGTTTTGAATAGACTGAGATGGGTCATTATTTTAATAGTCACCGGGTAGTAATTTTTGAGGCAGAAGACCGGGACGCACTTCCTCATAAATTACCCTAACGTTAGCGTCTTAAAGGTTTCGGGTATTTCCATGAAATGTAATCTTTTTATACATAATCTAATGATATTATCTCTTGCGTGCTTTTGTGCATTAGTACCATATATTTTTCTCTTATGAAGATGGGGGGGGGACAGATTGATCATGAATCAAGGGCGGCAAAAACACAGGCTTCGCCACTGCATGAGAAACTATTTTCCCGTGAATTCTTCTGTAATTGAAGCTAATAATTGCAATAATTAACACTAACTGCCTTGAACAAAAGGACAATACTTGAATTATATCGCATCGGGGTAAGTAACTTTTAAAAAAGGCAGCCAACTTTCCCCCTGTCTTCCAGTTGGGTTTAGAGCTGTTGTTCCCAAACTTTTTCAGGCTAGCACCCCCTTGGCTTTCCAATATATTCCTAGCACCACCACCCTCATACACATGCGAACACACTTTTTTTTGCATGTTTTCAATTGAAAACAACAGCATGTGGTAACTGGTTCTCTACTGTACGTGTTATGTACAGACTCCAATTTCGGACTATGTAACAAAACTATGTATTCTTTTATAATTCTTATGTCAGTTTTATTCTATATAAACTGCATACATGTTCATTTACCTTAGTATTTATTAGATTTTGTAAAAAATAAACAAGTTATTTATTAACTGCTCCTAATGCCCCCTATCCTTTTGACTCACCGAGCCCCATCGACTCCCATATCTTTCCACTGACCCCACTTTGGAAACCACTGGATTAAAGCATAGTTCATCTTCAGTCGGGATCTTAATAACCAGGCATTTAATGTTAAAAAATTTAAAAAATCTTATTTAGAGTAATATCGCCTTAGTCCTCTTCAAACTACCCACTTTGACACCTTATTCATAAATCCGTGTCCCTTCTAGTTAAAAAAAAATCTTATTCATTAACAATGTCTTTATGAAAATCTGAGTTAGATTTTCCTCAAGACAGACCATGTTATTAGTGCGTTTAAAATTCTGCAATGTGTCTTATATATCACTAAGAAATAAAGGTTTACATAATATGTGGTGCTGTTATTTTGCAGACTGGTTTTAACAAAATCGGGTTTAATAAATAATTACTTGGTGTTATTGATCTCTAATATCATTGTTTTATTCTCCAACATATTAAAATCAATCCTATGAATGATTTTTTATATAGAAACCAATTAAAATATAATTAAGATAAGTGTAATCTTTTTATATGCATTCTTATTTAGTATTTCTAATTCAATATATTTCATTACATTAAAACTTAAATACTTACGCCTGGAGGGTGCATATTTTTTCTAGTATATCTAATATTTAGCAATAAAAAAAATGAGAGTCGCTTTATACAAGAAGATGAAATATATCTGAATTTTAGCTACAAAAAAGTAAGCATCGCATTATATGAGATGAAATGTATACCCGATATTTTAACTACAAAATAGTGAGAGTCACATTATATAAAAAGATGAAATATTTTTAACTGATTTTTCAGCTACAAAATTGTGAGAGCCACATTATATTCAAGATTCCAATTGTACTCGAATAAATACGATTGTTCTCCAAATTCTATTAGATTTTCTAACCAAAGAGGAACATTTTTTTTTAATTACAAACCAAAATCAAGTGACTTACACTTCTTTGTTTTGGTGTTGTCTACTAAAAATAAAAATGTATTGTAAAGTGTTATATGTTTCAGTTCATTTAGATTAAAAGCCCGAGAGGTCAGCGTTTGCTATAGAAATGCAACACTGAATGATAAAAGATTTAATTCCTTGTTTTATTTCCTTTTATTAATCCATGGGCATCACAAGGCACGGCTATACATTCGTTTTCCTTTTGTTTGGTTGGTGATTTGTGATTTATGAATAAAAACAGACAACTGGAAATAAAAATAAAAATGGCGTCCTAGGCATGTTGGGGGCGTTTATTTGATTTTTTTTAATTGTGTATTGTTTAGTTTTTTTTGTCTTTGTTTTGTTTTTTTGTTTATCTATTTTTTTATTATTAGAAAAATGACAAAAGATGAACACAATTCTTTTTTAAATGCTTTAAAGTCAACCTCTTTACATTGTTACTGTATCGTAAAAATGATTTTCCCATAATTCTCAGCAAACCTTTTATTCTTTCTTTTTTTTTTTTCTTTTTTTTTGATTGCAATGGAAATTCACGGGATATGACTCACTAAAACTCATCAAGCATGATTTGCCTTAGAAATGGACTGTAAAAAGATTTATTAAAAGTGATTCATAGAAACATTTGGCAAAATGGTTTATCATTTAAAATTAAAAATTGGGGTCAACTTGGATCCGATGGACCTAGAATTGATTAATTCCAAAAGGAAAAAACTTTCACAATACATCGGTCACGTGTCAATGCACTACTGGTACTATGTAACCCAGTACAACCTGTTTCATAGTCGGATCATCGGCGACTAAACCGGTAACCCCACAGCTTTTGTCTGGTGAGGAGGGTAGCTAGACACCCTCCAGAAATTGGGGTTAACTCGGATCCCTTGGACCTAGAATTGATTAATTCCAAAAGGACGCATTTTCACAATACACTGGCTAACGTACATTACGTATCAGGTCGCTCGATGTGCTATTGGTACTATGTAACCCAGTACTAACTCTTTCATAGTTGGATCATCGGCAACTAAACCAGTAACCCCACTGATTTGTCTAGTGATGACGGTGGCTAGACACCTTGCAGAACGAAAAACAAGACCTGTAAGAAAGCTCTTTGAACAACGACCATCTAGCACATTATTTCTAAAAATCAAACCCCTCCTTATCGTGGTAGGGCCATGTAAACTTGGTAGTGTTGAAGCCATGCCGTCGAGAACTTAAGTTCTGGCAACCAGTGGCATTAGGTACATAACCCGGCCAAAGGGGCTCTGGCAAAAATCCAAAAGGCATCTCCAACGTCGTCAGGAATCAACCGCTTTGAACGCACTTGTTACTGCGTCTGTGGAACATCTGCAGTAAACAAGAGCATCTTCTTCCCCTGACCGGGATATGCATGTGGGGTTTGGTTACCGCTTGTTACTCCATCCATGAATTCCCCACAGGTGAATTCGTTGGATGGAGCCAGCTCAACTGACATAGAATGAATGGCATCACAGAAACAGAAAACAGAAGAAATGTGTTACGATATGGTGACATATAATTTTTTTTAATCCCCACTTTCTTCATCTTTTCATCCCTGCGCTCAAATTCCTCTTACCCTTCCCCCTCTTTCTTCTTTCTCTTCCTAGTAGTGCTACTTATATATATATTTACCAACTCCTCCGCACGAGTAGGATGTGACACAAGGTCAATTTCTTAAGCGGGGTTTAACAGGTTTGAATTCAGAGTTTTCCTTCTCCTAGACCGGTTGCCTAACCAAGGTTAAAGAGCCCAGTCTGCCCTACTATTTACCCATAGCTGGAGGGAGAGTAGAATTCATACCTTTCCCAAGGGTATTAGCGCTAAGTGAAATGCAATTATCACATCCAGGATTTGAACTCTGGGCGACGAGTCCATTTCCTGTGACTTTAACCATTACACCACGCGCTTCCTACTACTTATATAGAATCCAATATCGGTAGCACCACCAGACTAGTGCACATTAGGATCAAAGAACACATACACATGTATACATCTTCCTTACACAGACACCTAGTTAAATGCAAAAACAGGGAAAAACATAACATTTACAATCGAGGCCAGAGATAGAAACGTCGGCACCTGAGAATCAAGAAGCGATATTGATAGCCAAATTGCACCCGAAAATCAATAACAGAACTGAGCTCAATGTAGAATTCCTCATACAATAAACCAATAACGAACCATAATCCAACACACACTTACACACACACAGGCAAACCATACACATCTTATTATAATGGAGATTGTGTGTTTTTCTGTCTGTAACCGAAACTATATTACTACTCAAGTCACAATTCCCTTAGTTATTGACATCACATTCTCCATGATTGCATCTTTATTCAAACCTCAATTATTAATAAAATTGTTTTACATTATTAATACTGTTGACCTTATCTACATACTGATAACATGCAATTATATTGATATATACAACAAAATAGCGGTTTATAGTGTGAACGGCAAGGCTAATTTGCATATTGATATTAAAAATGTGATTTTAATAAATATGTGCTTAGTATTATTGATTTCTAACTGTTTGGTTTTATATTAATGAATATAATAAAAAATCTCTTCAATGAATCTTAAATGAAATCCATTAACAAGAAGAAATAACTGTCATTTTATTCTTTACTTCATCTTTTCACTAAATACTTAAATTAGAAAAAATAACAATGAAAGACGGGAGTGGTGTAAGAGTAAGTTTCAGTTGTTCTATTTTTCGATTATACCCCCTTCTGTTACAAATCTTTTTATCTGCATTCTTATTTAGTTTCATTAGCCTTTCTAATTTAATACAATATCTTATTACATTAAAACTTAAATACTTGCACCCGGAGAGTGCATATATTTGCTAGTATATATAATACACCCCCACACCCACAGATAATGACAATAATAATTATGACGAACCTACTACAGGGAACCTCATAAAGGCCACCGATTTCAAAAACCAGAGAATATACATACAGAAATAAATAAACAAAATAAACCGATAACATAGGATACCATAAAATTAAATTTACAGAATAAGGAATAAAGCAAATGAATAGGACCTATCCTACCCCCCAAGGGATGGGTCAATATGGCGCACAACCCCTACAAAGAGGCGACATAAAGCACACAGGCACATATGGCCAAGACCAACCCATACACAAAGATACACAAGAAGAATGTGGAAGAATACTAATACATTAAACAAGCATAAACATAAGAAACCTTTCCCATCCTCTTTGCCCAGTTCATAAATAATAAAAAAACACAATTTATTAAGAAACTTTAGTTGGGACCTATCAAATTTCCCAGGGATTCATTCAAATTAAATCCATGGGTCTCAGGACAGACTAAATTAAAAAGCTGTCAGATATATATAATGTGTGTGCATGGGCTATATCTAGTGCTCAATACCGTGGATAGAGCATTTATATCTAAGTTAGGGACATGAAGTCAACAGTGCTTGATTACTGACAGTTTCTTATCTATGCGATCTTCATGTCCACACTACCTTAACTTAGATATAAATGCTCTATCTACAATATTGAGCACTATTTACTTATAAATATAGCATGTGCACACGCACACACACACACATATATATATTTATACGGGTATTTCCTATACGTCTAACATGATAAATTATTTATTTATTTATTGATCTACTAGGAAAAAAGAAGACGGAGTTAGGGTTAGAGTTTCGGGTTACGGTTAAGGTTTAGGATTAGTTTAATGGGAAAATAAATAAATAATTAGTAATTTATGAGGAAGTGCGTCCCGGTCTCCTGCCTCAAGAGTTGCTGCCCAGTGACTATTACAATAACGACCCAGCTCAAGCTATTCAAAACTATCCATCTATCTATCTATCTCAATTTGGTCATATTTATCTATATTACTTTAAATACTAAGATTTTTTTTTTATTCATGTTTGTTTAATGTCTTGTTTTTAGTTTAAATAAACAAGAATTACGACAAAAAAAGAAGCACCCCCCCCAAATACATTTACTTATCGAAAATATCTATCTATCTCTATTTGTTCGTATCTATATTATTTTGTTTGTTTATCTATCTATCCATCTCAGTGTATTCGGGTAGTGGTCTTTGAGGCGGGAGACTGGGACACACTTCCTCATAAATTACCAAATAATTTATCAGTCAAGAGTAGTTCCCCTTTGATCATGTTAGACTTATAGGAAATAACCAATTTATACTATACACAGGCTTAAACAATGTATTTGATTTTGTTCAATCCCAACTAAAATGCTAGCCGTTAGTTGTGGTTACCAAATCCAACAAACGAACAAAGACAACCTTCACACGTCAAGACCATAGCTAGCCACCACTACAGAAAGTCCTGCTCGCTATAAACAAATGATATGGACGTGTTGTATTATAGTTTATGTCACATGACAAAAATTCAAATATCTAAGCGGGAAAATAATTACAACTTTTTTTTTATTTATTTCATTCTACTGCCTTACCTGATGATTGGCTTTCATGAAACTGGAGTAGTAAAAAAACTGATTAAATCGAACTTAATGGACCTAAATTCCACCATCGTATGTCACCTCACCAAAAGAAGAAAACTATTACCGAAAATCAGGGAATTAACCGAATTTAATGGAACTTTCAGTGTTGATATATTAATGAATAAAGGGTATAATGCACCAGTTATTTTATTTTAAAAACTTTTACATTTTTTCAGGTCAGTTAACTTGGAACCACATATTTTTGAGGTGTAACACAGATTCTCAAAGATATGTGGTTCAAATTAACTGACCTGAAAAAATGTAAAAGTTTTTTAAATAAAATAACTAGTGCATTATATCTTTTATTCAGTAATATATCAACACTGAAAATTTCCTTAAATTCGGTTAATTCCCTGATTTTTGGTATTTTTGGGGGGTGACATACGATGGTGGAATTTAGGTCCGTTAAGTTTGATTTAACTAGAAAACTTATATTCAATATTTAACTCTTTGCCTACCAAATTTCCCCCCCAGTACCAAATTTTCTTGGTATTTTTTTTTTACTTGTATGAAGAGATATTTCAAAGTTCATTATATATTCACCTCAGAACTCATTCTATTCAAATAAAGTCCTATTATTATTGTAATCTGAGTCTTTCTGCTCAATTATAATGAACTAAGCATCAGTTTTTGTACTTTGCTTACGGTCAAGATTGCGGTGATGCGAGACCCGTTGTGAGCGGGTTAAAGTAGGCAAAGAGTTGAGAGAGAGAGAGAGAGAGAGAGAGAGAGAGAGAGAGAGAGAGAAATTAAAAGGGTAAGTGTAGTCATTTTGCAAACTTTTTGGATGTCAGAGCACTGACATGGAGGGGGGATATGGAAATTAATCCAACAGTATGTAAATAAGAAAAAAAAAATTCCAAAGGATGAATTCATTAATAGATGGAAAGTTAGTCAATGTTAAAATGTTTCGGCTTTTTTCATAAAAACCTTCATCAGGACAATTGGATGATAAGATGTTTAAACTGAAATTGAAATTTTTGAAATAAAAGACCAGAAGTTTCTTTTTCCTTTTTTCTTTCTTTTTTTTTTACTGTTGATTAGTTTTTAATAATATTATGATTCCCTATCAATATATATATATATATATATATATATATATATATATATATATATATATATTCAGTGATGCATTTTGATTTAGTGCATCTTGGGACGCATGTTTGCTTTGAATGAGTCCCCGGGAAAATTAATGAGTCCCAACTAAATGTTCTTAATAGATTGTAGGGTTTTTATTTATAATCTGGGTAAACAATTAAAGCAGCCTAACTCCTACCTTGTAACCTATCCTATGTAATTAATTTCTAAAAAAATATTGAAATGTATTTACAATTAGCTTGATATGATGAGGGAAGAAATAAGAAAAACACTGGGATGCATGGATATGATTTTATTATGTCCTTTTAGATTTTTATGCGTCAGGGATGCAGGACGTGTACCTATCAGCATCTCTGTATATTACACCTCGGTGTTGACGCCCTGAGAGAAAGATTGATGTAGAGGGAGAGGGGGATTGATTGATACATAGTAAGATTCATTGATTTGGTTTGGTTTATTTTGTTTTGTTTTACGGCATATCAACCTCAGTGGGTCATTTAATGCCAATAAAGTTTTGAAATAAATCAATTCTTAATGAATAATACAATTTTTTTATAAATACATTTTTCTATTTAACCCATAGATGGGACCCTAACAGGTACTACCACTTCGGGTCAGAGTGGACCAGGGAGCAATGGTGATGAAGAAAAACTGGAACCTCACCATCAGATAGAGTTTAACGTCATTCCCAGGACATGTAGACCCGCAGCCATAGCACCCATATGATAAAAAGGAGTTGGGGCTTGCCATAAGGGCAATAGGGATTGGAAAATCATATAGGAGCTAGGGCTTGACATGACCAGCTGTTTGATCGGAGGGGGCCTCTCTGACCGCCCGTCTAGCCCAAGATAGGACCAAAGTGGAGATTTATTGAGGTATAAAATTATTGAAAGTTATAGAATAAAAAGCCTCAAAACAATTATCCAACTTTGTTTCTGGGATACAAGATTGGCAGCATCACCATTGGATCATCAGCCAACCAGGGAAAATTTGGGTCACAAACTCGGAACTCAACTTTGACCCACTCAAAAAAAGGTCAAAAGTTTGGAAATTCTTATAGATGAAAACTAACGTACATTTAATCAGAATTGATTAATCACCAGTTGGACCCATGGAAATTTCATGGTGGTTGATGATAAAGATGATTGAAAAAATACAAACAAGGATAATGATAAAAATAAATGGTTAGCGGAATGAGAACAGGATACCCCCGTGGACTGAATAAAGGGTTAGGTTCAAAGTTCTGTGATGGCTCCCGATTATGACAAGAAGTTCCCGATTACGATAAGAAGGTTCCCGAGTTTGAAAAGAAGGTTCCTGAGTTTGAAAAGAAGGTTCCCGAGTCCGACAAGAAATACCTAAAGAAAGCCGGAGAGCACATCGGCCAAAACGTTGTACAGATAACAATGAAGATGAGGACAATAGTCCGAATAACGCAGATAATACTAATCATCAAGCCTCATCTCAAACATTTAGAGAAAAAATAAACAACTTAAAAACAAGAATATATAAAGAATAAAAGATAAAAAAACATAGAAAAAGAATTCTTATTAATAACTCTCTTTCTTTCTATCTTTCTCACTTCTCTCTCTCTCTCTCTCTCACTTTCACTCTTCTCTCTTCTCTCTTTCACTCTTTTCTCTCTCTCTCTCTCACTTTCACTCTTTTCTCTCTCTCTCTCTCTCTTTCTCACTTTCCCTCTCTCTTTCACTCTTTTCTCTCTCTCTCTCTCTCTTACTTTCACTCTTCTCTCTCTCTCTCTCACTTTCACTCTTCTCTCTTTCCCACTTCTCTCTCTCTCACTTTCACTCTTCTCTCTCTCTCTCTCTTTCTTTTTCACTTTCACTCTTCTCTCTGTCTTTCTCACTTTCCCTCTTCTCTCTCTCTCTTTCACTCTTTTCTCTCTCTCTTTCTTACTTTCACTCTTCTCTCTCTCTCTCTCTCTTTCTTTCACTTTTCTAGTCCCTGTCTGTTTCTCAGGCTCTCTCCTTGCTGTCTCTGTCTGTCTGTATATCTCCCCCCTCCCTCTCTCAATTCAGGTTACTTACAATACCAACTGTTGCTTAAGTGATCACCCAATTAAGCATTGAACAGGTATCACCACTGCTTAACATCGATGATCTAGCAGGAACCAATGATTCCAGCAAGAACATAAAAAGTTTCTTTTAGAAATGCAATTTCAAAGCATTAATTCAATATTATAACTCCCCAAAAATGTGCAGGCCAGGGACAAAAAAAATCAAAAATAAATTTTTGTGCTTTGGGATATTATTTTTATTCTGGGCAATACCAGGTACTTCTGCCTATTTTACATAAATAGAGAGAAAGAGAGAGAGAGAGAACATATACATATATGAATATGTATATGAATATGTATATAAGTATATTTTATTGATATAGAATATTTACATATAAGGTATTGATAAATTTAGATATGCATACAAGTGACACACACTTTAGATATGTATGCATTTACATAAATTTAAATAATTTTCAGATTCTTTCAGGAGTCGACTTTAAAGCGTATCCTGAGATATGTATATCAAATAATCTCACTGTTAAGTTTCCAGTCAACAGCTTTCTCAGGTAATTGTAAGTTGAGAAAAGTCAGTCTTGCTTTTAAGTGAAACAATGAAGAGAGAGAGAGAAAAAATAAGAAAATCATTTTAGAATTTGCATAAGAAAATAAAAAGAGAAATATTGATAAAAATAAACACATATATATTGTGTGTGTGTGTGTGTGTGTGTGTGTGTGTGTGTTTGTGTGTATATCTATTATTATACTAAAGTTGAGTTAATCAACTTGTGCTTCCTAAAGGCTTTTTTACTGTTTAGTTTAATGACATGAAAATTATACTAAATTATTCATTAATTTTCGGACTGAATTATGTTTGAAAAAAATTCTGTTTTAATTGGTTCTAATAAGTTGTAATTTGCAATTAAGTCAAAAACCAACCAATCTCTTACTTTACTCTGTGTCTATCACTTTCTTCCCCTCTATGTATCTCTTGACTACCTCCTCGTTATATAATGTTAGTTTCTCTGAAGTGTAGAGAGAGAGAGCCGGGAGAATTTTAAATGTATTTTTATGTTAAATTTCACAACCAGCAACCCGTAGCTTAAATGAGGTCAAACATTTCCTTTCTTAGAAAGCTAACAAAATGATTTTAAGATTTCATCCATCCATATTTATATTTTTTTATACTTTATTCATTTTGCAAACTCCCTTTTCCCTAATCTCAATTATCTAGCCAGAGCTGAATAAGTGACCGAATGGGTCATGTTTTGTCGAGTATGTATATATATCCAAGTTAAGCTAGCATGATCATGTCCACACTACCTTAACTTAGATACAAATGCTCTATAAATGATATTGAGTCAAGAATAAATAAAACAAAACATCTTCTGCATAAAATAACCCTGCAAGGGTTGACATGCCGTAAAAACCAATCAATCCTGTCACCCCCTACCAAAAACCAATCAATCCTGTCACCCCCTACCAAAATATAACCCTTAATTAATCAATTATAATTACATGAAAAAAGATGCTGCTAATGAAATAGAAAATTATATTATTATCATTACTAGCAACAACAAAAAACACCCTCCGGGCGGTGTAAAAATTGATTTTTAAAAGATATTGACTGAGGGGGATGAGAGTGAAAAATTCAATGTTAGATGGTTTGTATCATAAGTAAGTAAAATCATCAAATTTTTTAAAGGAGTAAAAAAAAAAAAATTAAAAAAAAAAAAAAAAACGCAATCAGAAATGAAGACTTAGTTCTGTCTCCCTCAAATAAAATGTTGCATCTATTAATTATTAATTAAATGATAATTTTTAATATTTTGCACATCAATTTTATACCATGGTGTAGTGGCTAACATACTGGATTGCGATATCATAGTAAGCCAGTTCAAACTCCAGTTGGGCTATTATGTTTACATTCAGACTAATACCCTTAAGAAAGGCATGAAGCCCAACCCCCTCACCCCCCAGCACAGGGTTAAATAGTACATCTGCTGTTCTTCTGCTAGGATGGCTTTTGCATTAAATAATCCACAAAGGTTGATATGCCATTAAACAAAGAAACCAAACTAAGCAAATTCAACATTCACTTTCGGGCAAATACTTTTGAGAAAGGTATGAACCCCCTCATTCCCCCCAACTCAGGGTTAAATAGTACTACTACTGTTCTTCTGCAAGGACGGCTTTGGCATTAAATAACCCACAAAGGTTGATACGCCATAAAACAAAGAAACCAAACCAAACTAATTTACAATTTCAATATGAGATTTACATCGTTATCAACACAAACGACCAATTATATTCACACACATATATATATGTATATATATATATATATATATATATATATGTACGTATGTAAAGAGAGATAGAGAACATATGTAATGTGTATTACAAGCAATTTACACATAATTTACATTCATGTTACTGATAGAGCCATGGGCAGAAAAGAGAGAGACAATAAATTGCTTCCTACACATATACATGTAATGCTTCTCAGATATCATACTTCCTCTGCTAGCCTCACCATTCTTTCCCTCTCCCCCCACCTCTCTCTCTCTGTCTTTCTCCCTTTTGTGTGTGTGCATGTGTGCGTGTGCAAGCTGCTGATAAATCTCATCAGTTTTCAGTAGAGACTACACCAAGTGGTTTATCCTTGCTTTTTCATTTGTTAAACTAATCTTTCTTTCCAATCTGACTCGAGCTTCATTCAAAACCCATTTTCTGACAGTTTGCATTCCTGTTCTTATACGATTTTACATTTTACATTTGCTAACAAATTCATAAACACAGGAGAAATAAGAATATATATATATTATATATATATATATATATATATATATATATATATACTAGACAAAACGTGACCCGTTGAGTAACCCATTCAGTTCTGGGTAGATGATTGAGATATGGGAAAAGTGAGATATAGCAAAGTGAATAAAAAATTTAAAAATTAAAAACCTTAAAATTAAAAATTATTTTGTAAGCTTTCTAAGAAAGGGAATGTTTGACCTCTTTTAAGCTACGGGTTGCTGGTTGTGAAATTTAACATGGAAATACATTTCTCTCTCTCTCTCTCTCTCTCTCTCTCTCTCTCTTTACTCTTCAGAGAAACTAACATTATATAACGAGGAGGTAGTCAAGAGATACATAGAGGGGAAGAAAGTGATAGACAGAAAGTAAAGTAAGAGATTGGTCAGTTTTTGACTTAATTGCAAATTACAACTTATTAGAACCAATTAAAACAGAATTTTTTTCAAACATAATCCAATGCTAAAAGTAAGGAATAATTTATTATAATTTTTGTCATTAAACTAAACAGTAAAAAAGCCTTTAGGAAGCAAAAGTTGATTAACTCAGTTTTAGTATAATATAGTTTTAGTATAATATATATATATATATATTCTTACGCTCTCCTATAAGATGGATGGAACGCTCTCTGGCAGCCTTGTCTAGCCACACTGAAGAGATGTGATACCTCAAAACACAGTGTTTGTTTAATTATTTATTGAAGGGCCAAAACCACCCACAGTAAGACCACCACCTGGTTAATTACTCTCTAGTCATAAACACACACCCCCCAAGACAATGAGAAGATTTCCCAGAAAAAATTATACATAAAGCCTCATGAATTTTCTGTTTACCATTTTCAATAAAGTTAGCAGTCTGATGAAACTCATAGGTATACACAGATACTTGTGGGCAGAAATAGATCTATAACTGCAAAATGACTGATTTTTAAGCTTTTTTCTTTACCAATTATATTGCTCTGTTCAATAATATGGAAAATCAAGTTCTCAATTTGGACCTGAACTACTTCGAAAATATTCCACTGTTGGAAGAAATATCCAATTTAGAATCATCCTAATACCAACTTACCTGGTAACCTATCGACAAATATATATGTATGATATTGATGACCGAGAGCCAGCAATAATATATATATATATATCACAATATATAAATGCTTGACTAACCACTTTTTACTATTCTGAGTATTTTTATTGCTTTGAAAGACATGAGAGAATACCTCTGAAAAGACCTACCTGTAGTGTCCTTATTGATATAGACTTACATTGATCACCTCTGTGGATGGTGTGAGGAGGACTTGCCAGAAGTGATGACTGATAGGGATGGGTGGTGAGAGAGACATGGGAATCTGTGCTCTCATTACAACATGATGATGATGATGATGATGATAGCGTGAACATGAAGTCAACAGCGCTTGGTAACTGTCAGTTTCTTGCCCATGCAATTTTCAAACCAAGTGAGCACTTTTTACTTATAAATATAACAAACTACATAATCAACACTTATATTTATATTTATATTTATATATATATATATATATATACACACACACACACACATATATATATGAATACACACAAAAACACATATATATATACACACACACATACATATTTTTATATACATACACATGCATACATTTATATACACACAGACACACATGTGTGTGTGTGTGAGGAAATATATTGGAAAGGTGAATAAATAACACAAACAATTAGTTCAATTAATATTTCCTGTTAGTTTAGAAATTTCATCAGAATGACTTTATTAGTTTAGACAGATTGGTATATAATTTTCTGAACTAACAAAGACAAAATATTAATTGAATTGATTGCTTGTGTTCGTTATTCACCTTTCCAAAATATTTCCTCACATTTTCTCGGAGTTTTCTTAATCTGTCATTTTCTTCATTCATATATATATATTACTCCCACTTTGGTTGAGTTCTCTAAATAGGGATTTAATTGCAAATTCACTGTTCTGGCGTGTAGCTAACCCTCGCTTTGTTTACAAAAAAGTTTGAGGACTCTAGTGAATTCATTTCCGCTTAGAAATGTAGCGATTAAATATTCTCCTATATTTGACAGCTGCCTCTGGCCACACAGGTATAAAGGCTTGGCGAATGAAAGTTCATTCGGGTTTCAAACCCGGCCAGGGGTAGCTGTTAAGGTATAGCCACACTGATGAGAGGTGAAACCTCAAAACACGTGCCTGTGGATTACTTATTTATCATATTATATATATATATATATATATGGTTTGGTGGTTGGTTTTGAAGGCTATCACAATTCAAGTATAAAGAAAATGAGGTAACTATGATGCTGTTTGTTTACCTTTGATTTATTCTTAATATTTCAGGATAAAGATCCCTTTGTCAAAAAATTTCTGTAAGCTAAGATCAGGAGCTGTTGCTAAGATTTGTCCATTCTGTTGTATGCCTGGTGATATCTTCCAAATTCGCTCTCTCTGTGTGTGTGTGTGTGTGTGTGTTGGTGTGTGTTGGTGCAAGTGTGTGTGTGAGAGAGAGAGAGAGAGAGAGAGAGAGAGAGAGAGAGAGAGATCTCCAGTTTAGATCTACAAAGTAGTATTTTATGAAAAACTGAACAGAGTACCTTCCACACATTAAAAGTATAAATACAAGTTTCCTATATAGCAAAAACAATAATATCTCAATTTTAAACTTTAAAATTACCAATAATTGTTGAAGGCACTCAAGGAAGAAAAAAAAAGCTTTTTACTTGAACCAGACATATATAGTCTTATGCAAAAACAAAACAAAAATCATTAAAAAAATATTCTTAAAACCAACCTTATCTGAGGTCTTTAATAAATGTTGATTTTGGAGAGGCATTATTCCAGTTGGAATGCATTAGCCGTATTCCTCAATCAATAGCATAAACGCAAGAACACAGTATTTTATTTCACAGCTTGGAAACGTTATCATTCCAACGTGAGGTTATTGAACTTACCTAGTAGACAATCACTACTGTATTGTGAGTGTGTACTTCATTGCCTGCTCTACACATATGATCTTGTGACCAAATAAACTATAGTTAATCTATCTATACATATATAAAGGGCAGTTGTGTGTATGTGTATGTCCGGAGAAAACTTCGAAAACAAAACAATTAATGACAAAGTAAATATATATACACATTAAATATCACCAGGGCTTGGTTTTTGAGTAAAAATAATGAAGATTTGATTTATAGAAATAGCACTGTTCACATGACTTTCGGAGACATGGAATAAACTGCCTGCATCTGTTGTAGGCTGCCGGAGCACTGAATCTTTCAAAGCCTCCATGCTTCCTGTAGTCCGCCAACACTATACCTGATGCCACTCTCCACATACACATGCACACACATACATGCATATTACTACTGTGAACTGTTCATGTTCCTGACACAACATTATTCTGTGTACTTGACATGAGACTTTGATGAGTTGTGGTGCACCTGAGCACTGTACACAATAAATTTCATTTCATTATTATATTTGGGAAGATATTTCAAAATTCAAATTTTGAAAAGTAATAGAAGGGAAAGTCACTTGTATGTTATTTTGTTTATCTTTTCTTTTTTTTTTTGTATGTTTTTTTTTTTCTCGCTTTGAAATATAATATTGATTGATTGAATTAATTGCATCATTTATATCTTATTTCTTTTTTAAATTGTAAATCATTGAATGGAAATTTCTTACTATAGTTATATATTTCTGTAGCGATTTTTATTGGGCAACCAGCGAGGATCTTACTCATGATAAGTAATAATGGATCTGTGTGACTAACTTTTAAAAATCCCCCCTCTACCCAGGTGACGCCGGGTAGTCACTTCTAGGAAATAAATAAAAAATAGATAGTCATATAACTAACTGCATCTATCTATATATTTAGTCACACACACACAGACATGCAAATTAAAAACATTCGGGCCGAATCCGGACCCGCAATCCGGAAATTTTAGAATCCCAAGTTTTAATTACTGCAATTGCTTTCAATGATATTTTTTGCCACAAATTTTTTGTATGATAACAGTTTTTAAACTTGGAAATGAATTTGAAAATAATCAAAATTAATCGTGAAATCCAGTGAAAGTCAACCATGAAATAGAAATAATTGTTTGTATGGAAAGTAAGGACTTATATAGATTAAATTGTGTTCAAATTAAAGGGGCAGCAGAAGAATTATCATTGAACTTTTAAAAATGTCATTCTTAGATCAAAAGTATAATCAAGAGCCCTCCACAGTAGTTAGCTTAATTGCTGCCCAATAGGGCGGCTTTTAAGCTAATAAACTTATATATATATATATATATATATATATATATATACACAGTGATGCTGATAGCTTTTTGATTTTGTGTGTCCTGGCACTCATTCAAAGCAAATATTTGCTTTGAATGAATCTCCTGGGAAAATTTATGGGTCCCAAATAAAGTTTCTAAATAAATTGTAGGGTTTTTATTTATGATCTCAGGGAAACTAAAGCCATCTAACACCTACCTTGTAACCTATCCTGTGTAATTCATTTCAAAGAAACTATTGAAATGTACTTACAGTTAGCTTGAAATGGTGAGGGAAGAAAAAAGAAAAACACTGGGATGCATGGATATGATTTTTACTATATCCTTTTAGATTTTTGTGTCAGGGACACAGGACGCATACCTATCAGCATCTGTGTGTGTGTGTGTTGTGTGTTGTGTATCTAAACCTCGCTTTGTTTACAAATGTTTGAGGACTCTAGTGAATTCATTTCCGCTTAGAAATGTAGCAATTAAATATTCTCCTATATTTGACAGCTGCCTCTGGCCGCACTATTAAGAGGCTTGGCGAACGAAAGTTCATTCTGGTCTCAAAACACGGCCAGGGGTAGCTGTTAATGTATAACCACACTGATAAGAGGTTATACCTCGAAACACGTGTCAGTGGATTACTTATTATTATATATATATATATATATATATATATATATATATATATGCTGGGTATATTATATATACCTACAAAAAATCCTCAACAATTTATCTACAATTAAAATTAATCTAAAACAATTTATCTATAAACAGTTTTTGTACAATTATTTATCTATAGATATAATTTACTTATCAAATTATTTGTATTATCGACCCAATGTATTTTGAAGTTTTAACTAAACAACACATTTAATTCAAGGATATTAGTTTTTATATATTAAACCTAACCCTATCATATTCATTATATAATCTACAAAGGTTGATATACCATTAAAAACAAATAAACTAAACTATTTCATTGTCATATAAAAGAGAGAAACAATATATCAAGGGACTTGTTAATTTGAATTAGCAATTGCTAATTTTTCTGTTTAACTTGTATCTTTGCTTAGTAAACCTTTTTCTCTATCCTTAATACTCATTTTTTCTTTCTATTATTTCTCTATGTGAGATTTGCTAACTGTACCTAAGAGGTGGGGTTAATATTTTAGCAAGAGATTTAGCAATTTTGTGAGGGGCAGTTCCAATTCCCGAAAATATAGGTCTTAATGGAATCCCTGGTTTGTGTGTTTTAGGAAGGCCTTAAATGGTGGGGACGTTAGGGTGATAGTCTATCAAAGAGAGCCAAGTTTTATCAATATTGCCTATTAGTTTTTTGTATGTTTTGTTGAAAATGATTGTGTTGTTAATAATGGTTTGTGGAGAGATTATTTCATAAGTGTTATGATCATTAAGAATATCAAGCATTTTGTCATTGTATTGTTTGGAACATATAACGACCACTCCTCCTCCTTTGTCAGAGGGGGTGATGAGTATGTTAACTCTGATACCCGAGTTACAAAATCTCTATATTAATACTCATGTTAATATGACTGTTATCATCTTGCAACACCCTCTGGTTAAAAATGAGACTGTACAAATCATCCATGATGAAATGTAAAAATCTAAATTCTGATTATCTGGTGTTGCTTATCCACTGAATTCTTATTTCTTATGAGTGTCATCACCACAGCTAAATAATGGACCATTCCATTTTTATTATAATGAAAGAAAGAGAAGAAAAGGACATGTTACATAGAAAAATATAGAAAGAAAGAAAGAAAGAAAGAAAAGGAAAGAAAGAGAGGGGGTGAGCATGCAGAAGCGATAATACTAATCTGTTTCAGTTGAACATAATGAAAGTAGGAAAGAAAGAAAGAGAATAGAGGAAAGAAGTGAGAGGGAGTGAGCGCGCTGAAGCGATAAAGATAATCTGTTTCAATCCAACATAATAAAAAGATGAAAAAAAAGGAAAGAAAGAAGAAAAAGAGTGAGAGAGGGTTAAATGAAGATGATTATACTTTTTACATATTGAACTATTTTGTGATAGCTCTTAAGTAAACATATCAAATGTTGTAATAATTGAATTATCATACTGTGGTATATCCATGGGTCTTAAGTAAACATATCAAATGTTGTAATAATTGAATTATCATACTGTGGTATATCCATGGGTCTTAAGTAAACATATCAAATGTTGTAATAATTGAATTATTATACTGTGGTATATCCACAGGACGTGCTTGTTTATATAATCACAATAGCAAATATAACATTTTATTCATATTAACATTGAATTTTTAAGAAGACGGAAATGGTTGACCAAACCTTTGAATTTTTTTCCAGATCACATTAAGTTTTCACATTTATAAATTCAGTTAATCTATCTATACACATATAAAAGGCAGTTGTGTGTATATGTATGTCCGGAGGAAACTTTGAAAATAAAACAAAGACAAAGTAAATATATATAGACATTAAATATCACAAAAAATAATAGATATTTAGTATTATCTGCGTTATTCGGACTATTGTCCCCATCTTCATTGTTATTTGTACAACGTTTCAGCCGATATACCCTCCGGCCTTCTTCAGGTATTTCTTGTCGGACTCGGGAACCTTCTTGTACAAATAACAATGAAGATGGGGACAATAGTCCGAAAAACGCAGATAATTCTAATCTTCAAGCCTCATCTCAAACATTCAGAGTAATAGATATTTGATTTATATTCGTGAATATAATTAAAAAATAAAATTTAAATGATAACAGCAAGAATTTTTTTTTCATTTAATATTTTAGATAGTAGACATTAACATTTTTTTTCAGAGTAGCTGGATCAATGCAAGGTCTATTTTTTTTACATAGGGATTTAAATGGGGCATCCCATGAGGACTCAACTCATGATTCAGTAATAATGGATCTGCGGAACTAGCTTAAAAAATCCCCCTCTACCCAGGTGACGCCGGATAGCCACTGCTAGTTAAAACTAAAACTATGAGAGTTACTACCTGTTTTTTCTTTGTTCTTTTTTTTTTCTTTTTTCACACATACACTGAAAGTAGCTAAAGGGGCAGCCTAGAACTAGACAAGACAAGTCTGTTCGACCTATCTGAGGCATTCTAGATATTTATTTACCTTTCTCTTCTTATACTTATAAAATTGTGTATAAGGTGTTAGGTCTTTATTATATACAGGCACAGAAATTGTTTAATTATATTTCCTCCCACACTACCAGTAAAGAATTTTCATAAAGAGCTTAATATTAGAATATTTTTTATGGTTTCCATAGAGAACAATATTAGATTGATCAGATAAAATAATTATATAAAACTCAAGCAGAGTCATGTCTATTGTTGCTTGATTTCAGGCAGACACACACACACATACACACATACACACACAGAGACACACACACACACACACACACACACACAAACACACACACACAGACACACACACAAGCTGTAAAACCTGCACCTAATGTAATACAAATCACATGTAAGGTTGTGAACATTAAGTTCCATTATTAGATATATATTTATAAGTTGTAATTTGTAAACATGACTAAGCAACATCTAATCTTTGAGGGCGATTGATTTAAAAAAAAAAAAAAAAAAAGAAAAGGACAATGTTATTCACAATTTTAATGGTTTATAAATATTATTACTATTACATAATTAGATATTACGAAAAGTTAAGATTAGGTCATTGTTAAATATTGTGGCCTTTACTTGACTAAGTATAAGCTTAGTATGTATAATATATATATATATATATATATACATATATATATACACTCACACAATACATACATATAGTTTTATATATATATATATAATATATATATACTCACACACATACATACATATAGTTTAATATATATATATATATATATATACTCACACACATACATACATATAGTATATATATATATATATATATATATATATATACTCACACACATACATACATATTTTATATATATATATATATATATACTCACACACATACATACATATAGTTTAATATATATATATATATATATATACTCACACACATACATACATATAGCTTATTATATACATATATATATATATATATTTACACTCACACACATACATACATATAGCTTAATATATACATATATATATATACACTCACACACATACATACATATAGCTTAATATATACATATATATATATATATATATATATATATGTACATATATATATATATATATATGTATATATTAAGCTATATGTATGTATGTGTGTGAGTGTATATATATATATATATATATACACACTCACACAAATACATACATATAGCTTAATATATATATATATATATATATATATATATGTATATATATACATATAGGGGCCGGGTTAGCTCAGTCAGTAGAGCGTTCGGCTAGAAACCACAAGGTTCCTAGTTCGATACCGGTCCTCGCCAACTCAGCGTATGAGTAGCACAGGGATCTGTGCGGTAAAGTAAGGAGCTGATGGTAGGTGTGGTGCTCCACCTCAGATGCTAAATACAATCTCCTTGGTCTATCGCTATTGAAAAGGGGATAGACTCCCTCGCTGACTGGCTGATACCGACTTTAGGCAGCCCCGTCGACTTTACTTACTTTTATATATATATATATATATATATATATATCTTAGTAGATACAGAATATATTTTATATATTTATATATATATTTAACTCAGTCGGTAGAGCACCCACCATAGAATCACAAGGTTCCAATTTCCTTACTGGTCCCCACCAACTCACCATATCAGTAGCACAGACTGGATAATCTGATCTATGCAGTGAAGTAGGGAGCTGACAGTAGGTGTTGCGCTCTACCTCTGCAAAATAATCTCCCTGGTCTAGCGTTTTCATATATATATTTGTGAATAAAAAGGCCTTAAATACCATGGGTATCGTGATTATGGACCATTTCCATTTGTGGGTATTTGGGGCCCACTGAGCTTCGTCAGACCACGTTTTTATTTTATTAAAAAACGTGGTCTGACAAAGCTCGGTGGGCCCCAGATACCCACGAGTGGAAATGGTCCATAATCACGATACCCATGGTATTTAAGGCCTTTTTATTCACAAATAAATTTGTTTATAAAATTTAAACATTGAGCTCTCATACGGAACTGAAACTCTACAACAAACTACTGTTAGAGAATAGGACCAGCCTAGAATCACTTAGTACCAAGAAACTTGGTACCCCAACAAAGAATATATATATATATATATATATATATATATTTTAACAATGGAAAGGAGTAACCTACTCGAGTTTCATCGATTGATTCTTCAGGGTTACTTTAAATTAATCGAGTTTTCGATTAATCTTAGGTGTTATAAACATGCCCGTTAGATTCCAACGGGCATGTTTATAACACCTAAGATTAATCGAAAACTCGATTAATTTAAAGTAACCCTGAAGAATCAATCGATGAAACTCGAGTAGGTTACTCCTTTCCATTGTTAAAATAAATTTATGCTCTACATTGTATTGAGCACTTTGTATTTGTTTTTTCTCAACCTTAAACCTCTATATATATATATATATATATATATATATATATATGAAATATTATGGAAATTAATCCGACAGTATGAAATATAACATTTTTGAAAAAACATATGATGTTTGTTGTGATTGCTGACAGGCCTGTTTCGACCAAAACGATAAGTTGGTCTTCATCAAAGAGCGACATAGACGAGAAGAAAATATCCGTTAAAAAGACTGTTTACAAAACGAACGCTGATATCAACCGCTGATATATATATAGTAAAACTATACAGACTCTAACACCAGTTTTTTTTACACTTTATATGGCCCTAGTTTAGTCTGTAAAGTTATAAATGCACACACCTTATGAATAAGGTTATTAAAAAGAAATCATGGTTTTATATTTATTTGTAGGCCACAATCACTTAATAATCTCCT
>CM042167.1:23158523-23172642 GCA_023376005.1 Doryteuthis pealeii | reverse complement strand
TACACAGCAACTCAGAGAAGGCCACACGACCTTAAAGCACCACCACACACACAAACACACACACACAGACACAACACACAAGCTGAAAACCTGCACCTATATGTATAATCACATGTAAGGTTTGAAACATAAGTTCCATTATTAGATTATTTTTTATAAGTTGTAATTTGTAAAGCTATGACTAAGGCAACGCACTCTAATGACTTATGTTGAAGGGTCGTTGATTTGAATAAAAAAAAAAAAAAAAGAAAAGGACAATGTTATTCCACATATTTTAATGTTTAGGGTAAATATTGATTTAGCTGATTGGGGACATAAGGGTAGATATTAACGAAAAGTTAAGATTAGGTTCATTCGTTTAAATATTGTGGCTTTACTTGACTAAGTATAAGCTAAGTATGATATATATATATTAGGTTTAATATATATTAGGTATACATATATATTATAAGCACTACACACATAACATACATTATAGTTTTTGTTTTTTTTTATATTTAATATAAATAGAGTATATATATATATCTCACAGACTGCACGCCTACATCATATAGTTTAATATATATATATTAGTATATAACTCACGACACATACATACATATAGTTTAAATATATATATATATATATACTATATAGTATATATACTCACACACATCCATACATATAGTTTAATATATATATATATATATAATACTCACCACCACACTACATACCATATAGTTTATATATATATATATATATATATATACTCCAACACCATACATACATATAGCTTATTATATACATATATATTATATATATCAACTCACACACATACATACATATAGCTTAATATATACATATATATTTATAATACACTCACACACCATACATACATATAGCTATAATATATACATATATTATATATATATATATATTATGTACATATATATATATATATATATGTTATATATTAAGCTATATGTATGTATGTGTGTGAGTGTATATATATATATATATATATACACACACTCACACAAATACATACATATAGCTTAATATATATATACATATATTATAATATATATTGTATATATATTACATATAGGGGCCGCCGGGTTAGCTCAGTCAGTAGAGCGTTCGGCTAGAAACCACAAGGTTCCTAGTTCGATACCGGTCCTCTGCCAACTCAGCGTATGAGTAGCAGCAGGGATCTGTGCGGTAAAGTAAGGAGCTGATGGTAGGGTGTGGTGCTCCACCTCAGATGCTAAATACAATCTCCTTGGTCTATCGCTATTGAAAAGGGGAATAGACTCCCTCGCTGACTGGCTGATACCTGGACTTTTGGCAGCCCCCGTTCGACTTTACTTACTTTTATATATATATATATATATATATATATATCTTAGTAGACTACAGAATATATTTTATATATTTATATATATTTAACTCAGTCGGTAGAAGCACCCACCATAGAATCACAAGGTTCCAATTTCCTTACTGGTCCCCCACCAACTCACCATATCAGTAGCACCAGACTGGATAATCTGATCTATGCAGTGAAGTAGGGAGCTGACAGTAGGTGTTGCGCTCTACCTCTGCAAAATAATCTCCCTGGTCTAGCGTTTTATCATATATATATTGTTGAATAAAAAGGCCTTAAATACCATGGTATCGTGATTATGGACCATTTCCATTTGTGGGTATTTGGGGCCCACTGAGCTTCGTCAGACCACAGTTTTTATTTTTATTAAAAAACGTGGTCTGACAAAGCTCGGTGGGCCCCAGATACCCACGAGTGGAAATGGTCCATAATCACGATACCCATGGTATTTAAGGCCTTTTTTATTCACAAATAAATTTGTTTAATAAAATTTAAACATTGAGCTCTCAATACGGAACTGAAACTCTACAACAAACTACTGTTAGAGAATAGGACCAGCCTAGAATCACTTAGTACAAGAAAACTTGGTACCCCAACAAAGAATAATATATATATATATTATATATATATATTTTAACAATGGAAAGGAGTAACCTACTCGAGTTTCATCGATTGATTCTTCAGGGTTACTTTAAATTAATCGAGTTTTCGATTAATCTTAGGTGTTATAAACATGCCCGTTAGATTCCAACGGGCATGTTTATAAACCCTAAGATTAATCGAAAACTCGATTAATTTAAAGTAACCCTGAAGAATCAATCGATGAAACTCGAGTAGGTTACTCCTTTCCATTGTTAAAATAAATTTATGCTCTACATTGTATTGAGCACTTTGTATTTGTTTTTTCTCAACCTTAACCTCTATATATAAATATATTTATATATTATATATTATATATGAAAAATATATGGGAAATTAATAACCGACAGTATGAAATATAACATTTTTTGAAAAAAACATATGATGTTTGTTATGTGATTGCTGACAGGCCTGTTTCGACCAAAACGATAAGTTGGTCTTCATCAAAGAAGCGACATAGACGAGAAGAAAATATCCGTTAAAAAGACTGTTTACAAAACGAACGCTGATATCAACCGCTGATATATATATAGTAAAACTATACAGACTCTAACACCAGTTTTTTTTACACTTTATATGGCCCTAGTTTAGTCTGTAAAGTTATATAATGCACACACCTTATGAATAGGTTATTAAAAAGAAATCATGGTTTTATATTTATTTGTAGGCCACAATCACTTAATTACATAAAGAGTCAGAGTTGGGAGGGGGTGCCAAAAATAGAGGATTCAAAGTTAGAGTCAAAGGTTTTGCATTCTGACTCCACAGCCCTGCTTAAAAACATGCTTGACTTCAGAGTCATCTATTCATACATATACAGTGATGCTAATAGCTTTTTGATTTAGTGAGTCCTGGGGACACACATATTTGCTTTGAATGAGTCCCCGGGAAAATTTATGGGTCCCAACTAAAGCCATCTAAATTCTACCTTGTAACCTATCCTGTGTAATTAATTTCTAAGAAACTATTGAAATGTATTTACAGTTAGCTTGAAATGGTGAGGGAAGAAAAAAGAAAAACACTGGGACACTTAGATAGGATTTTACTACATCCTTTTAGATTTTTTCAGCGACACAGTATGTGTACCTATCAGCATCTCTGCATATATAAAGGGTAGTTGGTGTGTACGTTTGTATGTATGTCAGGAGGAAACTATGAAAATAAAACAATTAACAACAAAGTAAATATATATATATATATATATATATATATATATATAATATAAGATAAATATATAAAGGTTTTACATATCTATTTATTAGGTGACAAAGGAACATTCACAACCATATTGGATTCATGCGAAACATCTTCACCTGATGATTGGTTTCATGCGAAACATCTTCACCTGATGATTGCATCGCATGAATCCAATATGGTTGTGAATGTTCCTTTGTCACCTAATAAATAGATATGTAAAACCTTTATATATTTATCTTATTATATTATATAACAGCTCTATTTTATATTGAGCACTATACCAATAATACTGCCTTGGGTACACCATTCCAGCAAAAGCTGAAACAGTGACCATCTCACACTATAGTATATATATATATATATATATATATATATATATATACAGATTCACTACCACCAGGTCTTTTTTACATGGGGATTTTTATGGGGCATCCAGCGAGGAGCCAACTCACAATTCAGTAATAAGTATCTTATGGGTCTACCTTTTTTCTTTTTTTTTTTTTAAATCCCCCTCTACCCAGGTGAAAAAATCCTCGTTTTCACAAAATTTAACCTTTAGAAAACGAGGATTTTTAGTGCATTTTAGTAGATGATGTTTGATGCTATTTCTTCAAACAATGCTGAAAGTAAAAAGACCAGCTATGTGAGGATGCTGGTTGCTCTGCAGAGGAGCTCCCAGGTGCAATGAATGATAGGGAAGGTTGGCAAAAGATTGTCATGGATACCCGTGCTGCATGCGCGACATGATGATGATGATGATGATTCAGTATATTAACACACAACTTTCGCATAGATGGACAATTTGATATTTTTAAAAAGCGAAAAATTGACCTACCCTAATGTACAGGGTGATTGTAGAGCAACCCCCTAGGGTCTATAAGACACGCTGAGGTGAACACCGTAATTTCAGAGAATGTAAACCGAATAATGGGGTTGTAGTGATTGTCCACCCCTGTTGGAATAGACAGGAGTCTAATAGAGTTATCTTCCTTTGCTGCAGGTTTTCACCCATAGGTGGCGGCTGTATATAAACAGTAGCCCGGGAGAAAATCCCTCTTTTTCTCTCGGTCCAGCAACTTCTATACATGGCATAAACACGTTGTCTATATTCATTGAATGGGGGCTGTCCCCCAACCAACTATCAGTAAGTGACATTCCTTCAGAAACTCTGTATCACTTCTTTAAGACAAAGTCCTACCTTCATATTTATATATGTTTATGTATCTGTTCTCTATATATTTCAGTACCTTTTTCATGAGTATATGTATACCTGTTTTGTATGTATTTCTCTATGTACTCACAGAATAAAGTCTATGCTTGTTATTATATATAACTTCTTTGTCGGAATATTTCATGTACACATATGTACCTACGTTGGAAGGTTACTTCCAATTTATTATAAGAACTTTACTTCTTATAGGGTTAAGAGTCAGGATCACCCCCCTCCCCACAGAATTCTGGACCTCATTGCTGAGCGACAACATGCTGGAAAAGTTTCTAAGCAGGCAGGGAATTTGATGGTTTGTTTTGTTTTACGGCATATCAACCTCAATGGGTTATTTAATGCCAACAAAGTTGTGAAATAAATTCATTCTTAATGCATAATACAATTTTGTTTATCAACTCATGTTTTTCTATTTAACCCATAGATGGAACCCTAACAGGTACTACCACTCCGGGTCAGAGTGGACCAGGGATCAATGGTGATGAAGGGGTGCTCCACATTCCCCAAACCTCCAAAACTGAAACCTCACCATCAGATAGAGTTTAACGTCATTCCCAGGACATGTAGACCCTCAGTCACCGCCTTCTAGCACCCATATGATAAAAAGGGGTTGGGGCTTGCCATAATGGCAATAGGGTTGGGAAAGTCATATAGGTGCTAGGGCTTGACGTAACCAACCGATTGATCGGAGGGGGCCTCTCTGACCGCCCGTCTAGCCTAAGAAAGGGCTAAAGTGGAGTATTGCAAGTTATGGACTGCTCATCGACCTGGGTTCTATCCTTAAGCATCACGGGTCGCAACCCACGGCCAACAGGTGGCCCCATTGGGGAGTCTTACCCCTCTGCAGAGGTAGGGAATTTGAAGTAAAAAATCTTAAGCAGATACCATATACTTGTGAAATATACCACAATTTATGAACGTGCTACTCATGTGATTGCGTGACATCAAAGACAGTTAATAACGTATTCATAGGTTAGTTAGATTTTACGGCATGTCAACCTTTGTTGGGTTATTTTATGCCAAAGACGTTTTGTTTTATTAATTCTTGATGGGTACTCAATTTTTTAAAAAATCTTATGAACTCATTTTTTTTCTATCTAACCCATAGAATGGAGCCTAACAGGTACTACCACTCCGGGTCAGAGAAGAGCTGGGATTAATAGTGATGAAGGGGTACTACACATTATTCTGAGCTCCAGAATTGGAATTTTACATTCTAATGTCATCAACGGGCGAAAGTAAATGTGTTAAGAAAACCACAAAATACATACAACTTGAAACTGTTTAGATGAACGGACGTTATTTACTTATTCATCTATTTATTTTATTTTATAATTAAGGCTGCTTGGTGGAACTAGGTGTGTCAGTCCCGCTTTTAGCAGTAGCATGTGCATAAAATATTAGATTAATTGTTGAGCCTTTGTGCATTGAAGTTATATGTGAATTTCATGGAAAGTTAACTTCTCAGCATTGTGACATCAGTTAATTCAAATGTTGAATGCTTGAATTAATACTTAATTGCAAAAAGTTGCAAATAGAACAAAAAGTTACACAACAAGGCTGCTATCTCGCCATTGGTAGGATGTGACACAAGGTTGCCAGTTTGGAGCATCCAGTCAGGTTGCAAGTATGGGAGCATCCAGTGAGGATTGAACTCTCTGTTTAATAGTTAATAGCAATGCATCTGCGAGACTAGCTTGCTGTTACACTCTGAAGGAACATTAAATGACCCGAAAAGGGTTGATATGCCATTAAACAAAACAACCAAACCAGTGATGATCAAACTAGCTATTTAGTAGTAATAGACCTGCGAGACTAGCTAGATAACTGTTACACCCTGAAGGAACATGGGTAGGATGTGACACAAGGTCACAAGTATGGGGCATCCAGTGAGGATCAAACTCTCTATTTAATGGATCTGCGAGACTAGCTTGCTAACTGTTACACCCTGAAGGAACATGGGTAGGATGTGACACAAGGTCACAAGTATGGGGCATCCAGTGAGGATCAAACTCTCAATTTAATGGATCTGCGAGACTAGCTTGCTAACTGTTACACCATGAAGGAACATGGGTAGGATGTGAAACAAGGTCACAAGTATGGGGCATCCAGTGAGGATCAAACTCTCTATTTATTTCATGGATCTGCGAGACTAGCTTGCTAACTGTTACACCCTGAAGGAACATTAAATGACCCGAAAAGGGTTGATATGCCATTAAACAAAACAACCAAACCAGTGATGATCAAACTAGCTATTTAGTAGTAATAAACCTGCGAGACTAGCTAGATAACTGTTACACCCTGAAGGAACATGGGTAGGATGTGACACAAGGTCACAAGTATGGGGCATCCAGTGAGGATCAAACTCTCAATTTAATGGATCTGCAAGACTAGCTTGCTAACTGTTACACCCTGAAGGAACATGGGTAGGATGTGACACAAGGTCACAAGTATGGGGCATCCAGTGAGGTTCAAACTCTCAATTTAATGGATCTGCGAGACTGGCTTGATAACTGTTACACCCTGAAGGAACATTAAATAACCCGATAAAGGTTGATATACCATTAAACTAAAAACCAACCAACCAATTAAAAGTGCATTGCGGCCATTAAAACTGCTACCGAATGCACGGTACCAAAAACTGTTGTGGTATTTATAGTTCCTTCATTCTAAAGTTTCAACAACAATTTTTCATGCAGAAATATTCAACAAGAACAAAAAAATTCAGTTTTTAAAAAAAAAAAAAATGGTACATAAATCATCCGGTATATATTTTTAAGCCTCAGCTGCTGGGCTGTAGACTACAGAAGCATGAAAGACAGGGTGGGGAGTGTGTGTGTGTGTGGGGGGGTGGGGGTCGAGTGATGTAAGGTTGGGGGGGGGTTGAATAGCATGGAATAAAAATTATTCTGAAGAGTTTCATAAGTACCTCTGTACTAGCTTAGAAGAACAGACAGCGAGGAGAAGCAAGATAGAACAAAAAAAAAAATCTAATTTCGCCATTTTTTTTGTAGGTTTTTGTTTTTTTATCTGATTTGGGTTATTCTATTTCTGTTGATTCAATAAAAGATATCTTTTTAGTTAGCAATGGCTACAATTTATCCAATATTGGATTTTTTTTTAGAGACTTTGGTCTTTTGACTAGCATAGTAGCCATGAAACAAAACAAAAAATTGAAAAATGGATGGGATTATTAATGTATGAATAAATAATTATGCCGGTGATCAGAGTATATGTGTACTCTGCCTAAGATCAGTAGAGTATCTGTGCACTCTTTGAAAAGTGCTGCACAGACACAAATATATATATATATATATATATATATATATATATAGTGTATGTATGTGTAAGAGATATATGGATATTCAATCTATATAATTATTTACTAAGTTTAACTTAGATGTGGCACAAGGCCAGAGGTATGGGGCACCCAATGAGAATCGAACTCACTAACAAATTGTTTGCGAATCCAACTTGCTAACAATTACACCATGTAAGGTGCCCAATCCATGTATTCAACTATATATATTAGAATGTGTGTGTGTAAAAGAAATATGGATATTCTATGCATATGCACGCACACACACACACACACATATATATATATATAATATATATATATACGTCGATAATATATATTGTTTGGGATTTAGTATGAAGCATTGGGGGTGAAATATAAGAAACCCAGTTTTTGAATGTTAAGTTTCGTTTTATTTCGGGGATGTTTATGCCCCTTAGCGCATGTACAAGATATATGGTCATTTTATGGAAAAGATATATGGATGTTCTATCTACACACACACGTATATATATATATATATATATATACATAGGTCTGTATTATATTAACAAACTTGGCTAGCAGAATGTTGCCAGTGAGTTTGATTCTCAGTTCTCCATACTTCTGACCTTATGCCACAACTAAGCTAAATTTAGTAAATAACAGTCTATATATATATAAAGAGAGAGAGACAGACAGACAGACTGGCCATTTTACTTTATACTAAACAAGCAACAGCTACCCGGCGTCACCTGGGTAGAAGGGGATTTTTTTAAGTTAGTCCCGCAGATCCATTATTACTGAATCGTGAGTTGAATCCTCATGGGATGCCCCATTTAAATTTCTATGTAAAAAAAATAGACCTTGCATTGATCCAGCTACTCTGAAAAGAAATGTTAATGTCTACTATCTAGAATATTAAATGAAAAAAAATTCCATGCTGTTATCATTTAAATTTTATTTTTTAATTATCTTTACGGATATAAATCAAATCTATTATTTTTGCTCAAAAACCAAGCCCTGGTGATATTTAATGTGTATATATATATTTACTTTGTTGTTAATTGTTTTATTTTCGAAGTTTCCTCCAGACATACATATACACACAACTGCCCTTTATATATGTATAGATAGATAGATAGATAGATGGATGGATAGATAGATAGATAACTCAACACAGAACCAAATCTATAGATTATAACAAATTAATACTTGTAGAACAACATTTCTGCTCAAATGGTCACGATTTTCAATACAAAGTTCCCCATCCTAGAAAGAATTTTTAAAAATGCAATGGACAATAATAATAGAAACACACAAAGATAAATGACCCCAAATGGCTTGAACTCCAACCTAAACCATTCTGAAAACACAGCTTTGATATAGGAGGGACAGATTTGAGGTGCCACATAAAACACCCCCATTTGTAAATAACAAATATCTTTTCCCTTAAAAAAAATATCACAAAGATATTCCTATCTGACTTATCAAATATATATATATATGTGTGTGTGTGTGTGTGTGTGTGTGTGTGTATAATCATCAGTGCAACTGAAAACAGAATAATTACTGGAAATATATATCTTTATTAGAGCAAGTGCTAAAATGATTTCACTTAGATAATACAATTATATATATATATGTGTGTGTGTGTGTGTGTGTGTGTGTGTGATTATCAGTGGATAAGGATAATTACTGGAAATATATATCTTTATTATCAGAGCAATAGTGCTAAAATTATTTCACTTAGAGAATACAACAATTCTATATATGTGTGTGTGTGTGTGTGTGTGTGTGTGTAGATAATCATCAGTGGATGTTGAAGACATAACAATTACTGGAAATATGTGTGGCTGTATATATATATATATATATATATATATGTGTGTGTGTGTGTGTGTGTGTAGATGGGATACCAGGTAATTTGGTATTAGGATGATTCTAAGCTGGTCCTTTCTTCCAACGGTAAGATGTTAGAGAGTTCAGGTCCGTTTGAGAGCTCAATGTTTAATTTTTATAAACAGAGAAATATAATTATTAAAGACCCAATTTTACTATATATATATATATATATATATAAAATATAAAAAATCCACTTTGTAATTCAATGATAAAATAATAGTATTAGTATGGGTTTGCATTCATGTTTTCCCCTCTCATCATTTTTAAAAGATGACTATTAAATGATTATTACATAATAGTTTCCCCTTATCTATTTCCAATCTCTAATAATACGAATGTTAGTGTCACTTTTAATCCTAGAGGCCGTAACTCATCATATCATACCATTTTGGAATCAGATTGACTCTAACAATAAATCAAAAACATTCCATGCTGAATCCAGACCCGCAATCCTGAAAGTTTTAATTACTGCAATTATTTTTGGAGATTTTTTTTAATGTGATTTTTTTTTCAACAAATTTTTTGTACAATATAAATTCTTATAAAAAACTTAAAAAAAGGATAGGCCAAATCTAGAATGATACTAAGACATTGTTGAACAGACACACACATAAACACTTACATAAACACATACACAAAGAATTCAGAGGAAGATATCACCAGGCAGACAACAGAATGAACAGATCCCAAATAAAGGGTTAGGTTCAAAGTTCCATGATGGCTCCCAAATACGACAAGAAAGTTCTCGAGTTCGAAAAGAAGGTTCCCGAGTCCGAGAAGGTTCCTCGAGTCCGACAAGAAATACCTGAAGAAGGCCGGAGGGCATATTGACCGAAACGTTGTACAAATAACAATGAAGATGGGGACAATAGTCCGAATAACACAGATAATACATACAGTAGAGTTCGTCATTTGGCAACTTTGGTTTTGGTTATTTTTTCCTTGATATTTCGGTTTTATATACTGACGTTCTCACCGTACCAAATCGATATAACGTTGTATACCCTTTCTTACTTCTTACTCTGGTCGTCTTTTCTTCTGGCTGGCTTTGGTTCTTCTATCATCTATCTTAACTTGGTTTGGTCTAGCGTCTGGTGTTGACTTTCTTGGGGATTCCGGTCTGGTCTTCTATGGGGATTCCAAGTTATCAGAAGCCCTGTGTCATTGTTAGTTTTTATGTAATAAACACAAGACTTCGATTTACGTTGATGTTACTTTATTTCCAAATCCCCAACCCAGACATCTGCGCAGATCCTTACATCTTGCTAGCTCGGCTTCTAACTTCTAACTGACTTAAACTTACTATATCCTTAAACCGGAAGACAGGGTCTTCCATGCCTTCCGGTTCTCACGATCCATCCCCGCAAGGCAAGGTGAGAGGGAGGTCAAGCGCTGTCACTCACTCTCAAGGCCATCAGCTGCACTAATTGCCATTATGATTTCTACACTATTGCCATAATCATTAGGTCTCTATTAATTATGTAACATCGGTTTCCAGTTCGGGTTTTGGTTTTTAATTTTTTTTTTTTTTTCTTTCTTTCTGTCCAAGTTTTGAAGAAACTTGGAGTTTGAAGGAGGAAGACAACAAAAAAAACAGTTTACAGTGTGATTGATAAATAACTCCCTATTTTAAACTATTATCTGGCCAGTAATCAATACTTGGGAGAATATTGACAACTGGCAAAATAATAGTTTAAAATAGGGAGTTACTTATCAATCACCCTGTATTCAAGAATGTTTGTCTCTGGATTTTCTTGGAATTTTCTCACATACATCACGTCAAAATGAGTTATATATATATATATATATATATATATTTATATATATGTATATATAAAAGTAATTGGTAATTTGCTTGAAGCATTGTTAAGTATGTTATAAAATATTAAAATTTGAAGGCAATACAATGCGTATAAAAAATGAAAACAAAAAGATGTTTTTTTGTCTTATCGATTTCAAAGAAACTTTATCATCAGAGACGAAAATCAGAAATCATTTCTGATTTTCGTCTCTGATGATAAAGTTTCTTTGAAATCGATAAGGCAAAAAAAACATCTTTTTGTTTTCATTTTTTATACGCATTGTATTGCCTTCAAATTTTAATATTTTATAATATATATATATATATATATATAATGGACTCTCCCGTCGATTTTCGACGTATGATGGTTCATACACACAATGAACATCCACACAGGGATTTGTTTATAGTGGTGAAGGCTTGTGTTGGACCATCCACACTTTTTGGCACAGTCGATAGGAAAGAATTGGTGCATCAAGGGTTGCCACAAACCCAATCAACAACCGACCTCAGGAATTTTGAATTCAGAGTTATCCCTCTCCTAGACTGGTTACCTACCCAAGGCTGAGGAGCCCAGTCTGTCCTACTATTTAACCCATAGCTGGAGGGAGAATATATGGATTCATACCTTTCCCAAGGGTATTAGCGCTATGTGAAATGCCAACAGCTTCGTCTAGGAATTGAACTCGAATCGACGAGTCCATTTTCCATGACTCTAACCACTAGCCCACGCGCCTCCATATATATATATATATATATATATATATATATATATATATATATATATATATACCCACTCCTCCACCACAAATAGAATGCAACCCAAAGTAAATTTCTAAAGCAAAGCTTAGCAAATTTGAATTCAGTGTTTTCCTTCTAGACTAATAACCTAAAAGTAAACTGGGCGAGCCACGGGGTTGATATGTCGTTAAACAAAACAAAACAAAACAAAACCTAATGAACCCAAACCATTTTATCCCCTATATATTTACCAACCCCTCTGCACGAGCAGGATATGACACAAGGTCAATTTCTAAACTGGAATTTAACAGGTTTAAATTCAGAGTTTTCCTTCTAGACTAGTTACCTAGCCGTGGTTAAAGAGCCCAGTATACCCATAGCTTGAGGGAGAATAGTTGGATGCATACCTTTCCCAAGGGTATTAGCGCTATGTGAAATGCAAACAGCCTCGTCCAGAGGTTAAAGAGCCCAGTATACCCATAGCTTGAGGGAGAATAGTTGGATGCATACCTTTCCCAAGGGTATTAGCACTATGTGAAATGCAAACAGCCTTGTCCAGAGGTTAAAGAGCCCAGTATACCCATAGCTTGAGGGAGAATAGTTGGATGCATACCTTTCCCAAGGGTATTAGCGCTATGTGAAATGCAAACAGCCTCGTCCAGAGGTTAAAGAGCCCAGTATACCCATAGCTTGAGGGAGAATAGTTGGATGCATACCTTTCCCAAGGGTATTAGCGCTATGTGAAATGCAAACAGCCTCATCCAGGATTTGAACTTGGGTTGACAGGTCCACATCCTACAACTCTAACCATAACACTACATGCCTCCAAAATGAGTTATATAAGGAGAAATCTTTTGAATACCAAATAAAATCACCAAACATTACAAAGAACAAAAGATTGAAGCAGTTTGGTCATGTGATATGAAATGAGAATACGAGTTATGTTAACCCTTCATAAAAGAACGATTTTATTCACAGAGGACGGACCACCAGAGATGAAATGACCTAATAAGAGAGGACACAAAAACTACCTCTGCTGGAAAACCTTACAAAGGACAGAACGTGATTGAGGTCTTGGTGTGGACAAAAACATGTGAGGAACCTTTGGGGGATTGTGCAGACCATAGTAATAGTAGTCTTTGTGTGGCAGAGTTGACTCTCAAAGAAACTACTACTTCAAACGGGGGACAGTGGAAAAATAGATGTAACGGTAATTTTCTCACAATCAGTTTACAGGAACTTTTGGATAACAACTCATATGCATACGTTTTGGTTGGCTGGTTGGTTGGTTGGTTTTATGGCATGTCAACTCTTTTTGGGTTATTTTATGCCGAAGACATTTGTTTTATTCATTCTTGTTGGGTATTCAATTTTTTAAACACATTTTAATACTCATTTTTTTAAATCTATTTAACCCATAGAACTACCACTCCACATATGTGTGTGTGTGTGTGTGTGAAGAGATTCTATAGGTCTATATCTGTGCACATACATATTCACAGCCCTGTCGACTGGAACTGTAGAATACACCTCTGTAGAGGGGTAAAATCCCCCCCCCCAAAACACCTGAATAGAGTCCAAGGTTACTGTGGCCTGAACATTGTGTTTATACATAAGATGAGGACAACAGCCCGAAATATCAAAATTATTCCTATCAAGCCTCATCTTATGAATACATATAAGTATAAAATAAAAAAAATTCTTTGAAAAAGAGAGAATAAAACACATTTAAGATTTTTTAAGATTACTTTTATTATTTCAGTCAGAAATATGTTTGTCTGAGTCATGTGATTTGAAGAATTTCATTTTTGTTTTTTTTTTTTTTTTTTTTTTCTTCTTTAGGGTGGATTTTCATGGGCCCCGAAATAACTAGTCACATTTTTTTTTTTTTTTTTCGTAAGATTATTGTTAACAATCAACAAAATTTATCTAAATCAATATTCTAAAGGCATGAAAATAAAACAAAGCTAT
>CM042167.1:22938523-23153523 GCA_023376005.1 Doryteuthis pealeii | reverse complement strand
TCTATTCAAACTCGGGAGCCTTCATGTCATAATCGGGAGCCTTGGACACATGGTCCAACAGATATAAGGGTTGAATTAATACAGTTCTAATTGACAATCCTGTCCAAGTGCAATAATAATATAGAATAATTAACAGAGCTTAACATTTGTACCCGGTCATGGTTAACGGAATGAGAACAGTCAACCCCTATGAATTGAATGAAGGGTTCATTTTAAAGTTCCATGAAGGCACCTGAGTTCGAAGAGAAAATTCCCGAGTCCAATAAGAAACACCTGAAGAAGGCTGCAGGGTACATCGGCCAAAACATGTAGGTAACACTAAAGATGGCAACAATAGTCCAGATAATCCAAATTAAGAAAGAGAAAGAAGTAGAACCAACTATTAAAGGATGAAAATTTTTCATGGATTTTTTTACATCATTTTGAGGTAATTTCTTTTTCTTTCTTTTTTTTGATTCTTTCAAATCTGAAGTTTTAACAAGTCAAGGAATAAAGGGTGCACTGTGTTTGTATCTTATCTTAGTTTTGGTTTAAACTATTAAGCTAAGACACGAACTAGTATAAAATCATAATAATCAGGTTTCATTTCTTTTCTTATACTCTGTACTTTTTTTTATCATCAATCAAAAACATTGTTTTTGACTTTCTTCAATGATTTGAAAATTTGCCTTTATTTCACACAGGTTAAAAATTTTGTATTATTTGTATTATTCAGACTATTGTCGTCATCTTTATTAAAGGTTCCCAAATTCAACAAGAAACACCTGAAGAAGGCAGGAGGGAACATCAGCCAAAACATTGTGTATATAATAATACAAATGAGGACAATAGTCCAAATCCAAATAATACAAGCTAAAAATTGTCTTTTTTTTTTTCTTCTTTTTAAAATAGAAACCTTCTTTGTTTAATTTAATGTTTCACTGTTTCTTAAACAAAACAAAAAAAAAAAAAAACACAATTTCAAGACTAAATAGATGAAAATAAATATCTATTTCCTAAACATTTGAAGGTGTTTTTTATTATACTACTAACAACTATAATTTGTGTTGACGAGCTTCAGCTTTTGAACCGGTGAGTGAGGTAAAACAAATTGCATGGTCCCTGAGGCACCTGCCCTCTCGCTTAAAAAGGAGCAGGGCCGAGTTTATTGCCCAGTGCCTGAGGTGCCCCAAAAGGTGAATGCCAACAGGAGCACACACGTTTTGCATGAGTTTCAGTTTGTGCGAGGCTCCCCGTGTTAAAAAAAAACTTGTGTTAATCCAACTTGATGGATGTCAGGAAAATAAATATTCACTGATAATTAGAAACCTTCATCTCTAATACTACACGCAACACGCCTTATCTGTTAATAAATACATATCTCTTAAAATTTACTTAGTATTCAGGAGCTTCAGCTTCTGAAGTGTTAAGTGAGGTAAAATAAATTGCATGGTCCCAGGGGTGCCATCCCCCAGACAGCACCCGCCCCCTTGCCTAAAAAGGACAGGGCAGGGTTTATTGCCTAGTGTCTGAAGCACCCCAAAAGGGGAATGCCGAGGGGATCACACACTTTATTGCACTGGCCACTGCATGAGCTTTGGTTTGAGCGTGGCTCCTCACGTTAAAAAGACCTTGGGTTAGTCTGGCCTAGTGGGGGGTGGGGATCAGGAAAATAAATGCTAAGAACTATAGATGATAACTAAGTAAATTAAAAAAAAAAAAAAATTTGATTTCGGAACAGTTAAAAATTTTGGAGTGGTGAAACAAGTTAGTCTTGTGCTCTCGTCATCGTTAACTTCTATATAGCAAAGTAACAGTAAAGTCAGCAGAGTGGCCTATTGTCGGTATCAACCAGACAAGGGAGTCTATCCCCTTTTTGCTAGCACTAGACCAGGGAGATTGTTTTGTTTTTTTGCTGAGGTAGAGCGCCACACCTACCGTCAGGTCTCAGATGCTTTACTCCACAGTTCAGATTACCTAACCTGTGCTACTCATCCAATAAGTTGGCTAGGACCTGTATTAAACCCAGAACCTTGTAATTCCTAGGCAGATGCTCTACCAACTGAGCTAAACCTGCCCCTTTATATACCTGTTTTCTATCTATTATGAATTTGCATTATGTAAATCTGCCCACCCCCCACCCACACACCTATCATCAATAACAAAAGAGTATTTTAAATATTTAATGATACTTCTATACTAAACTTTTAAACAGATATTCAGTTTACCAAACAGTATTTATTTTTGTAATGGTGATTATGTAATTTACGTAAGGATTTTTAAAAGCAGGTTTTAATAAATGTTCTGGATTATTCATTTTTAACTTGATTTTTTTTCTTTCTTTTCATCTTCATATAAAAGCATTTTTGTGAAATAACTTTTATAATAAAGTCATTGTGGCATAAACATTAAAATTACTTCCATTTCATTTGTTCCTTTTGTTGTAACTTAGCAACGAGACAAAACTCGTTGCTGTGTTACATTTACTCTAACATTGTCAGAACAAGAGAGAAAATTTTAAGATTAATCTCAACTGTATCAAGTGAGTAATTTCCAATTCTGTAGATGTGGGAAGTGTGAAGTACCCCCTTCACATCACCATTACTCCTAGGTCCACTCTGACCCGGAGTGGTAGTACCTGTTAGGGTCTCATCTAAAAAAAATTAAAAATGTGTTTAAAAAAAAATTTTTTTTTTTAAATTGAGTTTGTAAAAAGAATTTTGAATACCCAACAAGAATGAATAAAACAAAAACTTCTTTGGCATAAATTACCCAATAAGGGTTGACATGCCATAAAATCCAACCAACCCAACCTTTTAGATTCATTTTCCATTCCAGTAAGTTTTCCATTGATTAAAACAGCCCTAAAACTTTTCTTTGGATGTGTTGTAAAGCTGTAACATTGTATTTCTTTTAACTCTTTTCTTACTTTAAACTGCTCAAAAAGTTGTGTATTGGTCTATTAAGTACCGATACCAAAAATTAGTATTATCTGCGTTATTCGGACTATTGTCCCCATCTTCATTGTTACTTGTACAACGTTTCGGTCGATATGCCCTCCGGCCTTCTTCAGGTATTTCTTGTCGGACTCGGGAACCTTCTTTTCGAACTCTGGAACTTTCTTGTCGTATTCGGGAGCCATCACGGAACTTTGAACCTAACCCTTTATTTAGTCCACGGGGGTATCCTGTTCTCATTCCGCTAACCATAGCTGGGGTAGGAGTTGTGTTAATTAATTATTTTTCTAACTGCTTTCACTCAGGATTGAACTCGGGTTCCAGAGATAACTGTCACTTAGAACTGTCTTAATCTAACTACCTTATCCACTCGGCCATGTGTCCAATTGGTTCCCGAGTCTGACAAGAAATACCTGAAGAAGGCCGGAGGGCATATCGGCCGAAACATTGTACAAGTAACAATGAAAATGGGGACAATAGTCCGAATAACACAGATAATACTAATCTTCAAGCCTTATCTCAAACATTGAGAGAAATACCAAAAATTAGATCTTGAAATATCCCATCATACAGGTAAAAAAATACCAAGAAAATTTGGTAGGCAAAGAATTAAGTAATGCTGCATGTCCTTAACTCTCAGACTTGAGATGGATTTTCAGTAAAAGAAATAAGAAAAAAAAAAAACTAACATTAAGTCTGATAAGAAATGAAAAATGTGACATTTGCATAATTCCTGTGTTTCACAAAAAAAATGCTGTTAAAAAATATTTCATACTGACTTCATAATTTCTTTTCTTTTTTCTTTTTTAAAACTGGCACTGACTCATTTAGACAGCAGACTAGATATCATTTTATTATATAAATTGTTGAGTTATCCACTCATCTTAAATATTTTTTTTTTTAAATCTTAATTCTAAAAATTGTTAAGAAGTTTTTATACTTTTTGAACACGTCAAATATTACAAGAATTATTCGTATTATAATGGAGATTATATGTCTGTCTGTAACCGAAAATACATCACCAGCAATATCACAATTCCCTTAGTTATTTACATTATATTCTATATATTAATGGTTATCAAATAATCATTATCATTTATCTATATAAAAATAAACATTAAATATATATTTCGGCACATAATTCATTACATTCTATTTTATTGTCTTTATATAAAGTGCTATTTTTTTTATTCAAACCAGAAAACATAAAAGAAAATTAGTGTTTGGAGGGGCGGGGCTGGGGGGTTTGGAATGGATTAATGCCATTTCAGTTTCTTTCAATTCGGAAAATTGTACAGTTTAACGGACAGAAAATATCTCAGCCTCATTGTTTCTAGGTATTTATTCAAATCCCCATGAGTATAAAATGTGATTCACGGTCAGTTTATTTCAATGGGGAAAATTGATTTGATATACGAGGAAATTGAGATACGTGCGGAACAAATTAAACTCATAAGCCAAGATAAAATTTGTGTGTGTGTGTGTGTGTGTATATATATATATATATATATATATATATATATTTGGGTTAAGGTAGCATGGACATGGATTCAACACCTGGTTACCGACAATTTCTTGCTTATGCAATCTTCAGACATCTGAAGATCAAGTAGGCGAGAAAATTGTCAGTAACTAGGTGTTGACTCCATGTCCATCCTACCGTAACTCAAATATAAATGCTCTATCAATGATATTGAGCACTATCTGCTTAGAAATATACCACCCATATTACCCAATATATATATATATATATATATATATATATACACAATGATGCGGATAGCTTTTTGATTTAGTGCGTCCTGGGATGCACATATTTGCATTGAAAATTCATCAATCCCAACTAAAGTTCTTTAATAGATTGTAGGGTTTTATTTATGATCTGGGGAAACAACTAAAGCCATCTAACTCCTACCTTGTAGCCTATCCTATGTAATTCATTTCTAAGAAACTATTGAAATGTATTTACAGTTAGCTTGAAATTTGAAGGAAGAAAAAAGAAAAACATTGGGATACATTGATTTGATTTTACTGCGTCAGGAAACACATACCTATCAGCATCTCTGTATAAACAGTAATTGAGAGTACATGGAGTGAGAAGATGGTGTGGCAATTTTCCAAGTTGTAGGGAAAAGTTTTTCAGTCTCCCATGAACCTCAGGATTTGATACCTCTATAACATATGGTAACATTTAACATATGTTAAAGAGAAAGCTGGAAATTAAGAGAATCACTAGAAAGAGAAAGTCAGGAGATCAATGGAAAGGGCAATCCAACACTTCAGAGAGAAAGAAAAAGAGATCAGCATGGATCAAAGAGCAGATCAAGGCAAAAAAAAAGATATAAAAAAAAAGGACAGGAAACAAGAGAGGATATCAGATATTGCAAAAGGTTAATAGAATGGTGTGCAAGAAATAAACAGAGGAAGAAAAAGGACAGAAAATGGAGAGATGAAATAATTGAGTTTGCAGGTAAAACTTGATACAATCAAATTTGTCATAGATGGAATTGGAAAAGGTCTTTTTGTCAAGCAGTGAATTCAAAATGGCTAAGATTATAAATATTATTTGTCTGTATTTTTTTAGATGAGTCTTGATGTGAATAATTTTGATTTTAACGAAATGAAAATATATGAATTAATTATTTATTTATTATTTGTAATTATTATTTAATAATATTGTAATTATTGTATCATTGTGAGTAATTATTGCTGTGTGTATTATTAGTGTGTAATGTAATTTTATAGAAATTTCATTGATGAATTTTGTATTTTCTACATTTTAATATATTTCAATTCAACACAATATAGAAAACAGCATGTCAATAATTCTATTATTGTGTTTACTTATTGTATTTATTTTTTGTAATTATTATTTAACAAAATGATTTTAAAATTTTAAATATATTGTCTGTATTTTTTTAGATGAGACTTGATGTGAATAATTTTGATTTTTCAGACTGTTGTCCTCATATTTATTAAACCCAACGTTTTGGCCACTGTATCCTTCGACCTTCTTCAGGTGTTCCTGTGTATCCAAGCATAGTAATCATCCAACCTGGGGAAATCCAACTATTAAAAATGATTTCCCAGGTTGGATAATTACTATGCTCGGATACACAGGAAACATCTGAGGAAGGCCGGAGCATACAGCGGCTACAACAGTTTGAAAACATCAAAATTATTCAAGATTATAAATGTTTATATTATTTAGATTTTTCAGACTGTTGTCCTCATCTTTATTGTTATATAAACAACATTTCAGCCATATTCAGGTGTTTCCTATCAAATTCAGGAACATTCTTATCGAATTGGGAGCCTTTATGGAACTTTGAGACAGAACCGTTATTTAATCCATTGGAATAAATTGTTCTCATTCCGTTAACCATAGAAGTTCAATGAAAGCTACCAAGAAACACCTGAAGAAAGCCGAGTCCACATCAGCTAAAATGCAGTGATGCAGATAGCATCCTGGGACGCACATATTTGCTTTGAATGAGTCCCTGGGAAAATTTATGGGTCCCAACTAAAGTCTCTTAATAGATTGTAGGGTTTTTATATATGATCTGTAGAAATAACTATACCCGTCTAACTCTTACCTTGTAACCTACCCTGTGTAATTCATTTCTATGAAACTATTGAAATGTATTTACAGTTAGCTTGAAATGGAAGCAAAAAGAAAAACACTGGGATGCATGGATATGATTTTACGTCCTTTTAGATTTTTGTGTGTCAGGGACGCAGGAAGCATCTCTGCAAAATGTGTATATAACAATTAAGATGAGGACAAAAGTCTGAAAAATCTAAATAATACAAATTATCAAGTCTCATCTAAAAAATTCAGACAAATAAGATTGTATTGTAATTCAATATTATGCTAGTTTCCATAATTTTTCTTAGTTTTTTGTTGTGTATCTTAACTAATATCTAACTAGGTTAGGGAATAAGTTGTAAAAACCTTTTTTGTTTACAACTTATCCCCTTACCTAGTTAAATGTTTGTTAAGATGCACAACAAATAAAAAAAATTGTGGAATCTAGCATAATATTGAATTACAATACAATTGAACAAAGACCCGGTTTTTACAACAAATAAGATTATAAATGTTTTAGATTAATAATAATATAACAACAAATAAAAACTGAAATAATGCGTAATATTTTATAGAACAATATACAATAAATATCAAATATAAAAAGTTTTCTTACTACTCGAGTTCCATGCATGTCCATCCTCAAAAAATTATTTTCCCCCATTTACATATTTATTTTACTGTTTGTCAAGTGACATAAACAGTAATACAGCATGCATACTTTAAAATGCTTCTTACCTGTTAAAATGTCACATGACCTCAACTAGAAATAAAATACCATTTTTAGTTCTTTTTAGATTTGAATTATTAAATATATTCATCACCTGATCAGGCAATAAATTTGAAAAGGTTTTAGTCAACCTGATCGCCACAGGATATAGGGTCACAAGTATGGGGTATCCAGCAAGGATCTAACTCGTTATTCAATAGTAATGCATTTGCAAGACTAACTTGCAACAATAATATTACACAATAGGACACTCCTTACTAAATCTGTTCACCATAGGTAGGATATGACATAAGTTTGCAAGTATGGGGTATCCAACAATTTGAACTCGCAAAAAATAGTAATGCATCTTCAATACTAGCTTGCTAACCATTACACCATGATGGGAGACCCTAAATCTGAAGAGAGATATTTGGCTCCGTGTCTGCATTTGAATACAAAATGAACATTTATTCAGCAATTTACTTTATATACTTGCATATCAGGCAACTTTCGAGACCTAAATTTTAGCCTAATACTAGGAGGTCACACCAGAAGTGAAACTCAAAGTTTTTTTTAACTAGTTGGTCAACTGGTACGACTATAATTTCCAGCTACAAAGGGACCCAATTTAAGTTTTAGAAAGTGTGTGTGTGTGTGTGTTGTAGATAGATAGATAGATAGATAGATATTTTAGTTTATATTTATTTACATGGGAACAAGTCTGCTACCATTGGTTTCTTGCTGTGTATGCTTAATTTTTAAGCGGCGCAATCATCAGACAACAAAAAATATTTTGAAAACATGAGTTTCAAAACATTTTTCGTTGCCTGATGATTGCTCCGCTTAAAAAATTAAGCATAGACAGCAAGAAACCAATGGTAGCAGACTTGTTCCCATGTAAATAAATATAAACTAAAATATTTATCTATTAACACTCTATCACAGATATTGAGCACTCTTCTAATAACACTGTACGTTGGATTACTACTGCTTCTTCAAGTATAATAGTGCCAACTATACACATTGATATATATATATATATATATATATATATTTACCAACCCAAGGTTAAAGAGTCCTGTCTGCCCTACTATTTACCAATAGCTGAGGAAGAGTAGTTGGATGCATAACTTTCCCAAGGGTATTAGTGCTATGTAAAATGAAAACAGCTTTGTCCAGGATTTGAACTCGGGTCCATTTCCTACGACTCTAACCATTATACCATGCACATCCATATGTATGTGAGGTATTTTGTTCTGTATATCATATATGCACAATTTCTCTAAACACATACACATAATTTAATTACTATTTATACACTATTTTGACCTCATTGCATGAACTCTTTATGACCTTCATTCGATTTGATTGTTTGGTTGATGGATTTTAAAGGCATATCAACCCATCTGGCGTTATTTCATGCCTAGAAGTATTAAATAATAAGTATTGTACATCTATATTTATATTGTTAAGTTAAGGGTTTAGACGATATGTTAACATCATCCGGCATCATGATTAAGGGTTACTTTTGTATGGTATTGATCAGGTTTACTTCTATATTTTTTGGTAAAATTACTTCTTTCATAAAAAGGACAGAATGTCATCTAGTCATTTTCAAATAAATCTTACATATCATTTACATTAAAAAAAAATATAAAAAAAGCATTTTTTGATTAGAGAAAGTTCCACATTCTATTAGGAAGTGCAGTGATGCTGATAGCTTTTTGATTTAGTGCATCCTAGGACGCACATATTTTCTTTGAATGGATCCCCAGGAAAATTAATGGGTCCCAGCTGACGTTTCTTAATAGATTGTAGGTTTTATTTATGATCTGGGGAAACAACTAAAGCCATCTAACACCTACCTTGTAATTCATTTCTAAGAAACTATTGAAATGTCTTGAAATGCTGAGGGAAGAAAAACGAAAACACTGGGACACTTGGATAGGATTTTACGTCCTTTTAGATTTTTGTGTGTCAGGAACGCAGGATGCGTACCTATCAGTATCTTTGGAAGTGTTTAACATGTTTTTCACACTGTGGTTGTTCTGTTTGAGTATAAAGGGGTGCATAAGTCTTGTTTGACCAATAAATAATTGGGATGTTACTTGTTCCTTTTAGGACTTTCTAAAGGTTGGTCTCAATTTGAGGTTTTATGCCAGGTTTCATTAAATGTGACCAAAGTATTGTTTGTTTAGTCTTTGTTTTTTTTGTCAGTGAACAAGATAAGAGAAATAAAGATCAAACCTGAATAAAAATTGTCCAAATCTTTCAGAATTGCAGTTTTTGAATGATTTCAATCATCCTTGAAAATTCATCAAGAATATAATTTCATGTAGTGTCTGAAATGTACGGGGTGATCCGAAAGTCATTACCCCATATAAATTTTTTAAGCAATTTAATTGCATAATACAACCTGAAATTCTAAAAAACAATTTCATTTCTAAAGATTTTTTAGAGGTAAAATAATTACATAATATATACATTATATTATCAAAACAAAAAATAATGAAAGTTAAAACAATATTTAGTGGTGACAAGACTTTTGGACTAACCTGTAGAATATTATAGAATTAACAAATGTGAATTTTTAAGTGAATGTTTTCATCAATGAACAATTGTAGTTTATCATTTGAAATATGCTTAAAAGAAAATACTCATTATTCCTTAAAAGATTGTTGTATACATATCTCTAAAGTGATCATCAAAATAATAAATACAGTGGTACCTTGACTTACAAATGCCCCAACTTATTAGTCTTCAGAGTTATTAACTATCACTCAGTTGATTTTTTGGCTTTGTGTTGAAAGCTAAAATTTGAGGTACAAGCAAGCTTCAGATATGTTTATGTTAAGTTCAATAAAAACATTTTAAGTTTCCAAATTTATTATGCCATGGAAAAGTATTACTTAGAAAAAAGAAATATTACAGCACATAATTCATTTAATCTTTGCCTTTAACTCTTAATATCCTGTTGAGAATTTTCTTAGTCCAGAGCCTCATTCCTATAAGGTTTAAATTTAAAGTTACCTGTTATTTCCCTTAAATTAAAGACTTCTAAATATGTTTAATATTACATTTAAACAAAAGGTATCATTTGAGGTAGATTAGGAAAATGAATGACTTCCAGCCGGGTGGAATGAGGTGGTATAGGATGTTAAGAGTTAAACTCGGTTACATGAAATATTTTGTTAAATTATCAAAAAATGTATTTTTGAACTTTTTAATCATACAGTTGTGCTTTTAAATTTAAAGCTATCAAAATTTTTTAAATAGTCTATATATTCTTTATTTTCAGATAACTTAATTTACTTATATAATTTTTATTTAATAATTAAGTGTATTTTTCATGAATATATAAAACAGGGAAAAGTAATATTGCAACACACTAAATTTTTTAACTATTTTGTTTTTATACCATATTTTCTTATCTAAAAAGAAATGCAACAAAAAATATTATGGTGTTATTTTTAGGAAGGGGAGCTAGAATGGATTAATGGCATTTCAGGTTTGTTTTTTTTTCAATGGGTAAAATTGATTTTTGAGATCTGAGGAAATTGAGTTAAGAGAGGAACAAATTAAAATAAGTCAAAGTACCACTGTAAAATGGAAAAGATATAAAAAGTCATTATAAAAAATAATTGATATTTTCATCCTTTTTCAAAGAAAAAGTAAATTTTTAAAGAATCAAATACCTATTTGGCCATTGATGAAATGCTAGAAATATTTACAAGAAATTACAGAGTAAAATCATCTACAAGAAAAAAAAAAAAATTTTCCTTATTTTTTATTTACTTTATTTATTTAATTCCAATAAATCTTGACTATTCTTAAAATATAAGAGCTGAAAGCAAATCATAAAACACAACTTATAAGTAATCAATATAAAATTAAGTCAACTGCTGAGATGCTGATAAGTATGCGTCCTGCATAAAAATTTAAAAGGGCCAGTAAAATCATATCTATGCATCCCAGTGTTTTTCTTCCCACACTATTTCAAACTAACTGTAAATACATTTGAATAGTTTCTTTGGTATTTGATTTTTTATTTGAAAAAGGATGAAAATATCAATTATTTATTTACTTTTTATTTCTCATTTTCACAGTGGAATTACACAGGATAGGTTACAAGGTAGGAGTTAGATGGCTTTAGTTGTTTCCCCAGATCATAAATAAAAACCCTACAATCTATTAAGAAACTTTAGTTGTGACCCATTAGTTTTCTGAGCAAGTCATTCAAAGCAAATATGTGCGACCCACGACGCACTAAATCAAAATGTTATCAGCATTAGTGCAATTGTATTACTTGCCTAAATCTTTTACTGTTCAAAGCAAATCAGGTCTCTACTCACATAATTTAACAAAATTTTATCCTGTATTTTAAATGTGGTTTGAGAGCCACATATGGCTCTCAAAACAAGATTTTATCCTGTATTTTTAAAGTGATTTGAGAGCCACATGTGGCTCTCAAAAGGGTTAAAGGCTATCAATATCAAGTCACATCCTATTTCTAGAGTGCAAATAAGTACTCTATAATTAGCACTTAACAGCCTAAAGAAATTATAATGTTTAAGGTGAATGAGAATGCTGACCCCCCACCATTCTATTAAGTAGCAAATTAGATTGAAAATTGTTTTCTTCTTTAAGAGCATTTTAACCTTATTACATCAACACAAATTGTACTACATGCTATTTTTGTTATATAACATAGACGGATTGCTGAAAAGTTCACAGCCAAAGAGTTAAATTACTTAAGAGTCGTAAAAACAGGAGTAATATTCTATATATATCCTACAGTTCAATACATTTGACAAGTTATTTCTCAAGTTTTGTTTTTCTTCTTGGTTAGACTGAAAACTTTACTACCTCTTGTACAGAGAGAAAAAAAAATCAGATCTTTACAATATAGATTATACTCAGGACAGTGAAATATTAACAAAATCAATCATGTTTGCAAATCAATATGGGACAAGTTTGCTATTTTTTCCCCCCAGTTAATTTTATATTTTTCTTTCTTTCTTTCTTTTGGAGGTCCGTCGCAGAACCAAATTTAGATGGGAATTTCCCCTGCAAATCCAGAATTGGACTTTTGTTATATAGTTAAAAAGTAAGTCCCCAAGTTTCAACATGAGTCAAGTAACAGGGTTGGGTAAAGAAGAACAGTTTTCTCGTCTATTCCTACCATAAAATAAACTGAACCCTCATTTTGTCAGTGTTTTTGCAATAAATGTTTTATTTTTCTTGCACCCGTTATTTCACAATACTAAATATATTTTCTTTATTTTAATATTCACTTCAATGTGTATATTCTAAAAGTTTTTATTTTGTGAGAATGTTTAGTTTTAAAGTGGAGGCTCGTTTTACAATTAATTGGATCCTCCTTTTATGACCGTAATTTTGTTTTTTCGTCGATGATTAAAATCTGACGTTTTTATTTTAGAGTACCAAAGCCAAAAAGAAAAGAAACAACAAAAGGTAATCTTCAACTTTTTACTCGTAAATTTCTACCCTAAAATTAGGCTTGGGTATTTTATGGTAGGAATTTACGAGTAAAAAGTTGAAGTGTAAAAACAAAACCCCACTTTCTCACAAAATAAAAACTTTTAGAATATACACATTGAAGTGAATTTTAAAATGAATAAAAATATATCTAGTATTGTAAAATAACGGGTGTAAGAAAAATAAAACATTTATTGCAAAAACACGGACATAAAATGAGGGTTCAGTTTATTTTATGGTAGGAATAAATGAGAAAACTGTTCTTTACCCAGAGTTGATATTTTTTTTCTTTTTGTCAGCAAAAAAGCAAACATTTATCTTCGCCCATAAACTCATGAAATGTTTTAAATTATTAAATTTATTTTTAAATAATCTATATTCTTTATTTGCTGATAACTTTGTTTACTTACACAATTTAAAAAAAATAATTTAGTGTATTTTTCATCATTTAGATATAACATAGAGGATAAAATAAAATTACCACACTCTGAAAGATACTAATTTTAACCAAGGTACAGCATGTGTATTTCACATCTTATTTGGGGATTTTTCCACTTTGATTAGTGTTGCAATTTTTCCGTGCGTGAGTAATATTTTTTTTTCATACATCGCCCTTGAGATGGTTTAATAATTTTCATTTTGTTTTAACAAAATATTTAAAAATGGCATATTGTTTACAAATAAATGTGTGTATGAGAGAGTGTAGAGTTTGGAATAAAATCCAACAATGTGTGTATACATACAAAATTGCTTTGGTACTTTAGAGATAATGCTGTCCCCTTTCTCTAAAGTGCAGTATGACACATCATGCTGGGGGGGGGGCAATTTTAAGTAGGCACTTTTGTAATTGAAAGCCTTTAACATGTAATTTAGAACAAAGGATTTTATTTACAAAAATATGGAATACTCTACAAAAAGGTCGCACTATTACAAAAAAAAAAAAAGAAAAAAGTACTTTAGTTATTTGACTTATTTCACCTGAAGAGATGAAAACTTTTATTATTATTTAATAAAATTTAATCTTAAGGGTGTTATTTTTAAGTATACTTTTTTTTTTGGCCGAACGATGGTTTGTTTTAAATCGATAAAAATAATTTTAGGTACATGAACAATTGAGGTTTATATCAAGAGCAGCATTATTTCGACAGTTACTTGTAAGAAAATAGCTCTTTAAAAAAGAAAAAGAAAGGAGTAGGTGGTGACATTCATAATAACGACCTCCAACCAACAAAAAGCATGTCAGCAGCTTCCGACAAGTCACTTTTTATAGAAGCAAGAAAGAAAAAAAAAAGCACAGCACATACCCCCTCATTGTCGGTTACCCCCCCAACACACACACCACGCTAATAAAATACAAAAAAAATAAAAAGATTTTTTTTTTAAAAGACGTCCCGTCCCAAGATTATTATTTTTATTTTTTTTATTTTATTGTCTAGTGTGTCGGTTCACCATCTGCTTTTGCTGAGATTTTAATCTTTACAACTGCAGGAAAGAAGAAGAAAAAAATAGAAAGAGAGCTTAACTGATGAAGGGTGGGGAGGAACAACGGTAGTAAGTCACGTGGGAGCCGTTGTTGTCTGTTAACTGTTAATCTTAAGCAAATATTTGAAATCTAACCAACAAATCTGATTGGACGAAAACTAAAAAGGAGAACTGTACATCATTTAGTCTTTTTTGTCCTATACACAATGAGTCATTATTTCAAGTAATAATGGAGTTTTTTTTCTTTTTAATATAAAAGAAAACAAAAAGGGGGAGAGTAAACTAATATTACACATAATTGTTTAAAAATAAAATAAAAATAAAAAAAACATTTTTTAAAAAAATTTTTTTTTTTAAAGATTTTAGCTAAACCTATAAACCAGCATGGCTACAAAGGTCGTAAGTTAAAGCAGTCATCTCAGATTATTTAAGTAAAAACCTGGAGCTTTAAGAAGTATACCTTTGCTGCTTTTTTTTTTTTTTAATATATACAATAATTTACTCCAAATAAATATCCCCCCCCCCTCTATATACATAAAAAAGGTAAAAAACATTTTAGAAACCAATTACAGTAGTCTTATTCTTTATGTTCTTGGAAACGGAAAAGGCGGGCTTTCTTTATATAAATGCTTATTCGTCTAATTTAAAGACTAAAAACTTATAAATTAAGGATATCTAATTTGTTTTTTATAATTAAAATATACAGAAATTCAAAATAAGTTCCACATCTGCCGCGTAGTAATTAATATCAATTAAATTTTTAAGTATAAATTAAATCTTAAATTCACCATAACTACGCGTGCCTATAATACAAACCATAAGTTCTCCCTTTGAATCAGAAGACATAACAGATACATTTTCTTTTTAATAACGAGCAACTTTTAATACATGTAATTTAATACGTAAATTTTCAAGACTATAAAGCCCGACAGAAAATATATAAAAATGGCTTAATTTAAGTCTAAACGATAGCTTTAAAAGTCCATTACTAAGCTACTCAGGATCAGAATCTATCCCCCCAGACATATGTCGTATAAACGACGAGGATAAAAAATTAAACAATTACCCATTAATAAGGCTATTAACAAAAGAAAGTAGTAGTAATCATATGAATTGTTCTTTCCCTCCATTTCGTGAGAGAAGAAAAAGGTGTCGTTGTAGCACTCGTGGGATAAGAAAGTAGGAAGGAAACAGCACATGGTTACTACTCATCAAAAACTTCTTCCCCCACCCCAGGGGAAAAGCTACTGGGGTTGACTGATTGGAGCTACAAATGGCGCCAATGTTGCTAAGAGTTGATAGTAATTATTACAAAGCCAATATTCATAGACTTTCTCTTCTCACCCACAAAAAGGAAAATAAGTCAATTTTATAAGTTCTTTTCAGATGAATTATATTTAAAAATCAGATTTTTAAAATGGATATCATGTTTAATTTTTTTAAATTTCTTTTTGAAAAGAAATATTTAAATTTACAAATTTTAACGTATGGTGCGTTGTCTTGATAGATTTTATTTAAAAATCACTATATAGTATCTGAAAATGGAACAAATTTCAAAATAATTTGAAGTGATATCTTTGAGGCTTGGAAAAAAGTTTTTATGATCAAGACTTGAATTCAGGATTATTTTTCAGTAAGAAAATAGAAATACACTAGATTTTATTATACAGAATATTTTATTTATTAGTAAATAAGATCCTGCCAATGTGGTTTGACGAGACTTGAACTGGTACAATATTAAAATATGTAAGACGTAAATTACTTATTGTGGAAATAAAAAGTTTGTTTTTTTTGTTACGAGGAAATTTTAATTCCTAATTTAGGTATGATCAGTGTTTTTTTTATGTAAAGATAAGCAAATGAAAAGTATAAAAATTACTAAACATGTTTAATTGGGCCTGAAGATTTACATTTTTTTTTTTGAATAGGAGGCACATGTTAAATTTACAAAAATAATTCAAACTAATTTTAATTTAAAGAAAAATAGTACTGTTAAGAAAATTAAAAAATAAATAAAAGTTACTTAAAACTTGTCGACCCACAAGAAACGTGATAAATGTAAAAGTCGTGAACCAACATGGCTACTCAAGAAATTAGCATTTGTTGTACTTATTCGAGCTAATGACCCATAAAATTTTCAGGTTTTATTTTATACTCATCTTCAACTCAAAATCTTTGAATATTTACGTTTCTTAATAAAAATGTTTAAAAAAGATTCATAGTAAATAAAATCAGACATTACTCCGCGTACACGTGTATTAAATGAACTTTCGAGATGTTTTAGTTTTAGCATTTTTCAAAAAATATCCCTCTCACGGGCCCAGGAACGAAAAGCTTTTTCTTTCTCCCCACCCCTACCCCTCAATTTTAGAATATTTGGAGAAAAAAAAAAACATTAAAATAAATTAAACCAAGCGTATCAAAAATGCTGGGGATACAATTTTCTGGCCAAAAAGGAAGTAATTGAATTTATGGAGAGTCCACAGAACAATCATGAAAGAAAAGACAATAAAATTAACTGCTGTAAATTTTTTTTTTTTTTTTTTTTTTAAACTAAAAAGTTTAATAAAAAAATTAAACAGATAATAAAAGGGTGCAAATTTTCATACATGAATAACGTTTATTGATTTTTTTTTTTTTTTTTTTTTTAAATTAAATCCGTGTTGGGACAGCGGCAGCCATGAGTAGTAGGACCACGTGGGTGACTATATGTGACCCCCATATGACCCAATTTAACCGGCCGGCATCAACGTTACACCTATCTAATTTCATATTTTAGGGAGAGAAAAAGTGAAAATAAGACTTTATAAATTCGAGAGCAAAAATTTAAATAAACTACGATTTATTTTACCATATAAAGAGTAAAATAGACAAATTTTAACAGCAAAAAGAAAGAGGAGCCGTGACAAATGTAGGTCATAAGCCTCGTTTTGGGATTTTTAATTCAAATAAAAAACCGGTTTTTGCCGGTTTCTGACAAGACAGGAAAAGACACAAAGGACTTAACTTTTAGTTCATGTGTAGATGATACGATTTTTAAAATAACCATTAGAGCAACATGCTAAAAATATTAAATGGCTTAAGAGAAAGCATTTTGTCCAATTCGCAGTTTAAGGATTATTTTGTTGGTTTGGATTCGCGCCGAACGTCTTTTATCAACCGATAAGATAATCTTTCCTAAATAGAAGCTTCAATATCATGAACCAGTTATAACGGGTTCATGAATGGCCGAACAGATACAGTTTATCGTTAATTAACTTCGTTTTTCTAAAAAAAAAAAAATCTTGCAAGCCAAAAAATACTTTACAATAGTGACCAATATTCAGATTGGGTTATCCATTTTCTAACAATGTTTTTTTTATATTTAAAAAAAAAAAAAAAAAAAAAAAAATGAAATTTGTCTTAATTTCATATTAGTTATAAAAAATTTAAATGATTAAGTACAAAAATCATTTTTATACTAACGAGTTCTGTCTGGTATTTATAATTTTAAAAAAATATTTTTTTAAATGTAGTCTGAATTTCAATAGGATTTAAAGAAAGAAAAAGGTAAAAATTTAAAATAAAGCATTAAGTAAAATGTATACTTACATTTCTCCATTAAAAATATTTAAGGAACTTAATCTTAAAGTTGTAAGATCTGTTGATTTTCTCTTATCTTCTGAATCTTTAGGGCAGTAGTCGAAATTAAGAAACTTGAAGGACTTAATTTTTTTTTAAATAAAAAAGCAAGTTTAATTAAAAACTTGCTTATTTAATAAATAAAAAATTACAAAGTATACAATAGTCACAGATTCTATATCCATCCATGCCATAATCAAGTCACAATTAAATTATAGCAATGGCTAAGATACAAGCATTATTTGTGAAATATAAAAGGTACCGAAATAAATGAAATATTTGTACACATTATGAAATAAATTTAAAAAAATTAAAATTGATAATTTCGATTTAATAGTCACAATTATGCAAGTATAGAAATATTTGGATATAGAGACGTGAACAGATCATATATAGTTTTAATAATGAACACAAGACAAAAGTTATAACAAAATCAGGATTATATTTACAATAAATTTTTAATTTTTTCTTTTATTTATCATCACTCACACTCTTAAGGGCGAACCTGGATTCACAACTTTTTTTAGTGGTTTATTTTTTCTTCATTGAAGTTCTGATGGCTTTTAATAAAAACCAAGTCTATGATTTTCATGAAGAGGAAGAAATGATTTCATTTTTTTTTTATGACTGTGGTAAAATGTTTTTCTTTTGAACTGTATTTTGGTAAAATATGAAAAATGTAGACATATCCACAGAAAACTGGATGACCAAAACAAGCTGCACTAAAATATACAAAAGGGTCTTAATGATTTTTTTTTTAACTTTTTATACTTAAAAATGAAGAGATGGGTTTTTTTTTATGTGTAAAAGATTTAAGTTTGGAGGGAAGATATTTTTTGCTGGTTGGGTTTAAGAGTAGTATTTTTTCCTGTTCTCAGAGGGATGGGAGGAAAAATGAACTTTTAATAAAGTCCAAATTTAAAAAAAAATAAGACACGAACATTTAGAAAAGAAAAAATTAAAAAATTAAAAAGAATCAATATCACCTTGATCACTTTTTTCTTTTTCTCTTTTTTCTTAAAATTCCTTTTCTTTTTCCAAGATGAAGAAGGCAGAGTCCCAAAAAAGAAACATCAAGTCCGTCTTGATGAAGTTTTGATGATTTTTTCTTTAAAAAAGTCTTCAGGGAGGGGAAAAATGTTTTCACTTTTTTTTCCTGACGCATAAAAAACAATTCGTTTCAAATCGGAATTTGTTTTTCAGAGTCTCTTGCCGTTTTCTCTTATCTTCTATCATCAAATATTAAAAATATTTGAAGACGACGATGAAGTTAAAAGATCAGGAAAAAGACTGCCATCACCGCCTCCAGGTTTTGGTGTTTTTGCTTTTCTTAAAATGCTGTTGATTCATTTACATTTTTCCTCGCATTTCCCCCCTTCCCAAAGTGAAAAATATTTTTGCCTCTTTTCTCCCCCCAGGCCGCCATCTTGTACTCTTAAAACATTAAAAAGATGTTTTTCCATAATTCAATATTTTTTTAATGAGATGAAGGTAAATAAGACAAAGTTATAAAAGCTAAATACAACAAAAGAGTAAATACATTTGCAAATTACATAATTCAAAAGTTCAAATATCTGAGAAAGTAGTACTATACAAGTGTGGAGAGATCTTAACTCTAGATCATTTTAATCCTATTAATAAAGATTAGAATAAAACAGAACAAAAACAATTACTACCTGTCCCATAACGTTTGCTACATTTTTATATACGTTTCGTACACTGAATGTAAAAATTATGGAACAGTAATTTTTCCCTACCTTAAAAAAAGAAACAACTTAGATGCATTATACAAAATATTTCAAAGAGCACATATGGAAAGGGATAACGGAATCACCCAAATGGCCTGGTTATATTTTTTTAAGGGGAGGGGAACATTAAGAGACATTTTTTTTGCAGGTAGAAGACTCAAATTTTGATGATTGTGTGTGTAATGCTGCCTGTGGCTCGTAGCTTTGGTGGAGTGGGTTTTTTTTAATTCTTTTTTTTTTGAAAATTTCTTCCGTTTTGTTATTACATAATTAAAATATAGAAAGAAACTTTCAAGAAAAAATATTTTTAAAAGTCTTTTGATGTTATGTTACTCTTTGTTCACCAGTTATTGCTACCATATCCACCACCGTAGGGTCCGGCACCACGCTGTGTGTAACCGCCGCGACCTCGGGTGGGGCCACCTCCGGTACCATTTCCATAACCGGAGCCAAAACTGCCGTAACCATCTCCACCATAACTGTCATAGCCGTAACCACCGCTGGGGCCACCACTGTAGCTACCATCACTGTAGTTGGGGCCTGGAGGACCACCGTATCCTCCCCATGGGGCACCATAGCCACTACCACCATAAGGGGCACCGTAGCTACCGCCACCACTGCCGCCTCTCATGCCACGGCCACCACCGCTACCTCCTCGGCCGCCTCTCATGCCACCAGGACCCATCATGCTCTGGTTAAGTTCATTTTTGGAAACGGCTTTCTTAACTTCGACATTCTTGCCACACAACTGGAAGTGTTTCTGGATAACACACTTATCCACACAGTCGTGATCATCAAAGGTCACAAAGCAAAACCTCTTTTGTTTCCCGGTAGCCTTGTCTTTGATCATCTCCACTTTCTCAACATTGCCGAAACTGGCAAAGACCTCCTTCACTTGATCTTCGGACGTGTTCTCGTCGAGGCCTCCGACAAACATCTTATTGACTGTCACCTTGTTTTCCTGGGCTTCGTCTCTAGGCATGGCACGCTTCGTGTCAACTTTCTTGCCATCGATAGTGTGGGGTCGCTTCGTCTGAGCGGTATCAAGACTATCAGGATCCTTGAAGGTGATGAAACCGAATCCCTTTGAACGGTTGGTTGAAGGATTCTTCATGATTACACAGTCGACGACTTCACCCCATTGCTCGAAATGAGCTTTCAGGGCTTCTTCAGTGGTGTCGAAACCCAAACCTCCGATGAAGAGTTTGCAGAATTTCTCGTTGTCGCTACACCGTTCCGGCATTTTGTTGTTTGTTTAAGAGTAGACGAATACTAAACTGGAATTATTTGATAAACCTCCGCTTTGATTAAAAGCAGCGGTCGGTGAGAAGTAGGTTTTGTGCGTGTGAGAAGAGAGAGAGCTTTTAAAAAAAGTAGAGCGAGGTTTTAAGAGCCAAGCCTACTTATTATTTAAACTGCTGCTGCTGCCTTTGTGGAAAGAGAGTAAGTGACTGATGGCTATATATGATCCACTCCTCTCATTAACTGATTATCTGCTATGTCACAATGAGACCACGTGGCTGCCTTTTTATATGAAATGGAGTTTGGCCGACAGGCGGCGACACTAGTATCTCGTTAGAACGCGCGCAAAATCTCACGTGACGTTACCGGCATTGAGGAGGGGGAGAGAATTTGCTACTGTGATGGTTCCCTGCCCCTTTTTTTAAACCGCGGCAATACTCACTGCGTGAGGGGCTGAGGCTTAACTGATAAACACGTTTTCGATTATTATTTTTTGAGTATTCGTGAACCAAATATAGGCGATTTGTAAATAAATTTACAGTATTTCGTAGAATATGTCAACAAAATTATCTTTTTTCCCTACTGTATTAATTAAAATAAGATATTTTTCTTTTGTACCTCTTTCTTTAGTTAGTAGTACAAAACAAGTACGGTTTTGTTTTAAAGCTTAAGAATTTAGGGTTCGAATCCAGATGTCTACACATAGATATTTAATCTGTTATTTGTACTTTTTGATATAGGTAAATACATTTTAACAAAATTGCAACCTTTTTCTTCCTCTTATTATACTTGTGAAGACAAAAAAATCTTTTGAAAACCGGTTTAAAACAATAATACCGTGTATAATACAGACTATTTTTTAACCCTTTCGTTGGTACTTTTGCGCTTTTTTTTATATTAATGAGTTCATGAAACCCTCAATAAGAAGTACACTTTTAAGTTCAATGTGTTTTTAAACAGTAAACAGACACAAAGTAAGTTTTTTTAGGGGAGTGGTAAAAATGTCCTAACAGTATTACTATTATTATATAACAATAACATAAACAATACGGATTATTTTACTAAAATTAACAACTGATATTAAATCATTAACCTTTTTTCTCCATCTCTTGAGACGTATAAAAGCCTATCAAAATCAGAAGGGCTAAATATCTAATCGATTTCTAAACCCTTAAAAATTGTTTTAATTTTACAAATCATGTCTATGAAACACGTTGAGTGTATTGTTTCAATAAACTAGTCTGTCCAGAAAATTGCTAATTTAATCCATACAGGGTAGCCCATTTATTAGTCAAATATTGTCATTTGTAGACCCTATACTATACTAATCTAAGCTTTGGTGTATAGTAATAAATATAAAATATCTAATTATATAGTTTAATCAAGTAGATGGTCACAATAAATGGAGCATCGAACGGGGATCGAACTTACACATGATCGAGCAATTAAGTCAGCTACTCTAGCGGCTCACCGCCCATTATACGCACAAAGTCCATGTGAGAGTCTCTTCAAGCATTTAAGAGTTCGATTCTCACCGGGTGTCCAATTATTGTGGCTCTGTACCAAGTATAGCTTAGTAAATAAATACCTATATGTAAGTGTGCGCTAACTGTTGTCGTTTATTTGTAAAATATACGCCTTCTTGATTTGTTTCATAATAGTAAATACTAAGTAAGTAGTAAGTCTTTCTCTCATCAAATTCAACGAGGATAAAAACAAAATCTGGATGGATTTATATATTGAAAAAAGAAAAAAAAAGAAACTTATTATAATTTACAATAGGAAATTATATAAAATATATAAATAAATTGAAAATAAAAACAATTATTTATTTCCGTAAAATCCGTTTACAACGAGTCTATGAAGAGGTAACATGTCTCGCTAAGTGCTAGCTTATGAGAGCAATGGGGGTACTGACTTTTTACGTCCGATAGGTTTAATTTCATCTTTTTTAGAGATTAAATGTTTGTTAATTTTACATGTCTGTATGTCTCTTCCATAGACACACTAACCTTTCTTCAGCTGTTCACCAGATGCTACGATTTTTTTAGTTTTTATTTTTAATCTCCCGTTTTGTTTTAGGGATAAAAAGAGAGAAAAGGGAATCGAAAAAGATAGAAAATAAATATACTAAAATAGAGAGAGGGGGGAAAAGAAAGAGAAAAGGGGAACAGAACTCGAAGCAAAGGATAAAAAGAAGAGAGATTATAAAAATCACTCTTTCTTTCTTTTCCCTCTGTTTCTACTTCTTGTCTTTATTTCTTTTTGTTTCTCCTCTATTTTCACTCCTAATTTCCATTGCCTTTCACTCATCATCTCCTCACTTTTCCCCTTTATCTCACTCTTAGTTTCTGTTTTTCCTTTTCCTTTCACTCTTTTAAATTTCATCTTTACACTTCCTTCGCCATTTCTTTTTATTTGTCTTTTACCCTTCTCTCTCTCTCTCTCTCTCTCTCTCTCTCTCTCTCTCTCTGCTTAACTTTATCACTCTCTCTATTTTCTCTATCTGTACCCATTTTCTCTTTTTCACATCCTTTCCCTAACTTCACTTCTACCTTTTCGTTTTATCCTCTTTCTCTCTATCTAATTTACTGTAGTCTTTCCTATCTTTCTTTTTCCTCTCCTCTCTCTTACTTTCCTTTCCCTCTACCTTTTATTTTTCTCAATTCTTCTTTTCCCCGCCCCTTTATTCATTTTTCTTTCTACCCCTCTCCCTTAGTCTTCATATAATTATTTCCTCTCCCTCTTCGTCTATTCTTATTGCTTATCTTCCTCCCTAAGGTTAGTAATATTATCTGATAATAGTTGTTAGAACAAGCAGTCATTTTAAACGCCTTTCTTTTCTTTTTAATCTCATTTTATTAATTTTAAAAATAGAAATGTCTAAAAATAAGATAATCTCGAATCTTTATGCGGCCCTTGAAACTGAATTGTATCAGTTTGCAGTACAAAAATAATGTACGTAATTTAACTTTTAAATGATAAAAACAAATAAAATAAAAGTATCCGTTTTCTTTTTTTTAACTTTTATCTGCAATCTAAACTACACCTAATTTTAAACCTTTACGAATGTTGCGCAAAAATTAGCTCTTTTTTTTTTTATTTACTTTATCGTATATACTCGTATTTAAGTCGATATCTCGTATAGGGCGACCTTTGATTTATGGTAACGAAATCATTAGTTTATGAAATTCATATTTTAAGGGTTTTTAAATTCAGTGCTGGGCTTACCTATAAGCTGTAGCTTAGCGTCACACACCCACGTGGTCCTTTTTTTTTTAAATATATTTTTATTTTATTAGTTTTCCTTTAACAATAATTCATTAAAAAATACATTTTATTTTTTAATTTATCCTTAATATAAAAAGTTGATTTTTTTTCTTAGAGAAGGGCCTCAAATTTAATATAGCTTTTTTAGGGCTTTAGCAGGTAAAAGTTCGACCCCGTTTCAATTCCCTATTCGGTTCAGCCATTACAAAATTATTAATTATGTCTAGGTTGACCCCTAATTTTTTGGCCTAAAGATTGGGCCCTTGATATTCGATCTTATAATACACCAGTAACGGTAATGTTAAACCCCCCTCTAAAAAAAAATTCAATCGTATTTAAAACACTATTACAGACAGTAAAATATTATACTACCTCTGTCCCCGTATTAGTTTTCACAACTAGTGAAATATAGTAAATTTACCGCCGAAGCTAGTATATGAAATATAACTATATGCAAATTATGGGACTATATAGCCTGTTTAGTTGATATGACCAAAATTTCGGGAGCACCCCCTTCTTTAAACTTTAATTTTTTTTAAATAAAATTGTAAATTGTCACATTTAATTTTTTCATAAAGAAAAGAGCCTAAACTTGCATCATTTTTTTCTATGAATTTCTTAATTATAACAATGAAATAAATCTCATTAAAACGAACATATTTTAAAGAAAGAAAAAAAACTGTAAAAATGTGCCATTTTGATAGATACAGATTTTAATTTATAAAAATTTTTTATTTTAAAGAAGATAAAACACTTTTTATATGTGATTTTGTAAAATCCCTGCACTACATAATACAGCAAAAATATACGTTAAGTTTCATTCATTTTTTCCGAGTTTTGTTGAATTTTAATTCGGGGGGGGGGCTAAGAATACACGTGAAATTTTGACCATACCTACTGTTTAGCTACTCTGCACCACTCTCCTTCACCCTCCACCACCCTATCACAGTCTCCGTTTTCTGAGTCATAACCTCTCCACCTTAGAATACGCTTACTGTATCCCCCACAGAGAGGGGTAATACTCCCCACCACCACCAAAATGGGAGTTATCCTGATGGTAAGGTTCCAGATCTGGAAAGTATAGAATACCCCTTCGTTGCCATTACTCCCAGGTCTAATCTGACCCGCAGTGGTAGTACATGTTAGAGACCCATCTATGGGCCAAATAGATCTGATTGAAAATTATTCGTATTCAATAGGAATATTTAAGAAAGCATACCATCATGGTGAAATGGTTAGCAAGCTAGTCTCACAAATCCATTACTACTGAATAGCAAGTTCGATCTTCACTGGATGTCCCATAATTTATTATTATAATAAACTTGTGTCAAATCCTACCAGTAGGGTAAATTTTTTTAAGGCATCCTACATGGTGTAATAGTTAGCAAGTTAGTCTCGCAAATCCGTTACTACTTCAATCCTCACTGGATGCACCATTTTTATGACCTTGTGTCAAATTCTACCTATAGAGTAAATTTTTTTAATGCATCCCGTCATGGTGTAATGGTTAGCCAGCTAGTCTTGCTGATCCATGGACAAACTTATAGGTAATGTTCTCCTGTGGACACCTACACATGGACACACCAATGTAGGCTGGCCAGCAAATACCTATATCGATAAAACTCTATGTAGATTCTGGATGCTGCATGGAGGACCTGCCAGGGGCGATGACTGATAGGGATGGTTAGAGAGAGAGAGAGAGAGAGAGAGAGTCATGGATAGCCATGCTGCCAGTGTGACCTGATGATAATGAAATTATAGTTGGTATCAGCCAATCAGCTAGGGAGTCTATCCCCTTTTCACTAGCGCTAGATCAAGGAGATTGTTTTGGCATCTGAGGTGGAGCGCCACACCTACCATCATCTCCTTATAGCTTCATGTAACTATTTTTAAATAATGAAATTTATTGTGTACAGTGTCAGGTGCACCACAACTCATCAAAGTCTCATGTCAAGTACACAGAATAATGTAGTGTCAGGAACATGAACGTTTACAGTAGTAATATGCATGTATGTGTGCGCGTGTGTGCATATGTATGTGGAGAGCGGCATCAGGTATAGTGTCCGCAGACCACAGGAAGCATGGAGGCTTTGAAAGACTCAGTGCTTCGGCAGCCTACAACAGACGCGGGCAGTTTATTCCATGTCTCCGCAATTCTGAGCGTGAAAAAATGTTTCCGAAAGTCATGCTATGCTGTTTTCTGACTTTGTAGGCATGCCCACGTGTGTTGGAAAGATGGAGATCAAAAAGGTGCTCAAGGTTGCTGTTGTTAAGATGATTAATGACCTTATGAGCATTTACCAGGTCAGTTGCCAGACGCCAAAGTTTCAGCGAATCCATTCCCAGGGCTGCGAGACATTCAGAGTATGGTAGATGCCTGATGGAGGGTATCCGCCTGGTTGCACATCTCTGTTCAGTTTCTAGGAGGTTAATATTCTGAGCAATTCCATACAAATAATTTAGTTATATGGCATTAGGTATTCCTATTGAAAAAAAAAAATTTCCTGACCTCTAACCAGACCAGATCAAAACAAGGTCTTTTTTATGTGGGGAATAATTCATCACCATTGCTCCCAGATCCACCCAGACCTGGAGTGGTAGCACCTATTAGGGTCCCATCTATGGGTTAAATAGGAAAAAATTGAGTATCCATGAAGAATGAATAAAAAAAACGTCTTTAGCATAAAATGACCCAATAAGGGTTTTTTATGTGGGGAATAATTCATCACCATTGCTCCCAGATCCACTCAGACCTGGAGTGGTAGCACCTATTAGGGTCCCATCTATGGGTTAAATAGGAAAAAATTGAGTATCCATGAAGAATGAATAAAACAAAAACGTCTTTGGCATAAAATGACCCAATAAGGGTTGACATGCCGTAAAACCCAAACAACCAACCAACCAGAATAGCCCACAAGGAATTCATGTTAATTCTGTGAGAAAGTGTCATGGATATCCACGCTGCCAGTGTGGTCTGATAATAATGAAACAATTATAGCTTCAAGTAACAGAAAAATTATGTAATACTCCCAATCACCATTGAGATAAGACTTAATTTTTTTCATTTGCGTCATTTTTTTTTGCTGGACACTGTTAAGCCCCAAAATTACAATTTTTGCCATATGCCAACACTGTCTTAGTTTGTTAACCTTTTTTAGCTTTTTTTAAATTTTTTTTTTTAAGGCCAAGGACTGTTGAGATGAAGTGAATTTCCACTTAGAGCGATACCTGTTGCAACAGAGAAGTTCTAAGAGCATACGGAGAGAGTGAGAAAGAGAGAGAGAGAGAGAGTGCGGAATCAATCAGATGGGATATTGTCTGTTTCATTGGAATGAAAAAATGGAAGGAAGGCAGAGAGAGAGAGAGACATCTTTCTCTACAAATGATTACCATCAAAACGTTTGATATGTTTACTTAAGTTCAATATGTAAAATGTGTGACAGTCTCTCTCTCTCTCTCTCTCTCTCTCTCTCTCTCTCTCTCTCCCTTCCATTTTTCCATTTCATTCCACTGAAACAGATGATACCCATCTGATTGGTTCCACACTCTAACACTCACTCTATTTTTCCCACTCTCTCTTTTCTCATTCCTTCTTTATTATATATTCTTTCTTTTTTGTTTCTTATGTGTAGCATATTCTTTTTTTCCCTTTCTTTCTTGTTAAGCTGCGATGAGCCTGTTCAATAATTGAGCAACAGCAGGTACTGTAAACAACCTGAGTCCTTTGTTTATCAAAATGACTTGATTCACCATTAAATGACCCGAAAACACTTGATATGGCATAAAAAAAAACAATCAACCAATATACCAACTTCTTTTCTCACAATCAAAACAGAACAGTCCATTATTTATATGAGGTGAGAGACAGAACAGTCCATTATTTATATGAGGTGAGAGACAGAATGTGATACACAGATACTCTCCCACCAGCTATGTGTAAATAGTAGAGCAGACTGGGCTCTTTAACCTTGGTTAGGCAACCAGTCTAGGAGAAGGAAAATTCTGAATTCAAACCTGTTAAACTCCGCTTAAGAAATTGACCTTGTGTCACATCCTGTTTGTGCAGAGGGGTTGGTGAATATGTATAATGCACAAAACACAACACATATAAGGGCTGAGTTAATACAGTTCTAAGCAACAATCATCTGAAGATTGCAGGTTCAATCCTGATTATGGGCTAGAATACTTAACATATCTTAACACTTGTATCTGGTTAGAGTTAACAGAATGAGAACAGTCTACCCCAATGGATTAAATATAGGGTTCAGTTCGAAGTTCATGAAGGTTCAACAAGAAGGTTCCTGAGTTTGACAAGAAACACCTGAAGAGGGTCGGAGTACACATCAGATGAAATGTTATATATCAATAGAGATGAGGACAACAGTCCAAAAAATCTAAATAATACAAATTATCAAGCCTCATCTAAAAAATTCACACAAATACCCGAAGAGAGTCGGAGGGCACATTGGCTGAAACATTGTGTATGTAACAATAAAGATGAGAACAACAGTCCGAAAAATCTAAATATACAAATTATCAAGCCTCATCTAAAAAATTCACACAAATACCTGAAGAGAGTCGGAGGGCACATTGGCTGAAAGATTGTGTATGTAACAATAAAGATGAGAACAACAGTCCGAAAAATCTAAATAATACAAATTATCAAGCCTCATCTCAAAAACTCAGACAATCACTTGAAGAGGGCCAACAAATAAAGAGGGCAGACAAATAAAACATTTACAATTTAGCCACTACAATATTTTAAATACTCTAAAAACCTTATAATCTGCTTTCTGATAAATCAGTTTAATTGCATGTAAGTAATCTTATTTGTAAAACACTTCAATTAGCAATTAATTGAGGATTTCCTATATTATGCAAAAAAAAAAAAAATTTGATAAGTAAAAATTAACAATTTATCCAAACGTTGGTATATACCAGCGTTTCTCAACCTTTTTACTCTTGCATAACCCTTAAAATAAATTACATGTCTCAAGGGACCCCTGCGCAAAAACAAAATTGTATACCATATCTTTCTCATTTCCTTTCCATTGTGGTTCATGTGGTAAATATTATAGTATATATTTTTTAATAACTGGTTTAAAGAAAAAATAATTCTGTCAAACTTTTCGGTAATGTTAAATAAAATTAATTCTGTTTGTTTATAACTTAAATGAAAAATAAATATAAATATCTAATTACATATAGCTATAATATAAATGTAAACAGAACAAAAACAGATAATTGCTGCATCAGTTTATTATTTATTTATCCGGTACTCTTCGTGGAATTCCGTCCCAGCTTCCTGCCTCAAAAACTGCTAACCGGTGGCTGCTGAAAAAAAACACCAGCTATGATTGAAGTCCGTAGCTGAAGTGGTGTCACTTGAAAAGAAAAGAAAAAAAACAACCAACTTAAGGCATTTTTCCGAAAAACAACCCCAACCCTAACCTTAACCCCCCCCCCCCCGAGTTAAAATTAACTGTTTTATTACAAAATTTGTGGGTTCTGTTTTCTTTCTGGGTCACCCTGTATACAGAGTAACCCAGAAAAAACAGAGCCAAAATTATTTATTTATTTTCCCATTAAACTAAACCCCAACCCCAACCCTAAACCCTAAACCCTAGCCCTAGCTCTATTCTTTTTTCAAGTGACACCGCTTCAGCTACGGACTTCAATCATAGCTTGTGTTTTTTTTTTCAGCAGCCACCGGCTAGCAGTTTTTAAGGCAGGAACCCGGGACGGAACTCCACGAAAATACCCATTTATCCTTTACTGGCAATGTACAGACATCACTAAATATATTCCTAATGACTGTTATATCTTTTTAATAATAGGTTAGATAGGATGATGTCTATATTACAATATTACAATAACCAAGAATATATTGTGCGTGTTTAGTAATATTATGTATATGAAATTAAATAAAAAGTTAAAAGTGCATTAGCTTATCTTGCTTGTTCGCATGGAACCTTTATGGGCCTTTTGCGGAACTTTAGGGTTCCTGGAACCTCTATTAAGAAATGCTGGTGTATACTATACCACTTTTTAAAAACACATTATGGATAAAAGAAAAAAGATATCTTTAAAATATTTTGTTTAAAACAGATTTAGAAAAACAACAAATTAGTTGAAATTTGATATTATAGGCAGATTTTTGAAATTGTATTTTTTACAATATATTTTTATAGTTAACAATATCAATGTTTTGAGAGCCAATGTATTAATAAAGTTCCCAATCATTTTAAACAGGTAAACACTTCATAATTAGTTACAATATAAATGTTTTAAATAACAATGAATTAATAAAATTCACAATAATTTACAAACAATTATATCTTCTATTCTCAATACAAATAATTTACCTAAAGTTATAAGGTTTCAAGAAGCTATTCCTCTTTAATAATAATCATTTACAAATAATTATATCTTGTATTAACTATTCTTAATACAAATAATTTGAACACAACCATATGGTAAACGCTCATAAGGTCATTAATCATCTTAACAACAGCAACCGTGAGCACCTTTTTGATCTCCATCTTTCCAACACACGTGGGCATGCCTACAAAGTCAGAAAACAGCACTGCTCACGTGACTTTCAAAAAAATTTTTTAACGCTCAGAATTGCGGAGACATGGAATAAACTGCCCGCGTCTGTTGTAGGCTGCGGAGTATTGAGTCTTTCAAAGCCTCCATGCTTCCTGTGGTCCGCCAACACTATACCTGATGCCGCTCTCCACATACATATGCACACACGCGCACACATACATGCATATTACTACTGTAAACTGTTCATGCTCCTGACACTACATTATTCTGTGTACTTGACATGAGACTTTGATGAGTTGTGGTGTACCTGACCACTGTACACAATAAATTTCATTATTATTAAATAACATCCTATTTAATAATAATGATAATGTGTTAACAAGTATATATCCTGAATTAATTATTCCCATCTTATACAAATGATTTATATATAATTATATTGTTTCAAGTTGCCACCCTGGCACAATACCATGAAGCTAAGAAGTCCAGAAGAAAGCAGCGGCAACAAAGCACTGGCACATCAATATCTTCAGGGACAGCCTTCAAATGCGACATCTGTGGTCGAGAATGTTTTTCGAACATCGGACTTCACAGTCACAGGAGGCGCTGTAACTTCAGGGGCACAAAAACTATATTGTAGTCTTCTGAGACTGAAATGCCAATAATAATATTGTTTCAAGTATTCCTTTCTATCTATTCAAATATTCCTATCTATGGTGTCAATTATTCATATTGTTACATAATTATTGGATCCCTAATGCTTTTATAAGGTATTGTAGAAATCATTATGGCGATTAGTACAGCTGATGGCCTTGAGGGTGAGTGACAGCGTTTGACCTCACTCTGACCTTGCTTTCTGGGGATAGACCGTGAGAACCGGAACCCCCATAGAAAGCCCCCTTCTGGTTTAAGGAGTAAGCAACTCAGTTAGTCAGTTAGAACTTAGAAGCCGAGCTAGCAACATGTAAGCCTCATCTGCGCAGATTGTCTGGGTTGGGGATCTGGAATAAAGTAACATCAACCTAAATCGAAGTCTTGTGTTTATTACTAAAAACTAACAATGACACAGGGCTTCTGATAAGTAGTGATCCCTAACAGAAACCAGACCCGGAATCCTCAATAGAAGACCAGACGAGACCTTAGAAGATATACCAGACCAAGATAGATGATAGACGATCAGAAGCAAAGCCAGCCAGAAGAATAGACGACAGAGTAAGAAGTAAGAAAGGTATATAATGTTATATGATTTGGTATCATGAAAAGACCAGTATATAACATATACCTATTTAGTGCCGGTAAAGAAGGCGCTATGCAACAATATGGGGGGGAGGATGTGGTGTAATAAGCTGGACTGCAACATTATAATAAGCAAGTTCAAACTCCACTTGCATTATTACATTTGGCAAAGGCATGAACTCACTCATACCCTATCTATGGGTTAACAAGTACTACTACTGTTCTTCTACAAGGATGGCTTTGGCATTAAATAAGAGCAATTTGAAGAATACAGTCGGGACAATCATATAGTTGCCATGGTTCAGAGGAGAAAAACAAAACCTCACAGGACTTGTTAATTCAACCTAACAATTGCTGTTCACCTTGTATCTTTGATTAGTAAACCCTTTATCCTATGCTTAATAATGCTATGTGTTTCTTCCTATTATTTCTCTGTTAACTATGATACAACAGTAATACATGTGTTGTTAATTCAAACTTAGAATTGCTCTGTTCCCCTTGTATCTTGGTTTAGTAAACCTTTTTCCCTATCCTTAATAATCATTGTGTTTCTTCCTATTATTTTTCTGTTAACAATGATACTCGAGTTACAACAGTAATACATGTTTGTTTGTTTGTTTTGTTTTATGGCATATCAACCTCAGTGGGTCATTTAATGCCGATAAAGTTTTAAATAAATCAATTTTTAATGGATAATACAATTTTTTATAAATACATTTTTCTATTTAACCCATAGATGGGACCCTAACAGGTACTACCACTCTGGGTCAGAGTGGACCAGGGAGCAATGGTGATGAAGGGGTGCTCCACATTCCCCAAACCTCCAAAACTGGAAGCTCGCCATCAGATAGAGTTTAACGTCATTCCCAGGACATGTAGACCCGCAGCCACCACCTTCTAGCACCCATATGATAAAAAGGGGTTGGGGCTTGCCATAAGGGCAATAGGGTTGGGAAAATCATATAGGTGCAGTAATACATGTGTTGTTAATTCAACCTAAGAATTACTCTATTCACCTTGTATTTTGGTTTAGTAAACCTTTTTCCCTATTCTTAATATTCAATGTGTTTCTTCATATTATTTCACTGTTAACTCTGATACTCAAGTTACAACACTCTTTACGTATAAATTGTCTAAATCACAGCCCACTGTTTACAAGTCAACCAGGTGCCCAGCTAAACCGCCCCCATACGCAAGCACTCTGTCTGGCTGATGATCAAATATTAGGAGACTCTTCCTCTGTCAACACATACCTGTCTGGACATAAATAGTAAGTATTCTGCCTTCTCACTTGTGGGAAGGAATCAGGCAGTAGTTTAACCAAATGGCAATGAAAGAACATAAAACAACAAAATAAAAATAATAAAAAAACCAAAACTTGAGACAGTAAATACAATGTAAAGGTTAGGTATTATTAATAAAAGGGCTGGTTTAGCTCAGTCGGTAGAGCGTTTGACTAGGGACCACATGGTTCCTGGTTCAATACAGACCCTCGCCAACTCAGCGTATGAGTAGCACAGGGATCTGTGCAGTAAAGTAAGGCACTAATGGTAGGTGTGGCACTCCCCCTCAGACAATAAAAAAATTTCCTTGGTCTAGCGCTAGTGAAAGGGGGATAGACTCCCTCGCTGTCTGGCTAATACTGACTTTAGGCCACCCTGATGACTTTTGTTTTTTTATTATTAACAAATACATACATTTAAGAAGAAGAAATGACAGGAAATGGTATACAAAATTGAATGTTTTCCAACAGCCTCGGATTATGGGATGTGGTAGTGTCTTTTTCGAGAGTCCTGTGTAACATTGTCGTATATTCACAGTACCCAAACGTATATATATTCACCGTACTAAAAATGTCTTCTGCACGTGGCAGTCATCTTGTTGATAAAAATTACAACGCGAGAAATATGTAGTCACAACTGCTAACCTTTATTATCGTGCTTGTCTCGTGGGTTCGTATCAGAGAGGAGGAAAGGCAGAGAGAAAGAGAGAGAGAACTATTAAACTACCGTCATCGCACACGGGACCAAGGGCAGGTCTTAACCCTACGCTGTCCCAAATCGAAAAGAGAGCAGTATCTTTCTTCGTTGTTCCATGTCACCATGTGACTTCCGGTTCCGGTCAACACCCGAAACTTCCGGTTGACATTCAATTCTCCATTCGGGGGTCACGCTCCGGTCAAACTGTTTTGTGTTCATTACTCTTTTTAAAACCTTTACTCTCTCACTTATTTCTTTCTTCCTCCCCCTTCCATTAGTAGTCCTTGCCAAATTCAATCTTGTTACACCTGTTAGATGCGCCTGGATCAAACAACAAACTTGGAGGAAAACTGAAGAAAAGTCTTGAATTAAGCGCCAAAATCTGTTGATGTAGTTAAATCCTGAATTGATGGATTTAAGGATTGCTTTGTTATGTAAGGGGCCGGGTTAGCTCAGTCGGTAGAGCGTTCGGCTAGAAACCACAAGGTTCCTAGTTCGATACTGGTCCCCGCCAACTCAGCGTATGAGTAGCACAGGGATCTGTGCGGTAAAGTAAGGAGCTGATGGTAGGTGTGGCGCTCCACCTCAGCTGCTAAAAACAATCTCCTTGGTCTAGCGCTATTGAAAAGGGGATAGACTCCCTCGCTGACTGGCTGATACTGACTTTAGGCCGCCCCGTTGACTTTACTTTTACTTTGTTATGTATGTCTGTTTCTATAGGGATTTCAATGTAGCATAATTATTATGGTCTACTGGGAATTTGGGGATTGAAAAGAAAATGGTAATCGGATTTCTGGAGAAAGAGAAGAAAAAGAAATAAGTACAAAGGTTAAAGTTTGGAAGGGTAAACACTCAACGGGGGGGGCAGCCATTGACCAACCAATGACCCTGGGAGTTAAAAATAAAAACAGAACATAACAAAAAGGGGGCGTGTTGGATTGTTTTGTATATAAGGCGTGCATCAATGGGTCACTTCTACTTATAGACTCATTGACTACCATGTGACCACCGAAGATTCCTATTATCCAATCACTGGCAGTGCTGCTGCTGCTGTTGTATTTATAGAGGCCTGATTCTAATCTTAGCTCACTGCTACTCGGACCATCTAGGACATCAAAGGACACTATCCCACAAGGACTTATTGGTTTACTCACTTTTTACTTTAAGTTCTTTTACAACTGGAACCAAGGATGACAGCCAGATACTCAACACTAGCTTCTGCAGTGGAAGTGGATGTGACCCTCCCACCCCCAGGACGACAAACGAAAGTAAAGAAAATTCAGCCTCTTTTTCGACAGACCCGAGGTGGGTTGGACGCGTTTGTTGGGGTCTGTTGTGAGATATCTAGAGTAGCAACAAACAGCGCACCTGAATGTGATTTACGATTGAATAGCTTGACCTTACCCTCACTCTCTTCTTCTCTCTGAAAAAGAACCCACAAGCCTAGAAATAAATAAACAACCCCTTTTTGACTATACAACTTGCATATGTTGTTTCTAAACTAATGATGGCTACTACTACTAACGACTACTATTACAATCCGATCAACCCTTACGCAACATTCAACCTATGAGTCAGAGTTCATGGTGTTTGCCATTAGAGTAATTTGAAGAATATTATTGGGACAATCATATAATTGCTAGGGCTTGACATGGCTTGAAATAATTGGATGCAGACCCTCCGACTACCTGTCTAGCCCAAGTGGACATGCCATGGGACCACTTAGTACCTGGATCACAGGTCTTACCCCTCTGCAGAGGTGCAGTTGGCATATTCTACAGCCCCACAAAATAGGGCAGAAATCTAAATGAATACATGTACTCAGCTGAATAACTTTTATAATGTCTAGACAGACGTCTAGACATCTAGACAAGTCAGCGCCAATTCTCAAAACTTTTTGGTCAGCACTATTCAATACTTTCTGTTCAGCAGTTTTTTTTTTGTGAAACACAGGATTGTGTGAGCACAGCACTTTCCATACTCACCAGATCTAGCTCTTGCTATGACTTTTTCTTGTTTTTTAAACTGAAAATTCATCTCTTGTAATAAGAGTTGAGGTCATGGAAGACTTAATAAAAAAAAAAAATACAATGATGCAGTTTCACTCCATGTCAAAAGAGGCATTTAAGAGGTGTTTCGACCAATTGAAAACTCACTGGAATAAGTGCATTAAAGGGAAGTATTTTGAAAAAAATTAATGTTCATTTCTGTCTTGGTAAATACTACTCATCATCATCATCATCATCATCATTACTGGTCCTATAACCAGGTTTGGTCAGGGGTGGGGGCCTCTTCATGTAGCGTTGTCTTGGACAGGAATCGTAGCCCATCTCTCTCCAGTTCTGAATTCAGAGTTTTCCTTCTCGAAGACTGGTTGCCATGCCGAAGCTAAAGAGTCCAGTCTGGCCTATTATCTACCCATAGCTGAAGGGAGAATAGTTGGATGCATATCTTTCCGGGGGGGGGTGCAATGTTATGATTAGCAAATAGTTTTCACAGATTTATTACTACTGAATAGTGAGTTCAATCCCTGCAGCATGCCTCATACTTGCAACCTTGTGTCACATCCTACCATGGGGTGAGATAAATACCTACCTGTCCCAAGGATATTAGCCCAATGTGAAATATATCCAGGATCTGAACTCCTCCTCATCATCATCCCTGGTCCTATAACCTAGTCTTAACTCAGTCGGTAGAGCGTCCGGCTAGGAATCACAAGGTTCCTTGTTCAATACCAGCCTCGCCAACTCAGCGTATGAGTAGCACAGGGATCTGTGTGGTAAAGTGAGGAGCTGATGATAAGTGTGGCGCTCCACCTCAGATGCTAAAAACAAATCCTTGGTCTAGCACTAGAGAAAAAGGGATAGACTCCCTCTTGTATGGCTCATACCAACATTAGGCCACCCTGATGACTTTATGTATGTAGCAAGTCTTGAGCAGGAATAACCTGGTGGCCCATCCCTCTCCAGATCTATAGCTGGTTTGAAGTGGAGGCATGTGGTGTAATGGTCATGGTCATATAAAATGGACTCGGCAATACATCCTGGATGAGTCTTTTAGCATTTCACATAGCGCTAATACACTTGAGTAAGGTATGCATCCAACTATTCTTCCTCCAGCTATGGGCTAATAGTAGCGCAGACTAGGGTCTTTAACCTTAGTTAGGCAACTAGTCTAGGAGAAGGAAAACTGAATTCAAACCTGTTAAACTCCACTTAAGAAATTGACCTTGTGTTGCATTCAATTTGTGATGGAGGGGTTGAGTAAATATATATGACCCTCAATCCAAGTTCTTTTGAGGTAGGAAAAAATTAAAAAATTTCTTGGTATTTTTTTACCTGTATGATTTCAAAATTCACTATCTATTCATATCAGAACTTATTTTATTCAAATAAAGTTCTATTTTTATGTTCATGTAGTGCATTTTTCATGTAAACAAGTGACACATGCAAGACCCATTGCCAGTAGTTTACGGTGGAATCATGGTGGTAGGAGAGCCACTGTGAGGGGTTTAAAGTATGCAAAGAGTTAAATATAATAACTAAAAGTACTTTAAAAAAAAAATTGGTACCATTATAGTATGTGGCCTACCTTTTGTGTGTAGCCTACAAAATCATGTCTCTCTTATAGTATGTGGCCTACCATAAAAAGCATATTATAATGTTATAATAATAACTGCTAACCCTAACCCTATTTTAGAATTTTAGAATATTTTAGGATTAAATAGATCTCTGATTCGTGTAAATTGTGGATAAATTCTTTTTTAATTATTCTTAATTACTATATACAGCTTATGACTGAATTGCATTTCTTGAAATTGAATATATGTGAAAAATAATTAGTTTCAATAAATTGCCTACTACTTATATCTATAAATATACTCTTACTGATGTAGGACACATTCAAACTGGGTGGGCCACGTACTATAACAGCACCAAATAATTATATCTTTATCTTTGCATTTAAAATTGTCCTGATTCTAATTCCATTCAAGATGTGAGCGTACAGATTTTGAGCAACTTTCTTTCCCCCCTTTTTTTTTTCTTTACTGTTACCCAAAATGTAGTCAGTTACTGATTTACATCTTATTATTATAATGGAGATTGTGGTGTTTTTCTGTCTGTAACCAAAACTATATTACAATACAAGTCACAATTCCCTTTGTTATTTACATCACATTCTCCATGATTTTATTTTTATTTAAACCTCAATTATTAACAAAATTGTTTTACATCATTAAGACTGTTGACCATATCTACATGATATTTTCCACGTACCCCACTTGTACGGGTTAGGCACGAAGGCCCTATTTATGTGGGACCACCCCCAAGCCAAGACTCATGGGGTGGCAGGTGAAAAATTGTGTCGATCCCGTCGGCATTCCCCCTCAAGGGGGGCGCCTTAGGCACTGGGCAATAAACCCAGCCCTGCCCCTTTAAATCAAGGGGGCAGGTGTTGCCTGGGGGGATGGCCCCCTGGGATCGACGCCGTTAATTATATCAATGGTCCAGAGGCCGAAGCCACTGTTGACCATATCTACATACTAATAACATGCAGTTGTATTTATATATACAACAAAATAGCGGTTTACAGTGTGAATGGGAAGGCTAATTTGCATATTGATCTTAAAAATTTGATTTTAATAAATATATGCTTAGTATTATTAATTACTAATTGTTTGGTTTTATCTTGATGAATATGACCAAAAATCTCTTCAATAAATCTTTTAAAAAATCCATTAACAAGATGAATAACTGTAATATTATTCTTTACTTCCTATTTAAACTAAATAGTTAAATTAGGAAAATTTACCAATGAAAGACGGGAGTAATGGAAAATGATGGAAGAGTTAGTTTCAAAGTTGTTCTATTTTTCAATCATACCCCCTCTGTTCCAAATCTTTTATTTGCATTCTTATTCAGTTTCATAAGCCTTTCTAATTTAATATGATATTTTATTATATTAAAACTTAAATATTTGCACCCGGAATGTGCATATATTTGCTAGTGCTTGTAAAATCCCTTGATAATGTTCTAAATATGTTTATTAACCATAGCAGTTTAGAGTTTTCCCCCTTTAATCAAAATAAACAGATCAAATTAAATTTAATGATTATACACTAGCAGGACCCGTGGATATACCACAGTATGATAATTTAATTATTAAACATTTGATTTGCAAATTCTAATGCTACTGCTTTTCACCATTTCATTTGGAATGTTTCATTTTTAAAATTGGGTGAAATAAAATGGGACAAATAAGTAATCTGTGATTAAGCGACACCAGATAATCTGCATTTACATTTTTGCATTGCATCTTGGACGATTTGGACAGTCTCATTTTTAATCAGAGGGTATTGCAGGATGATAACGACAGAAGATTTACGAACGAGCATATCTAATTTATAGATGACCTGTCACTTCGTTGAAACAGTTATAAAATTCTCTCTAGTGTCAAAGGTCAGTGTTTGTGGAGGCACTTGTGGTGTAATGTTTATCATTGTAGGAGATGGCCACGGTGACATGAGTTGAAATACTTAGGCTAGATGGGTAGTCAGAAGCCCTAGCACCTATATGATTGTTTGACCCCATTGCCCTTTTGGAAAACCGCCAACCTGTATTATCATATATGTGCTTTAAGGGGGTGGAACCTATCCCCATATCACTAGTGCTAGAACAGGGAGATTTTTCTTGCATCTGATGTGGAGTACCATAGCTACCCCTCATTTTATCACAGAGATCCGAGCTGTGCTATTGGGCTGACTTCTGATTTAGGTTGGAAAATTAAAACGGAAAGTTTTTTGGTGGTCCCCAATGACAGTTTAACCACAGTCTATGAATTAAAATTTTGCGAATTGTGTTACAATTTTAGGGGATTAAGGTTGTTCTTAATTACGTATTGCTTTAAAAAAATAAACAACAAAAAATCCAAATTACTATACATTTAATTAACCATTGAAATTAATTATTGAATCTATTATTGAGACAGTTGTTTGTGTTAGTATTGCAATGTATAATTTCAATTAAACTTAGTTTAAAAAAATATTTTTCAACATTAAATGTATAGTAATTTGGGTTTTTTGTTGTTTATTTTTTTTAAGCAATACGTAATTAGAAACAACCTTAATCCCCTAAAACCGTAACACTATTCGCAAAATGTTAATTCATAGACTCTAGTTAAACTGTCATGGGGGATCACCAAAAAATTTTCTGTTTTAATTTTCCGACCGAAATCAGAAGTCAGCCTGCTATTCATGTGCTCAGTTTGCTAGGGGTGATATCAAACCCAGAACTTTGTGGTTTTTAGATGGATGCTTTATCAACTGAACCAAACTGGCCACTAATAACATTATTCTTGATATCTTTCATATACACTCATTGGCAATTCAGTCTCGAAAGACTATGATAAAAGTTTTTGTGTGCCCCTGAAGTTGCAGCGCCTCCTGTGACTATGAAGTCCTATGTTTGAGAAACATTCTCGGCCACAGATTTTGCATTTGTAGGTTGTCCCTGTAGATGATGATGTTCCGATGCTTTGTTGCCGTTGCTTTCTTATGGACCTCTTAGCTTCATGATGTTGTATCAGGGTGAATTCTGACATGTACAGTCCTCTATGGAGATTCTGCCGCCACCGAGGGCGGTCTTGAGCCAAATTTTCCCAGCTGGAAGGGACAATGCCAAAGCACCTGAAATCAGTTTTACAGACATCCTTGAATCGCAGTAGGGGGCAACCAATCTGTCTTTTACCAGATGTTAGCTCTCCATACAGGATGTCTTTCGGGATTCGTCCATCATCCATCCGACGTACATGACCCAACCATCGGAGATGACGTTGTCTCAGTAGAGAGTACAGGCTGGGGAGTTGAGCTCTCTCTAGGACTGCTGTGTTAGTGATCCTGTCCCTCCAGGTGATGCCCAGTACACATCTTAGGCAGCGAAGGTAGAAGTTATTTAGCCGCCGCTCTTGGTGGGTCCATGTTTCACTTCCATACATGAGGGTGCTGATAACACATGCCCTATACACTTGTACCTTTGTACGGATAGTGAGCTTGCTGTTGTCCCACACTCTTGTTGTGAGCTTCCCAAAAGTTGAGGCAGCTTTTCCGATCCTTTCATATACACTCATTTAATTAACTTCCTAAGATTTATCTCTCATTATAATGGAGATTCTGTGTCTGTCAGTAACCAAAACGACATCACCAATAATGTAACGATTTCCTTAGTTATTTCTTATAGTGCTAATACCCTTAGTCCTATTATCTGGTTTCTTCATGGTGGTGCTACTCATGTAGTATGCCTCAGGCAGGAACAGTCTGGTATAGCTTAACCCTGCTGGCTGCTGCTGTAGAATGCACCCCTGCAAAGGAATAAAATCCCCACCCCAAATGAAGCCACCTGCAAGCCGTGGATGGCGACCTGTGATGCTTAAGGACTGAATTGTGGTGGCTAAGCAGTCCATGACATGTAACTCTCCACTTTGACCTTTACTTAGTCCAGACAGGTGATCAGACGGGCCCAGTCCAAATAATTATCACCTGTATGATTGTCCCAACCCTATGACCTCATGCGAACTCTTAACCCTTTTTATCATATATGTGCTAGAAGGTGGTGGTTGAAGGTCTTAGTATCCCAGGTTTGACATCAAACTGCGTCTAATGGTGAAGTTCCAATTCTGGAGCTCTGAAGAATGTGGAGTTCCCCTTCATTGCTATAGATATTTACCAACCCCTCCGCACGAGCAGGATGCGACACAAGGTCAATTTCTTAAGCGGAGTTTAACAGGTTTGAATTCAGAGTTTTCTTTCTCCTAGACTGGTTACCTACCATGGTTAAAGAGCCCAGTCTGCACTACTATTTACCCATAGCTGGAGGGAGAGTAGGATTCATACCTTGAACTCGGGGCGACGAGTCCATTTCCCATGACTTTAACCATTACACAACGTGCTTCCTATATATATATATATATATATTATCATAATGGTACATGGTAATAACCTACTCGAGTTTCACCATAAGGATCTTGTTAACCCTAACCAGGTACAAGTGTTAAGATATGTTAAGTATTCCAGCCCATAATCAGGATTGAACCTGCAATCTTCAGATGATTGTTGCTTAGAACTGTATTAACTCAGCCCTTATATGTGTTGTGTTTTGTGCATTATACATATTTACCAACCCCTCTGCACAAACAGGATGTGACACAAGGTCAATTTCTTAAGCGGAGTTCAACAGGTTTTAAATTCAGAGTTTTCCTTCTCCTAGACTGGTTACCTAGCCATGGTTAAAGAGCCCAGTTTGCCTGCTATTTACCCTTAGCTGGAGGGAGAGTAGGATTCATACCTTTCCCAAGGGTATTAGCGCTAAGTGAAATGCAATTACCACGTCCAGGATTTGAACTCGGAGTGACGAGTCCATTTCCCATGACTTTAACCATTACACCACGCGCTTCATTGCTATAACTCCCAGGTTTACACGTAGAAGTGCGTATGTGTGGATAGAGAAGTTTAAAGTGGCTAGAAAAGTGTTATACACGAAGAGGAAGCAGGATGCCCATCAACCTCCACTACTGATGAGAAGATTCAACAAGCTCAAGAAATGGCAATGGTGAACCGGCAAGTTATCATCAATGAGGTACTTTGTTCTCTGCAGATCAGTCATCATTCTGACTATCAAACCATCCACAATGAGCTCAGCTACCATAAAACAAGAGTGCGGATAATTTTTGAATCTCCCCCATATTTTACTAAGGGTGGAAATGGGTCAGTTTAAATTTGACATATAGGTAATCTGAACATTAGATACATAAATGAGAGTAACCTCCCCTTGTTTGTTTCACTTTGACGAAGCCCTATATTTTGGTCAGCCATTTTCATTTCCCCGTAAATCTACACTGAAAATACGAATTTGTTCGAATCAATACAACTGCATGTTTTAACACAAAAATATCATAAAATGTGTTCTTAATAACAATTAAGTTCATTTCAAATAATGTGCAAGCACAATTAAGAACACATTTTATGATATTTTTGTGTTAAAACATATTCCCAGTGTAGATTTATGGTGAAATGAAAATGGCTGACCAAAACGTACGGCTTCCTCAAAGTGAAACAAACAAGGAGAGGTTACTCTCAGTTATGTAACTAATGTTCAGATTACTGACATATATTGTTCCACAACTTTTTGAGTCATTGAGGTTTATTTAATTTTCATAAATACTTCATAAATTGTTGTTGCAAAGGATCACCGACAGTAGTGGGATTGAAAGTCTGATACAAAACCTCTGTCGCCTAGTGGCTTTACCTCATCCCAAGGAAAGGCTAAACCCCAAAAACAAATCAGGAGCCGGAGTCCCTAAAGTGGTGTGATGCTGAAATCCAGTACTACCCACCAACTCCTGCGACACTACCACTGCCAAACTGCATTGGTTTCTTACCTTTCCTTTGGATCATAGTGGCAGTGTGGAGAGGGGGGATTTGCTGCTTGGGCAACAGCTCATCCTCTATACGAACCCGCCTAGGCTATGTAGTTCCGAAAAAAAAAAATTTGGACACTACTCCATTATCTCTCGTAGACGGAAGGACGCCAACAACATAAAATCGTATGCAAGAGATTAATTTGACTAAAACAGGGAATGGTAATTATGGCACAGGTAAAAATAAGTTTTGCATTAAATAGATATTTATTTCTAGAATCTAAAAATATAACATTTCAAACTTAACATCAGAATATCTTTATTTCAAATGAATTTTATATATTAATTTTTCATAGCAAAAATATTTAATTAAAGTTTTGAAATAAAATAACTGATGCATTATAAAATTCATTAATTGATAAATCAATACTGAAAATTTCATAAAAATTGGATTATTCCCTTGATTTTTGGTAATTTTTTTTTTGCAATCGCGAATGTTACATTAAATTTGTAAACAAGCCCTTTATACCATTTAAAAAGAGCCAAAATGGCGAACGAAATTGACCAAAACAAATCGTTTTAAAAGTATTAAAAATAAACTGCATATGTAATGATATTTTTCTTTTTTTAATGATGGTCATTATGTTACTACTTATCGTTTTAGACAAAAGTTTGACCTTAAATAATAGATTTAATTAATTTTAATTCGTTTTTAAAAATTTTAGCAGACGAAAAATTGGGTATACCTACCGTATAATATTATACGGCGTATATTATATAGTATCTAAATGGAACTTAGTGAGTAGATCTGTTTAAGATCGTTCTAAATCCAGTGGAAAATGTATACAATTTTATTGGATTTGGTTTTGAATAGAGTAAAAGTTTGATTTGAATCGAGATATGGTTATTTAAAACATCCAACGTTACTACTAGACGAGCCGTGGCAACCAATTTAATCCTCTTATTTTTCTATGTAAACGTCTAACGCTACTGCTGCTGTGATGTCAGCTACGTTGGTGCCATTGTGTTGGGTTTAAGGACACGAAACTATTGTTTGCGGGAGAGGAAAGGTCATTGTTGGGGGTGGGGAGAGATTAGTTTTAAGGTTTTAAGAGGGGGTAAGGGAACGACAGATAAAGAGGCTGAGGGAGGTGGGTATCGGCTGTTGACGATAAAAAATCCCCCGGTAAAGGGAAGTAGGGTTTAGCAATATATTAAAGGGGAGATGAAAATGAAAGAGGTAACAAAGAAAAAGAAAAGTTACTGCACGTACTCATGTATAAGTCGACTCTTGATTTAAAAAAAAAAGGAATGAAATCATTTATTTAGGGAATCAATTCATTAAAACCAAGGGTTGCTTCTAGTTCTTTCCGTTGGGTTTGAATTTGAACTTTATAATTTTTTTTAAAAAGATGTATAGTTTTATACCGTGGGGGCAAAAATTAGATATTCAAAATTTGACCTATACACAAATTAAGTATCTACACATCCTGCTTGTGAAAGGATTGGGTAAATAACACACACACACAAGGTCCCATCAGAGGGGGAAGGCAGTGACTCTATATTGCCCTGGTCTGTGATTTTGTGAGGCATGATATTTTTCTGACTCCTCACCAAGCTATATATTTAATAAACATGGATTCATTTTGATTCTTAGGGTATATTACTCTACACACATTGTTCATAATGTTTTATATATGGATGTATCAAGTACACTGTACTGTACTTAGTACAGTACATTATATATACGCAAATGTATATACATAATTCATACATAAAACATATGTATTTATTAGGGTCTACCAATTTTGTTGTCATATACGTATTTTACAAAATAAATTCACCCCACCCTACTCGATTAAAAAAAAATTACCAAAAATCAGGAAAATATAAAATTTTAATGAAATTCCCAGTGTTGATTTATCAATGAATGAATTTTATAATGCATTAGTTAAATAAATACTATTTAACATTGATCATTTACAAAAAATGCTTAATGAGCTGTTTGAAATTGGTGTGCGGTATTTTCCCCATCTGATTCAGCCCTGCGGCCGGCTCTGCCATGCTTGCCGGCTCTACCCTGCTGCCGGCTCTGCCCTGGTAACTGAAAAAAAAAAAAAAGAACTAAATAAGAAATAGGGTGAAAGAAAATTTTGAATTTTTTGTTTGTTTTCGTTTTTCATTATATAAAAAATCAAGAGAAAAAAGTAAATAAAGTTACAGAATTAAAATTGGAATATTAGAAAAATAAAGGAATAAAAAAAAAAGCAACAATGACTATAGGGCTGAACATTATTTATTGGTGAAAGGATAGATAGATTGATGAATAGACTGTAATAGATAGATTGATCGATATAAACAGACTAGGATAGATAGATAGATAGATAGATAGGGAATAGACTGAGATAGATAGATAGATAGATAGATAGATAGATAGATAGGGAATAGACTGAGATAGATAGATAGGGAATAGACTGAGAGAGATAGATAGATAGATAGATAGATAGGGAATAGACTGAGATAGATAGATAGGGAATAGACTTAGATAGATAGATAGATAGATAGATAGATAGATATGAACAGATGGACATAGATAGAAAGATAGATAGATATTACAATGTGAGATAGATAGATAGATGAGACTGAAAAAGATAGATAGATAGATAGATAGATATTACCCAGATAGAGATAGATAGATAGATATGATGAGACTGAGATAGATAGATAGATAGATAGATAGATAGATAGATAGATATTACCAATGTGAGATGATAGATAGATAGATATGATGAGACTGAAAAAGATAGATAGATAGATAGATAGATAGATAGATAGATATTACCAATGTGAGATTGATAGATAGATATGATGAGACTGAAAAAGATAGATAGATATGATATGATGAGACTAAGATAGATATATAGATATGATGAGACTGAAAAAGATAGATAGGTAGGTAGATAGATAGATATGAACAGACTGAGACAGATAATAGTTAGATGAAAATAAAATTTTAAAAAAGAACCACAAAGAAAGAGCAACAAAAGAATTCCATAAAAGAAGGAGCCTCAAAGAAAAGGAAAAAAAAAACGTTTTTAATTTGCTGCTGCCTTTGATAAATTTATTTTCTAAAAAAAAATATTCAGGGTGTTTAAAATAAATGTCAAGAGTTTAATCCAAAATAGAATGAATGCTAAAAGCAACAAAATAAGTGAATAGATAAATAAACAAAAAAATAAAAAAATAAAATAAACAAAAAATAACTAAAACCCCCAAAAATAAAATAAATCAAATAAAAATAAAAAATAAAAAAAAAACACACAAAAAACAAATAAACAAAAATAGAAGGAAAAAATCAAAAGCCACAGATTAGAAAAAAATAGAGAAAGTATGAAACATCACACGAAAAGAAGGGAGAAGAAAAAAGAGAAATTTAAAAAAAAAAAAAGACAAATAATATATGCATTTATCCAACTCATCTGCACGAGCAGGATGTGACACAAAGTCAAATTTGAAGCAGAATTTGCTAGGTTTGAATTCAGAGTTGAATTCAGAGCAAAAAATAAAATTAAAATAGATAAAGGAAAAACAACCAAAAAAGCACAAAAAGGAAAAGAATAACAAAAAACAAAAGAAAAAAAAAGAGAAAAAAAAACCCAACCCATATGCACAAGCAGGATGTGACACAATATCAATTTTTAAGCGAAATTTACCAGGTTTGAATTCAAAGTTTTCCTTCTCCTAGACCGGTTGCCATATCAAGGTTAAAGAGCTCAGCCTGCCCTAATATTTACTCATAGCTACAGGGAGAATAGTTAAATTCATACCTTTCCCAGGGATATTAGTGCCCATTAAGAGCACATTTCATACAATGATAACCATTACACCATGAGCACATCCATAAAGACAAAAACATTGGACAGAAAAATTGAAACTAACAATAAAAAATCTTGACAATTTTTTTATAAGTACTGAGATTCACAGAATGTTACTGTTATATCCATTTATCTATCTATCTATCGCAGTCTGTTTATTATCTATCTATCTATCTATCTAGTCTGTTCATTATCTATCTATCTATCTCAGTCTGTTCATTATCTATCTATCTATCTATTTATCTCAGTCTGTTCATTATCTATCTATCTATCTATCTATTTATCTCAGTCTGTTCATTATCTATCTATCTATCTATCTCAGTCTGTTCATTATCTATATATCTATCTATCTATCTCAGTCTGTTCATTATCTATATATCTATCTATCTCAGTCTATTCATTATCTATCTATCTATCTATCTATCTCAGTCTGTTCATTATCTATCTTATCTATGTCTGTATGTTTATGTATCTATCTATCATATCTCCTATTAACTGTATTCTCCTATCTTTAACTACATTAATGATATCTAACATATGATTTATAGAAATTTGCTTTTTAACTATATGTATATTTCATAGAATAAAAATTTATAAAGCAATTGTTAGTTTTTATTCTCGTCTCATTGAAAGTAAGCAAGGGAAGTTTTTCAGGGTAGTACAGATAAAAGTAGTACAAATATTTGCGCATGCCCTCAAAAAGGTTTGCCACCCCTTGTTTTAGCTAATTGAATGATGTCTGGGCACATGGGAAGCAGTAACTTTTTTCCATTTTTTTTTATTATCTTGAGTTTCTAAAATAAACGGTTCCAGTTACTGCACAAGCAACCATTTTTTTCCTGTTGCTATTTTCTGAAGAAATGATATTTTTTTTCTTCCTCTTTTCTTGCAGATGACACAACTGATAAAGATGGAGGTGGAATTGGAATACTCGTTAACCGCGCAGAAAATGGAATTGATGAGTCAGGTTCAAATTTCAGTCAAGGCTGTTTGCATTTCCTTCAAACTGGGAAAGGTATCTTCTTCTCACAGCTATGGGTGAAATAATGACAGACGGCTGGTAGGGAACCAGTCTAGGAGAAGGATAATTGTGAATTCAAAACCAGGAACTGTGACCCCTGAACCAGTCTGACAGTGATGGTTGTTCACATACACTTCAAACCGGAAAACCTAGAATCCATATCTTCTCACTGCTATGGGCAAAATAATGTGACAGACTAGGATCACTTGCCTTGGTAGGGAACCAGTCTAGGAGAAGGATAATTGTGAATTCAAAACCAGGAACTGTGACCCCTGAACCAGTCTGACAGTGATGGTTGTTCACATACACTTCAAACTGGAAAACCTAGAATCCATATCTTCTCACTGCTATGGGTAAATAATGTGACAGACTAGGATCACTTGCCTTGGTAGGCAACCAGTCTAGGAGAATGATAATTTTGACTTCAAGACCAGGAGCTGTCTGACACAGTGATGGTTGTTTGCATTCACTTCAAACTGGGAAAGGCTAGAATCTATATCTTTTTCTCTTAGTTATGAGTAATATAATGTGACAAACTAGGCTCCTTAGCCTTGGTGGACAAGAAGGATAATTTTGAATTCAAAACCAGGTGCTGGGATCCTTAAGCCAGTCTGACAAAATCAAGACTGTTTGCATTCACTTAATAGCTATCGAAATTGCTCTTCCAGGGAGTTTATAATATAATGGTCTGATCTTTGTACACATGTTTCGGTTATTTCCTATAACTCCAACATAAAAAAGGGGAACCACTCTGATTGACTGATAAATTATTTATTTATTTATTGATCTACTAGGAAAAAAGAAGACAGGGTTAGGGTTAGGGTTTAGGGTTAGTTTAATGGGAAAATAATGGGTAGATTAATTAACAGATAAAATTAATTCAGATTGGTTGCCCCTTTTTCATGTTGGAGTTATAGAAAATATCCCATGTTTCTGTAACAGAGCAATACCAGTATCTTACTTTAACAGAGAAATATCAGCTTGTTATTGTATCAATGCAATAACAGCATGTCACTGCAACAGAGAAATAATAGCATGTTACGGTACCAGAGAAATTACAGGATGTTACTGTAACAGAGATATAACGTCATGTTACTTTAACAGAGAAATAACAACATGCGACTGAAACAGAGCAATAACATCATGTTACTGTACCAGAGAAATTACAGCATGTTACTGTAACATACTTGTAACAAGTTACTTTAACAGAGAAATAACTGCATGTTTCTTGTTCTGCTCCCAGAATTTATCCCTATCTCCCTTCAGTTGGCCTTCTTTATTAACTCTTTACCTACCAAATTTCCCCCACGGTTATACCAAATTTTCTTAGTATTTTTCTCCTGTACTGTTCCCTATTGCAAAAGGTTCGAGTACCAGTTTCAGGGTTGGTTCACAGACAAAACAAAAGATGGCAGAGGTGTTCATGTAGCGATTTGTCAATGTAAGTGACATGTGCAAGAGCCGCTGCCAGCAGTTTACAGTAGGATCACAGTGGTAAGAAAGCCACTGTGAGCAGTTTAAAGTAGGCAAAGACTTAAGGAACAGATTTTACGTTTTCTCTGGCTAAGTACAGGTTGGTCCATAATAAAACCAGCAGAAAGGTTGGTTGGTTGGTTGGCTGGCTGGTTGGTTAGATTTTATGGCATGTCAACCCTTGTTGAGTTATTTTATGCTGAAGATGTTTTTGTTTTGTTTTTTCATTTTGATGGGTATTCAAAATTTTTTTTTTCTAAAACTCAATTTTTTTAAAACACATTTTTTAAAAACTCATTTTTTATTTAGCCTATAGAGGTACTACTCCTCCAGGTCACAGTGGACCTGGGAGTAATGGTGATGAAGAGTACTTGACACTCCTCAGAGCTCAAGAAAATGGAACTTTACCTTTAGATGCAGTTTAACGTCATACCCAAGACACTAAGACCCTCGGCCATCGCATTCTAGCACATATATGATAAAAAGGGTTGGGGTTTGCCAAAATTGCAAAAGGGTTGGGACAATCATATAGGTGCTAGGGCTGGATGTGACCAGTTGATTGAGCAACCTCCTGTCTAGCCTAAGTAAGGGCCAAAGTGGAGTGATGCATGTCATGGACTGCTCAGCCACCATGATTCCATCCTTAAGCATCACAGGATGGCCCCATTGTTGGGATTTTACCCCTCTGCAGAGGTGCAGTCAGTGTATTCTTCTACCCCAGTATGGGTTCAAGTATTCCTATCTAAGAAAAAATAAGTATAGTTGTCAGGGTGGCCTAAAGTAGGTATCAGCCAGACAGTGAGGGAGTCTATCCTGTTTTCACTAGCGCTAGACCAAGAAGATTGTTTTTTAATGTCTGAGATAGAGCACCAGACCTACCATCAGCGCCTTACTTTACCACACAGACCTCTGTGATACTCATACACTGAGATGGTGAGGGCTGGTATCGAACCAGAAAACTTGTGGTTCCTAGTTGGACACTCTACCAACTGAATGGTTTAATTATCTAATAATAATCATTAGTAAACAGCTATAAAGCAGTAAAGCCAGGACGTCACCCACAGCCAACAGGTGGCCCAATTAGGGGGGATTTTGCCTCTCTGCAGAGTTGATGTAGTCTACTCCCCCAGCCAAGAGGGTGCATACTGAAGAATAATTAAAGTCCAATTACCATTGAACTGGGAAAACAAGGCAGCAAACGGTTGTAACCCAATACAATCCCGAAAGCTACAAAGTCCACTGTAGAATGACAGAGTATATATAAGACTCCACAATGTCATTCAAATCAAGCAGTCAAGCAGCCAATCAGAACTCAAGGAATGGAATCACCCAAATCACCCAGATTCATGGATGGATCATTCTTGAGTCCTATTTATATCAACTGTCTTGGACACTGCTCCAGTTGTACTTAGCTGCTGTTATTCAAACCAACAGTAGGCTAACTGACTTCAATACATACAAGTAAGACATTGAGAGAGATCTTGCCAAAGCCTATGTAATGCACACGTTAAATTTTCATCCATCGTTATTCTTTCCTTATCAATAGCATCACCGTTTCGCTGTACTAGCTTCTCAGTAATCGTCCGTCCGGAAAGGCATGCATACCTATGACAGTCAGATAAACGCTCCTTGGTAATTAATAAACCTGTTGTAGAAAAACCAAATTCGCATCAGAGTTAGTAATTACTGAGTGGCATTTATCTGTCATGGGTATACATGCGTTTCCGGACGGACGCCTACTGAATGGCAGTGTGTTACTGTAACAGAGCAATAACGGGCATGTCATTGTTAGATTATTGTTAGTGCAACTGCATTAAGATAAGAAAGAAAGTTCTAATCCAATTTGTAACTTGATACTAATAGTATACCGCCCTGTCGGCTGGGGTGTTAGAATGCACCGACTGCACCTCTGCGGAGAGGTAAAACCCCCAATGGGGCCACCTGTTGGCCGTGGGTGGTGACCCGTGATGCTTAAGGATAGAGCCCAGTTCATGACATGCAATACTCCACTTTGGCCCTATCTTGGGCTAGACGGGCGGTCGAAGAGGCTCCCTCCGATCAATCGGCTGGTCACGTCAAGCCCTAGCACCTATATGATTTTCCCAACCCTATTGCCCTTATGGCAAGCCCCAACCCCTTTTTATCATATGGGTGCTAGAAGGCGGTGGCTGCGGGTCTACATGTCCTGGGAATGACGTTAAACTCTATCTGATAGTGAGGTTCCAGTTTTGGAGGTTTGGGGAATGTGGAGCACCCCTTCATCACCATTGCTCCCTGGTCCACTCTGACCCGGAGTGGTAGTACCTGTTAGGGTCCCATCTATGGGTTAAATAGAAAAATGTATTTATAAACAAAATTGTATTATCCATTAAGAATTGATTCATTTCAAAACTTTATTGGCATTAAATGACCCACTGAGGTTGATATACCGTAAAACAAAACAAAACAAAAACAAACTAATAGTATAGACTCACCGTTTACACTCACCCCAATCATTATAATTACTTTAAAAGAAAAAAAAAAATCCTTCAGCCAGACATGCTGGAAATATCAAAACTAATAGTGTAGCAGAGAGGACGCATTTCTGGCTAAGTTAATCTTACTAGCAAATATATGCACCCTCCGGGTGCAAGTATTTAAGTTTTAATGTAATAAAATATTGTATTAAATTAGAAAGGCTAATGAAACTAAATAAGAATACAGATAAAAAGATTTGAAACAGAGGGAGTATAATAAAAAATGGAACAACTGAAACTTACTCTTCCATCACTCTCGTCTTTCATTGTTATTTTTTCGAGTTTAAGTATTTAGTTATAAGAGGAAGTAAAGAATAAAATGACAGTTATTTTATCTTGTTAATGGATTTCATTTAAGATTCATTGAAGAGATTTTTGCTTATATTCATTAAAATAAAATCAAACAGTTAGAAATTAATAATACTAAGCACATATTTATTAAATTCGATTTTTCAATATAAATATGCAAATTAGCCTTCCCGTTCACACTGTAAACCGCTATTTTGTTGTATATATAAATATAATTGCATGTTGTCAATTTGTAGACATAGTTAACAGTATTAATAATGTAAGACAATTTTATTTATAATTGAGGTTTAGATAAAAATAAAATCATGGAGAATGTGATGTCAATAACTAAGAGAATTGTGACTTGAGTAGGAATATAGTTTCGGTTACAGACAGAAAAACACACAATCTCCATTATAATAAGATATTGTTGTGAAATGCAAAAACCTATTGTCTTTAACATTATTTTTTGTTCTCTATTAATGTTTATTCTTAACCCACTTAACTTCATTGACATGTAAAAATATTCATTTTTATTTTGTATTTTTCGTTTAAATAAGCAATGACTTCCCCAAACTTTATTCCAACTCCATTCCCCCCCCCCCCTGTCACATACGGTTAAAATCCCTCAAAAAAAACAAAAACCTTCAGCCAGACATGCTGGAAATATATATATATATATAAGTTAAAAGAAAGGAAATGAATCCGACAGTATGAGTATGAGCAAGATGGAATGAAAACAACACACAATGCTGTTAAAGAGAAAACGATTTATAAAATATACATAGCTGATACTGATCAATATTTTAATTTTACAAAAATCATCATCAGAGCCAGTTACTCCGTGTTGTTAGTGGTCGGAGATAAAAGTTGAATGAAGTTCAAAAACAAAAAACCTGCAAAGAAGAGAACGAAAGTTGTTATATTATTTCCCAATGTGGGCATTCCCGACAAAAAAAGATATATACATTGTGGCGGGAATGCCCACATTGGGAAATAATGTAACAACTTTCGTTCTCTTCTTTGCAAAATCAAGGTTTTTTGTTTTTGAACTTCATTCAACTTTTATCTCCGACCACTAACAACACGGAGTAACTGGCTCTGATGATGATTTTTGTAAAATCGAAATATTGATCAGTATCAGCTATGTATATTTTATAAATTGTTTTCTCTTTAACAGCATTGTGTGTTGTTTTCATTCCATCTTGCTCATACTCATACTGTCGGATTCATTTCCTTTCTTTTAACTTATATATATATATATATATATATATATATATATATATACACATACATACATATATTATACTAAAGCTGAGTGAATCAATTTTTGTCTCCTAAAGATTTTTTAAATATTTCTTACTTTTTGGATTGAGTTAGGTTTGAAAAAAATTCCATTTTAATTGGTTGTAATTAGTCGTAATTTGCAATTAAGTCAAAAACTGGCCGATCTCTTACTTTACATTCTTCATATCACTTTCACCCTCTCTATGTATATATTGATTACCTCCACATTATACATATTAGTTTCTCTGGGAGGGTGGAGAGAGATGGTAGAGTTTGAAATATATTTGTATGTTAAATTTCATAAGCAACGACCAGTAGTTTAAATTAGGTCAAACACACCCTTTCTTAGAAATCTTACAAAATGATTTTTTACAAACTTTTTTAAAAATTTGATTCTCATTGCAAACTCCCTTTTTCCTAATCTCAATAATCTACCCAGAACTCAATGGGTCACCCAACGGATCATGTTTTGTTTAATATACCAACCCGTCCACACAAGCAGGATGTGACAGAAGATCAATTTCTTAAACAGAGTTTAACGGGTTTGAATTCAAAGTTTTTCCTTCAGCTAGAATGGTTGCCTAACCAAGGTTAAGAAAAACCAGCCTGCCCTACTATTTGTCCATAGCTGGAGGGAGAATAGATTTATACCTTTCCCAAGAGTATTAGCGCTATGTGAAATAAGAGCCTCGTCTAGGATTTTAACTTGTTTTTTTTTCTGTCCATTTCCTATGACAACAACCATTATACCAGGTGTCTCATATGCTAATTATAGATGGTTGGTTGGTTGGTTGGTTGGTTGGTTTTAACAGCATCTCAATCTTTGTTGGGTTATTTTATGCTGAAGTCACTTTCATGATTATGGTCTCCAATGATAACGATACAAAATGAATCTTTATAATCATTTTAAACACTTCATACTTAGTTGTATATCAATGTTTTTAAGAGCCAATGCATTAATAAGGTTCACAATAATTTTAATTTGGTAAAGACTTCATACTTAGTTTCTATATTAATATTTAAGAGCCAATGTATTAATAAAGTTTACAAATAATTTTAATTTGGTAAAGACTTCATACTTAGTTGCAATATTAAACATTAAAAGCCAATGTATTAATAAAGTTTACAATAATTTTAATTTGGTAAAGACTTCATACTTAGTTGCAATATTAAACATTAAAAGCCAATGTATTAATAAAGTTTACAATATCTAAAGTATTGTGTCATTGTCTGAATACAGTTTTATGGCCTGATATTATAAGAAATACAACATTAATTGACATCGAGTAAGAAAGGCGTTGTGTGTCCGCCTTTTACCTTCGAAAGCACCAGCTAGACAAGTGAAAAAGTCAATCATGGTGTCCGACCAAGTGAATAATCCCTGAAACCTAGATAGATAAAAACGGCTTACAAGTACTTGTCCCTGACTATTCCAAGTGAGGTCCATAGAACCACCGCAAATTGTGTGTCGTACACATGTCAAGTATAATTTTGCAACACCATCGTGTAAGTTAAAACAAGAATCGGTTACAAGTCATCCATAGAATGGTAAATCTTGTCTCCTCTGGTGTTGGTATCGTGCCGATTTCTCTGATATTTTGTATGAAGTACTGAGAATGAATCAAACCTCAGGCTACCCATACCAGAGTGGATCTATTCCCGAATTTTGGAGGTAAAATATTAAAGATTAATGAAAAGAGGATACCGCAAGAAAAAAAAGAGAAGACATGCATCATCACGAAAACACGAGTAATAAGATGATAATTAGCCAACAAGAAAGAAAAAAAAAGATGCCCAGGTGGAAGGAGAATTGTCTCTAAAAATATGGTACTATTAATATAACCCTTTGTATTATGAATAGCACTCATATTGAAGCTATTTCCCAGCAACTCGGGCTCCCTAAAACTCGACTGTTTCCTTAATTGTGTTTACATCAGAAGATTTATTATACTTTTTTTCATCATAGTAGAGAACTATTATTATAGAAATAGCTCCATTTAAGCTAAAAATAAGTTCATCCAATGTAATAAATTAGCTTATCATTACTCTCGAATAACATCCATACAGTCCTTGTCATAGATTTTTCAATATATAATAAATATTTGTTCGGTTGTTTGCGGCTAGAGAACTTTCAATATACTTAAGAGCTCCTTCCACAACTATAGTAGACGTCTAAGAACAATAATTTATAGACATCGCTCTGATAACTTACATGAGCTTGTGCTTTTAAGCCAACAATGTTAATAATATACACATGAAATACCCTCCTATTAAAAATATAGATATAGTCTTTATGAAATATTGGGTTTTAAATTGCCAGTGCCAAAACAAGGGAATTCCAGAAAGATCTGTGTTAATTTCTTCATTATATATTTATCTCTGGTTTCCCATTTAATCAACAGACTAAACAAATTATTTTAAATACTACTCAATTGACGCCAGATATATTATAAAGCCCTAAAAAGTTTTCTAATCTGTGGAGACACAGCATGGTTGGTGAGCAACCTAAATTGACTCAGTACGTAGCAAACCAGCTAATATGTTACAAATAAAGACGAGATAAAAAAATAATAATACAGTCAATAGAGGAGGACACTTGGAACCTCGTTTGCTTATCTTTTTTTCTTTTTTATCAATCTTTTCTTTTTGCGTCCCGTCTGCCAATCAGATTAAACAAAAAATACCAAAAGATTGAAAAAGGAAGTAACAAGTAAGACTATACCAACAACCGTATAAACATTTTAGCATTTTGTTTACATCTTATTCTGTTTTACTCGCTTCTAATACTTCTTGTATTAGACTTTTATTCAATTATCCTTCTTCGTAGGCATTAGCTTTTAACTTATCATTTACTTTCTTTCTTTCTTTCTTTTAGTGTGATGAATACGTCATATCAGTTATACTATCTTTCTAGCTTTGTCCCTGTTTATCTACATCAGATTTTCAATATTAGAATAAACAATATACTAAATATATATCTTTAGATTGCTTATGATCTTACTTTTCTTTCTTTCTATTCTTTTGCATATGCGTTAAATATTCTAAGTTAGGTTCCGTAAGAAAAATTAGTATACATTGATCTTTTATTTTTCTTATATTTCTTTTAGTAGCTTTTGTCATATTTCTCTTCTTTCATTTAACATGTTCACCCCCTTCCTTCGCTTTTTCATTCTTATCGATCTCTCTTCTCTCTCTTTATGAATATTGTCGCTACTTTTCTATTATCCATTTACATTCCATTTGTGTCTGAGCTATTCTACTTACTTTTCTCCAGCTTAGTGCACCGTCTATACTCTTTCTTCTTCTCCTTATTAGGTTATTCTACTATTATAATATATTTAGTAATATGCGTAACTCTTCCTTATTCTTCTATCTTTTACATACCTTTATTTTATTTTAATTTTAGGAAAAGTATTAGGACGCCTAGTTGCCTCCTCATTTTTTCTCTTTCTTGTCGTTTTCTTTTGTGATCATCACTTTTTCTGTTATTCACATCTCCTTTGGTGCTTTCCTCTTCAGTGTGGTCTAGTATCTACTCATTTTTTGATTCACATCCTATCTCTTCTTTCTTCTCGCTCGTCTCTTTCTTATCTTAGTATTCACACTTATTTAACATTACTATCAGGCCCTTCCTCTTCCTCCCTTTCTGAGTCTTGTCTCGTTTGTCTTTTTACCCATCATCTCTTCCTTTCTTCTTTCTTCCCTTCCATTCTCTCTTATAGTCCATCATCTATCTTTTATCCATTAAGTAATCTTTCCCTTCCTTTCAGTATCTGTCTCATTTTCGTTTTTCACATTATGCTTTTTGCTTATCTTTCTTTTCTACATCCGATCAAGAGCCAAAAAGAAGTTTTCCTCATTCTCTCAAGTAATGTGGATTTATTAACAATAAAAAGAACTAGCAATGTGCACGTACATCTGATAGCTGCTTTAGATTAGGTGTCATCTGTGTTTGATTAGAGCAGTATCAGAGATATTCATAGATTGATTAGCGATTATGTAACAATTGTGCCTTTCTGTACACATGAACTTTTAGTCTGAAGCACAAACTCCTACTATTTTGCCATAGATGATGACAATCATCATCATCATCATCATCAAACACAAGACACACCAACAGCACAGATTCCCTTGAGTCTCTCTCACCATCCATCCCATAATTCTTGATACATCCTCTAGACCAGTTCTAATCAAAGTGGTGATATGCGTACCAGCAGGGCTGGATTTATTAGGGGCCAAAAGAGGCAGTTGCCCCAGCCAGAGTCCCACAACCAAAGAGGCACCCAAACTTCCTTTATACTGTAATAATGATAAAATTAGTTTTATTATTAAAAAACTAATGGTAATTTGCTGCAAGCTGGGAATAATTATATCACATTGTCTTATAATACAAACTGAAAAATGTAGTAAAACTTACTTTTACAGTCAATATAATTAAGAAAAATAAAATCAAACATTTTCTTCGGAACCTAACTTAGATATTTACCATATGCAAAGAATTTATCATAGTCAAATAAGTATATGATTTTTTAAAATTGATTGTAATCGAACATTTACATATGATTCTAATTTCATAATTAAATAATCCACAAGGCGTTGATATGCCGTTAAGCAAATAAACCTTCCAATCAACCCGGTGAGATAAACCTCTGGTATAACATTTAAAGTGATTGTTAAGACACAACAACAGGGCTGGATTTATATAGGAGCAAAAACAACTGCCTCCTATCAGACGGGCACACACACTTCCTTTATAAAATCTATAATAATTATAAAATTTGTTTTATTATTGAAAAAAAATAATGGTGATCTGTTGCAAACTGGAAATAATTATATCACATTGTCGTATAATACAAACTGAAAAATGTTGTAAAGTTTATTTTTACAGTTAATATAATTGAGAAAAATAAAAATCCAACATTTTCTTTGGAATTAGTATTATTTGGACTATTCGGACTATTGTGCTCATCTTTATTGTTATCTGTACAATGTTTTGGCCGATGTGCCCTCCGGCCTTCTTCAGGTATTTCTTGTTGGACTCAGGAACTTTCTTGGACTTAGGAACCTTCTTTTCGGACTTGAGAACCTTCTATTCGAACTCGGGAACTTTCTTGTCATGATTGGGAGCCGTCACAGAACTTTGAACCTAACCCTTTATTCAGTCCATGGGAGTATCCTGTTCTCATTCTGCTAACCATAGCTGGGGTACAGGTATTAAGCTGTGTTAATTATTATTCTATGTTACTGCTGCCCCTGACCAGGATTGAACCTGCAGTCTAGAGATAACTGTCACTTAGAACTGTTTAACATAACTCCTTTATCCACTAGGTTATGTGTGTACAATTTTGTTTGGAACCTATTTTTTTTTTTTTTTTTTTAATAAATTAATTTTACTACAATTTTTCAAATTTCTCATGTACCTAATTTAATTTCTATGTTGAGGTAATTTGAGGAGCCCCATAAAAAATAAGTTCCCAGGCCCTATGAAGGTCTAAATCCAGCTCTGTGTGCTAGTGCTAATTTTGCAAGTCACCAACTGCCAGTAAATTTTTATTTATTTTTGTTGTTAATTTGGATGCTCAAGTTAAAACACTACTACATATCAATTTTCATAAAGTAAAAATAAAAGAGCAAAGAAAGAGGTTAGTCTACAAAGTAAAAATATCCACTAGCTTCCCACCAAATTGAGTGTGAAAAAAGAAAATAATTGAATATCCAACAAGAATGAATAAAACAAAATGCCTTTGGAATAATATAACCCAACAAGGCTTGACAAAATCCAACCAACCAACGAACCAACAAACTAAATCAAGAGCCCCCACAGGAGCTAGCTTAATTGTCGCCAAATATGGTGGCTTTTAAGGTAGTTAAAATACAAATTCCCCATATAAGATGTGTTTTTTTTAACTTTCATCTATCTAATTCTAGGTGCTTTCTCAATTATCTGTATATTAATAGGACCATATAACATGTTTTTCATTTACACTGTCAATATCCGGTTGTTTTAACAGACAACTTTTAGATTTAAAAAAAAATCATAAAACTAACAACTAACCCCTAACAAACAACTGGATATTGATGGTGTAAATAAAAATATGTCCTTTCTTAATCAAGATAAAAAAGGGGTGCCTAAAGGTAATATAGTCCTATTAATACTTGTGTTCGTACAACTGTTAAAATTTTGCAACACCCTCTAGTTAAAAATGAGATCGTTCAAATCATCCAAGATGTAATTATCTGGTGTTGCTTATCTGCCGAATTCTTATTTTTTATGAGTACTGTCACCTCAGCTAAATAATGGACTATTCCGTTTTTATTATAAAGAAAGAAAGGGAAGAAAAAGAACATGCTACCAGAAAAAATATAATGAGAAAGACAGAAAGAAAAAATGAGTGAGAGAAAGTTAAATTAAGATTATTATACTTTTTTTTACATATTGAACTATTTCGCAATAGCTCTACTCGTGTTCCTTAATTGTACATTTTTTTGGATGCTCAAGTTAAAACACTCCTACATATCAATTTTCATAAAGTAAAAATAAAAAGAGCAAAGAAAGATATTAGTCTACAAAGTAAAAATATCCACTCGCTTCCCACCAAAAAAGCATGGGTCCTCATAAGAAGACCATCTGAAAATACTAATTTGAAGCATCAAATGACCCAATAGAGGTTGATGTACCGTAAAACACTCAACAATAATAACAACAGTCAGACAAGTTAGTAGAAGGAAAACTCTGAATTCAAACCAGCTGTACTCCGCATAAAAAAACTGACCTTGTGTTGCATCCTGATCAATAAGAAAGAAAAACTTGATAAACAGTCATTTGGTTATTAAAAATTTATTTTGACTGTAACTGAATAAATGAGCCCGTGTAAATAAAGCTTCAGTCTTGATACTTCTTTAACACACACATTATATATATATATATATATATATATATATATATATATATATAAAGCACACAGATGTTATTATTATGTTGTATTTATTGGCTAATATTACAATATTTCAGTCTGTATAAGACCATCATCAGAGGCGATCTGTTATGTAACAAAGATAGCTTTTTGATAAATATGACCATTTTCTTATATATATATATATATATATATATATATATATATATATAAGATACACATACAGTCATACACACAACTCCATGAACCCCTCCCTCACATATATAAGAGCATCTAAAAAATAACCTACCTCATAGAGGTTCTTCACGGAACAAATGGACATGCTACTATTAAACACACTCGCCTACCCAGATTTTAACAGCATGTTAAACCCACAAAAACACTTGAACTTTTATAATTCTTCTATAATGCTCCCTTTCTAATAATCTATCAACAATTTCTTCAAATAAGAAATTTTCTCCTGAAGATGACCTAAGGTCGAAACTAGTTGAGAATAAACAACATACAAGAAATATTCTTGATTGTCTTAATACTTTTTGTTCACACATAATATATATATATATATATATATATATATATATGAATAAAAAATAACTAAGAAGTATCAAAACTGAAGTTTTATTTACTATAAAAAGAAATGAACAATGAATGAAGTATTAATTTTCTTCCAATTAGTAAATATTAATTATGTACTAATTGTACAATTAGTAAATACTAATATGTACTGATTAATTGCCATGACTTCCAAGAAGCCAGAATCAGGCACTACAGAGCAGATAATCTTGATGGGTGTGTTCCTAAATACTTTCAGCACACTTCAGCCAATTTCTCATTGGTTGAAATATATCTGAAACTCCTCTTTTGATGTGGTGTGAAGCTGTATTCTGTGCTGTTAGACTGGGTAACTTGACAGATAGTTTAACCAAGACGATCCACGAAAACAGTAAATAATAAAAGGAAAAAACTGAAGATGATGGAATGAATTAGAACGATAAATATATGTACTGACGAACACAAACAAATAAGTTTACAAAATAATACAAAAGAAAAAGTTCAAATTTCTTAACAGACCGTAAATAAGACGGTAAAAAAAATGTTCAGATCGGAGATGCATCTTTACTCGGAGATGCGTCTTTTCTGTGTGGTCATTGTTGAAGATATTTTCAATTGATCCAAAGACGTGTCAAAGGGATGCAGTGTTCATGCAACTTGTGCGCGTGTACAGCCACATGTCGGACCCAATTACACGGGTTGTAGAAACAAGTCAGTTACGGAAATAGCTATTGAAAAATCTAACATAAAATAATTTGCAGAAAAAGGGTTACAATGTGTAAATGTGTAGGTATGTGTGTATGTATTAGAAAATAAGGATGTGAATGGTAGTGGTGAAAGAACAAGCTGTGCTGTCATATTTCATTGGTAGAGTGTCTGACTAGGAACAACAAGGTTCCTGGTACGATACTGGTCCTCACCAACTCAGTGTATGAGTAGCACAGGGATCTGTGTGGTAAAGTGAGGAGCTGATGGTAGGTTTGGTATTCCACCTCATACACCAAAATGATCTCCTTCATCTAGCACTAATGAAAAGGGGATAGACTCCCTCACTGTCTGGCTAATAATGACTTTTGGCCATCCCAACAACGACAATGACGACGATGTTACTGCCCATAGTAGACCATTGTTAGTGAGTTTGATTCTCACTGGGTGCTTCATACATCTGCCCTTGTGCTAAATTAGGCTCAGATTAGTAAATTACAAAATTGGTCTCTTTGTAGGGTTTACTGATTACCAAGCTTGGCAAGTAGACATTTATTACTGAGTTTGATTCTCACTGGGTGACCCATACTTTTGGCTTTGTGCTAAACTAGGCTCAGATTAGTAATTGACAAGACTTACTCCAGTGAGTTTTGCATTGTTTTGAAGCATCTCTAAAAATCCTCTTTCAATCCTCACTGGATGCCCCATACTTGTGACCTTGTGCCAAATCTTGCCCATGGCACACGGGTTGGGTAATGATTTTTTTTCTCTTTTTTGTCTGGTGAGAAGCAGTTTTATAGTAGTTTTTTGTTTTTTTTTAATAAAAGTGACCCTAACGCCTTTATTTTTAATAATACATCCCGTAATAATAAGGGTAAGTACTGCCAGGTTTTATTGATTCATGCTCCAGTTTTTTTTGCTTTTTTTTCCTTCCTAACTGGGACATAGGAATTTGGAATCCATTTTAGATGAATGAATGCAAATGGCCGCACTCCAGTGAAGAGAACTCTCTAATAATTGCAGGTATCGCTTTGGCAACCACTGCTTCATTCAATATAGAAAATTGCATCATAACACTATAACTATTTGCGTGGAAGTCAATCAATACCAGGAGGAAAGCTAATATTGCTACTATAACAAGAACTAATCAAATTCCTTTTCTTATCAATTCACATCTTATTATAATCGGGATTGTGTCCAAGATCCGCAACACTGATGAAAGAAGTGTGGGCACCTCAAACGGGTCTATGTTAAAAAATAAGCCTCGTTTGGTCACATTATGTGAGAATATCTTGGTCAGCCTCTGAAATTTTCAGTTGTAATATATATATATATATATATATATATATATATATATATATATATATATATATACATATATATATATATATATATATATATATATATATATATATATATATAACAACCACAGTGGGTCTCTTCCACAGCTTGAACTGCTTCAGTCAGGTGATGTATATACCACAACGTTACATATAGGAAAATATTGCAAAACAGTTGACTTACCATAGTATATGTGCATATATATATATATATATATTTAAATATATATATACATGTTTGAGTGTGTGTGTATATATATATATATATATATATATATATACATACACATACACACTCGTATATACATATCTGTATGTATCTATATACATGTAACTATATATATATATACACACACACACACATACATACATTTGTATACATATATGCATATGTATATATGTGTGTGCATATATATATATATACATATTATGCACATATATATATACACATATATATATATATACACATATATATATATATATACACACACATATATATATATATATATATACATATACATATATATATATACTTATGCATAAGTAAATAAAAAAAGATATGATACCGTCGGATTCATTTCCTTTCTTTTTACTTATATACTCATGCATGTATATATCATGATCATCATCTCAACCTTTTTTCACAGACCAGTACTGAAGCATGGAAAATAATGAGCCTTATCCTGTCACACTGAACCATGACATGTTGGCAATGAATTTGAATTTGCCGTTCTCTAGAGATCCTACTCTGCCCTCCTATTTAACTCATAGCTGGCAAGCGAGAGAAGAATGCCCTTTTCAATTTCTACAAAATGAAGGCAAACAACCTTGGCCAGAATTTGGACTCAATTTGCTTTTTCCATTATTTATGCGACGACTCTTATGACAAATACAGTCACATATATATATATATATATATATATATATATATATATATATATATATATATATATATATAGGTGGATGATATCAAGTGTTACTTTGATAGAATGTGACTATAAACCAGAAAATCACCCCAGTGAAACGAGGTGTGAAGTCTTAAAAAAACAAAAAACAAATATAGGACTGAAGAGACAATATGTGTTGAAATAGATTTATATTCTTCAAAATGTATATATATATATATATATATATATTGTTGGCACCTTTCCGTCCACTAAGGACGATGGCATAGTTTTCAAAAAAAAAAAAAAAAAAAAAAGAAAGAATTATCTGCATCTGTGCAAGTGACTCTGCAGGCCAATTCTTGAGTGACAGTCTTTGGTGCACTGAATGCACACAAACTGTGATGCTTTCTTTGCTGTCAAGGCTACTCTCCTCTCCGCCTCAACCCTCTCCGTGCCTTGTTTAACGTTAAGGTGCCAGGCCGCTCTAATTTTTGCATCTACCTCCCACCTATTTTTTGTCAATATGGCATGACTCTCCTACAGACATCTTTAAATTGTAGGTGTGGTCTACCAACCGATCGGGAGCCTTATACTAATTCGCCATACAAAAGATCTTTTGGGATGCAGCCATTTTTCATTCTCCTGACATGTCCAAGCCAGTGAAGGCAGAGAATGGAGAACATGCTGTTCATGTCGGCGCAATCCAGCACGATTGTGTTGGGCACTTTATCCTGCCAGCAAATGTGCAGAATACATCATAGACGGAAACTATTGAGTTTCCTTTTGTGGCTTGTATATGTTGTCCATCCTTCGCTACTGTAGAGGAGTGGGTAATTTATGAGGAAGTGCATCCCGGTCTCCTGCCTCAAAAATTGCTGCCCAGTGACTATCAAAATAACAACCCCAGCTCGTCATAATTCTTGTTTATTTATTGTAATTTGTCGTAATTCTTGTTTAGATATGAAGATGGATATATAGTTTGAAATAGACTGAGATAGATAGATAGATAAACAAACAAAATAATATAGATAGATATGAAAAATGGAGATAGATAGATATTTTCGACAAGTAAATGTATTTGGGGTGAGTGGGTTGCATCTTTTTTTTGTCGTAATTCTTGTTTATTTAAACTAAAAACAAAACATTAAACAAACATGAATAAGAGAAAATCTTAGTATTTAAAGTAATATAGATAAATATGAACAAATTGAGATAGATAGATAGATATGAAGATGGATAGTTTTGAATAGACTGAGCTGGGTCGTTATTTTAATAGTCACCGGGTAGCAATTTTTGAGGCAGAAGACCGGGACGCACTTCCTCATAAATTACCGAGGAGTGTACTGAGAATGCACGCTTTGTAGACACGCAGCTTGGTTTTTCAGCACAGTCTGTTTTAATGGCACAACATCCGAGGCATTACCAGTTAACAGCGGAGTAAAGCAGGGCTGTGTCCTTGTGCCTACACTGTTCAGAATTTTTTTCTCTATGCTTCTCCAGTATGCCTTCAGGTACTGCAGTGAAGGAATTTACATTTACACAAGAGCTGACGGAAAGTTATTCAATATTGCTAATCTTCATGCCAAGAGTAAAGTCAAGAAGGTCCTCGTTCGTGAAATGCTACTTGCTGACAATGCAGCCTTGACGTTACACGCCGAAGAAGGCCTACAACAGCTTGTCAGTCACCTCACACATGCTTGTAAGAAGTTCGGACTTTCCATAAGTCTAACTAAGACGAAAGTCATGCCACAAAACGTGCACTCTCCTCTAAACATTAATATTGATGGGCGCAACCTTGAATTGTGGAGAGTTTCAAGTACCTCGGGTCCACCATCTTCAACTCAATCTCCTTTGATTCTAAAGTTAACAACAGAATAGCAAAAACAGCAACAGTCATATATATCTTATTATAATGGAGATTGTGTGTTTTTCTGTCTGTAACTGAAACTATATCACTACTCAAGTCATAATTCCCTTAGTTATTTACATCACATTCTCAATGATTTTATTTTTATTTAAACCTCAATTATTAATAAAATTGTTTTACCTTATTAATACTGTTAACCATATCAACATACTAACAACATGCAATTATATTTATATATACAACAAAATAGCGGTTTACAGTGTGAATGGGAAGGCTAATTTGCATATTGATATTAAAAATGTGATTTTAATAAATATGTGCTTAGTATTATTGATTTCTAATTGTTTGGTTTTATTTTAAGGAATATAAGCAACGATCTCTTCAATGAATCTTAAATGAAATTCATTAACAAGAAAAAATAACTGTCATTTTATTCTTTACTTCCTCTTTTAACTAAATACTTAAATTAGAAAAAATAACAATGAAAGACGAGTGTGATTGAAGAGTAAGTTTCAGTTGTTCTAATTTTCGATTATACCCACCTCTGTTTCAAATCTTTTTATCTGCATTCTTATTTAGTTTTATTAGCCTTTCTAATTTAATATAATATCTTATTACATTGAAACTTAAATACTTGCACCCGGAGGGTGCATATATTTGCTAGTATATATAATGTTTCCCATAAAATAATATGGGGCTTATATTAATTTTCATTCCAAAATATGACACATGGGGTTATTGGGGGGGATGTCTTATTTTTCATGAATTGAAACCTGAAACACCTAATGATCACTGATGATGCATACAATCACATCTTAAAGATGCATTTTGCAAAAAAAATTGAAGCTATAATTGTTTACAAGGGATTATCATTATTAGCTATTTGAAACTATATCATCATTAGGTCGCGCTGTCAGCACAAATTCCCATGACTCTTTCTCGCCAACCGTCCCTATTGGTCATCGCTCTTGGCAGGTCTTCTACATGGCATCCAGCATCCATACAAAACTGATTGGTGTAGGGTTTTGCAGGGCCTACACTGGTATATCTATGTGTAGGCATCCATAGAAGAACATCACTTATAAGTTCGTCCTTGTTTCTCCAAAAGTGTCTAGCATATCTTGTTAGTCTCACTTGGATGGATTGTATGATAGGAGGCAGGTGATTGTACAAAAAAATCCTTGTTTTTATAACATTTGGCTTAGAAATTTTACCGTTTTAAAGATTTAAATCCAGAAATTGTTATTATTTTTAAATAAAATAAAATTTTCTGATTTAAATATTGAGAACGGTAAATTTTCTAGCCAATTTCTAGGCCAAATGTTATAAAAAAGAAGGATTTTTTTGTGAATTTTAGCAGACGATCTTTGATGCTATTTCTTCAATGGTGCAAGTAAAAGATCTAATTTTTCACTTTGCAAAAGTTGTGTGTTAGTATACTGAATACAGATACCAAAAATGAGATCTTTTACTTGCACCATTGAAGAAATAGCATCAAAGATCGTCTGCTAAAATTCACAAAAAAATCCTTGTTTTTTATAATATTTGGCCTAGAAATTGCTAGAAAATAAATAAAATAATAACAATTTCTGGATTTTAAATATTTAAATCCAGAAATTGTTATTATTTTAAAATAAAATAAAATTTTCTGATTTAAATATTGAGACGGTAAATTTTATAGCCAATTTCTAGGCCAAATGTTATAAAAAAAAAAAAAAACAAGGATTTTTTTGTGAATTTTAACAGACAATCTTTGATGCTATTTCTTCAATGGTGCAAGTAAAAATTCTAATTTTTGGTATCTGTATTCAGTATACTAACACACAACTTTCGCAAGGTGAAAAATTAACCTACCCTACTGTACAACTGTTTTCTTGTGGGGGTGCCACTTCCAAGATTTGTTCAAGACAGCGTGCAACATCCTTGTGTAGCTTCCATCTAACTTTTTCTATAAGTGCTTTGTTAGGGTCCAACCATACAGTAGTTCTGATAGGGCTACTGCTTGGAAGAATTCTTGCTTTATTTTATCAGTGAGATCAGATTTTCATATGATTGATAATCTGTCTATAGCAGATAATCTGTCTTAACTCTTAACATCCTGTTAAGAATTTTTTAAGTCCAGAACTCAATTCCTATTAGGATTTATCAAAAAATGGCCTTTTCTTTTCATTTAAAGTTACCTGTTATTTCCCTTAAATCAAAGACTTCTAAATATGTTTAATATTACACTTAAGCAAAGGCTTTCATCTGGGGTAGATTAGGAAAATGAATGACTTCTGGATGGGTGGAATGAAGTGGTATAGGACATTGAGAGTTAAACGTGCTATTCAGTAGTAATGGATCTGCGAGACTAGCTTGCTAACCATTACAGCACTATGAGACACCCTAGAAAAGAAAAGACACTTTTGTGTAGGCATTTACCAAATCTGTTTACCACGAGTAGGATGTGACACAAGGTTGCAAGTATGGGGCACCCAGTGAGGATCGAACTCGTTATTCAGTAGTGATGGATCTACAAAACAACCAATATAACATGATGGACATTGCAAGTAATCATCAAGTGTTATTTGATTAAAATGACTGTGAACTCCATTAATTTATTGGCTATTTAAAAACATTGATCTTGTAACTAAGTGTTTACTTGTTTAGAATAATTGTGAAGATATATTTTTGTATTGTTTATTTAATTGGGTACTATAATTGTTAATCTGACTTTAGCATAAAATGACTTAACAAGAGTTAATATGTCATAAAAGCAATTAACTGTGTTTTAAATTAAGACTCAGGAAGTGGGAAGTTGTCAGGAATTAATGCAAGCATTACTCATAGAATTGGGTGTATCTTCCTGTGTTTATATGTATGTAAATGCACAATCATACACACATAAACATATGTAAATACACAAACACACACACACACACATATATATGTGTTTGTGTATTTATATATGTGTGTTTGTGAATTTATATATAAATACACAAACACACACATATATATATATATATAAAACACAAACACACACACACACGTATATATACAAATATTCTAGCACTCATATGATAAAAAGGGTGGGAGCTTGCTATAAGCACAATCGAGTTGGGGTAATCATATGGGTGCTAGGGATTGACGTGACCAGCCAAGCTTCCATCTGGATGATTCCCCAATCACATCTACCACACCCAGAAAGCAGTTAGTATGTTTGGCACCATATACTGCTGTGAACAGTTGTTCTCCAAAATTAAACATGTCAAGAGTATGCTGTGTTCGCAACAGTCAAATCCTCACTTGTCTGATGTGCTCCATCTGTTAACCTTTTCATTTAACCTTGAGATTAGATCTTTTTTTGCGACTGCAAACATAACTAATGATTGTTACCTTGTGAATTTAGCAATTTTTTTCAGTCCTTTTAAGGTTGTGGCAACAGACCTTATTGAGTTAAGCTTTGGTAATTCCATGTCAAATCATCCAGGCCATGTCACCCAACCCCTTCAATTTTTCTGAAATGTTGTCCAGGTGTGGACTATGTTAAAGTAACACAATCCTCAAAATTTGAGCTTCCAATTCCAAAAATTGGTTGGTTATGTAGATTTTTAGCTCTCCACATTGGGGGGCACAAAAAAATGGCGACTTTTTGTAATCTATTTTTGTCTGTAAAATGAATTCTAGAGCTTCCTTAATCCTAAAAAATTGTTTATAAAAGTTTTATGGCCCAACGAATAAAAAAAAAGCTATCAAATAAGTCTTGACATAACTCGACCAATTTTCGGAATTGTCTTACTTTAACAGGGTCCATACATGGACAAAATTTAAGAAAATTTGACCTCGGTGATCTAGCAGGAACCAGTGCTTTCAGTGTGACTTGAGAGTAATTTAAGCTATCAAGACATTTTGATAAACAAAGGACTCAGGTTGCTTATAGTGCATGCTGTTGCTTAAGTGGTCACCCAATTAAGTATTGAACAAGCTCATCACTGCTTAACTTCACTGATCTAGTAGAAACCAGTGGTTTCAGCATGACTTGATCATAATTTAAGCTATTGTATTAAAGATAAACACTCCTATTTATCCCACTAATTTTCACATTTTTCAAGCCATTGATAAAAGTTTTGTTTGGTTTTTGTTTCTATATTTAGCTATTGTTAAATTACAACAACTATAAACTAATAATAATATCTTTTATTTCTTTGAGTGGAAGGGAGTCAGGGAAAAAAACTATTTAATTCAAAGGAGTCACCAGTAATAAAGGTTTGACTATTGTTCTTGCAGCTTCAATCTCGATACTTTTATGACACATCTTGTATATGTAAATATATATACATACACACATATATACACACACACACACACACATATATATATACATGTAATATATAATATATAATATATATATATATATATTATATATATATATATATATACACACACACATGTAAATATATACATGTATATATATATAATGTGTATATATAATAATATATATATATATATATATATATAAATACACATACACAGACACATATGTAAATATATACGTAAGTAAGTAAGTAAGTAAGTAAAGTCGTCGGGGCGGCCTAATGTCGGTATCAGCCATGCAGCGAGGGAGTCTATCCTCTTTTCACTAGTGCTAGACCAAAGAGATTATTTTAGCGTCTGGGGTGGAGCGCCACACCTACCGCCAGCTCCATATTTTACCGCACAGATCCCTGTGCTACTCATACGCTGAGTTGGCGAGGGCGGGTATCGAACTAAGAACCTTGTGGTTTCTAGCCGAACACTCTACCAACTGAGCTAACCCGGCTCCTACACACACACATGTAAATATATACGTACACACATGTAAATATATATATATATATATATACACACACACACATATGTAAATATATATGTACACACATGTAAATATATACAAATATATATGCACTTACACAAAAACATATTATACATATATATATATGCATACACACATATACAAATATATATGCACATACACAAAGACATATTATACATATATATATATATAGCAATATCATAATCTTCACAGATCACAATCCTATAACCCCACCACCAGGACCTTTCCTCTCATGGGCTTATATATATATATATATATATAAACATAAATACAGACACACAAGTGAATACACAAATATATATATGCACACATACATATAAACACACGTATGTATATATATATATATATATATATATATACATACATAAATACACCTACATATATATATAACACATGTAACGCCACCACCAAAACCTTTCCTCTCATGAGCTCTCAAATGACTCATCAAACCCGCTGCAGATCCACAAAGTTTGATGCAAATATTACATAGGAAGGACGTCCTTCCCGTTGCATCAGATGATAAAATTTTATGCTTATGCATCACCATATATCTCTTAAGATCAGAAGCTGACTAACAGACTTTGTTACAGATTGCACAAGACACATTGCTTGTTCCTGGAGTTTGCATGAATTGTCCCAGGTCAGATTTCCTATGAATGACATATTCAGCCTTAGAAAGCAAAATTCAACCACGTCTGACATTTCCAACCCTCCATGTTCTCTCCAATATGACAGGTGTATCCCTTTCGAGGTTGACACTTGAGGTTTTCATGCTCATTTCTTTCACTCTCAAAACATCATCCACACAAATTCTCCAGTCAGTTCTCTTCAATGCTAGCCTTTTCCAGTTGTCAGAATTTATTTTTATAAGGTCGTTTTTTAAGCAATCCTTATACCTCTTCCAAGGCTTATGCTGTGGCCTTTTGCTATCATGCAGCTGACCGTAAAAGAGTTGCTTTGGCATTCTAACATCACTCATACGCACAACATGACCTGCCCAACGCATTTGGGTTGTTATGATAAGAGTTTCAATGCTTGTGCATCCTGCCCTTGTAAGGACTTCTATGTTAGGTGTGTTGGAATTCCACTTGATGTTTAGAATGTGTCTCAAACATTTCTGATGAAAGTGTTCAAGAATTTTCAAATGTCTTCAAAACAATTTCCATGTTTCCGAGGAGTACAACAGAACACTAAACATGCAGGACCTATAAATCTTCAATTTTGTTTTATGGGTAATGCTGGTATTAGACCATAAACTAACTGAGATTCACCTACGCATCCAGAAGGCATCTGTGGCCTATGGAAGGCTTGAAAAATGATTATGGTCTAATATACACGTATATCTTCTTATTATAATGGAGATTGTGTGTTTTTCTGTCTGTAACCGAAACTATATTACTACTAAAGTCACAATTCCCTTAGTTATTTGCATCACATTCTACATGATTTTATTTTTTATTTAAACATCAATTATTAATAAAATTGTTTTACATTATTAATACTGTTAGCCATATATACATACTAATAACATGCAATTGTATTTGTATATACAATAAAATAGTGGTGTACAGTGTCAACGGGAAGGCTAATTTGCATATTGATATTAAAAATTTGATTTTAATAAATATGTGCTTGGTATTATTGATTTTGAATTGTTTGTTTTTTTTCTCAATGAATATGAGCAAAAATCTCTTCAATAAATCTTAAAAGAAATCCTTTAACAAGAAGAAATAACTGTAATTTTATTCTTACTTCCTATCTTAACTAAATAGTTAAATTAGGGAAAATTAGTCATGAGAGACGGGAGTGATGGAAGAGTAAGTTTCAAATCTTTTATCTGCATTCTTATTTAGTTTCATTAGCCCTTCCAAATTAAATATATTTTATTACATTAAAACTTAAATACTTGCACCCAGAGGGTGCATATATTTGCTAGTATATATAATATATATATATATATATATATATATATATTATGATAATGGTACACAGTAATAACCTACTCGAGTTTCACCATAAGGATCTTCAGGGTTAAATCCACTAGATTAATCAAGATATTGATTAATTGCAGTTGATTGCACGTGTGTATTTTTGTGATAAATTTGCTCTACCAACGTATTGAGCGCTTTATATTTGTTTATATCGCTGCCTTATTGTGAATCTTGCATCAACTAACCATTGTGACCTGTTTCACTGGTAAGTCACCTTTTCCATAAATACCATATATATATATATATATTTGTTGTTATTATTCACTCAACGTCCCCTTACCTATTATGGTTGAGACGTGTAAGTATCACTTGACAAGGTTAATTTCGCAGGGATTGTTAGCTGTGTACTGTGACCGAGGCGATAATGTCTTTGACTATACCTGCTGAGGTCCCGGTTTTGATTTCTGTCGGAGGGAAGTCGTTAGTATACATCGCTGATGAGACTTAATAAAGTTGAAACAGTCTGTACGATGTTCTACACACCGAGCGATCCTTTGCCGGGATTACACTTGTCAAGTTCATTTTCTATATAAAAAAGTATCGAATTTTATGCGATATATGCATTATAATTGCCTTCAAGCAAAAATAAAATATATAATATATATATATATATATATGAGGAAAAATGAGTAAAGAAAAGAAATGTAGATGGATAAAATGAATTTAATTGATATCACTTACACATGTGTTTCGGTCAGTTTATGTGTGTGAAAATATTTTGCACACATAGAAGAATCGACCTTCATCAGAGTGAACATTTATTTTGAATGAAAAATTTGTTGGGGAAAAAAAAAAAAAAAAAAAAAAATTCAAAATAAATGTTCAAAATTCAAATAAATGTTCACTCTGATGAAGGTTGATTCTTCTATGTGTGCGAAATATTTTCACACACATAAACTGACCGAAACACATGTGTAAGTGATATCGATTAAATTCATTTTATCCATCTACATTTCTTTTCTTTACTCATTTTTCCTCATATTGTCGGATTCAATTCCTTTTCCATTTTCATATATATATATATATATATATATATATATATATATATATATATATATTATATATATATAAAAAAACACACATACATACACACACACACACACAAATGTGTATAAAAATGATGAAAAAACATGAAATAAGTGAAAGGTTGACAATTTTAAATCAATGCTATAGCGTTTCAGTTTTTATTCAAACCATCAACAGGACTATTAATCATATAAAAGGAAAACTGTGGACAATCAAAAGGTGGTAAGAATTCACGGAAATCAGTATAGCGTTGGCTTGAATAATGTCAACAGACAAATTATTTCATGTTTTTTCACCATTTTTATACATTTACACTTTCAGATTTATATTCATTTCTTTCTTAATATTCTGTTTTTAGAAACACACACACATGTACATATATATATATATATATATAAAAAAAAACACACACACACATATATATATATACATACATATAAAAAAAAACACACGTACATATATATATATACATACATAAAAAAAAACACACGTACATATATATATATACATACATATAAAAAAAAACACACGTACATATATATACATACATTACATATATATACATACATACATCATACAAAAAACACACACGTATATATATACATCATACAAAAAACACACACACATATATATACATACATACATAAAAAAACACACACGTACATATATATACATACATACATACAAAAAACACACACGTACATATATATACATACATACATACAAAAACACACGTACATATATATACATACATAACATAAAAAACACACACATACATACATATAAAACACACACATACATATACATACATGTAAAAAACACACACATACATATATATATATATATATATATACATACAAAAAACAGACACATACATGCATATATATATATATATACATAAAAAAAACAGACACATACATGCATATATATATATATATACATACAAAAAACACACACACAATACATAATATATACATACATACAAAAAACACACACATACATATATATATACACATACAAAAAACACACACACATACATATATATATACATACATACAAAAAAACACACACACATACATATATATATACATACATACAAAAAAACACACACACATATATATATATACATACAAAAAAAATACAACACACACATACATATATACATACAAAAAAACACACACACATACAAAAAAACCACACACACATACATATATATACATACAAAAACCACACACACATACATATCTATACATACAAAAAAACCACACACATACATATATATACATACAAAAAACCACACACATATATATATATACATACAAATAAACACACACATACATATATATAATATAAAAAAACACACACATACATATATATACATATAAAAAAAACACACACATACATATATATACATACAAAAAACACACACATACATATAATACATACAAAAAAACACACGCATACATATATATATACATACAAAAAAACACACGCATACATATATATAACATACAAAAAAACACGATACATATATATACATACAAAAAAACACACGCATACATATATATATACATACAAAAAACACACGCATACATATATATACATACAAAAAAACACACGCATACATATATATATACATACAAAAAAACACACGCATACATACATACAAAAAAACACACGCATACATATATATATATATACATATATATATACATACATATAAAAAAAACACACACACATACATATATACATATAAAAAAAAAAACACACACATACATATATTACATATAAAAAAAAACACACACATACATATATATACATACATAAAAAAAACACACACACATACATATATATACATACAAAAAACACACACATACATATATATACATACAAAAAAACACACACATACATATATATACATACAAAAAAATACACACATACATATATATACATACAAAAATACACACATACATATATATATACAAAAACACACGCATACATACATATACATATAATATACAAAAAAACACACGCATACATATATATATACATACAAAAAAACACACGCATACATATATATATACATACAAAACATACACATACATATATAAAAAAAAAAACACACACATACATATAATACATACATATAAAAAAACACACACACATATATATATACATATAAAAAAAACAACACAACACATACATATAATATACATACATATAAAAAAAAAACACACACATACATATATATACATACATATAAAAAAACACAACAACATACATATAAACACATACATATATATACATACATATAAAAAAACACACACATACATATATATACATACATATACATACACACACATACATACATATAAAAGCAACACATACATACATATAAAAACACACACATACATACATATAAAAAACACACACATACATACATATACATACATACATAAAAAACACACACAACATACATATAAAAAACACAAATACACATAAAAAAACACACACATACATATACATACATATATAAAAAACACACACATACATATATATACATACATATTAAAAAACACACACATAGAGCCCCCCTCTGATCAATCGGTTGGTCACTTCAATCCCTAGCACCCATATGATTACCCCAACCTGATTGTGCTTATGGCAAGCTCCAACCCTTTTTATCATATGAGTACTAGAAGGCAGTGGCTGAGGGTCTTCATGTCCTGGGAATGATATTAAAGTCTATCTGATGGTGAGGTTCCAGTTTTGAAGGATTGGGGAATGTGGAGCACACCTTTATCACCATTGCTCCCTGGTCCAATCAGACCCGGAATGGTAGTACCTGTTAGGGTCCTACCTATGGGTTAAATAGAAAAATGTGTTTATAAATAAAATTGAGTATCCATTAAGAATGAATTTATTTCAAAACTTTATTGGCATTAAATGACCCACAGAGGTTGATATACCGTAAAACAAGCCTCCACTAATTGCTGTATTTATAAATATAACACACCTACCACCAGCTCCACATTTACTTCACAGATCTAAGCTATGCTACTCGGGCTAATATCAAACCCAGAACCTTGTGGTTCCCAGGCGTATGAATACACTATCGACTGAGCTGAACCAGACCTAATATATCCTTCCACATCCGACCTATCTTTTTATTCAGTCCACTGCAATATCCATTACACAACCAATGTCTCCATTGATTGCTATATTTATAAATAAAGTGCTGAATATCAGCGATAGAGCATGCATATCTAAATTAAGATTTCTCCACGTCAGCAATTAAATAAATAAACCTAGAGTGTACTACTAACTTCCTAGGTGCACTGTATTAACTCTTAACATCCTATACCACCTCATTCCACCCAGCTAGAAGTCACATTCATTTTCCTAATCTGCCCCAAATGATAGCCTTTGTTTAAATGTAATATTAAACATATTTAGAAATCTTTAATTCAAGGGAAATAACAGGTAAGTTTTTTTTAGTTATAGGTATTGGGCTCTGGACTTAGAAAATTCTTAACAGGATGTTAAGAGTTAATATAGATTAAGACATGTTGGACACTGCTGGAGAAGCAAGGATGAACTCATAAGTGATGTTCTCCTGTGGAAGCCAACAGATGGACATGCTAATGTGGACCGTTTATGTGGACATATTTATGAGTTTGGTCTTTATTTCTTTCCCTTAAAAAACACAGAAAGCGATGTCAATATTCTAATAGGGAAGGCATGGTCTGCTATGGAAGTCTGATTTCACTGACAAATTAAAATGACAATTTTTTCAAACTGTGGTTGTGTCAGTGCTGCTGTAGGCCTGCACCACTTGGACCCTAATGAAGTGCCTGGAGAATAAGCTAGATGGGAGCTGCACAAGAATGCTGCATGTGATCTTGAATAAGTTGTGGAAACAACACCCCACAAGGCAACAGCTGTATGGCCACTTGCCCCCTTTTTCACAAACCATTCGAATGAGACGAACAAGACATGCTGGAGAAGCAAGGATGAACTCATAAGCGATGTTCTCCCGTGGAAGCCAACATATGCTAATAAATTTCATCAGGTTCCTACTGTATGTATATATATGTATGTGTATTTTTTTTATTATATGTATGTATATATATGTATGTATGTGTTTTTATATGTATGTTTGTGTTTTTATATGTATATATATATATATGTGTGTGTTTTTATATGTATGTATATATATGTATGTGTGTGTTAATCGTTTAACAAAGTCGATGTAATTCCTTAGTTAAACTCAGATATTTTTTGGACAGTAACAGTTAACTGCTACGTTATTTTTCTTTCAATGCTCGTGTGCAGCCACACGCGAGGATTAAGAGAAAAACAATGTAGCGCTTCCACACGTGTATTTATTCCTTAGTTCTCATTTCTGTATTGTTATCAATTTAATTCTGATTATAAATAATAGTTAGTAAAAAGAGTTAAAATTTAATTCTAATTATATTTTAGGGGTTGAATATTACTAATTTATAGTTTTTCATTGTTCTTTTTTGTATTTATCCTATTTAAAATTAATAACTATCTAAAAAAAAATTCTAATTTATCTAGTTAAATTTAATGTTGTAGTTCTAATAATATTTTCGTAACTGACCCAACCGATGTCTACAATTGCAGATTGATTTAAAACTATTATTTAAAAGATTTTCCTTATCCGGGAATTTAATTATGGTTAACTTTTCTTGTAGACAAAGGTAGCATGGATCATTTAGAGATCTAATCTAGGCCTAGTAAATAACTACATAGTTTTATGAGCAGGGCATTCCTAGTGAGTTTGATTCTCACTAGGTGCTTCATACTGCTGTTCTTTTCCCTCAACTAATAAATAACTACATAGTTATATGGGCAAACCATTCCTATAAGTTCAATTCTCTAATGCTAATACCCTTGGGAAAGGTATGAATCCTACTCTCCTTCCAGCTATGGGTAAATAGTAGGGTAGACTGGACTCTTTAACCTTGGTTAGGCAACCGGTCTAGGAGAAGGAAAACTCTGAATTCAAACCTGTTAAACTCCGCTTAAGAAATTGACCTTGTGTCGCATCCTGCTCGTGCGGAGGGGTTGGTAAATATATTTAAGTTCAATTCTCACTGGGTGCCTCATATTGGTGGCCTTGTGCCACACCTAAGCAAAGCTTAATAAATAACAAAAAAGCTTTCCTGATTGTCATTAGGAGTGTTTAGCTCAGTTGGTAGAGCACTCGCCTAGGAATCATTAGGTTCTGAGTTCGATATCCAGTCCCTACCAACTCAGCGCACAAATAACACAGATTGGGTCATCGGATCTGTGTGGTGAAGTGGGGAGCTGAAGGTATGGTGCTTTACCTCAACAAAACCAATGTCCATGGTCTAGTACTAGTGAAAAGGGGACACACTCCTTCACTGACTGGCTGATACCAACAATAGGTCACTACACCACCAACAAACAACAGAATAAATGTAACCTCTTTTAATAGATTTTTTTTAACACAATTAGAATTTTAGTTTATTATAATATAATGATTCAATTTAGGCATCCTGTCGTAGTGTAATGGCTAGCAAGCTAGTCTTTCAGATCCATGACTATTGACTAGTGAGTTCGATCCTCGTTGGATACCCCCCATGAAAAGGACCTTGTGTTAATTCTATCTGGTGGGAGGTCAGGAAAATATATATAATGGCTCAATTTAATAGAGGGAAGAACAGGTGGTGAGGGTCAGTCATTTTGGGATCTAGTCCCAGGCAAAATAATGGAAAATGTACTGCCCTGAAGAATGGCTAGGGAAACTGTTTGAAATAGCCATTCAATCTCTTAAGGTCAGTAATCATCAGAAGCAAGTGTTATCTTTAAAAAAAATTTTATATGGAGAACAAATTCTTCCTGTTGAAACAATAAATTAACTGCTGTTGAGAATTTCCTAAGTCCAGAGCCACATTCCTATAAGGATTCATCAAAAAATTGCCTTTTCATTTAAATTTGGTTTGGTTTGGTTTGTTTTACGGCATATCAACCTCAGTGGGTCATTTAATGCCGATAAAGTTTTGAAATAAATCAATTCTTAATGGATAATACAATTTTTTTATAAATACATTTTTCTATTTAAACCATAGATGGGACCCTAACAGGTACTACCACTCCGGGTCAGAGTGAACCAGGGAGCAATGGTGATGAAGGGGTGCTCCACATTCCCCAAACATCTAAAACTGGAACCTCACCATCAGATAGAGTTTAACGTCATTCCCAGGACATGTAGACCCGCAGCCACCGCCTTCTAGCACCCATAGGATAAAAAGGGGTTGGGGCTTGCCATAAGGGCAATAGGGTTGGGAAAATCATTTTTTTCATTTAAGTTACCTGTTATTTCCCTTAAATCAAAGACTTCTAAATATGTTTAATATTATATTTAAACAATTGGGGTAGATTAGGAAAATGAATGTGACATCTGGCTGGGTGGAATGAGGTGGTATAGGACGTTAAGAGTTAATAAAATGTACAAATTCTGAATTTGAATTTCTTTTTAGCTGACCAAGAAGGACAGTCGACGTTTTAACCAAAATAGGTAAAAAAAAAAAAAAAAAGGAGCTGGTAAAGAGCGAACGAGCTCTAGCGGAACTAATGACCATCCACACAGACAGTAGTAAGATTAGCGTACTTACTACACACATAAACACCCAAACTGGCCCTGGTCATCAACCCATCTAGGACCAGGAAGAGTCTTATAAAATCATTGCTGCCGAGCAGCTTACACGATCCCAAGGAAAGGGTAGGGGAGTAAACCCCAAAACAAATCTGAAGCTGGAGTGGAGTAACGCTGAATTTCAGTGCTACACAGCAACTCCTGCGATGCTGCGACTGCCAAACTGCATTGGTTTCTTACCTTTCCTTCGGACTACAGTGGCAGTATGGAGAGGGGGGGATCTGCTGCTTAGGCAACAGCACATCCTCCATATTAACCTGCCCAGGCTGCGAAGTTAAAAAAAAAAAAAAAAAAATTTTTAAAATGGGCACTATACCGTTGTCTTTCTCAGACAGAAGGATGCCAACCAGATACCATATATATATTTACCAATCCCTCTGGAGGGTTTCAGGATGTGACACAAGGTCAATTTCTTAAGTGGAGTTCAACAGGTTTGAATTCAGAGTTTCCCTTCTCCTAGACCGGTTGCCTAACCAAGGTTAAAGAGCCCGGTCAGCCCTACTATTTACCCATAGTTGGAGGGAGAATTGGATTCATACCTTTCCCAAGGGTATTAGCGCTAAGTGAAAATGCATGTTACCGCGTCCAGGATTTGAACTCGGAGCAACGAGTCCATTTCCCATGACTTTAACCATTACACCACATGCTTCCGATACCATATATACTTGCATATGGATGCATGTGCTGTAATCATTGGAATTGTAGGAAATGGACTTGTCAACGCAAGTTCAAATCCCAGTCAAGGCAGTTTGCATTTCACACAAGCACTAATACACTTGGGAAAGGTATGCATCTACCTACCCTCCCTCCAGCCATGGATAATTAATAGAGCAGACTAGACCCTTAACCGTGGTTAGGCAACCAGCCTAGAAGGGAAACTCACTTCAAACTCCGCTTATGAAATTGACATTGTATCACATCCTGCTTGTGCGGAGGAATTGGTAAATATGTATGTGTAGTATGTGTAGATACAGAGAGAGAGAGAGAGAGAGAGAGAGACAAGACTTAAGGGTTGTGCCCTTCCCAGCCCCTTTTTCTTTAGGGCAGGAGGCCCGAGAGAGAGAGAGAGAGGAAGGTGTTGAGGGAAGAAACACGGGTTGAGGAATCACCAAGCTTTTAAGAAAAGCTTACTCATCACCTTATATCAGAAAATGATGAGCGATACTCAGGTTGTTGAAACTTTTTTTTTAATAGACTCATTGCACATTTGGTTTTCCGGTTAACACCGGGGGTCCAGTGAGCTTCGACCGCTGGACTTGTCGATAGTTTAATGATAGCGTCGATCCCAGGGGGGGATATCCCCCCAGGCAACGATGCAATTTTTGTTCTTTCCCACCCATGAGCTTCGGCTTGTGGGTGGGCCCACATTAAAATGAGGCCTTGTGCCCAGTCCATACAAGTGGGGTATGCGACAAATATACTCAGGTTGTCGAAACCTTTTGAAAAGGTTTTATTTTTATTAGGTATTATTACTTCACCTCTTGTGAGCTTTTTACAGCAGCATTAGCTGGGGGTCTTTTATTACTATATCCATTACTTATATAAGGGCTGAAAGTTCTGAGTTGAAACGAGGAAATGAATGACCTAGAGCCATTTAATTTCACTCACAGTTCAATAGGTACCACCAAAATATAGTTGTGTATCAGACAACTTTCTGAAAACATAAATTTTAGCCTAATATGGAGTCACACAATAAGGTGAGATACAAACTTTGTGTAAATAGTTGGCTAAGGCTAGGCCTATAATTCCCAGCTGCAAAGTCAACTAATTGACCTGGTTAAACAAGAGCATATACACATTGCACATACACACACATATATATTGAGAGAGAGAGAGAGAGAGAGAGAGAGAGAGAGAAGACATAGATAGATAATATGCGATCTACGATACATATTAAACATACACACACACATATACATATTTATAGATAGATAGACAGAGAAAAAAAAAAGAAATAGATAATGTGCGATCTATGATAGATATAAACATACTAAGACACACACACATACATATATATAGATAGACATACAGAGAGAAAAAAAAGAAATACATAATGTGCGATCTATGATAGATATAAACATACTAAGACACACACACATACATATATATAGATAGACATACAGAGAGAAAAAAAAAAGAAATACATAATGTGCGATCTATGATAGATATAAACATACTAAGACACACACACATACATATATATAGATAGACATACAGAGAGAAAAAAAAAAGAAATACATAATGTGCGATCTATGATAGATATAAACATACTAAGACACACACACATACATATATAGATAGATAGAGAGAGAGAGAGAAAAAAAAAAGAAATAGATAATGTGCGATCTATGATAGATATAAACATACTAAGACACACACAGAGAGAGAGAGAGAGAGAGAGAGGAAAAGAGAGAGACAAAGAGAGATACTGTGCGATCTATGATAGATATTAAACATACTATTTTTGGAGGATATGTGCCTAATTGAAGTCATACCTAATTTTGAAAATTGATTAGTTACTAATTAATGAATTTAGGCGGGCATATATGTTCAAATGTAAGGCTAAACGAATCGAGAAAATGTCAATCCCTGAATGTACATTTCAACCTATTCAGGGATTGACATTTTCTCGATTCGTTTAGCCTTACATTTGAACATATATGCCCGCCTAAATTCATTAATTAGTAACTAATCAATTTTCAAAATTAGGTATGACTTCAATTAAGCACATATCCTCCAAAATTTGTCGGCTTAAAGCCATATAAAAAATAAACACATTTGCTTGTTTACTTAACTTCATACATACATATATATATATATATATATATATATATATATATATATATATATATATAGAGTAAAAACAACTTAGATATATATGTATCAAGCACCAAGAAAGGCTATAAAGGACTATTGTTTTTTTTGTTTTTTTTTTCTTTCCTTCAATCATATATTTATCTTCTTTAAAAAAGTTTGCCCTTGATTTAAATTGTGACAGCTGGCATTCTTTTATATAAACATACATATCATATACCTAGAAGTGGTAAGCATTTCTTTGGGGAGATCATATGCTAGTGGTATTTGTTCCATTTTCCCTGTGTATGGAATCAAATGCCTTGGAGAAATCTACGAATAGCAGCGTTGCCTCTAGATCTGACGAATAGTCAGGATCTGAGAGGTTGTGGATCAATTTCTGCAGAATCCATTTTGGTTTTTCCTAAGGATTTTCACTATTCCAGGTCAGATACGATTAAGAAGAAAGGCATTATATATCTTAGCAGCAAGAGTTATGCCTCTGTAGTTCTTAGTGATTCCGAGGTCTCCTTTTTTGTGGAATGGTAGGATGCAGCCTTTCGTCCATTTATCTATTCTATTTTGTCTATATACTGCATTGCATAGCCTAAGCAGTATGTCATTGAACTTTCTCATCATCCATACTTCGGGGGGGTATTTTGTCTAGAGGTACTTTTCCTACCACTAATTTCATTTACTGTTTGCCATGCTAATTGTGACTGTCTTTCTTCCACCGATTGTCTGATTTTATTTATTTGTTCTTGAATGTATTCTGTTTGTTCTTTTGTCCTATCTGGGCTTTCTTAAAGTTGTGTATTTTGGTGTTAGTTGCGTTTGTTTTATTACGTTAGGCTGCTTTTTTGATATCGTTTCTCTTTTCTCTAACTGCTTGTTTCCCTGGGAACAGAGTATTTGGCTCTTCATTTGGTCGGTTCACACTCAGCTGCTGCTTCTAAGTGGGCACTGACAAAGTTTTTGTATTCCTCGTTTGGAGTAATACTTTCAGATGTCTCCTGGAGGATATCGAATTTATTTCTTACTACTACACACTAAAAAAAAGGCAAGCAGGCGATATCCCGCACAGACTATCATAGACGACCTAGCACTTCTTGTAGATATACCAGCACAGGCCGAGTCACTACTACATAGCCTGGAGAAGACAGCAAAGAATATTGGCTTCTATGTGAACTCCGATAAAACTGAGTTCATGTGTTTCAAAAATGTATCGATATCTTATTATAATGGAGATAATGTAACTGTCTGTAACCGAAACTATGTCACAATGTTTTTAGTTATTATATTCTCAACGATTATGAAATAGTCATTATTTACTCTTGATTAGCATCTTATTAACAATGTCTCTATTAAAGTCTAGCTGAGTTAGATTAGATTTGTTGCAAAACTGCTCATATTAATGCAGTATTTACCATGTATCCCACTTATGCGGGTCAGACAAAAGGTCCTATTAATGTAGGGCTACCCACGAACCGAAGCTCATGGGATGACATGCACAAAAAATGTGTAGATCCCCTCAAGGGGGGTGCCTTAGGCACTGTGCAATAAACCCAGCACTGCACCTTTAAATCAAGGGGGCAGGTATTGCCCCTTGGAGTTACTTTCTTTACTGGTCGAGTGGCTTCGGCCACTGGACACACAGGTCTTGAAATTAATGCAGTATTTACCATGTATCCTACGTATGCGGGTCAGGCACAAGGCCCTATTAATGTGGGACCACCCACGAACCATAGCTCATGGGATGGCAAGCACAAAAAATGCATGAATCCTATCAGCATTCCCCCTCAAGGGGGGCACCTCAGACACTAAACCCAGCCCCTTTAAATCAAGGGGGCAGGTGTTGCCTGAGAGAGGGAGGAGACCCCCTGGTATCACACTGTTAATTTTATTAATAGACACAGGCCCTGAAAGACCCATGTTATTAATGCGGTATTTACCACGTACCCCACATGTTCGGGTTAGGCACAAGCCCCTATTAATGTGGGATCCTACACAAGCTGCCCTATTAAAACAAAGGGGGGTGTTGCCTGGGGGGATAGCCCCCTGGGATCAAAGCTGTCAATTTACATTAACAAACACAGGCCCATATGGTTAATGTATTTAAAATCTTGAAATATATTATATATCTCTAAGAAATAAAGATTTACATAATGATTTTAACAAAACTGGCTTTAATAAATAATTATTAGCTGTTACTGATTTCTAATACTATCATATTCTCAAATGTATATAATTTTATATAGAAATCAACCAAAATAAGTAATATTTCTATATTCATTATTTAGTTTCGTTAGTCTTTCTAACATTTTATTATATTAAAACTTAAATACTTGCACCAAGGGAGTGCATACTTTTGCTAGTCTATATTATATACTAGTGGTAATTAGTGGTTTTGATTGGGTCTTCGACCCAAATGTGACACTTTTCAAAAAGTTCAACTATAATCCTTATGTTGCCACTTAATTTAAAGACAACTTATGTAGGTCCTTACTTTTCACACCAACAATTACTTTTATTTCATGGGTGACTTTCGCTGATTTTGCAATTAATTTTTATTATTTCGAAATTTACTTTTAATATTTAAAAACTGTTATAAAATTGTTGGAGAAGAAAAAAAAAAAAAAAAAAAAAAAAAAAAAAAAAAAAAATCGCCAAAAACAATTTTAGTAATTAAAACCTGGCAATCAAAAATTTCATACTACTGGCCTTGTGGCATAATTAAGCGAAGGGGCCAGTTTAGCTTACTCAGTAGAGCACCCACCCAGAAATTGCAAGGTCCACTCAGCGCATGAGTAGCACAGATTGAGTAATCTGATCTCTGCAGTAAAGTGGGGAGCTGATGGTATGTGTAGCGCTCAATTTCAGCAAAAACTATCTCCCGGGTTAGCACTAGCGAAAAGGAGATAGACTACCTCACTATCCGCTAACTTTACATATACAATACCAAGTCACACGGTTAGGAAGCTAGATTTGCAGACCATTGTTAGTGAGTTTGATTCTTAAAATGGCGATTGATACTTCTGGCCTTGTGCCACATCTAAGCCAAGCTGAATAAATATTACACTTCATGTGGTGCAAGGGTTATCAAATTAGACTCGCAGACCATTGATAATGAGTTTGATTCTCACTGGGCGCCCCATCTAAACTAAGCTTAATAAATATTACACCTCATGTGGTGTAATGGTTATCAAACTTTAAAATTATTAATAATTTATAGGTGTTACAGGACTAGTTACAGTTGGTAGAGCATTCGCCTGGGAACCACAAGGTTCCTTGTTTGATACCAGCCCTCACCAACTCAGCATATGAGTAGCACAGGGTTCTGTGCAGTAAAGTGGAGCTGATGGTAGGTGTGGCACTCCACTTCAGAAGCTAAAACAATAATCTTCTTGAGCTAGTAAAAAGGGGATAGACTCCCTCACAGCTTGGCTGATACTGACTTTAGGCCACCCCGACAACTTATACTTTTACAGCACATTAATTAGAATTATATATATTTGGTAATAACTCTTTACTATACAGCACTTTATTTTCAGTAGTTATTTTGTAATCCTTAACTGAAGATTGGCACAAGGCCAGTAATATGGAGCACCTAGTGAGATTTGAACTCACCAACAATGATATGCTATACTGGATCAATAACTATTATACCACACAACTAGTTAATTTGTATATAAAACAGCAATTAATATTTGCCTCAGGGTAGGTTAAAATAATTACCAGGGCTAGAAGCACCCCAAAAGGAGAATGCTGGTTTAGTTTGGTTTTACGGCATATCAACCTCAGTGGGTCATTTAATGCCGATAAAGTTTTGAAATAAATCAATTCTTAATGGATAATACAATTTTTTTTTTTATCAGCTCATGTTTTTCTATTTAACTCATAGATGGGACCCTAACAGATACTACCACTCCAGGTCAGAGTGGACCAGGGAGGATGGTGATGAAGGGGTGCTCCACATTCCCCAAACCTCCAAAACTGGAACCTCACCATCAGATAGTTTAACGTCATTCCCAGGACATGTAGACCCGCAGCCACCGCCTTCTAGCACCCATATGATAAAAAAGGGTTGCCATGGAGAATGCTGAATGAGATCATGAATTTCAGCTTGTTTGTGGCTCATGTTAAAAAAACCTTTTATTAACAGCTTATATTTTTGGGGTGGGGGGTGGAGGGTCACCAAAATGCATACATATAACTTTTGTCTTCATCCTCAAAAATCCTTCTCAGGAAGGGAGGAGTTAATTTGTAAAAAAGAATATCAGGCTATTTTTGTTTATTGATTCTAAAATTGAAAGGGGGGTAAAAAAAAAAAATTTCAACCACTAAGTTGTTTGGTCATCGGGTGGCCTACGGTTGGTATCAGCCCGACATCGAGGGAGTCTATTCCCTTTTCACTAGTGCTAGACCAACGAGATTATTTTAACACCTGAGGTGGAGTGCCAACACCTACCATCAGCTCCTCACTTTACCGCACAGATCCCTGTGCTACTTACACACCGAGTTGGTGAGGGCTGGTATCGAACAAGGAACCTTGGGATTCCTAGCCGAATGCTCTACCAACTGAGCTAAACCGGCCCTTAGAAAATGTAGAATTCATGGAGAATCATTGCAAATGATTCAAAATTTCAAAAATGTAATTTTATAAAGTTTCTTCCCGAAACATTGTTCTATGATCGGTTCAAATTTGATAGCCATAAAAATTACTTTAATCAAGGAAGATGGCTTAACATTCTCAAATCATGTAAATCAAAGTTTGAAAAATCATTTTCCATGTTGTTAGTTACTTCAATGTATAGCTTCCACATATATATATTTACTAAACCCCTGCATGAGCAGGATGTGACACATTAAGCGGGGTTTAACAGGTTTGAATTCAGAGATTTCCTTTTAGACTGGTTAAAGAGCCCAGTCTGCACTGCTATTTACCCATAGCTTTAGTGAGAATTGAATTCATACCTTTCCCAAGGGTATTAGTGCCATGTGTAATGCAGTACCAATGTTTAGCCTCCAAACTACCCAGATCTTAACCTCATGGATTATTTATGGTGCATCGTTGAGACGAGACACCAATCGCCATGCCAGCACTATAAAAGCCCAGTTAATCAACAGAAATAATGTAGTTTTTGAGACTTTCCAGAGAAACTGTAACATCAGCTTGCTCCAAGTTCTGGAGTAGGATTGAGGCTGTGATCGACGCTCTGTATTGCTCTGTATATTTATTGGCTATTATACATTGGACTCTCCTAGGATTTGTAAAAATCCATAAGTTTGCATCAACATGAATTGTGGATGTAGAGGAGTTATTGATAATCCCAAATAGAATTATCCCCTACATACCAGTTATTTGGATACTTTTACTGTTTATATATATATATATTTTGGGAGAATAAGTGCTTAATTGGAGTCGTACCTAATTTTGAAAATTAATTAATTAATATGAATTAGGCGGGAATGCCTATTTAAATGTATGGCTAAACAAATCGAGAAAAATTTTTCTCGATTTGTTTAGCCATACATTTAAATAGGCATTCCCGCCTAATTCATATTAATTAATTAATTTTCAAAATTAGGTACGACTCCAATTAAGCACTTATTCTCCCAAAAATTGTCGGCAAAAAGCCATTCCAAACGCACCGTGTTTACAACTTATCATATATATATATATATATATATATATATATATATAACACACACACAAAGTTAAACCCAATGAGTCAGATATACCTACTAAGTTTCACTTAGTAGCTCTTCAGGGCAAAGATCTGACTCAGATGGACATGCAAGCCATGTTATTCTGAGTGTTGTGCTTTTGATCTTGGCAAAAGTTTTTCTCATTGGAAAAGAACTAGATTGTTTGTGGTTCAGCAGGATATTTCACTTTGCTCAGAAGTTTCTTCGCCTTTGTCAGATGATTTTCACGGACCTTTTCTGGGAGCAGTTGACCTCTGCAACTCTTGTATGAGTAGTAGCAAAGGTCTTCATTGAAAGCAAGCTTCATGGTAGAGGCTGAAACATTCAATTCATGTGACAAAGCCCGAATTCCAATGCCAGGGTCCTCCAACACTTTTTTCTGCAGATTTTCAATGAATTCTGCGGTATGAACGCAATTAGATCTTCTGTTAAGTTGCTTTCTTCTAGCCATGGACTGGTAGTCTCCAGTTCATGCCTTTTACTTTGTTCAAGTCATCCATTTTATCTGTCATCATGCATATGAATGAAGGGTCTAAGCTTTTAAATGGGGCAGTGTGCGTCAACACCTCCAGCCAATAACCAAATTTATCCCAAACACCCTGTATATAAAGACATTAAAAATTTGTCTTGAATTTTAAGATCTTTCCATATTCAATTCAACCTACGAATCTATTATTTATTTTGCCACTTAGCTTTCTTTTCTTTTGGAAAAAAGATTTTCTGGAAGACTCCCAAAATGTTTTTGCAGGAAAGAAAAAAAAAATTCTGGGAGTATAGAATTATCAGTTGAGCAAAGAGTGGGACCAAATTGTAAATATGTTGGCCAATAAAGTTTATGAAAAGAAAATGTTACCTGAATTTTTAGAATACTGGGTTAGCTAGACCCAGAAAGTTTTTACTTTCTGGGTCTGGCCAACCCCGTATTCTAAAAATTACTTTTTGGAGAGAAGAAAAAGAAAATTTTTTTATTCAATATTCTATGTCCCTGTACTTATTGATTCACACTTTTAACCAACTTTTTGAAGAGAATTTTTAGTTCTATTTAAAGTATGAAGATGACTTCACAGGAACTAGATATGCCAATTTTTATTTCAGTACGCCCCACAATTAAATCTAAATTTTTGTTCACTTTAATAAAAGTAAGTTTAATGTTTTTAATTATTGTGAGAACTGGAACTGAATTAACCTACTCAAAATTTGAGAAAAAGAAAAACTGCACAAAATGTTAAATTATTGGTATTACTAAGCATGTCTTTTGTGATTCACCTATTTGCTAACACTGACCTAAAATTGTAAAATTTACACTTACTGAAAATATCTACTTTTGAAGCTTAAATAGAATAGAATAATTCCTAGATTCACTTGTGACAGTATTTTAGAAGACAATTCAGACATGACTTTTTAGGTTTTAATTTCTGCATTTAATTTAATCCTACTTCTCTTTAGTAGGTTTCCTAAATTCATCACAAAATGGAGAATTACTAGTGAAGATCTTTTTGTTTTTTTAAATTTAATTTTATAGATGGAATTCTCTTAAGCTAAAATCTTATGTATTTGCTATAAAGCCAAAAATGTACACTCACACTTGCTACTGTTAGGTGAAATTTTGAGAATATGGACAGTTCATAAATTTTATATATCAACTTGAACGTTATTTTACCTAAAATAAAATCTTTTTATGATAAAAGTAATATACAACTTTCCCTTTAGTACGTATGTATAAATTAATTAGAATTTTTATGTTAACTTAGATATTTTAGCAGTTTGGATATTCTACCTATAGAAATTTTGTTTAAAAAAATAAAAAAAAAGTCTTTGATAAAAATTTTTTTAAAGTATAAATTTAAAGTCTGGAGGATTTTTATTGAAGCATCCATTTTATAACAGCCATGCCTGTTGATTGTCCCTCTCCCCCAAAAGTAACACATCAAGATTCTAGTTTCCATATTTTAAACTTACCTGTCAGTTCACCCTTCTAATATGCATCTTGCCAAAAATAAGAAAACTAGATTTTTTTTTTTAATTACGTACATCCCAATAACCTTTAAAAAATCAGGTTTCCCTCTAGTTTGAGAAAATTACATCTGTCCAACTACAGGTCAAGTCAATACATTTCTCAAAGAATGGAGTACGTGAAGAACTACTCTCCCAAGCCAAAAAGATGACTCACAGCTTTTAGATTCCTAGAATCCAAGGATCTCCTGCTGTCACTATGCGACGTTCTTACTGTGACTCACCAACATTGATTCGCTTCCAGCTCCCTGTGGGAGAAGAGGGAGATACTACAGAAATAGCTTGTTTATTTATACAAACACTACAAGCCTCCATAGCACAATTGGAAACTTCAATTCATAAAATAACTTACAAAAACGTATTACTATTAAAATTCGCTGTAGAAAAGTTTTTTTTAACGATTTTTCTATTAAATTATGTATTTTTTGTAAAGCTTAGATTTAATAACGAAATGCAATAAGGGAATCTAACAAAAAGGTTAAAACCTACTATTTCACTTATTTCAAGAAATAAAAATTCAAATCCTACAGGATATCATTTTTTTTAAAATGCCGGACAGAAAGGGAGATCAATTTTGAGAACGGAGTTAAGAAGTTTTTAAAAGTAGGTAAGATGGACACGTGATTAAGTTTTCCGGTGTTCATTAATGATGAAAATATGAGCATTTAGCAAGATTTTTCTTTTTAAAATGAAAAGGGAAAAAATAAAAGGAAAAATACGCTTAAAAATTATAATTCTGTATGCTTTATCTAAGCATCTAACTACTTTCACTTTTTGTCCTCTCCTCTCGATTTTCAAGTTAAGTTTTAAATATTACATTTTTCATAGACTGTGGAAAAGAAAAAAAATAGTAATTTATTTTAAAGAAATTCTGAACGAAAACAGATTAATTTGAATGTAGAGAAAACTTCAAAACTAAATATTAAGTTTTATAAAATGACAATTATATAAAAAAAGGGTGGCAAATTTACAAGCCTGACAAAGAAAGCTATTTATTTCCGGTACTATATAGCGTCGAAAATAAAGGATACTAGACCAGGCAAGAAATTTAAGTGCCAATCAAGAAAAAGAATTATCTTAGAAAGTTATTGAACTAATTGGTTTGGCGATTTACTGCCTGAAATATTGACCTACTTAGGTTTTCAGAGTTTAATTAAACTATCAATTATTCATACAGTATTGATAAAGACGATTTATGAAAGCGGGCACATTAATTCCATTATTTAATGGATTTGACCAATCACAGCTCAGCTACAATATCACATGACATCTGCAGTGATTGTTAATTTTAAATGGGTGGAAAAAGCATTTTTAATAAAAATAAAATTAAAAAGAAAAAAAATAATCTAGTAATTAACCTGGGTAGACAGACTTAAATGGAAAAAGAAAAAGAAGAGAAAAGCACAAATTCAGTTAACATTTCAGTAATTTTTTTTTTCTTTTTTAAGTTGTAAGATCACGTGTACCTAGATGTACTCACGTTAGTACAACTCCATACTAGGACAAAGCCGGTTAAGATAGTATAAATTCTACTGTAAGAAAGAAAAGGAAAAGAATTCTGGTCAGAACAAATTAGGAAAAACTAGAATTTCTTTAGATGTATAAAAATAAATTAAAAAAATAAAATAAAAATCATTTTTTGATGATCGGTGAAGGTTACTACTTCCATTGTGAACAATGTTTATAAAAGCTAATTCTAAAATTCCGTTTACGGCAGGTGCTCCGTTTAATATAAAGTTTGTTTATTTTATAAAATAGTTTTAAATTGTTGGCTAGCTAAAGCCGTTAATCTAATAGCTTTTTATTATTATTATTATAATATATTTTTGAAAAATAGTACCCGGTGAGCAAAGAATGGGGGGAGAATATAAAAGTGACCGTTAGAAATTCAAAAATACGAGGGCCTACGTGACACAATATTATATATAGATACTAAGAGTTTTGGCATACATTTCACCAAAATCAGCACGAAGCTAATTTAATTCACAAGAGACAAAAGAAGAAAAAAGCAGGAAGAGGTTCTGAAGAAGCCGGGCACGAAGGCTTTCTTTTCCGGAGAAAGGAAAGAGGGTAATTGATCATTATCTCCCTAGCTAGTTTTTTTGTTTAGACTTTGTTTTGTTTTTTAATTAAGAAAGCACTTAAAAAATAATTTAAGAAGTTTCCTCTCTCGGTAGAGTAAGATTTCTTATTTGAATGATTTTTTTAAAAAATAAAAATTGACCTAGAAATATTAAGGAAACCTCGTCATTTTTGCCACGAATTAATTTCTTTATATCTAAATTAGAAAGTTAGGAATCAGGGCAGCATTTTTCTTTTCGAAGGCTTTTAGATTTAAAGGTTTATTTTATTCAAGCAATTAGATTTATTTTTACTTAGAAAAATAACTTTAATAGGAATCTATTTTTACAGTAAAGATTAATCTTATGATTTTTTAATATAAAAATTAAGAGCTTTATTTAATTTAAAAAAAACACTAAATTACGAAGTGATTAAGAAGTTTAAGCTGAAGAAAATGCGATTTCGGTTGTATAAAATAAAACTACAAAATATACATTTTTCATTGAATCTTGATAAATGAAAAAAAAAAAAAAGAAAAGAAAAAAAAGCAATTTTAGAAAAGGATTTGAGAAAGAATGGAAAAACTAGGATTAATATATCCTAATAAAAAAACGGCTTCGTAGGGATGAAGCAAAAAAAAAAAAAAAAAAAGCATTTTTGTTATACAAAGAAATAAAGTCAGCCAATAAGATTCCAGTGAAATTCAAGAGAACCGGCATTGGCGAATGGATTAGTCATCATTGTCGTAGTAGTAGTAGTAGTAGTACCACCCCCTCCCCTAATAGATAAAACTAAAGTAAAAAGGAGGGCAACAAAGTTGGGGGGAAAAGACCGGAAAAATAATCCTAAAATTCCTACAACTATGTTTATTTAGGGGAAGGAATATGAAAGATTTACGATATCAAAATAAAAAAATTTACAAAAAAAAAAAAAATGGCCGTTATGAGCAAATGGGAAAGAAGAAAGGACAAAGGGTCTTTAAATAAATAAAAGGGAGCAGCTGTAAAAGATGAAATCCGTTTATATTTAACAGAACAAAGAATAATGATGGAAATTGACTTTGAAAAAGTTTAGAAGTTGAATTTATAAAAAAAAACAAACATATGAGTCAGTTTTCCCCCCTGAAGGTAGAAAAATGATAAAATAGGAAGAGAATTTTTCCAACATGGCGCTATAAGATAAAGAGCACGTGCGATAAGAAATTGGGACGGGACGTAGGACATATTTAAAGATATTTTTGCCTCTAGTTTCTTTTTCGCTCAAAAAGTTAAAAATTAAAAGGGGAAAAAAGAAGTTATATATGTGTATATACACAAATATAGACATTAATCGTCGCTGCTTCGACCAGAACGAATCCATTAAACTTACCTTTTGTGGTAGGTAGCTACGTCTAAGATGGAGATGATTTTTGATAGAGAATCTCGACCAAACTCAGACCATAAATTACTTGTTCCTGTAGCCTAAAACATTTTATAAATCCAGAATAGAAATACAGTATGGTAATATGCAGAACCACGTGTATTAACTATATAATAATCTATTAGACTACTACTACTTACTACACGTGGTTCTCATAAAATTACCTTTAATTAAGACAAAAATATTTAAAAATAATTTTAAATAGTAAAATATAAAGTAACATAAGACAATATAATTTAAGGTTGACTTTAATGAATTATAATATTAAAGTTTTTTTTCCCTTGCAATATATCAAAGGCAGAGGGCCTCCATGATGGTAGGATTTCTTTCTTTGTTTCTTTTTTTTTTATGAGGATGAGGAATTTTTATGAAATGAGAAAGACAAAAAAAAATATTCAGAAATGTGGCCGTGTAAAATTATTACACTAAGGTGCCCCTAAGGATACCCGATATTCTCACACCACAGGGGGTGGGGTGGGGTTTAAAATAAAATTTAAAAAAAAAAACGAAAAGAAAAAAATACTTTTGATGTGTTGGGTTTAGAAAAGAGAAGAAAAAGGCATAAACCCAAATTCTGCTGTCTTTAAAAAAATAACAATGTCCCTTAGAAAATATTCAAAAATTCTTAAATTAAGATATGTACAAAAGATATGGACAGTCCCAGTTTTCTTATGAAGGGGATTATCTTAGATTAAGAAAAATAATTAATGAAACTGAAGGTTTTTTTTTTATAAAGGAAACGGCTACGTTAAATTGCTCAAAGGGTGGTGAAAAAAAACTAATTTTTAAGTAAAACGGAGAATGAAATGTTGAGTTGCCGGAATTAAGATGGAGTTTATAGTAGAGGGAAGATATAGAAAAATTGTTTTTTCTTTTGAGTAGCTGAGATGAAAGAATCTTTCAAATTAGGCAGTAAAGATGATTTTTCAGGTTTCTTAGTGAGTCTGGAGGAAAGAGCACATTTTTCACCTGCCAATATATAAAGGGACAGAGCCCAGTTTTAAAAAATATCCCTGCTTTTTTTTCTTCTTCAGACTGCCCGGATTCATTTTGTTTTTGAAAAGTTTACTACATATTTAGTCAAGCCTCAGAGTTAAGGCCAAGTTTTATCCAGACCCGTTTTGTTGGTTGTGTTGGGATTTGTTTTTAAAGAAAAAAAAGGATCTAGCAGATAGTCTTTCATACTTGTTGAGTGGATTTTTTTTTTGAAGATGGATCTTATCTTTATACTCCTAAAAGTGATATTCAATTAACGCCTGTAGCTACTGCTACCTTCTATTTCACCACTGCTGTAGCCGCCACTGTAGGGACCGGTGCTTCTCTGAGAAAATCCTCCTCCTGAGCGCTGAGGTCCACCGCCAGGTTCATTTGCGTAGTTAGAACCAAATCCTCCACCATAGCTGTCACTGTTGTAGTCCCCACCATAGCGACCATCTCCTCCCTGATACCAGCCGCCACCACCGCTGGAGCCTCCGTAATTGCTTCCATAATTGGATCCACCTTGGTTCCATCCGCTACCGTAGCTATTGTAGTTGCCACTACGGCCTCCACGTCCGCTGCTTCGACCACCGCGGCCGCCCATGGAACCTCCCATAGCATCGTTCTTGGATACGGCTTTCTTCACCTCAAGGCTTTTGGAACCGAGAGGGAATCGTTTCCGGAGGACGCATTTGTCAACAGCATCGAAATCGTCGAAAGTGACGAAGCAGAATCGTTTCTGCTTGCCTGTGTTCTTGTCTTTGATCATATCGACTTTCTCGACGGTGCCATACTTTGAAAACATGTCGCGGATTTCATCCTCGCTGGTAGTTTCCTCAAGTCCACCGACAAACATTTTTTTCACGGAAGCCTGGGTTTCTTCGCTGCCGTCCCTGGGCATAGCCCTTTTAGTGTCCAACTTCTTGTTATCGATAGTGTGTGGTCGGTTGGTCTGGGCATCATCCAATTGTTCAGAGCTTTGGTAGGTGATAAAACCGAACCCACGTTTGTTCATTACAAGACAATCAACAACTTCGCCCCACTGTTCGAAGTAGGTGCGAACAGTGTCTTCCGTGGTGTCATAGTTCAGTCCTCCGATGAACAATTTACGGAATTTTTCGGCGTTGGGGTCGTCACTGTGATTTGATGAACCGTTTTCCATCCTCCTCGACATGTTTTAAGAGACCAAAAAGTGTTTTTGTCAACCTTTAAGAAAAAGTTATCTGCTAATCCGGTGTTGGAAGAAAGAATAAAGTTCTACTACACGCAGGATTACTTGTAGTGCGGGGAAACAAATTAACCTTTTCACGAAAAAAAGATTTCCCCAATATACTAGAAGGGTTAAATGTGGTAGATAAAGAAACTACTACGGACAGATGCTTGCGACCCAATAGTAGCTTGAACACAGGGTGAACCTGTCACTGCATCGAATTAAATACCCAATAGACCACATGGTGTTACTACGTTTTGATTGGTTGAGAGACAACCAATCAAAACGCGTTATTCATACAGCCAAAGAAAGGAGGGGGAGACAATAGATTTTTTTTAAATGGAGACAAAAATATATACGTACATTGGTTTTATTTGAATTTTATTCGTATAAGTTACTTATATTCATTTAAGATCGTCATTTATATCCATACATTACAATACATTCGCGAACTAGAAATATTTTTTATTTTTAATCGGAAACATTTTTTGGGGAATAATGACAATTTGACGAGATTAGTAAATGTAACTGAAAGTAAAAATTATAGAAAAATATATTAGCTTGGTTTATTCAATAAAATAGTTTTGTAGTGAGTATTATTTTCGTCCACGTGTTTTACATAAATTTCTAAGATTATCAGATATACAGCAAAAATTTTTTTGTTCCACTAAATCTGTATTAACTTAAAAAAAAGCGATAGTCAATTTTAAAATCTAATTCACAGGGGAAACCCCACTACTCCCACAATGATTCGCCACATGGCCTTGAGAACAAATAATCAACTATTACTTCATTATTTTATTAAAATCGTTTTTTCTATACAGTAGCTAGGTTGTTTAATTTTTGTAAAGAAATCTAAAAACGTGGAACATTAATTTTCATCTTTCTGAATTTAAAACCAACAATCATTGATTTAATGTTGCATTTATTTTTTTCAAAAAAGCCTGGAAAGTTAATACTTTCTTTTATATAGATGTAAATGAACATAAAATAAATCATTTAAGTTTAACAGCAAGATAAACGGAATATGAATATAACAAGCACCGACTTGGGAAAACATTAAATTCACCCAAAAAGTTTATGCATAATTTACTTTTGCGTGTAAATAACGATATTTCATTATAAACGTTTTAAATTTTCAAGCCTTTTAAAAATACGACTATTGTCGGTTTTTAATTATCGCCCATTGCTATTTAATTCTAGTAAATTACACGTGCGTGCTCCGATTTCGGGCCCGGATTAGAAATTTCTGTTTCGTTAGGGATTTATTTTTTTTATCGAAGATGAAAATTACGTGTTCGCAAACTGTTATAAAGCTTATCAAACCATTTTTTTTTTTAAGACAGATTAATTTCTATGGAAACAGATTTAATAAAACATTTTTTTTATCGAAAAGGTCTGTGTCAGTGTGCGCGTTTTAACATGGAGAAATTTAGAGGTTGTGCAAGGTGAGAGTTGCTTGATAAATGAAGTGAAAAAAGACTTTAGTCGGTAGTTGAATTCACTAATAAAAAATAAAAATATAAAAAGTCAGCGAGATGTAGGAAAACAATTTTAAAGTAGCCGGTTTTTAAGTATTTGTAGTAGTTGTATTACGTCCCCCTCCCCCGCTGCTATTAACCGGTACGTTTTTCTCCATTATTTAAGTTTTAACCTTTAAATTTTAAGTACTTATTTTCTTAATACTTATTCTGTTAAAAGCTCCAGCAGTTTGAATATATTTTTTCTTAATTATATTTTAGAATATATTGTTGAAACAAACTTTAAAACTAGAAAAAGAAAATCAACGACAAAGCCTGCGTGGTTAATTTATTTGCAAGGATTAATTTCTACATGAACTCCATTATATTACATCAAAAATATGGAACCTTAAATAAAGAGAATATTTTAAGTAATATATACACTAAGTTCTTATTTACTTAATTTATTTTGTAAAACTTAAAAAATAAAATTAGTTCCCATTTCTCCTTACTTTCCACAAACGTTTCCAGCCCTTCCCTTCGTATTCGCCGGTTTCACAACAGCAGTTTGAAAAAAGAAATAAAATAGAATTGAATTGAATTAAATAAATACTGAAAAAAAAAAAAAAAAAAATGAAATGAAATGTAAAACTTGAATTTACCGCGCATCGAAATGCTATCCACGTGAATGAAGTGATATGTAGGCAGAATTTCCTTAATTATTCCCGCTAGTCAACAGATCTCCAAGTTTTTAATTCTCCATTGTTTGGGCAGTCTTGTATCTTCTTCAATGTTCACCATTTGTTTTTCTTCCGAAATGGAAAATAAAATACCAAAAATACTTTATAAGTGATTGGTTTAAACGGCATGTTAATCCGTCTAAGGTTATCTGGTGTTCCTAGATGAGGGGTTCAGTAGACCCATACAAAAATTTAGTTGTAATATCAGGGGACCCATCCTAATATACCCCAAAATTTCGTAAGAAATTCAGTTTTCCCCCCGGAAGGTAGAAAAATGATAAAATAGGAAGAGAATTTTCCAAAATGGCGCTATAAGATATAAAGAGCATGTGGGATAATAAATTGGGACGGGAGGTAGGACATATTTAAGATATTTTTGCCTCTTTTTTCTCAGAAAGTAAAAAATTAAAAGGAAAAAATAAGTTAAATATACGTATATATATATATACAAATATAGACATTAATCGTCGCTGCTTCGACCAGAACGAATTAAACTTACCTTTTGTGGAAGGTTGCTACGTCTAAGATGGAGATGATTTTTGATAGAGAATCTCGACCAAACTCAGACCATAAATTACTTGTTCCTGTAGTCTAAAACATTTTATAAATCCAGAATAGAAGTACAGTATGGTAATATGCAGAACCACGTGTATTAACTATATAATAATCTATTAGACTACTACTACTTACTACACGTGGTTCTCATAAAATTACCTGTAATTAAGACAAAAATATTTAAAAATAATTTTAAATAGTAAAATAAAGTAACATAAGACAATATAATTTAAGGTTGACTTTAATGAATTATAATATTAAAGTTTTTTTTTTCCCTTACAATATGTCAAAGGCAGAGGGCCTCCATGATGGTAGGATTTCTTTGTTTCTTTTTTTTTTTTTTTTTAAGAGAAAGGAATTATGAAATGAGAAAGACAAAAAAAATGTTCAGAAAAATGACTTAAGTTGAATGAAGTGTGGCCGTGTAAAATTATTACACTAAGGTGCCCCTAAGGATACCCGATATTCTCACACCACAGGGGGAAGATATAAAAAAAAAATTAAAAAAACGAAAAGAAAAAAATTACTTTTGATTTGTGCTGGGTTTAGAAAAGAAGGGAAGAAAAAGGCATAAACCCAAATTCTGCTGTCTTTTAAAAAAAATAAAGAGTTCCTTAGAAAATATTAAAAAATCTAAAATTCTTAAATTAAGATATGTACAAAAGATATGGACAGTCCCAGTTTTGTCTTATGAAGGGGATTATCTTAGATTAAGAAAATAATTAATGAAACTGAAGGTTTTTTTTTAAGGAAACGGCTACGTTAAATCGCTCAAAGGGTGGTGGAAAAAAAATAACGTACAAAAACTGATTTTTAAGTAAATGGAGAATGAAGTGATTTTCTTTTAAGTGTTGAGTTGCCAGAATTAAGATGGAGTTTATAGAAAATTTTTTTTTTTTTTTTTTTGAGTAGCTGAGATGAAAGAATCTTTTAAGTTAGGCAGTAAAGATGATTTTTCAGGTTTCTTTGTGAGTGTAGGAAAGAGCACATTTTTCACCTGCCAATATATAAAGGGACAGAGCCCAGTTTTAAAAAATATCCCTGCTTTTTTTTTTTCTTCAGACTGCCCGGATTCATTTTGTTTTTAAAAAGTTTACTACATATTTAGTCAAGCCTCAAAGAGTTAAGGCCAAGTTTATCCAGACCCGTTTTGTTGGTTGTGTTGGGATTTTTTTTTAAAGAAAAAAGGATCTAGCAGATAGTCTTTCGTACATGTTGAGTAGATTTTTTTTTTTTTTTTTTTTTTGAAGATGGATCTTATCTTAGCACTTTATACTCCTAAAAGTGATATTCAATTAACGCCTGTAGCCACTGCTACTTCCCATTCCACCACTGCTGTAGCCGCCACCGTAGGGACCTGGGCCTCTCTGAGAAAATCCTCCGCCCGAGCGCTGAGGTCCACCGCCAGGTCCGTTTGCGTAGTTAGAACCAAATCCTCCACCATAGCTGTCACTGTTGTAGTCCCCACCATAGCGACCATCTCCTCCCTGATACCAGCCGCCACCGCCGTTGGGGCCTCCGTAATTGCTTCCATAATTGGATCCACCTTGGTTCCATCCGCTACCGTAGCCATTGTAGTTGCTACCGAAGCCACCACGGCCTCCACGTCCGCCGCCTCGACCACCGCGGCCGCCCATGGAACCTCCCATAGCTTCGTTCTTGGATACGGCTTTCTTCACTTCAATGCTTTTGGAACCGAGAGGGAATCGTTTCCGGATGACGCATTTGTCAACAGCATCGAAATCGTCGAAAGTGACGAAGCAGAATCGTTTCTGCTTGCCTGTGTTCTTGTCTTTGATCATATCGACTTTCTCGACGGTGCCATACTTTGAAAAAATGTCGCGGATTTCATCCTCGCTGGTAGTTTCCTCAAGTCCACCGACAAACATTTTTTTCACGGAAGCCTGGGTTTCTTCGCTGCCGTCCCTGGGCATAGCCCTTTTAGTGTCCAACTTCTTGCTATCGATAGTGTGTGGTCGGTTGGTCTGGGCATCATCCAATTGTTCAGCGCTCTGGTAGGTGATAAATCCGAATCCACGAGATCGGTTTGTAGAAGGATTCTTCATTACAACACAGTCAACAACTTCGCCCCACTGTTCGAAGTAGGTGCGAAGACTGTCTTCCGTGGTGTCATAGTTCAGTCCTCCGATGAACAATTTACGGAATTTTTCGGCGTTGGGGTCGTCATTGTGATTCGATGTACCGTTTTCCATCCTCTTTGGCATGTTTTGGAGACCAAAAAAAAGTGTTTTTGTCAACCTTTTCAAGAAAAAGTTATCTGCTAATCCGGTGTTGTTGGAAAAAAGAATAAAGCGCGGGAAAAAAAATTAACCTCTACACGGAAGAAAGATATCCCCCGATAGACTAGAAGGGTTAAATGTGGTAGATAAAGAAAGTTATTAACTACCACGGACAGATGTTAGCGACCCAACGGTAGCTTGAACATGTAGCAAACCTGCCACTGCATCGACTTAAATACCCAAAGACCACATGGTGTTACTACGTTTTGATTGGTTGTCTCTCAACCAATCAAAACGCGTTATTCATACAGCCAAACAAAGAATGGAGGGGGAGACAATAGATTTTTTAAAATGAAGACAAAAATAGATACGTACATTGGGTTTATTTTAATTTATTTTATTTCGTATAAGTTACTTTTATTTATTTTTTAAAAATTAAGTCATATATTCATACATTAAAACACATTCACGAACTAGAAATATTCTTTATTTTTAATAGAACATTTTTTTGTGAACAATGACAATTTGACAAAGAACGAGGTTAGTAAATGTAACAAAAAGTAAAATTATAGAAAAATAATATTTTAGCTTGGTTTATTCAAAGATATAAAATAGGTTTGTAGTGAGTATTATTTTCGACCACGTGTTTTACTTAAATTAATCTTTCTTAAGATTATCAGATATACAGTTTAAAAAAAAGAAGAAGAATTTTTCCCCCTAAATCTGTATTAACTTAAAAAGCCATAGTCAATTTTTAAATCTAATTCATAGGGGAAATCCCACTACTACTAAAATAATTCACCACATGGCCTTGAGAACAAATTATCAACTATCTCTTTCTTTCATTATTTTATTAAAATCGTTTAAATTATTTGTATATATACTGTAGTTAGGGTGTTTAATTTTTGTACAAAATCTATAAACGTGGAACATTAATTTTTATCATTCCGAATTTAAAACCAACACAGAATCATTTGATTTAATGTTGCAGAATGATGTATTATTGTACTTAATAATTTTTAAAAAGCCAGGAAAGTTAATACTTTCCTTTATATAAATATAAAATAAACAAATAATAAAATAAATTAAGTTTAACGGTGAGGTAAACGGAGTATGAATAATAATCATTATAAAAAATAGTACCGACTTTGGAAAACATTAAATTCACCAAAAAAGTTTTTATATAATTTACTTTTGTGAGTAAATAATGATATTTTATTATTATAAACGTTACTAAATTTTCAAGCCTTTTAAAAATACGACTATTGTCGGTTTTTCATTATCGCCTATTGCTATTCAATTCCAGTAAATCACACACGTGCGTGCTCTGATTTCGGGCCCGGATTAGAAATTTCAATTTGTTTCGTTGGTGATTTTATTTATTTATTTTTTTATTTATTGAAGATGAAAATGATGTATTCGCAAACTAAAGCTTATCAAACCAATTTTTTAAAGACTATAATTAATCTCTATAGAAACAGATTTATTAAAACAAAAACACATTTTTTAATATTGAAAGATGTGTGTGTGTGTGTGTGTGTCCGTGTGCGCGTGTTTTAACATGGAGAAATTTAGAGGTTGTGCAAGGTGAGAGTTGCTTGATAAATGAAGTGAAAAAAAGACTGTTGATTCGGTAGTTGAATTCAACTCAAAAGAAGTCAGTGAGATGTAGGAAAACAATTTTAAAGTAGCCGGTCTTCACATAGAAATTAATAAATTATTTTAAGTAGTAGTAGTAGTAGTAGCAGTATCACATCCTTTTTTTTTCTTTCTACCATGGTGCTCTTAACCGGTACTTTTTCTCCTTTTTTTTGGTTTAAGTTTTTAACCTTTAAATTCTAAGTACTTATTTTCTTGATACTTATTATTCTAATGTTAAAAGCTCCATAGGTAGCATTTTGAATATATATATATTTCTTAAATATATTTTAGAGAATATATTGTTCAACAAACTAAAACTTTAAAACTAGAAAAAGAAAGTCAACGACAAAGGCTGCGTGGTTAATTTTTCATTTGTATTTTTGTTGTTTTTTTTATTCACAGAGGATAAATTTTTACGACATGAATTCCATTATTATATTTTATTTTATTTTTACAACATCAAAGATAATATGGGACTTTAAATAAAAAGAATATTTTTTTAAATATACACTGACTTATAATTTATTTATTTGATATACCTTAGAACAAGAAAATTAGTTCCCGTTTCTCCCTTTTTTTTTTCTTCTCCAATCTCTTTCCGGCCCTTCCTTTCGTATTCGCCGGTTTCACAACCGCGGATTCAAGTAACCGCTGTTCGAAAAAATGAAATAGAATTAAATTAAATTACATTAATACGGAAAAAATGAAAAAATAGAATAATAAAGTTCCGAAAATGTAAAACTTGAATTTACCGCGCGTCAAAACGCTATCCACGTGAATGAAGTGATATGTGGGCAGAACTTCCTTAATTATTCCCGCTATTCAACAGATTTCCAAGTTTTTTCTTTTCTCTAACAAATCTAACATTCATTGTTTGGGCAGTCTTCTCCTTGTATCTCCTTCAATGTTCACCATTATTTATTAATTAATGTTTTTTCTTCTTGCAAAACGAAAAAAATTGAAATACCAGAAATATTTTATTAAAATTAAAAAAAAAAAAACTCAATTGATTTTTGAGTGATTGATTTTGTGTATTTTCTTAAGTCTTTTGCTCTCAGTTTGTTCCTATTAATACAAATAATTTGCAAACCAATCTATTTGACTCGTACCTCGGCCTTAACAGGTGTTCAGAGTGGACCTGGGAGTAATAGCAATAAAATGGTATTACACCCCACCTCACGAACTCCAGAACTGGAGACTAACCACTAGATGCAGTTTAGGGTTATACCCAGGACATCTCTGTTTTTAATGGGATTATTTTTGGTAAACTTTTAAAATCAAGGGGATTTTCACTGTAAAAATGTTCTAATGAAAATTGATTTGGTTAGTTTTTTTGTTTAATGGCATATCAACTTTCATGGTTTATTTAATGCCAAAGGTATCTTTGTAAAAGAACTGTAGTGGCACTGCCGTATTTCCCTAAAAATAAGATAGGGCTTATATTAATTTTCACTCAAAAAAATATAAACCTGCACTTATTTTTGGGGATATCTTATTCTTCATATATCAAAAAATGATGTTACAAAGTAGAAAATTACGGAATTTCTAAATGAACAAATTACAAAAAAATGATCTACATTTAATTACCATTAACATGTTCTTTTATTCAAAAATTCATCTAGAATGCTGCTCTCAACTAGGGCTTATTTTAAGGGAAGGGCTTATATCAAAATCATCCTGAAAAATCACACTAGGTAATATTTTGCAGGTAGGTTTTATTTTCGAGGAAATAAAATATCCCGTAGCTGGGGGATTATTTGTATTAAGAATAGTTACTTGAAGCTATAATTGTTTATGACGGATTATTATCATTGGTTACTTGAAATCATATAACTGTGCTGACAAATGACTATTAGTTAATTCCATGTCAAATCATCTAGGCCATTTCACCCACCCCCTTCAATTTTTTTGAAATTTTCTCCAGGTGTAGATAATCTAGAACTCATTTTACAGACAAAAATAGGTTACAAAAAGTTGCCATTTTTTTCAACCCCCCCTCAAATTTGGAAGGCCAAAAATCATCATAATTCCACCAATTTTTGGAATTGGAAGCTCAAATTTGGGGTATTGTCTAAGTTTAACATAGTCCATAGCCGTACAAAATTTCAGAAAAATTGAAGCGGGTGGGTGACAATTTTACTTTTTTCTGGATGATTTGACATGAAATTACCCTATTATTAAATGAAAATAATTACTTGAAATCATATAATTATTAATATTAGATAGGAATACTTGACACCAAACAACTATGTGCAAATTATGGGGAATGAAGGAGTTCATACCTTTCCCAAGGGTATTAATCTGAAAGTGAATGTAATAGCGTGACTGAAGTTTGAATTTGCTTACTATGATGTCACAAAGCACAAACAACACTAATCAATATATTAATACTCTTGTTCCTTAATATTCCGACCGTTATCATCTTGCAACACCCTCTGGTTAAAAATTTTGATTTAACTCTTTCTCATTTTTTCTTTCTTTCTTTTTTTCATCTTTCTTTCCTTCCTTTTCTTTCTGTCTTTCTTATTATAATTTTTCTGTGTAGCATATCCTTTTTCTTCCCTTTCTTTATAATAAAACAGAATGATCCATTATTTAGCCAAGGTGACAGTACTCATAAAAAATAAGAATTCGGCAGATAAGCAACACCAGATAATCAAGATTTACATCTTGGATGATTTGAACGGTCTCATTTTTAACCAGAGGGTGTTGCCAAATTATAACAGTTGTACGAACACAAGTATTGATATATAGATGATTGAAAATTTACATTTTTGCATTTCATTTGGACGGTTTAATTTTTAATCAGAGGGTGTTGCAGGATGATAACGGTCGGAAGATTAAGGAACAAGTGTATTGATATATAGATACTTGATTCCATATAACTGTGCAAAAAAATGACTATTATAGTCAAATAAAAGTGTTTAAAAAAATGATTGCAATGGAACATTGAAAAAATATATATATTATAATATGATTATAATCAAACATTTATAAATGAATCAAATTTTGATATCAAATAACTGATAAGGAGTTCATATGCCATTAAACAAATAAACCAAACTAAACCTAACCTTTATCTAGTTTGGTTTGTTTTGTTTTACGGCATATCAACCTTGGTGGGTCATTTAATGCCGACAAAGTTGTGAAATAAATTCATTCTTAATGCATAATACAAAAAACTCATGTTTTTCTATTCAACCCATAGATGGGACCCTAACAGGTACTACCACTCCGGGTCAGAGTGGACCAGGGAGCAATGGTGATGAAGGGGTGCTCCACATTCCCCAAACCTCCAGAACTGGAACCTCACCATCAGATAGAGTTTAACGTCATTCTCAGGACATGTAGACCTTCAGTCACACCTTCTAGCATCCATATGATAAGAAGGATTGGGGGTTGCCATAAGGGCAATAGGGTTGGGGCAATCATATAGGTGCTAGGGCTTGACGTGGCCAGCCGATTGATCGGGAGTCTTACCCTCTGCAGTCGGTGCATTCTAATGCCCCACCAACAGGGTGGTAATCTTTATCTACTATAATAAAATGAAAACGATTATATTTTGTTAGTAATACCACAGAATATAAAATAAGTACACTCCAAACAATCTTTTAGAAATGTGTATATGACGAGTGAAGGATTGAATAAATCCGACAAAATGTAGTTGAGAGTAGAGGAAAATGTGGATATAACAACACAAACAACTATATTTAATTGATATTTCACCTCATTATTTGTTGAAGCTTTCTAAAAAAAATTAATTGATTTAAATTTTGAAATAATGAGGCAAAATATCAATTGAATATAGTTGTTTGTGTTGTTATATTCACATTTTCCTCTACTCTCAACCACAAATGTGTGTATGAAATCTTATTTGTATATTAGGAGACGCTTGTGGTGTAATGGTTATTGTCATGGGAAATACACATGGCAGATTGAGTTCAAACCCTGAATGAGGCTGTTTGCATTTCACATAGTGCTAATACCCTTGGGAAAGGTAGTGGAACATTGTACAATTAAAAAAGATATTGTTAAGTATTATTTGTTACCAAACTCTACAGCATATAACAGGGGTTCCCAACCTTTTTTTGCCATGCCCCTCTAAAATCACCTCTAAAATCTTAATGTCCCTCATGTGGTGATATATAATTCTGTCGATGTCCCCTCCAGACTTCTTCAAGTGTTTCTTGTCAAACTTGGGAACTTTCTTGACAAACTTGGGAGCCTTCATATTGTAATCAGGAGCCTTCACAGAAATTTGAACCTGTTGGAATACTTTGTGTATATAAGTATTCTGAGTTTACTTATTTATATTATGGAAGCATGTGGTGTAATGATTAAAGTCATAGGAAATGGACTTGTTAACCCGAGTTCAAATCCTGGACAAGATTGTTTGCATTGCACATAGTGTTAATACCCTTGGGAAAGGTATGCATCCAACTACCCTCCTTCCAGCTATGGGTAAATAATAGGACAGACTGGGCTTTTTAACCATGGCTAGGTAACCAGTCTTGAAGAAGGAAAACTCTGAATTCAAACCTGTTAAACTCTGTTTAAGAAATTGACCTTGTGTCACATCCTGCTCATGCGTGGGGGTTGGTAAGTATATATTTATAGAAGATACCGAATATATGAGAGATAAGATAAACTTTGTAAGCAAGATAAGCAGTATCTTTCCCGATTAACTTATAATAAACTAGCTGTACTTACTCATATTACATTTTGGGTTATGTCACTTGAAGTCTCTAAGCTTAATGGTATGAATTAGGATGAACAATCCAAAACAAAAATGTAAAAACAAATCTTTCAAAGTTGTACTCACTTAAAAAATATTTCTGTAAATCTCTTCAAAAATATTTTTCTGCAAAACTCCTCAAAACATATTTCTCTACAAAACTCCTCACCCCCAATATTTCTCTACAAAACTCCTCAAAAGATATTCTTTACAAGACTCCCCCCAAATATTTCTTTACAGAACTCCTCAAAAATATTCCTCTACAATGACCTGAGTTCAAAACGAAACGTTGTACAAATAATAATGAAGATGAGGATAATAGTCTGAATAATCCAAATAATACTAAAAAGAGGTTTATTTTATCAATACAGACTTTTTCGGTCTTTTCTCTTGACAAGTCCTCTTGATGGCACCCAGATCTAATCAATGGGTCAAATCATCCAGGCCATGTCACCCACCCCCTTCAATTTTTTTGAAATTTTGTCCAAGTGTGGATTATGATAAAGTTAGCCAATTCCCAAAATTTGAGCTTCCAATTCCAAAAGTTGGCGGAGTTATGTTGATTTTTAGCTCTCCAAATTTGAAGGGGGTTGTTAAAAATGGCGACTTTTTGTAACCTATTTTTGTCTATAAAATGAGTTCTATAGCTTCTCTTCTCCTAAAAATTGGTTTATAAAAGCATTTTAACACATGAAATCCAAAAACGCTATCAAAAAAGTTTTAAAGTCAACCAGTTTTAAGCTATTGATGATTTCTGATTTTTTCATAGCAAGATTAATATCACAATATGGCACGACGTCTATGAAAACAATTTTTTCTATTATTATTTCAAATATATTGAACATTATTTGTACCAAAAAGATAGTTGAAAGGGGGTGGGTTACAATTTTACTTTTTCTGGATGATTTCACATGGAATTACCCTAATGTAAGTTTTTGGTAATTGACAGCATCCAGTGTCTGCACAGAGCTGGTAAAAGTAAGTTTTTGCTGGTGTGTCCATGTATAGGAGTCCATAGAAGAACATCGCTTATGAATTCATCCTCACTTTCCCAGCAGTGCCCAGCATGTCTTGCACGTCTTAACTTGGAAGGTTGTGAGATGGGAAATAAGTGGTTGTACAGCTATTGTTTTGTAGGGAGCTGCTTCCAGGATTTGTTCAAAACAGTATGCAGCATTCTTGTACAGTTCCCACCAACTGGTGTATATTCTGGTCTCAGTGTGGGATTAAAGTGCTTTGTTTTCTTTGTTCAATGGCATATCAACCGTCGTGGGTTATTTAATGACAGAGCCATTCTAGTAGAAGAAAAGTTGTGATACTATTTAACTCAAAACTGGGGGGATGATGCTATTCATACCTTTTCCAAGGGTATTAGACCCAAAGTGAACGTAATACCGCCACTGGAGCTCGAACTCGCTTACTACAATGTCGCACTCCAGCATTTTAGTCACAGGGACTCCTCGGTTTAATGTGGAGTATCAGTTCATCTAATTCAGGGTAGACTGTGAATTCAGTGGTGTAAATTTTTACCATAGTCTACTGGACAGATGTGAGTGGAATATGAAATGAAGTCCAATGTATATATTTCTAAAATTTCTGAACTGGAATTAACTCTAAGGAAAACATTACTTAATAGGTTAATTCATTTATAAGTTAAACAAAATTAAACGACAGCATTAATTGATGTTAAATAGTTGAATCACTACACAACAACTTTAAGTCTATACAACATCAATTAATGCTGTCCTTTAATGTTCTTAAAAACTTATAAAGTTTTTATATCAGTTGAAAAATTAAAAGATATATACATTGGACTTCATTTCATATTTCACTAACATCTGTTCGGTAGATTATTGTAAAAAATTTACGCCCCTGAATTCACAGTTTACCATACTTCAGTTGTTTTCACCTCTAAGATATATATATATATATATAATATATATATTATATATATATATATATATATACACTAGTACACATTTGGGCATCCTACCGTTTTGTAACGGTTTGCAAGCTAATTTCACAAGACTATTACTTCTGAATAGCAAGTTTGATCTATGTTGGATGCACCATATTTGTGATCTTATACCACATCCGACCTGTGGCAAACGGGTTGGTTAGAAAAGGTATCTCATTATGGTGTAATGATTAGCAAGCTAGTCTCGCTGATCCATTTCTACTTTAAGAGCAATTTCAATCCTCACAGGATGCCCCATACTTGCAACCTTGTATCACATCCTACCCATGTTGGGTTAATACCTACATTAGTTTCATCCTCATGAATATGAACTGATTTTTGTGCATAAAATTCTTACATCATAAACTATTTGTACTACCCTCCATTTGTACTGCCCTCCTCGACTGCATCTGTACTGTTGGCCCCTCCCCCTGGACTTAATAATGAATGGCCTCCCCTCTGTCACCATACCCTGGTGGCATGCCTGGACTGCTTACCCTGAGTAATTACTCACTGTACATGCCTGTGAGCGCACCAATAATGTTTTGCAACTTCTATTTGAGAAGCAGACAAAAGCAACAACAAAACGACGAAAAACAATGAAATTTCTGTCAGTTAATTATTTTATTTTGCTGAAAGACACCAAAAAAAAAAGAAAGAAAGAAAAAGGAAGAAACTCACAAATTTGATGAGTCATGAAAGAAAGAAAATTAAAACCCCCAGATAAAGATGAAGGAACCTTGATGACACTACTCCCACTACCACTACGACTACAACGAGAAACAAGGGAGGTAAATCTGGATTGATGAGTCATATTTTTTTTACAACTGAAGATTTTGTTTTGTCAAATGACTCTTGTAATAAAGTACTAGAAACATGATCTGTGTCGAGAGTGTTAATAAAAGCAGGTTTTGTTGTTTTTTTTGAATAGAAAGAAAACTGCAGTCTAAATTGTTTGTACTACGGGCATTCAATGAATAAGGGGAAGATTTTTTAAAAAGCAAAATAAACCTCTTTTTCAAAATTTCTTCCCATAAATGTAGACTCTGCATTGTTCAGAATTGGTTTAGAGCAAAAATTATTTTAATCTCACAAAGATATTTGTTTTGAGACTATTCAAGATGGCAGCAAATCAAACAGAGTGCTTCAGGCTTGAACAGAGGTCTGTTATCAAATCTTTGGTGGCTGAGAAGTGCAAACTAAGTTAAATTTACAGGAGAATGTGTGATGTGTACGAAGAAGCATCTTTTAGTAAAAAAACTTACAAATGGGCTTATAGTGGTTCGTCAAGTAACCAGTTTATAGTGGTCACCAATTTATGGTGGTTGTCTTGAGTGAATTATTATATATATATATATATATATATATATATATATATTTATATACGTATATATTGATATATATAGATATTAGTAATTACAACAAATACACTATAAGGTTATAGAAATAATAAAAGGAAAAACAAATCATTCACAGAAGGAATCAATAAGCCTTGTATCAAAATATTAAAGTTACAGTAATAAGAGAAGTCAATATGTAATGTTCAAAGTCCAGCAGAATATGCTTTTTTAAAAGTTCAGTAACGTAGAGATAGAAAGAGTTAAGTTCAGTCCAATAGAGGAAGAAAGGGTAAAGTTCTATATATCGGCAGTGAAGTAATTTGTAGAGAGGGAAAGATAAAGTTTGTACCTTAGTAGCAGGCAAATAGTTTTAAGTTGAGTGACGTGGAGTATTCAGGCATATGTTGGTCTTTCTGATCTCTTCGAAAACCTTCCTTTAAATAGGTTTTACCAAGGCTCCAGATTTGGTCTTTTTGAAAACTTCTTTTTAGGTGCAAAGTTCTCTGATTGGTCCAAAATTATAATTTTTATTGTTTCTATTTTTGCTTTCTACCCGCGCTGATCCTATGTGCAGATTCATAACTTTTGTCATTTTATTTCTGCTTTCAATGCATTAACTTCTGTCTCACTTCTTATCATATCACTACTTGGGTTGGTTATTACAGGCCTCAGTTGAAATAAGAGTCCATGGAATAGATATACTGACTCTATGGGTTTTTATGATTTTATGTTGTATTAGGCTTTTAGGTTATTTTTACTGCGTGTTTGCTGGTTGTTTCCTTTAACTCTTAACATCCTGTTGAGAATTTTCTAAGTCTAGAGCCCAATGTTCCTAAGTCTTTCTTCATATGAAAGGGTTTTTAAATCATTCACTACCTTAGTAGTTCTTTGAACTTCCTCAATGATGTGTATGGTGAAACATGCATGAATAACAAATATAGGTAGGTTTCACAAGGCGAAAAAGATGACTTTTAATTTGTAAAAAAAAGGGTGGGAAAAAAAAAAGCGGCCAAATGAATGCCTATAGACTCCTGAATATCATATTTTTTTTCACAAGCGTAAATGTTGTCTATATTGAAGTTTTCTGTGAGTACCACCAATTTTCCCCGTGAAATTTATTAATTTATTTTTCATAGAATTTTTTAAAAATACCTTTAGTTATAACTTGTTTTTGGCTACGTTAAATTTCAATTGATTTAACGGTGCAAAAATGTAAACATTGTTTTTCGTTTATAATTTTCATTATTTTTGTAAGCTGAAAAATTTTTTTTAAATCATTAGGAGTTTGTTTAATGCTTCTTCTTTCGAGCGAATAAAAAAATTTCAAGATAATATTAACCTTTATGCAAGTTTTATTATGTTAAATATAGTGGGGGGTTTCGCTACTAAAGTGGGGGGTAAATTTCACGGGGAAAATTGGTGCTACTCACGGAAAACTTCAATATAGGCAACATTTATGCTTGGGAAAAAGAGTATGATATTCAGTAGTCTATAGGCATTCATTTGGCCGCTTTTTTTTTTCCCCACCTTCAAAATTATTCACGAAATCAAAAAACTAGAGCCATATTGGCCTTTTTCTTTTTCCTTATGAAACTGTCAAATTTCTCCCAAACACCCTGTATATAGATAATTACTTGGTGAGAACAATCGGTACAAATATTAGGATATTAGTCCAATTATCTAACTTTAAGCCACAACACTAGATATCCTGAAATGCATTCTAATAGATCACAACTTTCCATCGACACAAAAATGCAAACTGTTGGAATTTTGTGGGATATAAGGCATGTGCTGGATGGTCACTTCTATTTATAGGGTGACCAACCCATTAACCAGTCACTGACAGCACTCTGCTGCTGATATTATTATATATACTGAAGGTCTGAGAACACTTTGGACACTCGTGGAGTACGGACCTCATGTGATTATCTCACTGGACCTCATAGGACTTACCAAAGGATTCTGTATTGCGGGATTTATTCATTCACCAAAGGATTCTAGATTTAAGGACTTACTTACTTTAAGTTCTTACAATTGGCCAAGAATGGCGGTCAGAAATACAACACAAACAAAGAGAAAATGCTTATAAACATTTCACCCCCCCCCCCACTAGGAAAATTTAACATTGAAAGACGGGAGTGATGGAAGAGTAAGTTTCAGTTGTTCAATTTTTTTTATTATACCTCCCCTCTGTTTCAAATCTTTTTATATGCATATAGACCTACATCCCCTCCAATCTCAGCTACTTCCAACCCAGCCAACGAATTACAAGAGGGCAGTGGATAAAGCTGAATATTAAAGATAGGTCGAGACATGGACACCCCTGTCCGATAAAACACTGAGAGTACTGAAGCCAGCCAGTCTAATAAAAATCCTTGTTAAAGAAAGATGGAATGTTTCAAAATATCAGAATGATAAATGGAAATTAATACATGATTACCAACTCAGTTTCTCATTTATTTTATACATTTCTCTTATGCTTCGAATTACAACCAAAAAATCATTTCCCATAAATATTATATATATATATATATATATATATATATATATATATATATATATATATGAGGAAAAATCAACAAAGTTAGGAATATTAATAACATTTTACTCTTTGCAATACAAACTGTATCCATCCACCAAAACTTTCAAATTTTTATGACTGTCTTTGCGTTCCAAAAATGATTTTAAAAATATTCTGTTTTCAAACAATTTTTTAAAATTCTGTTTTGTCTCCAACAGATTTTACTCTACTCTGATGAAGGTCGTAAAAAATCTTTCTGTGTACAGAATATTTTTTACATTTTTCCTATTATTATTATTATCATTATTTCAATTTCATTTGATTATTTTAATAATAATAATAGTGTAATCCGTATACATTTTGATAAACTGACCGAAACACATGTGTAAGTGATATCGATTAAAGTGATATTGATTAAATTCATTTTTTTTATCCATCTACATTTCTTTTCTTTACTCAATTTTCCTCATATTGTTGGATTCAATTCCTATTCCATTTTTACATATATACATATATATATATAAAACACATATATATAGATATGATATATACACAGAAAATTAGACACATGAGATATATATATTATATATATATATATAATAAAGATAATCTAATGAGTCAGACGAACCTACTATTAGTTTCGCATAAAGCTCTTCAGGGCTAAATCTGACAGAGTCAGATTTAGCCTGAAGAGCTTTATGCGAACTAATAGTAGGTTCGTCTGACTCATTAGATTATCTTTATTATTGGCTCTACTTAGGTATCGAGCACTTTTTACTTATTAGCTTTCCTAGCGGTTATATGAATATATATATATCTTATATACATATATATACATATAAATTGTTTCTTTTGGCCAATACTGTACCAATAGAATTATTTTTTGTTGGTACGAATATCTTGGTCCTTTCTTTTTTCAAAAATGTTTTTCTTCCTGGTTGATGTTGGGTAGGTATATTTTTACAATCAAACTTTTTGCTGGGTTTTTTCTCTCCGCAAGGATCTACCAACACGCTTGGTATATTAAATTATATATATATATATATATATATATATATATATATATATATATATATACACTGATGTTAAATAATTCTGTTTTTAATATTCAAACAAATAAATAAGATGTCATCATGGCCATTCAAATTCTTTGTGAAATCAAGATTCATCTTTATAGATTGCGGAGATGTGAAACATTCAACTGAAAATCAATCTTGAGACATTTCAATAATCGAGTTTAACAAACGTTTTTCATTTTAATAAGCTTCTAATAACATTTGGTGGCAATTTTATTTCTCATTTTTACAGAGTAAAATGCATCGATAATCAAATTACATGCGATAATTAATCAATAAATTGAGAAATGAGTTTGCAAACAAATGATTCATCACATATTTGACTTTTATTTAATAAAATGCATCGCAGAAAAGAGAATTCTGATTGATTCAAGAACAACTTGTAAATATTTAAAAAAAACAAAAAACAAAAGCAACAACATCCGGATTTGATCTCTCTCTAAAAAGAGAGACGATTTCTTTCTTTTTTTTCATCTTTCTTTCCTTCTTTTTTTTTCTGTCTTTCTTATTATAATTTTTCTGTGTAGTATGTTCTTTTTCTTCCCTTTCTTTATACTAAAAAGGAATGATCATTATTTTAGCCAAGGTGACAGTACTCATAAAAAATAAGAATTCGGCAGATAAGCAACACCAGATAATCAAGATTTACATCTTGGATGATTTGAACGGTCCTCATTTTTAACCAGAGGGTGTTGCAAAATTATAACAGTTGTACGAACACGAGTAATTGAATATGATGAATTGAAAATTTACATTTTTGGCATTTCCATTTGGACGGTTTAATTTTTATCAGAGGGTGTTGCAGGATGATAACGGTCGGAAGATTAAGGAACAAGTGTATTGATATATAGATACTTGATTTCCATATAACTGTGGCAAAAAAATGACTATTATAGTCAATAAAAGTGTTTAAAAAAATGATTGCAATGGAACATGAAAACATATATTATATTAATGATTATAATCAAACATTTTATAATGAATCAAATTTTGATATCAAATAACTGATAAGGAGTTCATAATGCCATTAACAATAAACCAAACTAAACCTAACTTTATCTAGTTTGGTTGTTGTTTTGTTTTACAGCATATCACCTTGGTGGGTCATTTATTGCCGACAAAGTTGTGAAATAAATTCATTCTTAATGATAATACAAAAAAACTCACTCATGTTTTTCTATTCAAACCCATAGATGGGACCGCTAACAGGTACTACCACTCGGGTCAGAGTGGACCAGGGAGCAATGGTGATGAAGGGGTGCTCCACATTCCCAAACCTCCAGACTGGAACCTCACATCAGATAGAGTTTAACCCGTCTTCTCAGGACATGTAGACCTTCAGTACACCTCTAGCACCCATATGATAAGAAGGATTGGGGTTTCCATAGGGCAATAGGGTTGGGGCAATCATATAGGTGCTAGGGCTTGACGTGGCAGCACGGATTGATCGGAGCCTTTCCTCCTGCAGTCGTACATCTAATGCCCCAAGAAAAACTAAGTGAATATGCAGTCATATCTGTATAGCTACTAATCACAGTAAATGAAATCATGATTATAATATATTGTACTACTGTAATCCAAGAATATAAAATAAGTAACATCCAAACAATCTTTTAGAAATGTGTATATGACGAGTGAAGGATTGAATAAATCCGACAAAAATGTAGTTGAGAGTAGAGGAAAATGTGGATATAACAACACAAACAACTATATTTAATTGATATTTCACCTCATTATTTGTTGAAGCTTTCTAAAAAAATTAATTGATTTAAATTTTGAAATAATGAGGAATATCAATTTGAATATAGTTGTTTGTTTGTTATATCCACATTTTCCTCTACTCTCAACCACAAAATGTGTGTATGAAATCTTATTTGTATATTAGGAGACGCTTGTGGTGTAATGGTTATTGTCATGGGAAATACACATGGCAGATTGAGTTCACCCTGAATGAGGCTGTTTGCATTTCACATAGTGCTAATACCCTTGGGGAAAGGTAGTGGAACATTGTAGCAATTAAAAAGATATTGTTAAGTATTCATTTGTTACAAACTCTACAGCATATAACAGGGTTTCCCAACCTTTTTTTTGCCATGCCCCTCTAAAATCACCTTCTAAAATCTTAATGTCCCTCATGTGGTGCTAATATAATTCTGTCGATGTCCCCTCCAGACTTCTTCAGAGTTTCTTGTCAAACTTGGGAACTTTCTTGACAAACTTGGGAGCCCTTCATATTGTAATCAGGAGCCTTCACAGAAATTTGAACCTGTTGGAATACTTGGTGTATATAAGTATTCTGAGTTTACTTATTTATACTAGCAATATTGCAACCCTCCGGGCGTGCAAGTATTTGTTTTATGTAATAAAATATTGTATTAAATTAGAAAGGCTAAAATGAATAAATAAGAGAAATACAGATAAAAATATTTTGAAACAGAGGGAGTATAATAAAAGATCTTGAAACAGGAGGGAGTATATGATAAAAAAATGGACAAACTGAAACTTACTTCTTCTCACTCTCGTCTTTTATTGAGTTATTTTTTCCAAATTTAAGTATTTGTTATAAAGGAAGTAAAGGAATAAAATGACAGTTATTTTATCTTGTTAATGGATTTCATTTAAGATTCATTGAAGAGACTTTTGCTTATATTCATTAAGAATAAAAAACCAAACAATTAGAATGCAATAATACTAAAGCCAATATTTATTAAATTCCGATTTTTTAATATTAATATGCAAATTAGCCTTCACCCGTTTACCTGTAAACCGCTATTCTTGTTGTATATATAAAATATAATGTACTGTTGTCAGTATGTAAGACATAGTTAACAATATTAATTAAATGTAAAAGACAATTTTATTATATTGAGGCTTTAGATAAAAATAAAATCATGGAGAAATGTGATGTAAATAACTAAGAGAATTGTGACTTGAGTGGAAATGTTTCCGCGTTACAAGACAGAAAAAACACATAACAATTCCATTAAATAAGGATATGGAACATGTTGGTGTATGATTAAAGTCATAAGGAAATGGACTTGTCAACCCGAGTTCACAATCCTGGACCAGATTGTTTGCATTGCACATAGCGTTATACTTGGAAACGGTATCATCCAACTACTTCTCCTTCCAGCTTGGGTAAATAATAGGACAGACTGGCTTTTTTAACCATGGCTAGGTAACCAGTTCCTTGAGAAGGAAAATCTGATTCAAACTGTTAAACTCTGTTTAAGAATTGACCTTGTGTCACATCCCTGCTCATCGCGTGGGGTTGGTAAGTATATATTTATAGAAGATCCGAATATATGAGAGATAAGATAAACTTGTAAGGCAAGATAAGCAGTATCTTTTTCCGATTTAACTTATAATAAACTAGCTGTACTTACTTCATATTACATTTTGGGTTATGTCACTTGAGTCTCTAAGCTTAATGGTTATGATTAGGATGAAACAATCAAACACAAATGTAAAAACAAATCTTTCAAAGTTGTATCACACTTAAAAAATATTTCTGTAAATCTCTTCAAATAATTTTTCTGTCAAACTCTCAAAACATATTTCTCTAACAAAACTCCCACCCCCAATATTTCTCTATCAAAACTCCTCAAAAAGATATTCTTTACAAGACTCCCCCCAATATTTCTTTACAGAACTCCTCAAAATATTCCTCTACAATGACCTGAAGTTAAACGAAACGTTGTAGCAGATAACAATAAAGATGCAGGAACAAATAGTCTGAATAATCAAATAATCTAAAAAGAGGTTATTTTATCAATACAGACTTTTTCGGTCTTTCTCTTGACAAGTCCTCTTGAAATGGCACCAGATCTAATCAATGGGTCAAATCATCCAGGCCAATGTCACCACCCCTTCAATTTTTTTGAAATTTTTGTCGCAAGTGTCGGATTATGATAAAGTTAGCCATTCCCAAAATTTGAGCTTCCAATTCAAAAAAAGTTTTTTTTTGGGGCCCCCCGGAAGGTTAAAATGTTTTATTTTTTTTTAAAGCCTTTTCTCCCAATTGAAGGGGGTGTTTTAAAAATCGGCGACTTTTGTAACCTATTTTTTTTGTCTGTAAAAATGAGTTTCTATATGCTTCTCTTCTCCTAAAAATTGGTTTATAAAAGCATTTTAACCGCATGAAACCAAAAACGCTATCAAAAAAGTCTTAAAGTCAACCAGTTTTAAGCTATTGGATGATTTTCCTGATTTTTTCACTAGCAAGCATTAATATCCAATATGGCCGACGTCTATGAAAAACATTTTTCTATTATTATTTAAATATATTGAACATTAATTTGTACAAAAAAGATAGTTGAAAGGGGGTGGGTGGACAATTTTACTTTTTTCTGGATGATTTGAACATGTGAATACTCTAATGTAAAGTTTTGTAATTGACAGCATCATCCAGTGTCCTGCACACAAGCTGGTAAAAGTAAGTTTTTGCTGGTGCTGTCCATGTGTATGGAGTCCATAGAAGAAATCGCTTTGAATTGCATCCCTCACCTTCTCCAGCGTCTTGCACGTCTTAATTGGAAGGTTGTGGATGGGAAGTAGTGGTTGCATATGCTGTTGTTTTGATGGGAGCTGCTTCTAGGATTTGTTCAAAACAGTATGCAGCATTCTTAGTACAGTTCCACCAAGCTGGTGTATTTTGGTTCTCAGTGTGGATTAAAGTGCTTTGTTTTTTCTTTGTTCAATAAGGCAATATCAACCGTCGTGGGGTTATTTAATGACAGAGCCAATTCTACTGTAGAGAAAGTTGTGGATACTAATTTTAAACTCAAAACTGGGGGGATGATGCTATTCATACCTTTTCCAAGGGTATTAGACCAAAGTGAACCTAAACCGGCACTGAGCTCGAACTCGCTTACTACAATGTCGCACTCCAGCATTAGTCACAGGGACTCCTCGGTTTTAATGTGGACGTTTATCAGTTCATTAATTCAGGGTAGACTGTGAATTCAGCTGGTGGTAAATTTTTACATAGTCTACTGGACAGATGTGGAGTTGGAATATGAAATGAAGTCCAATGTAATATATTTCTAAATTTCTGAACTGGAATTAACTCTAAGGAAAACATTACTTAATAGGTTAATTCATTTATAAAGTTAAACAAAATTAAACGACAGCATTTTAATTGATGTTAAATAGTTGAATCACTACGCAACAACTTTAAATCTATACAAACATCAAATTAATGCTGTCCTTTATGTTCTTTAAAAACTTATAAAGTTTTTTATAACAGTTGAAAAAATTAAAAGATATATACCATTGGATTCATTTCATATTTCACTAACATCTGTTCGGTAGATTATTGTAAAAGATTTAAATGGCCCTGATTCACAGTTAACCATACTTTAAGTGTTTTTCAACCTCTAAGATATATATATATATATATATATATATATATATATAACTAGTACACATTTGGTCATCCTATTCTACCGTTTTGTAATGGTTTTGCAAAGCTAATTTCACCAAGACTATTTATACTTCTGAATAGGGCAAAGTTGATCTATGTTGGATGCAGCCAATTTGTGATCTTATACTACATCCGACCTTGGCAAACGGGTTGTTAGAAAAGGTATCCTCATTATGGGTGTAATGATTAGCAAGCTTAGTCTCGCTGATGACATTTCTACTTTAAGAGCAATTTCAATCCTCACAGGATGCCCATACTTGCGACCTTGTGTCACATCCTACCCATGTTTGTGGTCAAAACTGTTGATTAGAAAAGGTATCTCAATTATGGTTAATGATTAGCAGCTAGTCTCGCTGATACCATTTCTACTGTTAAGAGCAATTTTGATCCTCACATGGAAGGAAGGGGGGATCCCCATACTTGCGATCTTGTGTCCAAAATCCATAACCCATGTTTTGTGGCAAACGGGTTGATAGAAAAAGGTAATCTCATCTATGGTTATAATGATTGCAAGCTAGTCTCGCTGATCATTTCTACTGTAAGAAGCAATTTCGATCCTCACCTGGATGCCCCATACTTGCGACCCTTGTGTCACATCCTACCATGTGTGGCAAATTGGTTGATTAGAAAAGGTATCTCATTATGGTGTAATGATTAGCACGCTAGTCTCGCTGATACCATTTCTACTGGTAAGAGCAATTTCGTCCTCACTGGATGCCCCAATACTTGCGACCTTGTGCACATCCTACGCCATGTTGTGGAAATTGGTTGATCTAGAAAAGGTATCTCATTATGGGTATAATGATTAGCACGCTAAAGTCTCGCTGATCCATTTCTACTTTAGAAGCAATTTTGATCCTCACAGGATGCCCGCATACTTGCGATCTTGTTGTCACATCCTTACCCATGTTGTGCAAATTGGTTTGATAGAAAAGGTTCTCATTAATGGTGTACATGGATTAGCGCAAGCTAGTCTCGCTGATCCATTTCAGCTGTAAGAGCATTTCGATCCTCACTGGAATGCCCCATACTTGCGACCTTGTGTCACATCCTCCATGTTTGTGGCAAATTGGTTGATTAGAAAAGGTAATCGTCATTATGGTGTAATGATTAGCAAGCTAGTCTCGCTGATCCATTTCTACTGTAAAGCAATTTCGATCCTCACTGGATGCCCCATACTTGCGACCTGGTGTCACATCCTACCCCATGTTGTGGCAAATTGGGTTGATTAGAAAAGGTATCTCACTATGGTGTATGATTAGCAAGCTAGTCTCGCTGATCCATTCTACTGTAAGAGCAATTTTGATCCTACAGGATGCCCCATACTTGCAACTTGTGTCACATCCTACTCATGTTGGTTAATCCTACATTAGTTTTCAATCCTCATGCATATGAACTGATCTTTTGTGCATAAAATTCTTATCATCATAAACTATTTGTATGCCCTCCATTTTGTACTGCCCTCCCTCGACTGCATCTGTACTGTTGCGCCTCCCCCTGGACGTTAATAATAGAATGGCCTCGCCCTCTGTTCACCATCCTACGTGGCATGCCTGGACTGCTTACCCTGAGTAATTACAACCTGTACATGCCTGTGAGCGCATCAATAATGTTTTGCGCAACTTCTATTTGAGAAGGCGCAACAAAAGCACACAAAAGACGAAAAACAAATGAAATTTTCTGTCAGTTAATTATTTTAATTTTGCTGAAAGACACCAAAAAAAAAAAGGAAAGAAGAAAAAGGAAGAGAACCACAAATTTGATGAGTCATGAAAAGAAAGAAAATTAAAACCCCAGATAAAGTGAAGGAACCTTGATGACACTACTCCACTACCACTACGAACTTACAGAGAAACAGGAGGTAAATCTGGATTGATGAGTCAATTTTTTACAAACTGAAGAATTTTGTTTTGTGCAAATGAACTCTTGTAAAAAGTTACTAGAAACATGATCTGTGTCCGAGAGTTGTTAATAAAAGCAGGTTTTTGTTTTTTTTTTTTGAATAGAAAGAAAACTGGCAGTCTAAAATTGTTTGTAACTAACGGGCATTCAATTAATTAAGGGGAAGATTTTTAAAACAGCAAAGTAAACCTCTTTTCCAAAATTTCTTCCCATAAAATGTAGACTCTGGCATGTGTTCAGAATTGTTTAAGAGCAAAAAATTAATTTTATATCTCATCAGATATTTGTTTTGAGACTATTCAAGATGGTGGCAAATCAAACAGAGTGCTTCAGGCTTGAACAGAGGTCTGTTATCAAATCTTTGGTGGCTGAGAAGTGCAAACTAAGTTAAATTTACAGGTGAATATGTTGATGTGTACAAAGAAGCAATCTTTTAGTAAAAAAATTAAAGAATGGGTTCGTCAGATAACTAGTTTATAGTGGTCGCCAAAATTTATGGTGTTGTCTTGAGTGAATTATTATATATAGATATATATATATATATTGAGATACATATATACTTGATATATATAATGATTAGTAATTATAACAAACACACATATAGATATATTTACTCACACGAAGCAGGATGCGACACAAGGTAATTTCTTAAGGGAGTCAGCAGTTTGAATTCAGTTTCTTCTCCTAGACCGGTTGCCTAGCCAAGTTAAAAACATTATATTTACCCATAGCTGGAGGGAGGTAGGATTCATACTTTCCCAAGGGTATTAGCAACTGTCAAATTAATACCGACGTCCAGGATTTGAACTGGGGCGACGAGTTTTTATTTAATTAACACGCCGCTTCCTATAAGGTATAGAAATATAAAAGGAAAAACAAACATTCACAGAAGAAATCAATAAGCTTGTATAAATATAAAGTTACAGTAATAAGAGAAGTCAATATGTAATGTTCAAGTCCAGCAGAATATGCTTTTTTTAAAAGTTCAGTACGTAAGAGATAGAAAGATTAAGTCAGTCCAATAGAGGAAGAAAGGGTAAAGTTTTTTATATCAGCAGTGAAGTAATTTGTAGAGAGGAAAAGATAAGTTTGTACCTTAGTAGCAGGCAAATAGTTTTAAGTTGAGCGACGTGGAGTATTCAGGCATATGTTGGTTCTTTCTGATCTTCTCTTGAAAACCTTCCTTTAAATATGTTTTACCAAGGCTCCAGATTTGGTCTTTTTGAAAACTTCTTTTTAGGTTGCAAAGGTTTCTGATTGGTCCAAAATTATCATTTTTTTGTTTTATTTTGGCTTTCTACCTGCGCTGATCCTATGTGCAGATTGATAACTTGGTCATTTTATTTCTGCTTTAATGCATTAACTTCCATCTCACTTCTTATCATATCACTACATGGGTTTGTTATTACAGCCTCAGTTGAAATAAAGAGTCCATGGAATAGAAAACTGACTTTATGGGTTTTTATGATTTTATGTTGTATTAGGCTTTTAGTTATTTTTTACTGCGTGTTTTGCTGGTTGTTTCCTTTAACTCTTAAACATCCAGTTGAGAATTTTCTAAGTCCAGAGCCCAATTCCTATAAGATTTTTCAAAAATGGCGAAAATTCCTTTTTATTTAAATTACTTCTGTTGTGGATTATCTTCCTTTTGCCTGGAAAGTTTATCTTCCCACTGGGTTGCCGGCTTGTTGACACCAGGGGGCTATTTATTTAAGCGCTTGGTTTCAAACGCTTCTTCCTTTTTAGCTAACATCTTCTGGAAGACCCATGGGTTATACCAATTGTCACACCTTCTCGGTGGGGGTTCTTGCCCAACACTATTGTAACTTCTACTGGTGGGGTCTTCGCCCCATCATTCTGTAATATATTGTTATTGGACTTCCATTCTTTATCTTCTACTCTTGTATTTTTATGTACATGTATTTTATTGTTACTGTCATCTTGTCTTATTTCTGTGCTGTGAACATAGAATGTTTTGGTCGACAAGCGGTCGGATTGTATGTTCATATTATGAACTTGAACACCTACACCTTTATTTTCATAAATCAAAGACTGCTAAATATGTTTAATTATTACATTCAAACAAAAGCTATTATTTGGGGTGAATTGGAAAATGAATGTGACTTCCGGCCGGGTGAATTGGGGTGGTTAGGAATGTCTAAGAGTTAACTATTATATATATCTTCCTTTATGAGTTTGCAGGCTGAAAAGAATTAAGGAAGAGAAAAGAAGAGATAAAGACAAAAGATCTTTTAGGTTAGACTTTTTTCTATGTTCATAACTATTTCGTTGAGAAGAAGATTCTCCTGTGCCAGTTGTCTGGTCGTCTGGTTCTCAGTTAAGGGTCTAGTGATGACAGGATTTTCTTGGCGGCTTTAGAAGGGTAATTCCTCTGTTGGCATGCCTGAGGGTTTTCCGAGGTCCAAGTAGATTGTTTATCCTTTGTATTTTTATGTTTTTTATTTTATTTTATTTTTATTTCCTTTATCCCAACAACCTCTTATTAAGAAAAAACTCCTAAAGTTTTCCCCAACAGCAGTTCAAAAGAAAATCATGTTAGAGTCTTGTGAATTATATTGATTGCAAAAAGTATTAAACTAATTGAAATTCATCGCCATCATAATAATAATATAATAATACTTTTCAGCAGTATATTAGGTTCTGAGACCTGTCAGCTGTTCCTTATAACATTCATTTTAATCCACAGAATATCATAATCATTCCACAGATATCCTAACATTGCCTTAAAGGAGTTTAGAGATGGGGCATTCACTATTGCATGAAGGTAGTTATATTCACCACTCTGTTACTAAAATATTGTCTTGCATTGCTTTCAAAATTTTTTTGAGTTTTAATTTATGACCCCTGGTATTGATATTTGAGGCAATGTTTAGTAGGTCAAGTTTCGTTGAAATAAAACCATGCGTGTATTTGTAGACTTCTATCATATCCCCTCTTGTACATCGAGATAAACTAAACTTGGTAAAGTCAATGTTCTAATTCTTTTTTCATATGAAAGGGTTTTTAAATCATTCACTACTTTAGTAGCTCTTCTTTGAACTCCCTCAATGATATGTATGATGAACATGCATGAATAACAAATATAGGTAGGTTTCCCAGGTGAAAAAGATGCTTTTAATTTGTAAAAAAAAGGGTGGGAAAAAAAAAGCAGCCAAATGAATGCCTATAGATCCCTGAATATCATACTTTTTTTCACAAGCGTAAATGTGTCTATATTCCCAGTGAAATTTACCCCCACTATATTTAACATAATAAAACTTGCATAAAGGTTAATATTATCTTGAAATTTTTTATTTCACTCAAAAGAAGAAGCATTAAACAAACTTCTAATGATTATAAAAGAATTTTTTTGCTTACATAAATAATGAGAATTATAAACGAAAAACAATGTTTACATTTTGCACCGTTAAATCAATTGAAATTTAACGTAGCCAAAAACAGTTGTAACTAAAAGGTATTTTTTTTTTTTAATATATTGAAAATAAATTAATGGTCTGATTTTCACGAAAATAAGTGAATAAAAAAATTTCAAAGATAATATAATATAGGCATTCATTTGGCTCTTTTTTTTCCCCACCTCAAAAATTTTTACAAAATTCAAAAAACTAGAGCTATATTGGCCTTTGGCCCGTAGCCTAATATGTATGCAAATGATGTATATATTTACCAACTCTTCTGCACGGCAGGATGTGACACAGGTCAATTTTTATGCAGTCAGTTTTACCTGGTTTTAAACTTCAGAGTCTCCTTAGACCAGTTGCCATACTAAAGTTAATGAGCCTATGTCCACCCTACATTTACCATAGCTGGAGGGAGAATAGTTGGATTCATACCTTTTCCAAGGGTTAGTGCCATATGAAAGCAAACCAAATGATGTAGTTAGTTTACAATGATGATGAAGTTCATTGCTTGCTTAATGGAGATGGTAGTAAGCTGGTATGACTTGGATTATACAAAAACTGCCACAATGCCTACATCGATGCATTGATTGAAATAGTGATTATGTAAAAAATAGATACATGTTCAAAAATGTTAATGATGTAAACAACATTGATATAAACAATAAAGATTTCTAAATATTTTGAGAGCCCACCTTTTGGATTACCTTGTACATACTCTTTCTTTATATACAGGATGTTCGGGATAATTTGACATATTTATATTTGGTTATTTTTCTCTGTAGGTGGAGTATTGAACACACACTATGGATCATTTAAAAGCTTGGACCTTCTTCATTCATATATGTGATAATAGAATGGATGACTGGAACCACCTGAATCATGGAGAGAATAACTTGTATCCTGATGATCGCACCGGCCATCAAATTATGGAGAATTATGGTTGTTTGTCCAATGATCCTGAACATGTAAAAATAATCAGGCATGAACTGGGAGAATTGCAATGGAGACTACGAGGCTGAGGCTAGAAGAAAGCAATATAACAGATGATATGATTGATTAAAGCCCAGTTAATTGATAGAATTAAGGGTAGTTTTTGAGACCTTCTGAGAAACTGTTAATATCAGCTTACTTCAGGTTCCGAACTAGGATTAGAGGCTGTGATCGATGCTAATGGTGATTATTTTACAATCCATTAAATTGGGCTTTGATTGACACCTAATGTTGAATTATTTTGAGTGAAACTTGTTGACAGTAAGTGAAATTTCCGTGCCTTTTAAATTTCTTTACATCCATTAAATCTTGTAATTACCAAGCATTTTTCTTTTTCCTTATGAAACTGTCAAATTGAGGCTTTGATGTGACCACCTAAATGGCGGTTATTTTGAGTGAAACTTGTTGACAGTAGTGTAATTTCCGTGCCTGTTGAATTTCTTTTACAATCATTAAATTTTGTAAGTTACCAAGCACTTTTTCTTTTTCCTTATAAACTGTCAAATTTCTCCCAAACACCCTGTATATAGATAATTACTTGGACGAGAACAATTGGTAACAAATTTAGGATATTAGTCCAATTATCTAACTNCTCCAATTATTCTTAACTATTAAACCACAACACTAGACATCCTGAAATGCATTCTAATAGATCACAACTTTCCATCGACACAAAAATGCAAACTGTTGGAATTTTGTGGATATAAGGCGTGTGCTGGATGGTCACTTCTATTTATAGGGTGACCAACACATTAACCAGTCACTGACAGCGCTCTGCTGCTGATATTATTATATATATTGAAGGTCTGAGAACACCTAGGCATTGCACTTTGGACACTCGTGGAGTACGGACCTCATGTGATTATCTCACTGGACCTCATAGGACTTACCAAAGGATTCTGTATTGCGGGATTTATTCACTCACCAAAGGATTCTAGATTTAAGGACTTACTTACTTTAAGTTCTTACAACTGGCCAAGAATGGCGGTCAGAAATACAACACAAACAAAGAGAAAATGCTTATAAACATTTCAAACCCCCCCCCACTACCAATGATCTATAGACCTAAATTCCCTCCCATCTCAGCTACTTCCAACCCAGCCAAAGAATTACAAGAGGGCAGTGGATAAAGCTGAATATTAAAGATAGGTTGAGACATGGACACCCCTAACCCATAAAACACCAGAGAGTACTGAAGCCAGCCAGTCTAATAAAAATCCTTGTAAAAGAAAGATGGAATCTTTCAAAATATCGGAATGATAAATGAAAATTAATACATGATATCCAACTCAGTTTCTCATTTATTTTACACATTTCTCTTATGCTTCGAATTACAACCAAAAAATCATTTTCCATAAATATATATATTTATATATATATATATATATATATATATATATATATTATATATATAAAACACACACACACATATATATATATATATATAATATAAACACAGAAAATTAGACTCATGAGATATATATATATATATATTATTATGGACTCTCTCGTCAATTTTTGACGCATGAGGGTTCACACACACAATGAACACCCACACAGTGATTTGTTTATAGTGGTGAAGGCTTGTGTTGGACCATCCACACTTTTTGGCACAGTTGATAGGAAAGAATTGGTGCATCAAGGGTTGCCACAAACCCAATCAACGACCGACCTCAGGAATTTTGAATTCAGAGTTATCCCTCTCCTAGACTAGTTACCTACCCAAGGTTGAAGGGCCCAGTCTGCCCTACTATTTAACCCATAGCTGGAGGGAGAATATATGGATTCATACCTTTCACATAGCGCTTATATATATATATGTATATATATATATATATATATATATATACACTGATGTTAAATAAATCTGTTTTTAATATTCAAACAAGTAAATAAGATGTCATCATGGCCATTCAAATTCTTTGTGAAATCAAGATTCATCTTTATAGATTGCGGAGATGTGAAACATTCAACAGAGAAATCAATCTTGAGACATTTCAATAATCGAGTTTAACAAACGTTTTTCATTTTTAATAAGCTTCTTAATAACATTTGTGTGGCAATTTTATTTTCTCATTTTTACAGAGTAAAATGCATCGATAATCAAATTACACGCGATAATTAATCAATAAATTGAGAAATGAGTTTGCAAAACAAATGATTCATCACATTTGACTTTTATTTAATAAAATGCATCGCAGAAAAAGAGAATTCTGATTGATTCAAGAACAACTTGTAAATATTTAAAAAAAACAAAAAAACAAAAGCAACAACATCGGATTTGAAAATTTAATTATACTCTTAAAGGCCCCCAAAGATCGTTTCTTTGTTAAATGGCATATCAACCTTCATAGTAAGAGTATTTACGGTTTTGAAGGAGCCCTTATTTCTCCGTAGTTGTAGGCAAATTGTCGGTCAAAGAAGGAACAAACACGAAAGTAAATGCAGATACTTGTATTGACAAAATTACATAAAATTGTTGCGAATTTTAATGGTATTTGCTACAAGACTTATCTGAGGAGGAATTTTCTTGGAGTAATGGTGATAACAGGGTTTTCTTCTCGTCAGTAGGAAATGTAGATAAGACACTTTGTCTCTGTAGTTTCTCATCCTTCAGTAAGTGTGCAATAGTACTGGCCTTTATGCAGTATGCAGATACAATGCAATGAAACTAAATAAGAATGCATATAAAAAGATTTGAAACAGAGGGGAGGTATAATAAAAAAAATAGAACAACTGAAACTTACTCTTCCATCACTCCCACCTTTCATTGCTAAATTTTCCTAATTTAACTATTTAGTTAAAATAGGAAGTAAATAATAAAATTACGGTTATTTCTTCTGGATTTCTTTTAAGATATATCCTTGAGATTTTTGCTCATATTCATTAAGATAAAACCAAACAATTGGAAATCAATAATACTAAGCATACATTTATTAAAATCAAATGTTTAATATCAATATGCAAATTAGCCTTCCCATTCACATTGTAAACCGTTATTTTGTTGTATATATAAATACAATTGCATGTTGTTGGTATGTAGACCTGGCCAACATCAGGGGTCCAGTGGCTTTGGCCCTGGATCTTTACAAGTTAATAGCATTGATTCCAGGGGGCTATCCCCCCAGGCAATACCTGCCCCCTCCCTTGATTTAAAGGGGCAGGGTTGGATTTATTGTCCAGCGCCTGAGGCACCCTCCTTGAGGGGGAATACCGACAGAATCAACACAATTTTTGTGCTTCAGCTTATGGGTGGGCCCACATTAAAACGAGACCTTGTGTCCAGTGCTCATAAGTGGGATGAGAGGTAAATACCTGTAGATGTGGTCAACCGTATTAATAATGCAAAACAATTTTGTTAATAATTGAGGTTTAAATAAAAATAAAATCATGGAGAACATTGTGGTATACTAAGAACCAGAAGCACCGGTTATACCATTGTTTGTATGAAACGGAAGTACTGTTTCAGCCATCTTGTTTTGTTGCAAATAAAAGGTGGAAGTGATCACTTCTCGCAGTTAACGTCAACTGGACTGCACGTCTTATTATTCGCTAAGTGCGTTATAACAAACGTGATGTAAATAACAAAGGGAATTGTGAATGTAGTTTCAGCTACAGACAGAAAAAACACAGAATCTCCATTATAATAAGTTGTTAGAGTGAATTAATGTTATTTCATTTATTCTTTAATTCATTCATTCATTTTCAATTTATCAAATGTTTTGTTTTATTTAGTTTTAAGTCTTTTAATCTTTTTAAATATTCACTATTATGATAATAAAATGAATAAAAGCTGTTCCTTATAATTCAACATTTGAATCCTTTCTATTGTAATAATGACAATTTAAACAAATAAACTATGAAATTAATTGTATTATTACTTGAGATGGAAAAAATTATTTGAAATTTATATTAATAATTTGAAGGCCAATACAATGCGTATGAAAAATAAAAACAAAAAGATGTTATTTTTGTCTTATCTATTTTGAAGCATAAACTTCATCATCAGAGTTTCGTATCAGAAATGGACGTGCTTATGTTTTTCTTTGTGTGGTTATAATTTCTCTTCTTATTTCTTTTTCCTCTCCTTTTTTTTTCTTTCTTCTTCTCCTCCTTTATGAATGAAATGGGCGAATAACTGTAATTTCGTTTTTGTTTTTTTAAAATTTGTAATCTATTTTAAAGATAATTTTTACTCTCGTCCTTTTTTAAGTAACAAGAACTGAGCTAAAAAGTTTACGAATAAATAAATACCTACGATTTTGTGTAAAATTTATGTGTAAAATATTCAAAATAATTATTTGATTAATAATTAATGAATTCATGCAACATTTTATTTGAGGGGGACAGAACTAAGTTTCCATTTCAAATTGTTTTATATTTTTTACTCCTTTAATAAATTTGATGATTTTACTTACTTATGAAACAAACCCTCTGACATTGAATTTTTAACTCCCACACCCTCTGGCAATATCTTTCAAAAATAAATTTTTACACCGCCAGGAGTGTGTTTTTTTGCTCATTGTAACAATTAATGTAGGAATATTTAAATACCCTGTGATCTAATCCTCTCGGAAGTAGGTGAGTAGCGGACTGGTTTAAAGGAGTAACCAGTTTTGAAAGAGTAACAAGTGGAAGGAGTGTGACTTTAAAAGGAGTGACCAACAAAAGAATAGTGGGTATACATAAACAAGCAGAATATATTATCGTTGGCCTTATTTTATTTTATCCCCTTGTGATGATGGGTTGAACATGTTTGTTGCTAACACATACAAGTCCAGATATGATCATCATAGGATGAGGGCTATGAATAATATAGATTGTTTTGTTTTTACAGCATATCAATCTCGGTGGGTTATTTAATGCTGACAAAGTTTTGAAATAAACTAATTCATTTCAACTTTGAATTCGTTCAACTTAATATATCTTAATTTAATTGGTTGTTTGGTTGTTTTGTTTTATGGCATATCAACCCTTTTCGGGTTATTTAATGCAGAATCAAGTCATTTTGATATCAAATTATTTACAGTACATGCTTAATGAAATAAGTAAGTAAGCAAAGGTGTGGTTTAAAGTTGGTATCAGCCAGACAGTGAGGGAGTCTATCCCCTTTTCATTAGTACTAGACCAAGGAGATTGTTTGGCATCTGAGGTAGAGTGACACACCTACCATCAGCTCTTCACTTTACTTTACAGATGCCTGTGCTACTCATACACTGAGTTGGCAAGGGTCGGTATCAAACCCGGAACCTTATGGTTCTGACTGAGCTAAACCGGCCCTTAAAAATAATTTCTGCCAGTTTATTAATAGTTTATTAATATACATGAAGTTATTTCTTCTAATTTATTGATACACATGAAGTTGATGAAAATTATTTCTACCAATTTGTTTATACACATTAACTTAATAAAAAATCTAACACAGAATGATAAATAGTTTGGTTTGGTTAGTTTTGTTTTACGGCATATCAACCTCAATGGGTCATTTAATGCCAACAAAGTTTTGAAATAAACTAATTCTTGATGGATACTCAATTTTTTTTAATAAACAAATTTCCTATTTAACCCATAGATAGGACACTAATAGGTACTACCACTCTGGGTCAGAGTAGACCAGGGATCAATAGTGCTCCACATCCCCCAGACCTCCAGAACTGGAACCTCACTATCACATAGGGTTTAACGTCATTCTCAGGACATGAAGACCCTCAGCCACCACTTCTAGCACATATATGATAAAAAGGGTTGGGGCTTGCCATAAGGGCAATAGGGTTGGGACAATCATATAGGTGCTAGGGCTTGACGTGACCACCTGAATGATCGGAAGGGGCCTTTCTGACTGCCTGTCTAGCATAAGTAGAAGAATATAGTTGAATGTATATGGTATTGCCAATAAATAAGTACACCCCTAACAATTTTTTATAAAATTTTCTTCTAAACTAAAACTATTACTATTTTATTATTTCAAGTGAAACATCATACAATAAAATGGATACTATTAGGTATTATTTATTACCAAACTTTAACTCTTTGCCTACCAAATTTCCCCCATGGCTGTACAAAATTTTCCATTCAACTGGTTTCCTACTGCAAGACTGTCCTGTCACCATGGGGCAAAAGAATACACTGACTGCACCTCTACAGAGGGGTAAAATCCCCCCAATTGGGCCACTTGTCGGTCATAAGTGGTGACTCGTGATGCTTAAGGATGGATTCTTGGTGGTTGAGCAGTCCATTACATGTAACACTCCACTTTGACCCTTACTTAGGCTAGATGGGAGGGGGGGTCAGAGAGGACCCCTCTTATTAGTCCAGTGTGAACAAGAAATTAATTAATCCAGTGTAAACAAGAAATGGGGACAAGTTTATAACTTGCTAGTAATTATAACTAGAGATCTCAGATATTTGATTATCACACCTCTTCTGTCTCGGAAGGGATCCTTCATTGCTTTATTATGTTTTCTTTTTCTTTCTAAACAACAGATTGATCAGTGTTCAGTAAGTATCTACTAAAATTTGCTTTGTTTGGCACAAGGCTAAAGATATGAGGATCAGAGAAATTATCAATAATTTGGCAGACTAACTACTTACTAAGAGACTTTGGTAGGGGGTCAGGACACTTCTGGTTAGGGATTGAAATGACTTTAATTGGAAAAGTAAAGGCATTTAAACATTAAACATAGAATTTTCTATTGTTAAAATTTGGGATCCTTTGAACATGAACTGGTCAAATTTTTGTATTTCTAAATCATATTAATTTTGACAAGTTTTCTGTTCTGGTCTATGTCAATTCTATAATACAAAATTGATTGCTTACTTTATATATACATATTTTTAGATATAAAATTTGGTACCATTATAGCATGTGGCCTATCTTTTGAATGTGGCCTACGAAATCATGTCTCTCTTATAGTATATGGCTTACCATAAAAAGCATTATAAGGTTATATAATAACTGATAATAAAGATATTCTGCAAAATATGTTTAAAAAAAACAAGCAGCCTAGAATACAATTATAGTATGTGAGCTATCTTTTGAATGTGGCCAACGAAATCATGTCTCTCTTATAGTATGTGGCCTACCATTTGAATGTGGCCTACCTTTTGAATGTGGCCAACGAAATCATGTCTCTCTTATAGTATATGGCCTACCATAAAAAGCATATTATAAGGTTATAATAATAACTGCTAACCCTAACCCTAACCCTATTTCAGAATTTTAGAATATTTTAGAATTAAATAGATCTCTGATTCATGTAAATTATGGATAAATTCTTTTTTAATTATTATTAATTACTACATACAGCTTATGACTGAATTGCATTTCTTGAAATTGAATATATGTGAAAAATAATTAGTTTCAATAGATTGCCTACTACTTATATCTATAAATAAAAGGATATGAAAACACCCCAAAATGCTGTTAAAGTGAAAACATTTTATAACATATTCTAATATGTTATAAAATATAGAATATGTTATAAAATGTTATAGAATATGTTATAAAATATGTTATAGAATATGTTATAGAATGTTTTCACTTTAACAGCATTTTGTGGTGTTTTCATATCCTTTTATCTATACTCATACCGTCAGATTCATTTCCTTTCTTTTAACTTATATTTATAAATATGCTCTTACTGAGGTAGGACACATTCAAACTGGGTAGGCCACATACTATAACAGAATCAAAAAGGTAGGCCACATACTATAACAACACCAAAATTTGTCTATCTGCTGCTATGTTTTGGGAAGTTGTCTTCATCCCTCCTTGATTAGAGAAATGTTTGGTTGGGTTTGGTTTGTTTATCTAATGCTGAAGCCATCCTTGTAGAAGAACAGTAGTGGTACAATTTATCCCATAGTTGGCGTGAGGAATAAGGGGCTAAAAATGATAGGCTATAACTATTCATTATGTAATAGCAGGATATGATACAAGGTAAATTTTTTTGAGCAGAGATTAACAGTTTTGAATTCCCTTTTCCATCACCTAGACTGGTTGCCATACCAAGGTTAAAGAGATCAGTCTGCTCTGTTAAAAGTTGTATTCAATGGGAGCAACAGAGAAAGTGATTTTTTGGTAATCTGAACATTAGCTACATAAATGAGAGTAACTTCCCCTTGTTTATTTCACTTTGAGGAAGCCATATGTTTTGGTCGTCCATTTTCATTTCTCCATAAATCTACACTGAAAATTTCAATTTGTTCGAATCAATACAATTGCATGTTTTAACATGAAAATATCATAAATTGTGTTCTTAATAACAAATAATGCGCAAGCACAATTAAGAACATATTTTGTGATAATTTTGTGTTAAAACATGCAGTTGTATTGATCAGTCTGACATTTTTGCATTTCATCTTGGAGGATTTGGACAGTCTCATTTTTAAGCTAAGGGTGTTGCAAGGTTATAACAGTTGGAAGATTAAGGAACAAGAGAATTAATATAGAGATTTTTATAAGTTTTATTATGCGAAGGGCCTGTTTAGCTCAGTCAGTACAGCGTCTGCTTAGAAACAACAAGGTTCCTAGTTCAATATCAGCCCTTGCCAACTCAGCACATAGGTAGCACAGGGATTTGTGTGGTAAAGTCAGGAGCTGATGGTAGGACGCAAAACAATTTCCTTGGTCTAGTGTTAGTGAAAAAGGGATAGACTCCCTCACTGTTAGGCTGATACCAACATTAGGCCACCCCAATGACTTTACTTACTTTTTACTTTTTATGATAGAAACAGCATAGAAATAGCAATTAATAGGTGAGCATTATGGTCTGATTTTTAACCAGAGGGTGTTGCAAGATGATAACGGTCAGAAGAACAAGGAACAAGTGTATTAATATATAGATTGTATATAGTGAGAAGAAAATCCACTAACCACCCCCAACCACCTAATGACGACCTTCTGTTTCAGCATTTTGAGAATGTCCATCATTGAAGCAAGTACTATATCCAAGTCCTGAAGATGGTCTAATAGACGTTGCATCGTCGACAATAAACATCCAGTTTCCATAACATCCCGTGTTTGTCTACCTTTCTCCACATACTGTCGGATTAACCTCCTCACATTTCTCACACATTGTATATAATGTAATAATTACTAAATAAATTTCACATACACACACACACATACTCATCAAATAGTAAAAATATTGTAAAAAAATTCATCATGTAGTAAAAAATATTGTAATTACTAAATAAATTTAATAATTTAATAATAATAATGTAATGATAACTTAATAAATTTCACACACACACACACATACACACACACACACTCATCACGTAATATGAAACTGTTCTAGTGTTTTAAAAATTTAAAGACTCTCATATTTGTCAACAATTTTAAATAGATTTTTTCTCCCTCACATTTGAAAATCGACAAAAAAGAAGACCAAAACACCAAAAACAGAGACTTGCTGACTTTTTTTTTTCAGTGATACTTTATTTTTCCTTAAACCAACGAAAGCCCTGATGAAGGTCTATCGAAACAAACGGAAACACTGCAATGTAGATGAAATAAACATTATTCGTTTATAAACTTGTGTTTTTTCAATTTTGTACAATATTACATACTGTTGGATTCACTTTCATTTTTTCTTCACATATATAGATTTGTATTCATTTTTCATTGTTCATATTTCGCAGTGGAAAGCAGGCAAATTTAATTTAGGATGCACAAGGGTTTGCCAGTTGTTTGTGTGCCCCTCTCCTCCACCGAGAATGTGCTGAGCTGGCAAGGGATGTCCAGGACGAGATCAGCATCTCAGTGGTCGCAGTGACTAGCCGGGAGTATTTTGTGTATACATCCAGCCACACAGTGTGTCACATATCTGGTTTTGTCAGGGTTTGCCCTCCCATATAGTAGAGCTAGAAAGAAGTACAACGTGCTCTTTCAAAGCTTTTAAAAAAAAAATGTTAGTGTTCGCTTAGATAGGTAATAATGAATTTTATGATAAAAACAGCATAAAAATAGCAAAACTACGAGGTGAGTATTATGTTCTCATTTTTGTTTGTTGCTTATCTGCAGAATTCTTTTTGTTTTATAAGTATTGTCACCTCAGCTAAATAATGGACCATTAAGTTTCTATTATAAAGAAAGAAAAGGAATAAAAAGGACATGCTACACAGAAAAAAATACAATAAGAAAGAATACTCGTGTTTCTTAATTGTACGCCCGTTATCATCTTGCAACACCCTCTGGTTAAAAAATGAGACCCTCCAAATCATCGAAGATGAAATGCAAAAATGTAAATTCTGATTATCTGGTGTTGCTTATCTGCCAAATTCTTATTTCTTTTAAGTGTTGTCACCTCAGCTAAATAATGGACCATTAAAAAGAACATGCTACACAGAAAGATTATAATAAGAAAGACAGAAAGAAAAGGAAGGAAAGAAAAGGAAGGAAAGAAAGATGAAAAAAAAAGCAAAGAAAGAAAAAAAATGAGAAAGAGTTAAATCAAGATTTTTAACCAGAAGGTGTTGCAAGATGATAACGGTCGGAAGATTAAGGAACAAGTGTATTAATATATAAACTTGTATGAGTTTTATGATACAAACAGCATAAAAATAGCAAAACTAATAGGTGAGTGTTATGACTAATAACACACTAGCAATAAATGCGTTCTTCTCTGATTTAAGGATTGGATACACATTGCTTTTCACTGAGACACTTTAAGTAGTATACTCATGACTGAAATGTTGTGTAACAATAACCTTGACATTTAGTATAAGAAACAATTGTATAACATACAGTGCTGTTTAGTATTAAAATTACACCTGATATATATATATATATATATATATATATATATATATATATATATATTATATATATATATATATACATATATATATATATATATATTCCGAGACACTCCATCTATTTACTGGGAGGTATACATAACCCTGGTTTAACCTAGGGCACACACACATACCCCTCTTTCCCCATTTTTTGTCCCCCCCCTCTCTGGCTTACCCCATTTTGTTCTTATCAATTTCTTTACATTCTGACTTTTAATTAACCGGTGTAAATACTTGAAAAAGTACCGGTTGAAAAGGCCTTCGTATCCCCTTTATTTTATATTTTATTTCATAATAAAATATCACCTCCTCATTTTACATATGATTCCTCTACTTTTAGTAGTTTACATATATATATATATATATATATATATATATATATATACATATATATATATATAATTAATTTTCAAATTAGTTATGATTTCAATTAAGCACACATTATCCCAAAAATTGTCGGCATAGCCATATCAAACAGTTTGCGCACTTTCATATATAAATATGTATCTTATGCATATATATATATATATATATATATATATATATATATAAATATGTATGTTATGTATAAACTTTGTTCTTGTGAACGTTGTTTTTTGGTCTTTTGAAGCATTGGAAAAAGAACAAAAACAAGAAAAACAGAACATAAATCAGAATTTCAATATTGAATTGTTGTTCTGTTCCTGGTTTGATCAATTCCGATATTTCGGGTGAACCTTCACCCTTTTTCAAGGTATACGATATGAGACAGTCTGGAGAAGAAAATGAAATGCTGTATATGAGAGCAAAAAAATAAATAAATGAAATGAACGGATTTGGCGTTTTTTTAGCCGTTATTTTTCTCTCGAATTTGTGTGACGTAACTCATCTGAAATACAATCGTGGTAATCGTTCAAAATGTGGCATGATTTTGATCGTGAAAGTCATGTGCAACTTAAAGAAAATTAAAGAATAAAATGAAATATATAAATATATATATATATATATATATATATATTTACCTACCCCTCCGCACGAGCAGGTTGTGACACAAGGTCAATTTCTTAAGCGGAGTTTAACAGGTTTGAATTCAGAGTTTTCCTTCTCCTAGACCGATTGCCTAACCAAGGTTAAAGAGCCTAGTTTGCCATACTATTTATCCATAGCTGGAGGGAGAGTAGAATTCATACCATTCCCAAGTGTATTAGCGCTAAGTGAAATGCAATTACCACGTCCAGGATTTGAACTCGGGCGACGAGTCTATTTCCTATAACTTTAACCATTACACCACACGCTTCCTACTATATATATATATATGTGTGTGTGTGTGTGTGTGTGTGTATGTATGTATGTGTGCAGTGCACATTCTATCATTTAGAAGAATGATGTGAAAGAAAATAAAACTGAAGTAGGAGGTGTGAAGTCATTTTTCAAAATGACAACCATTATTTCAAAGTACTGCTATATGCATAATATCGTTGCATCATAAATAGTTTTTGATATATTCATGAAATAAAATTAGGAAGGAAAATTTGATACCACCAAATTTTGATATTACTGATAATATTGCTAATATAATGGAGTTGTAGATAGTCTTTGATATGGTCATGAAATAAATTTAGGACTATAAGAAAAGAAAAATTGATATAAACAAATTTTGTTATTACTGATAATATTGCTAATATAATGGAGTTGTAGATAGTACTCTAAGTAAAGAAAGGTTGGTTGGTTTTTTTTTACGACTTTTTGGGGTCATTTAATGCTGAGTCAAGTTATTTTGATATCAAGTTGCTTACAGTACCTGCTGTTGCTTAAGTGATCACCCAATTAAGTATTGAACAGGCTGATCATTGCTTAACTTTGGTGATCTAGCTGGAACTGATGCTTTTAGTGACATGACCATAATCAAAGTAAAAAAAAGGTTGGTTGTTTTGTTTTATGGCATATCAATCCTTTTCGGGCGATTTAAAGCTGAATCAAGTCATATTGATAAACAAAGGACTGCGGTTGCTTACAGTACCTGCTGTTGCTTAAATGGTCACTCATCTAAGTATTGAACAGGCTCATTGCTGCTTAACTTCAGTGATCTAGTGGGAACTGGTATTTTCAACTTTGAATTTGTTCAACTTGATATATCTTAATTTGGTTGGTTGGTTGGTTGGTTGGTTTACGGCATATCAACCCTTTTCGGGTTATTTAATGCCAAATCAAGTCATTTTGATATCATGTTGCTTACAGTACACACTTAATGTAATACGTAAGTAAGCAAAGGTGTGACTTAAAGTTGGTATCAGCCAGACCGTGAGGGAGTCTATCCCCTTTTCATTAGTGCTAGACCAAGGAGATTGTTTTGGCATCTGAGGTGGAGTGCCACACCCTACCATCAGCTCTTCACTTTACTTTACAGATGCCTGTTGCTACTCATACACTGAGTTGGCAAGGGTCGGTTATCAAACCCGGAACCTTATGGTTCTGCATAGGCGCACCNTATTCTTTAATTCATTCATTCATTTTCAATTATCAAATGTTTTGTTTTATTAGTTTTTAAGCTTTTAATCTTTTTAAGAATATTCACTATTAAATAATAAAATAATAAAAGCTGTTCCTTATAATTCAACATTTGAACCTTTCTATTGTAATAATACAATTTAAACAAATAAACTATGAAATTAACTTGTATTATTACTTGAGATGGAAAAAATTTATTTGAATTTATTTAATAATTTGAAGGCCAATTACAATGCGTTATAAAAATAAAACAAAAAGAATGTTATTTTTTGTCTATACTATTTTGAAGGCATAAACTTATCATCAGAGTTTCGTATCAGAAATGGACGTGCTTATGTTTTTCTTGGGGTTATAATTTCTCTTCTTATTTCTTTTTCCTCTCCTTTTTTTTCTTTGTTCTTCTGCCTCCTTTATGATTGAAATGGCGATATAACTGTAATTCGTTTTTGTTTTTTTAAAATTTGTAATCTATTTTAAAGATAATTTTTACTGCTCGTCCTTTTTAAGTAACAAGAACTGAGCTAAAAGTTTACGAATAAATATAATACCTTACGATTTGGTGTAAAATTTATTGTAAAATATTCAAAATAATTATTTGAATTTAATATTAATGATTCATAGCAATACATTTTATTTGAGGGGGACAGAACTAAGTTTCCATTTCAAATTGTTTTATATTTTTTTAATCCTTTAATAAATTTGATGATTTTACTTACTTATGAAACAACCCCTACCCCTCTGAATTGAATTTTTAAATCTCCACCAACCCTCTGGCAATATTTTCAAAAATAAATTTTTTACACGCGCCAGGAGTGTGTTTTTTTGCTGCTTGCTAACAATTAAGTAAGGAAATATTTTAATAACCCTGTGAATGTAATCTCTTCGCGAAGTAAGGTGAGTAGCGCGACTGGTTTAAAGGAGCTAACCAAGTTTTGAAAAGAGTAACAAGTGGAAGGAGTGTGACTTTAAAAGGAGTGACCAACAAAAAGAATAGGTGGGTATACATAAACAAGCAGAATAATATTATCTTGTCCTATTTTATTTTATCCCCTGTGATGATGGGTTGAACATGTTTGTTGCTAACACATACAAGGTCCAGATATGATCATCATAGGATGCAGGCTAATGAATAATATAGCATTGTTTTGTGTTTTTACAGCATATCAATCTCGGTGGGTCATTTAATGCTGACAAAGTTTTGAAATAAACTAATTCATTTCAACTTTTGAATTTCGTTTCAACTTAAATATATCTTAATTATATTGGTTGTTTTGGTTCGTTTTGTTTATGGCATATCAAACCTTTTCGGGTTATTTATGCAGAATCAAGTCATTTGATATCAAATTATTTACAGTGACATGGCTAATGAATAAGTAAGTAAGCCAAAGGTGTGGTTAAAGTTGTATCAGCCAGACTAGTGAAGGGAGTCTATTCCTTTCATTAGTACTAGAACAAGAGATTTGTTTGGCATCTGAGGTAGAGCAAACCTACCATCAAGCTCTTCACTTTAGTTTACAGATGCCTGGTGCTACTTCATACACTGAGTTGGCAAGGACATCGTTATCAGACGCGGACACTTAGCTGACTGAAGCTAAAAAAACCGATCCTTAAAAATAAATTTTTGCCAGTATTATATTATCAGTTTTATTAGATATAAATGAAGTTATTTCTTTCTAATATTGATACATGAAGTTAGATGAAAATTATTTCTACCAATTTGTTTATTACACATTAACTTAATAAAAAATCTAACACAGAATGATAAATAGTTTTGTTTGGTTAGTTTGTTTTACGCATATCAACTCAACCTGGGATCATTTAATGCCACAAAGTTTTGAAATAACTAATTCTTAGATGATAACTCAATTTTTTTTTAATAAACAAATTTTCCTATTTAACCATAGATAGGACACTAATAGGTTACTACCACTCCTGGAGCAGAGTAGACCAGGGACAATAGTTCTCCACATTCCCCAAGACTTCAGAACGGAAACCTCCACTATACATAGGGTTTAAACGTCATTCTCAGGGAATGAAGACCCTCAGCACCACTTCTAGCACCCATATATGATAAAAGGTGTTGAGGCTTGCTTAAGGGGCAATGGGTTGGGACAATCCATTTATTAGGTGCTAGGCTTTGGTATGACCACCTGAATGATCGGAAAGGGGCCTTCTGACTGCCTGTCTAGCATTAAATACGAAGAATATAGTTGAATGTATATGGTATTGCATAAATAAGTACACCCCTACAATTTTTTATAAAATAATTTTCTTCTAAACTAAAACTATTACTATTTTATTATTTCAAGTTGAAACATCATACAATAAAATGGATACTATTAGGTATATTTATTACCAAACTTTAACTCTTTGCCTCCAAATTTTCCCCCATGGCTGTACAAAATTTTCCAATTCAAGCTGGTTCCCTATCTGCAAGACTCGTCCTGTCACCAATGGGGGCAAAAGAATACACTGACTGCACCTCCTACAGAGGGGTATAAATCCCCCCCAATTGGGCCACTTGTGGTCATAAGTGGTGAACTCGTGATGCTTAAGGATGGATTCTTGGTGGATTGAGCACCATTACATGTAAACACTCCACTTCTGACCCTTACTTCAGCTTAGATGGGCAGCGGGTCAAGAGAGGACCCCTCTTTAAGTCACATAACAAGTAATAATCAGTGAACAAGAAACTGGGGACAAAGTTTTATACTTTGTCTATATATAACTAAAATTGATTTGCATTATCAACTCTTTTCGAGATCTCATTCATAGTTTTCTTTTTAAATCAAAATATCATTTCAGAGTACCTCTATATTGCATGTTGCGCTACAGCTTAGATATGAGGCATCAGAGAATCACGATTTTGACTACTACTTTACTAGTAGACTTGGCTAGAGGTTAAAAAGGACACTTTGGTTAAGGGATTGCAATGATTTAATTGGAATAGCATTAAACATTAAAGCATAATTCAGTTAGTGATCCTAACATACGTCATTTGTTTATTTAAGAAATAATTTGCCAAGTTTTCAGTCTGTCTAGTCAATTCATATCAAAATTGATTGTTATATACATATTTTTATCATTGGGATATATGTGGCCTATCTTTTGAATGTGGCCATACCGATAATCATGTCTCTCTTATAGTATGCTCCGCAAACCATTATACTAAGTTTAATAATCTGATAAAGTACTCATACACTTTTTAAAACAAGACTGACATTATAGTATGTGAGTTCTGCGTGGACGAAATCATGTTCTCTTTATATTGGTACTTTGTTGGCCCTACTTTGAATGTCCAGAAAAATGTCTCTATAGTTCATGCTTAAAAAGCATTTATAGTATAATTAAACTGCTAACCCTTAACCCCTAACCCTATTTCAGAATTTTTAGAATATTTAGAATTAAATAGATCTCTGATTCAATGTAATTAATGATAAATTCTTTTTTAATTATTTTTAATTTACTATCTACAGTTATTGACTGAATTGCCATTTCTTGAAATTGAATATATATGAAAAAATGATTAGTTTCAATAGATGCCTACTACTTATATCTATTAAATAAAGATTGAAACCCATTCTAATAAAAATTTATACTTTGAATATAGAATGGTAATGAGTACAATATTAATATAAGTTTTCACTTTACATAAACGGCATTGGTGTTTCACCTTTTATAACCCGTAGATTTCTTCTTACATTATAAATAGGCCGAGTGAACATCAAACTGGTAGGCCACAAACTATAACAGAATCAAAAGAGGTAGGCCACATACTATAACAACACAAAAAATTGTCATACTGCTGCGTTGTTTGGGAAGTTGCTTCATCCCTCCTTGATTAAGAAATGTTTGTTGGTTGTTTGTTTATCTAATGCGAAGGGCCATCCTTGATAGAAGAACAGAGTGGTTACAATTTAGCCCATAGTTGGCGGAGGAAGAAGGGGCTAAGATGATAAGAGATATAAACTATTCATTATGGTAATAGCAGGATATGATAGCAAGGTCAATTTTTTTGAACAAGAGATTAACAGTTTTGAATTCCCTTTTCCCATCACTAGACTGGTTGCCATACCATGTTAAAGAAATCAGTCTGCTCTGTTTAAAAGTTGTATTCAATGGGAGCAACAGAGAAAGTGATTTTTTGGTAATCTGAACTTAGCTACATAAACGAGAGTAACCTTCACTTGTTTATTTCACTTTGAGGAAGCCATATGTTTTGGTCGGCCATTTTCATTTCGCCTTAAATCTACACTGAAAATTTCAATTTGTTCGAATCAATACAATTGCATGTTTTAACACGAAAATATCATAAAATGTGTTCTTAATAACAAATAATGCGCAAGCACAATTAAGAACATATTTTGTGATATTTTTGTGTTAAAACATGCAGTTGTATTGATCAGTCTGACATTTTTGCATTTCATCTTGGAGGATTTAGACAGTCTCATTTTTAAGCTAAGGGTGTTGCAAGATTATAACGGTCGGAGGATTAATGAACAAGATAATTAATATATAGATTTTTATGAGTTTTATTATGAGAAGGGCCTGTTTAGCTCAGTCAGTACAGCGTCTGCTTAGAAACAACAAGGTTTCTAGTTCAATATCGGCCCTTGCCAACTCAGCACATGGGTAGCACAGGGATCTGTGCGGTAAAGTCAGGAGCTGATGGTAGGACGCAAAACAATTTCCTTGGTCTAGTGTTTGTGAAAAGGGGATAGACTCCCTCACTGTTAGGCTGATACCGACATTAGGCCACCCCAATGACATTACTTACATTTTACTTTTTATGATAGAAACAGCATAGAAATAGCAAAATTAATAGGTGAGCATTATGGTCTGATTTTTAACCAGAGGGTGTTGCAAGATGATAATGGTCAGAAGATTAAGGAACAAAAGTATTCATATATAGATTTGGACGGTCTCACTATTAACCAGAGGGTGTTACAAGATGATAATGGTCAGAAGAACAAGGAACAAGTGTATTAATATATAGATTGTATATAGTGAGAAGAAAATCCACTAACCACCTCCAACCACCCCTCCCCCTACTGACGACCTTCTGTTTCAGCATTTTGAGAATGTCCATCATTGAAGCAAGTACTATATCCAAGTCCTGAAGATGGTCTAATAGACCGAAACGTTGCATCGTCGACAATAAACATCCAGTTTCCATAACATCCCGTATTTGTCTACCTTTCTCCACATACTGTCGGATTAACCTCCTCACATTTCTCACACATTGTATATAATGTAATAATTACTAAATAAATTTCACATACACATACACACACTCATCAAATAGTAAAAATATTGTAAAAAAATTTCATCATGTAGTAAAAAATATTGTAATTACTAAATAAATTTAATAATTTAATAATAATAATGTAATGATAACTAAATAAATTTCACACACACACACACACACACACACTCATCACATAATATGAAACCATTCTAGTGTTTTAAAAATTTAAAGACTCTCATATTTGTCAATAATTTTAAATAGATTTTTTCTCCCTCACATTTGAAAATCAACAAAAAAGAAGCCCAAAACACCAAAAACAGATGCTTGCTGACATTTTTTTTTTCAGTGATACTTTATTTTTCCTTAAACCAACGAAAGCCCTGATGAAGGTCTATCGAAACAAACGGAAACACTGCAATGTAGATGAAATAAACATTATTCGTTTATAAACATGTGTTTTTTTCAATTTTGTACAATATTACATACTGTTGGATTCACTTTCATTTTTTCTTCACATATATAGATTGTATTCATTTTTTCATTGTTCATATTTCGCAGAGGAATGCAGGCAAATTTAATTTAGGATGTACAAGGGTTTGCCAGTTGTTTGTGTGCCCCTCTCCTCCACCGAGAATGTGCTGAGCTGGCAAGGGATGTCCAGGACGAGATCAGCATCTCAGTGGTCGCAGTGACTAGCCGGGAGTATTTTGTGTATACATCCAGCCACACAGTTTGTCACATATCTGGTTTTGTCAGGGTTTGCCCTTCCATATAGTAGAGCTAGAAGTACAACGTGCTCTTTCGAAGCTTTAAAAAAAAATGTTAGTGTTCGCTTAGATAGGTATTAATGAATTTTATGATAAAAACAGCATAAAAATAGCAAAACTACGAGGTGAGTATTATGTTCTCATTTTTGTTTGTTGCTTATCTGCAGAATTCTTATTTTTTTATAAGTATTGTCACCTCAGCTAAATAATGGACCATTAAGTTTCTATTATAAAGAAAGAAAGGGAATAAAAAGGACATGCTACACAGAAAAAAATACAATAAGAAAGAATACTCGTGTTTCTTAATTGTACGGCCGTTATCATCTTGCAACACACTCTGGTTAAAAAATGAGACCCTCCAAATCATCGAAGATGAAATGCAAAAATGTAAATTCTGATTATCTGGTGTTGCTTATCTGCCAAATTCTTATTTCTTTTAAGTGTTGTCACCTCAGCTAAATAATGGACCATTAAAAAGAACATGCTACACAGAAAGATTATAATAAGAAAGACAGAAAGAAAAGGAAGGAAAGAAAGATGAAAAAAAAAGCAAAGAAAGAAAAAAAATGAGAAAGAGTTAAATCAAGATTTTTAACCAGAAGGTGTTGCAAGATGATAACGGTCAGAAGATTAAGGAACAAGTGTATTAATATATAGACTTGTATGAGTTTTATGATACAAACAGCATAAAAATAGCAAAACTAATAGGTGAGTGTTATGACTAATAACACACTAGCAATAAATGCGTTCTTCTCTGATTTAAGGATTGGATACACATTGCTTTTCACTGAGACACTTTAAGTAGTATACTCATGACTGAAATGTTGTGTAACAATAACCTTGACATTTAGTATAAGAAACAATTGTATAACATACAGTGCTGTTTAGTATTAAAATTACACCTGATATATATATATATATATATATATATATATATATATATATATATATACATATATATATATATATATATATATTCCGAGACACTCCATCTATTTACTGGGAGGTATACATAACCCTGGTTTAACCTAGGGCACACACACATACCCCTCTTTCCCCATTTTTTTGTCCCCCCCCCCCACTCTCTGGCTTACCCCATTTGTTCTTATCAATTTCTTTACATTCTGACTTTTAATTAACCGGTGTAAATACTTGAAAAAGTAACCGGTTGAAAAGGCCTTCGTATTTCATAATAAAATATCACCTCCCCATTTTACATATGATTCCTCTACTTTTAGTAGTTTACATATATATATATATATATATATATATATATATAATTAATTTTCAAATTAGTTATGATTTCAATTAAGCACACATTATCCCAAAAATTGTCGGCATAGCCATATCAAACAGTTTGCACACTTTCATATATAAATATGTATCTTATGTATATATATATATTATATATATATATATATATATATATATAAATATGTATGTTATGTATAAACTTTGTTCTTGTGAACGTTGTTTTTGGTCTTTTGAAGCATTGGAAAAAGAACAAACAAGAAAACAGAACAAAAATCAGAATTTTAATATTCAATTGTTGTTCTGTTCCTGGTTTGATCAATATCAAAAATTGTCGGCATAGCCATATCAAACAGTTTGCACACTTTCATATATAAAATATGTATCTTATGTATATATATATATTATTATATATATATATATATATAATAATGTATGTTATGTATAACTTTGTTTTTTTGTGAACGTTGTTTTTTGGTCTTTTGAAGCATTGGAAAAGAACAAAAACAAGAAAACAGAACAAAAATCAGAATTTTAATATTCAATTGTTGTTCTGTTTCTGGTTTGATCAATTCCGATATTTCGGGTGAACATTCATCCTTTTTCAAGGTATACGATATGAGACAGTCTGGAGAAGAAAATGAAATGCTGTATATGATAGCAAATAAATAAATAAATGAAATGAATGGATTTGGCATTTTTTTAGCCATTATTTTTCTCTCGAATTTGTGTGACGTAACTCATCTGAAATACAATCGTGGTAATCGTTTAAAATGTGGCTTGACTTTGATCGTGAAAGTCATGTGCAACTTAAAGAAAATTAAAGAATAAAATGAAATAGATATATATATATATATATATATATATATATATATATATATATACATATATTTACCGACCCCTCCGCACAAGCAGGATGTGACACAAGGTCAATTTCTTAAGCGGAGTTTAACAGGTTTGAATTTAGAGTTTTCCTTCTCCTAGACCGATTGCGTAACCAAGGTTAAAGAGCCCAGTCTGCCCTACTATTTACCCATAGCTGGAGGGAGAGTAGAATTCATACCTTTCCCAAGGGTATTAGTGCTAAGTGAAATGCAATTACCACGTCCAGGATTTGAACTCGGGGCGATGAGTCCATTTCCTATAACTTTAACCATTACACCACACGCTTCCTACTATATATATATATATATATGTGTGTGTGTGTGTGTGTGTGTGTGCAGTGCACATTCTATCATTTGGAAGAATGATGTGAAAGAAAAGAAAACTGAAGTAGGAGGTGTGAAGTCATTTTTCAAAATGACAACCATTATTTCAAAGTACTGCTATATGCATAATATCGTTGCATCATAAATAGTTTTTGATATATTCATGAAATAAAATTGATACCACCAAATTTTGATATTACTGATAATATTGCTAATATAATGGAGTTGTAGATAGTACTCTAAGTAAAGAAAGGTTGGTTGTTTTGTTTTACGACTTTTTTGGGTCATTTAATGTTGAGTCAAGTTATTTTGATATCAAGTTGCTTACAGTACCTGCTGTTGCTTAAGTGATCACCCAATTAAGTATTGAACATGCTGATCATTGCTTAACTTTGGTGATCTAGGTGGAACTGATGCTTTTAATGACATGACTGTAGTCAAAGTAAAAAAAAGGTTGGTTGTTTTGTTTTATGGCATATCAATCCTTTTCAGGCGATTTAATGCTGAATCAAGTCATATTGATAAACAAAGGACTGCAGTTGCTTACAGTACCTGCTGTTGCTTAAATGGTCACTCATCTAAGTATTGAACAGACTCATTGCTGCTTAACTTCAGTGATCTAGCAGGAACTGGTATTTACAACTTTGAATTTGTTCAACTTGATATATCTTAATTTGGTTGGTTGGTTGGTTGGTTGTTTTGTTTTATGGCATATCAACCCTTTTCGGGTTATTTAATGCCAAATCAAGTCATTTTGATATCATGTTGCTTACAGTACACGCTTAATGTAATAAGTAAGTAAGCAAAGATGTGGCTTAAAGTTGGTATCAGCCAGACCGTGAGGGAGTCTATCCCCTTTTCATTAGTGCTAGACCAAGGAGATTGCTTTGGCATCTGGGGTGGAGCACCACACCTACCATCAGCTCTTCACTTTACTTTACAGATGCCTGTGCTACTCATACACTGAGTTGGCAAGGGTCGGTCTCAAACCTGGAACCTTATGGTTCTGACTGAGCTAAACTGGCCCTTAAAAATAATTTCTGCCAGTTTATTAATAGTTTATTAATATACATAAAGTTATTTCTTCTAATTTATTGATACACATGAAGTTAATGAAAATTATTTCTACCAATTTGTTTATACACATTAACATAATAAAAATCTAACACAGAATGATAAATAGTTTAGTTTGGTTAGTTTTGTTTTACAGCATTTCAACCTCAATGGGTCATTTAATGCCAACAAAGTTTTGAAATAAACTAATTCTTGATGGATACTCAATTTTTGTTTTTATAAACAAATTTCCTATTTAACCCATAGATAGGACCCTCACAGGTACTACCACTCCAGGTGAAAATGGACCTGGGAGCAATGGTGATAAAGGCATGCTCCACATTCCCAAGACCTCCAGAACTGGAAACTCACCATCAGATAAAATTTAACGTCATTCCCTGGACAAGAAGACCCCCAGCCCACACCTTCTAGAACATATAAAAAAAGGGTTGGGACTTGTCATAAAGGCAATAGTGTTGGGACAATCATATAGGTTCTAGGGCTTGACATGGCCAGCTCTTTGATCAGAGGGGGCCTCTCCGACTACCCGTCTAGCCCAAGTAAGGGCCAAAGGGAAGTGTTGCATGTTATGGACTGCTCAGCCGCCTGGATTCCATCCATAAGCATCACAGGTCGCCACGCACCGCCAACAGGTGGTGTATTCTAATACCTCAGCCAACAGGACAGATGATAAATAGTCTTAGATATGTTCATGAAATAAACTTATGAATAAAGGCTTGTAAAGAAAGAAAATTTGATTCATCTGTTGGGTAAATAAAAGTTTAATCGGAGCGTACCATAGACTAGTTCGGATTTGTGCTTGTGTACATGACAAATATCTTTTCAAAATTTACTTGATTCAAGAGAATATACAAGTGGGTATAACTAGAATTAAACATTTCCTCAAACGCACATATTATTTGCATGAATAGTAATAAAAGGAATCTTTACATCATATAGGATTAGTTTCTAAGAGTCCTTCTTAACAATATTCCTTGTTCTTTCATTTTTTTAAAACTATGTCGAGGCTTTTTCACTATTTACTCAAGAGGGCTGGGTTAGCTCAGTCAGTAGGGCGTTTGGCTAGAAATCACAAGGTTCCTAGTTTGAAACCGACCCTCACCAACTCAGCGTATGAGTAGCACAGGGATCTGTGTTCGGTAAAGTAAGGAGCTGATGGTAGGTGTGGCACTCCACCTCAGGCGCCAAAACAATCTCCTTGGTCTTGCACTATTGAAAAGGGGATAGACTCCCTCGCTGACTGGCTGATACCGACTTTAGGCTGCCCCGACGACTTTATTTTTACTTTTTACTTACATCATATTTGACCCTTCTTTTCTCTCTCTTCTATTCTAACTTACTCTTTCTTTTCTATACAAATTTTTATTCTCTCTTTTATCTTAACTCTCTCTCTCTATCTCTCTATTCTCTCCTCTCTCTCTCTCTCTCTCTCTCTCTCTCTCTCTCTCCTAATTCACTCTCTCTCTTCTCTCTCTTCTATTCTCTCCTAATTCTCTCTCTCTCTTCTATTCTCTCCTAATCTCTCTCTCTCTCTCTCTCTCTCTCTCTCTCTCTCTCTCTCTCTCTCTCTCTATTCTCTCTCTCTCTCTCTCTCTCTCTTCTATTCTCTCCTAATCTCTCTCTCTCTCTTCTATTCTCTCCTAATTCTCTCTCTCTCTCTTCTATTCTCTCCTAATTCTCTCTCCTCTCTCTCTCTCTTCTATTCTCTCTAATTCTCTCTCTCTCTCTTCTATTCTCTCCTAATTCTCTTCTCTCTCTCTCTCTCTCTCTCCTAATTCTCTCTCTCTCACTCTCTCTCTCACTCTCTCTTCTATTCTCTCCTAATTTCTCTCTCTCTCACTCTCTCTTCTATTCTCTCCTAATTCTCTCTCTCTCTCTCTCTCTCTCTCTCTCTCTCTAATTCTCTCTCTCTCTCTCTCTCTAATTCTCTCTCTCTCTCTCTCTTCTCTCCTAATTCTCTCTCTCTCACTCTCTCTTCTATTCTCTCCTAATTCTCTCTCTCTCTTTCTCTTCTATTCTCTCCTAATTCTCTCCTAACTCTCTCTCTCTCTTTCTCTCTCCTAATTCTCTCTCTCTCTCTTCTATTCTCTCCTAATTCTCTCTTTCTCTCTCCTCTCTCTTCTATTCTCTCTCTCTCTCTCTCTCTCTCTCTCTCTCTCTCTCTCTCTCTCTCTATCTCTCTCTTCAAGAAAGGCAGTTAAGTAAATAGAATCTTTGGCTCTTTCATGTATATACTATTGGGAATGTTTATGTTTAGGATATGGAAGGTAGTTAGGAGGAAAAAAAACAAATTTTAGGAGTGTGTTAATTCAAATCTCTCTCATCCTCAACTCACTAAGATTAATGTTGATGTTTTTCTCATCCCAACTACAATAAACAACAGTAATGGCAACAGTAAACTTTAAGGAAATTTATAAAGTCATCTTTAATACTAAATACACTAATACTCATGTTCCTTAATTGTAAGACCATTATCATCTTGCAAAATAATTTTGAAATAGACTCTTAGGTTCTTCCATGTATATTTTATCAGGGATGTTCATGTTTAGGTTAATGAGGGTGGTTAGAGGAGGTGGGGGCACATTTTAAGAGTGTGTTACTTCAAAGTGACCCCATGCCCAATTCACTCAGATTCATGTTGCTGCTTTTCTCATCTTGACTACAATAAACAACACTTACAGCAACAGTAAACTTTGAGGAAATTTACAAAGTCCTTTTAGACTTTCCGCCTTATGTGTACCAATCACGCCTTAACTTTCATCTTCTCACGTACCAATCACATCATGAACTTTCAATTTGAACGCAGATTAATGAACAGTTATAACCTTTTTCCTCCATACACATTTCCAACTCAAGCCATTCAAAAACACCCATCATCTTTTGAACAACAAAAAATATTTTTCTCTTCCTTTTATGATATTGTCCTGAAGAAGGTTTTTACATAAACCAAAATGTTTAAATGTCAACATAGACATCTTAATACAAGTAAAAAAAAAAGTAAGTCGTCGGGGCGGCCTAAAGTCGGTATCAGCCAGTCAGTGAGGGAGTCTATCCCCTTTTCAATAGCGCTAGACCAAGGAGGTTGTTTTTCGGCGTCTGAGGTGAAGCGCCACACCTACCATTGGCTCCTTACTTTACCGCACAGATCCCTGTGCTACTCATACGCTGAGTTAGCGAGGACCAGTATTGAACTAGGAACCTTGTGGTTTCTAGCCAAACAAGTAAAAAAAGCAAATAAGATATTAGGATTAATACAGAGGTCATATGAGTACATATGAAGAAATGCTGAAAAATGTGTATGCTGCATTGGTAAGACCTCATTTGGAGTTTGCTAATGTGGTTTGGAGCCCAAGACTCATCAAGGACACAAAACTCATTGAGGGAGTTCAAATAAGAGCTACTAAATTAGTGAATAATTTAAAATCCCTTTCGTATGAAGAAAGACTTAGGAACATTGACTTACCAAGTCTGGTTTTCCAACGTACAAGAGGGGATATGATTGAAGCCTACAAATACACGCATGGTTTTTATTCAATGAACTCTGACCTACTAAACATTGCTCAAAATACCTATACAAGGGGACATAAATTAAAACTCCTTAAAAAATCTTGTAAAGCAAACGCAAGACAAAATTATTTTAGCTACAGAGTGGTGAATACATGGAATAAACTACCCTCATCAGTAGTGAATGCCCCATCTCTAAACTCCTTCAAGGCAAAATTGGATAATCTGTGGAATGATTATAAATATTCTGTGGAATTAAAATGAATGTTTATAAGGAACAGCTGACAGGTCTCAGACCTAATATACTAGCTGAAAAGATATTATCATTATTAATAAATTCATCTTTTTTTGGAACACTTGTTTCTTTCTATCTATTAATAATGGAGATTGTCTGTATTTCTGTCTAACAAAAACTACGTCATAACTCTATGTCACAATATTCTTATGCTATATACACCCAAAATTTGAGTAAGCAATTTTAATAATTGTTTTTTACTCTCGTCTTTTTTTTTTATTCTACAGTAACAAGAAGTTAACTAAAAAGTTTACAAATAAATAAATACCTACAATTTTGTGGAAAATTGATGTGGAAAATATTCAAAATAATTGTTTGATTATTACATGCACGCAACATTTTATTTAAGAGGGACGGGGCTCAGTTTTCATTTCAAATTGTTTTATTTTTTTTAGTCCTTTAATAAATATGAGGATTTGTCTTACTTATGATACAAACCCTCTAACATTGAATTTTTAACTCCCACCCTCTCAGGCAATGTCTTTCAAAAAATAAATTTTTACGACGCCCAGAGGGTGTTTTCTGTTGTTAGTTTATATAAAGTCATTATACTTAATCATCTAACCATGACTCGATGATGATGATGATGGTGGTGGTACTCCACTTAAAAATAGGCCTTGTGTCACATCCTGCTTGTGTGGAGGGGTTTGGTGAATACATAATTAACAGACAAAAAAGAAATAATGGCTTACTAACTCTTCATCTTACTCTCGTGCATTTGTTACTGAAAGATAATCCCGCAAAAATTGTTTTCTTTTGTTTTTTGTTGTCGCTTTAGTCTTATTTCAAAACAGACAATCTTCAAATTCACTGACTCATCCAAATCTCTGACGGATTCTATGCATAAATTATTATTCGTCATTAATTTTCGTTTTTCTCAAATAACAAAAATGTAGCCGCTCGATGATGATAGAATTATTTTTGTTGTTGAATTTTCCTTTTCTTTCTCTCTTTTTTATTTTTTTTTATTTAATTTACTTTCCGGCCAAATTACAGTTTGACATTTCCAAGAAAGAAATATTTCATAAAGCTCTCATTGCTCTCCTGTCCAGGGGAGATTTGTTCGAACACCTCCAACAGATGTTTCTTTTTTTTTTCCATAAAAATGCATGAAAAATATATAACATGTGTTTAATTTATGTATCTAATATGTGTTTAATTTATGTATCTAATATGTGTTTAATTTTATCCAATATTTTTAATTTTGAAATATTTTAGAATTTTGAAATACATAATATTAATATTTTGAAAGAATTTTAAAATATCTTTAAATTTTATTTAATTTTATGTATTTAATTTATGTATTTAATATGAATTTAATTTTCTTTCCGGCCAAATCACAGTTTGACATTTTCAAGAAAGAAATATTTCATAATGCTCTCATTGCTCTCCTTTCCAGGGGAAATATGTTCGAACACCTCCAAGGGATGTCTTTTTTTTTTTTTTCCATAGAAATGCATTGAAAATCTGAGAGAAAAGGATTGTCAGTAGTTACGGATTAAACAAAGTATTGCAGAAAGAATAGAATTATTAATTGAATAACATAATACAGGGTACCCCCCCCAAGGGTACCCTCCCCCCGACTGCACTTCTGCAGAGGGGTAAGATCCCCCCAATTGGGTCACCTGTTGGCCATAGGTAGCGATCCATGATGCTTAAGGACGGAATCCTGGTGGCTGAGTAGTCCATGACATGCAATACTCCACTTAGGCCCTTACTTAGACTAGATAGGTGGTCGTGGAGCCCCCTCCTCAAATCAATCGGCTAGCCATATCAAACCCTAGCACCTATATGGTTGTCCTAACTCTATTGCCATTATGGCAAGTCCCAACCCTTTTTATCATATATGATAATAATGAAATTTATTGTGTACAGTGCTCAGGTGCACCACAACTCATCAAAGTCTCATAACAAGTACACAGAATAATGTATTAGTGTCAGGAACGTGAACAGTTTACAGTAATAATATGCATGTATGTGTGCATATGTGTGTGGAGAGGGGCATCAGGCACAGTGTTGGCAGACTACAGGAAGCATGGAGGCTTTGTTTGTATATATATAACAATAGAGATGAGGATAACAGTCCGTAAAATCTAAGTAATACAAATTACCAAACCTCATCTCAAAAATTCAGACAAAGAGCTTAGTTAATGTTCTTTGCTGCAAAGTTCGTACAAGGAATTTTGCTGCAAGTCTTCAAGATGCAGCAAAGAGAGATGTCACAGCAAATTTAACTGCTCATCTGCTGTCAGGGATGAGGCTGTCAGGGGTGAGGCTTGTACTAAGAAGAGGAACCATACAAGAGAATGGTTTTGGTTCTTTTAAATCTGGGTAGGCAGTAATAAAATGGGTCATGGCAGGAATGCAAAATGGCATTATGTCAAAGGCAAGAATAGAACGGAACAGACAGACAAAGAGTTTGGGGAATACCTTGCTACAAATTCTTGCAGAGTTGCAAAGTGGAACTTGGTTTTGGCTCAGTGCCAATAAAATGGTCAGCGGAATCCAAGAGCGTCAGACTTGACAACTGCTCGTTACATGTGTACATTTGAATTGAAAGAAAGTTAATGGGTGTTAATAATGATCTTTGAGTTAGTTCGCGCATGGTAGATCGAAGATGAAATAGAATGGGGGCGGGAGATTACAAAATCAAAAAGAAGAGAAAAAAAAAAAAACAATGATGAGAAAGTGGGAAAGAAGAATGAGGTGTAGGGACTGGTGCCAAGAGACATACAGAGAAAGAAAATATGAAGAAAAAAAAGTAAGAATATAACTATATAACGAGTATAATTATTTCTGCTTACCAGAACATATACATGTTTACATACAAGTGTATATATATATATATATATACATATATATATATATATATATATATATATATATATATTCAAACAAATTTGGTTAAACATAATAGAATATTTATTGTTTTCAATTTTTTTCTTTTTTCTTTCAAGTTAATCAGTCATCCAAAAAAGTTATTATTGGTAAACCAAGTACTTTCAGTTCTTTTTCGAACCATTATCAATGCCGTTTATATTTGTCTAAATTATCATTATCAAGGCTGTTTATATTTGTCTATCATTATCTGTTTATATTTGTCTAAATTATCATTATCAAGCTGTTTATATTTGTCTAAATTATCATTATCAAGGCTGTTTATATTTGTCTAAATTATCATTATCAAGGCTGTTTATATTTGTCTAAATTATCATTATCAAGTTTATATTTGTCTAAATTATCATTATCAAGGCTGTTATATTTGTCTAAATTATCATTATCATGGCTGTTTATATCTATCTAAATTATCATTATCAAGGCTGTTTATATTTGTCTAAATTATCATTATCAATGATGTTTATATTTGTCTAAATTATCATTATCAAGGCTGTTTATATCTATCTAAATTATCATTATCTGATGTTTATATCTATCTAAATTATCAATGATGTTTATATTTGTCTAAATTATCATTATCAAGGCTCTTTATATTTGTCTAAATTATCATTATCATGGCTGTTTATATCTATCTAAATTATCATTATCAAGGCTCTTTATATTTGTCTAAATTATCATTATCATGGCTGTTTATTATTTAACTAAACTATTATTTTGTCTTTGTCATAAAGGTGATGCTAAATAAAACTGTCAGTTTATTTTTGAAACATTTCTAAAGAGCTAGGCATACAGAATTTAGAATAAAAGTTATTGCATCTATTTTAAGCATTTTAGAATATTGTTGCTAGTTTCTGAGTTAATTCTATTAATAGTGGTTTGTCTAAGCTTTATATACAGGGCTTCAAGGATTTTTAATGTTTTGATATTATTGTCAGTATGAACTATTTTTGTATTATTAACTAAAATATTTCTATATGTTGTCGTAGGACTGTCATGTTTTTATATATATATATATATGTGTGTGTGTGTGTGTGTGTGTGTGTGTTTTGCACATTTATCTATGTGTAGACAGATATATTCTGACCTATATATATAAACATATGAGAAGAAAATATTTTAAAAATATAACAAGCACTAGATGTTATGATCAGGGGAAACAATTTTATGTGTCAATACTTAAGCATTTCAGTATATTGTACTATCTTCAGGAAACTGTTAAGTAATGTTTATGTGAGGGACAAAATGAAAGATGTTAAGTGTATAGTGAATGTGTGGATATGTTATATTTTTAAAATATTTTCTTCTCATATTGTCGGATTAATTTCCTCACCATATTTCCATATAAACATATGTAAATATATAAATATGATTAGATGTACATGTACAGGGCCAGCATGTACTACCCTGAACACCCCAACCAGGTGGGGACAAATCTGCTTTGGGGCTCTGGAAGGATGGGTTTCCTTTTATGAATACTATTTAAAAAAATTAACATGTAATAGAGTGGGAGCCCTATATCATAGAAGGGGTGTATCATAAAGAAAGATATACCATAGAGGGGTGGGGTGCATGAGCCCCTAGCATCAGACCTGTACATGTCTCTATAGAGAGATATTTAGGTCTATATAAATAAACAAGAATATATATATATATATATATATATATATATATATATATATGAGAAGTAAACAAACAGACGATGTGCTTTGATATGGCTTTTTTTAGCCGACAATTTTTGGGAGAATATGAGCTTAATTGAAGTCGTACCTAATTTTGAAAATTAACTAATTAATAATTAATGAATTAGGCGGGAATACCTATTCAAATGTAAAAAAAAGTAAAGTCGTCGGGGCGGCCTAATGTCGGTATCAGCCAATCAGCGAGGGAGTCTATCCCCTTTTCACTTGCGCTAGACCAAGGAGATTATTTTAGCGTCTGAGGTGGAGCGCCACACCTACCATCAGCTCCTTACTTTACCGCACAGATCCATGTGCTACTCATACGCTGAGTTGACGAGGACCGGTATCAAACTAGGAACCTTGTGGTTTCTAGTCGAACGCTAAGGCTACACAAATCGAGAAAAATCAATCTCTGTATGTACATTTCAGCCTATAAGGCCTCATCAGCAGAGCTATAGACAGGAAGATCGAGTCACACACTAAGCGGTCTTCCTGTCTATAGCTCTGCTGATGAGGCCTTATAGGCTGAAATGTACATACAGACATTGATTTTTTTTTTTAATTTTGAATATCCATCAAGCACAAATAGAACAAAACATCTTCGGCATAAAATAACGCAACAAGGATTGACATGCCATAAAATCCACCAAACCAACAGATATATATTGACCTATATACATGAACATGTGTAAATATTGGTAGGTGTGTACTTATATTTGGGCATGTCGGGTAATTTACCTTAGTTATTTTGCCCTTGTAATGTCATTTTTGAACCTGTGCACAGGGATGGAACTCAGGACTTCAGGACTTCAGCTAGAAGCTCTTAACCAATGCTTCTATCCTCTTACCCACTGTCCTGCGTAAATATGTAAATATAATAAGATATATATACATTTTAAGTAGGAAGTGCGTGGTGTAATGGTTAAAGTCATGGGAAATGGACTCGTCGACCCGAGTTCAAATCCTGGACGTGGCAATTATTTCACTTAGCGCTAATACCCTTGGGAAAGGTATAAATCCTACACTCCCTCCAGCTATGGGTAAATAGTAGGGCAGACTGGGCTCTTTAACCTTGGTTAGGCAACCGGTCTAGGAGAAGGAAAACTCTGAATTCAAACCTGTTGAACTCTGCTTAAGAAATTGACCTTGTGTCGTATCCTGCTCGTGCGGAGGGGTTGGTAAATATATATACTCAAACAAGAACAACAGCCACAGTGTATAACATGTCAAACACTTAATCATGGAATGCTGTTTTTTTTGCTCACATCAGAAACTGTTATTTTAATGCAAACAATATGAAGGATCTGTTTGAAAATGTCAACATGGGGGAAATTCTGTCCTTTTTGAGGAAATAAAATTATACCATAGAATATAGAAATTGAGGGAAATAAAAATTCAAATTATACCATAGAATATAGAAATTGAGGGAAATAAAATTATGCCATAGAATATAGAAATTGAGGGAAATAAAATTATACCATAGAATATAGAAATTGAGGGAAATAAAATTATGCCATAGAATATAGAAATTGAGGGAAATAAAATTATATCCATAGAATATAGAAATTGAGGGAAATAAAATTACATTGAGGGAAATAAAATTATGCCATAGAATATAGAAATTGAGGGAAATAAAATTATGCCATAGAATATAGAATTGAGGGAAATAAAATTATACCATAGAATATAGAAATTGAGGGAAATAAAATTATACCATAGAATATAGAAATTGAGGGAAATAAATTAACCATATAGAAATTGAGGGAAATAAAATTATACCATAGAATATAGAAATTGAGGGAAAAAAATTATACCATAAGAATTAAATTGAGGGAAAAAATTACATAGAATATAGAAATTGAGGGAAATAAATTATACCATAGAATATAGAAATTGAGGGGAATAAAATATACATAGAATATAGAATTGAGGGAAATAAAATTATACCATAGAATATAGAAATTAGGGAAATAAAATTATGCCATAGAATATAGAAATTGAGGGAAATAAAATTATACCATAGAATATAGAAATTGAGGGAAATAAAATTATACATAGAATATAGAAATTGAGGGAATTATAATATAAATTATACCATAGAATATAGAAATTGAGGGAAATAAAATTATACATAGAATATAGAAATTGAGGGAAATAAAATTATCCATAGAATATAGAAATGAGGAAATAAAATTAGAATATAGAAATTGAGGGAAATAAAATTATACCATAGAATATAGAAATTGAGGGAAATAAAATAAATTATGCCATAGATATAGAAATTGAGGGAAATAAATTATGCCATAGAATATAGAAATTGAGGGAAATAAAATATGCCATAGAATATAGAAATTGAGGGAAATAAAATTATACCATAGAATATAGAAATTGAGGGAAAATAAAATTATGCCATAGAATATAGAAATTGGGAAATAAATTATGCCATAGAATATAGAAATTGAGGGAAATAAATTATACCATAGAATATAGAAATTGAGGGAAATAAAATTATACCATAGAATATAGAAATTGAGGGAAATAAAAATTACCATAGAATATAGAAATAAATTATGCCATAGATATAGAATTGAGGGAAATAAAATATACCATAGAATATAGAAATTGAGGAAAAAAATTATGCCATAGAAATAGAAATGAAATAAAATTATATAGAATATAGAAATTGAGGGAAATAAATTATGCCATAGAATATAGAAATTGAGGGAAATAAAATTATACATAGAATATAGAAATTGAGGGAAATAAAATTTACCATAGAATATAGAAATTGAGGGAAATAAAATTATGCCATAAATATAGAAATTGAGGGGGAAATTAAATATTATGCCATAGAATATAGAAATTGAGGGAAATAAAATTATGCCATAGAATATGAGGGAAATAAAATTATACCATAGAATATAGAAATTGGGAAATAAAATTATTAGGAATATAGAAATTGAGGGGAATAAAATTATACCATGAATATAATTGAGGGAAATAATTATGCCATAGAATATAGAAATTGGTAAATATATATATGTACATTTTAATTTTGAAAAAAAAAAATCTTTTTAGAGACAGGTTGTCCAATGAATAATGGTTTTGGTTTTTTTTTAAATTTTCTTTGCCCCCCAAGAACATTTCTGAATGTCTGAAATTGTCTTAGTTTATCTACCCCCCCCCCACCTCCGTCTCTTGCACAATCAACTAAATGTGTGGCATGATGGTGGGCTGTGTGAAGTTCCTGAATTGGATCATTGATTAAATGACTTTATATTCACAACAAATAAGTGGGGTAAATATCTTAACTATATGACCTGATTGTCTAACTAAATTCAAAGCGGTGATTTTACATCAAGTTGTTATTAGCGGAGGGACAAAAAAGGTGGAAGGGGGGGGGGGGCGACACTGTGCTTCTGGCATTGAATGGATTTAATCTGGGCCTACATATATGTGTGTATGGATGGATGGAGAAATAGATAGATAGATAAATATGAATGAACACGATAGATAGATAGATACATAGATAGATAGATAGATATACATAGATAGATAGATAGATAGATACAGATAGATTAGAATAATAGAATAGATAGACAGATAGATAGATAGATAGACAGAATAGATAGATAGATAGATAGATAGATATGATAGATATAGATAGATAACAGATAGATAGATATGAATTAAATAGATAGATAGATAGATAGATAGATAGATATGAATATAGATAGATAGATAGATAGAATAGATAGACTAGATAGATAGATAGATAGATAGAGATAGATAGAGAATAGAATAGATAGACAGATAGATAGATAGATATGGATGAACAGAATAGATATATAGATAGATAGATAGATAAATATGAATGAACAGAATAGATAGATAGATATGAATTAACAGAATAGATAGATAGATAGATAGATATGAATTAACAGAATAGATAGATAGATAGATAGATAGATAGATATGAATGAACAGAATAGATAGATAGATAGATAAATATGAATGAACAGAATAGATAGATAGATAGATAAATATGAATGAACAGAATAGATAGATAGATTGATAGATATGAATTAACAGAATAGATACATAGATAGATTGATAAATTGATTGATAAATTGATAGATATATATATATGAATGAACAGGATAGATAAATAGATTGATAGATAAGAATTAACAGAATGATAATAATAGATTTGATAGATGATAGATAGATAGATAGATATGAATGAACAGAATCGATACATAGATAGATTGATAGATAGATAGATAGATAGATAAATAGAATGAAAGAATCGATACATAGATAGATTGATAGATAGATAGATAGATAGATATGATAGATAGATATGATAGATAGATAGATAGATAGATATGAATGAAAAGAATTGATACATAGATAGATTGATAGACAGACAGAGATAGATAGATAGATATGAATGAAAAGAATCGATACATAGATAGATTGATAGATAGATAGATAGAAGATAGATATAAATAGATACATAGATATGATAGATAGATAGATAGATAGATATAATGAACAGAATCGATACATAGATAGATAGATAGATAGATAGATACATAGATAGATTGATAGACAGACAGATAGAGATAGATAGATATGAATGAAAAGAATCGATACATAGATAGATTGATAGATAGATAGATAGATATGAATATTAGTTGTTATCAGGGAAGTAAGAGTGGCATTGAATGGCTTTAATGTGGGCTTACATATATGTATGTTTCTATGCATGTATGTGTGTATGTATTCATGGATGGATTGATGAATTGATAGATAGATTTAAATATTCAAGTATAAACCTATGAAAATATACGAGAGTAATCCGGTGAAAGGAGTTCAAATCCAGGACAAAGCTGTTTACATTTCACATAGCGCTAATACCCTTGGGAAAGGTATGCATCCAACAATTCTCTTTCCAGCTATGGGCAAATAGTAGGGCAGACTGAACTCTTTAGACTTAGTAAGGCAAACAGTTGAGGTAAAACTGAATTCAAACCTGTTAAACTCTGCTTAAGAAATTAACCTTCTGTCACTATTCATGTGAGGGGTTGGTAGATATATATGCAAAGAGCTGGGGGGCACAGAGAAACTGTTCATGCAGATATTGGCAACACTGATGTGTTTGTTGTGCATGCATCTCCAACTGCCCCTGAGTGCATCTCGCTGTCATGCTCAGTCTTGGCTTGGCAGTCATTTCTGATGGAGCTCCCAACCGTGCTACCGTTGGGAAAGGTATGAATCCTACTCTCCCTCCAGCTATGGGTAAATAATAGGGCAGACTAGGCTCTTTAACCCTGGCTAGGTAACCAGTCTAGGAGGTGCATGGTGTAATAGTTAGAGTGATGGGAAATGGATTTGTTGACCCGAGTTCAAATCCTGGACGAAGCTGTTTGCATTTCACACAGCATTAATACCCTTGGAAAAGGTATGTATCCAACAACTTTCCCTCCAGCAATGGGTAAATAGTTGGGCAAACTGGGCTCTTTAACCATGGCTAGGTAACCAGTCTAGGAGAAGGAAAACTCTGAATTTAAACCTGTTAAACTCTGCTTTAGAAATTGACCTTGTGTCACATCCTGCTCGTGTGGAGGGGTTGGTAAATATATATATATATATATATATATGATTGTCCCGACTATATTCTTCAAATTGCTCCTGGGGCAGACACCATACCCTTTTTATCATTATAAGTGCTAGAAGGCAGTGGCTGAGGGTCAACCACTAGTTTATTGATACATATGAAGTTGTTTTAACTGGCGCTACCATCAAGTGTGAAGTTCATGCAGTTATTTGGTTTTTGAATGCAAAAGGTATGAAACTGATTAAAATTCTTCACCAATTAATGAAGTGTATGGTGAGTCATGTATGGATGACAAAAACATCTGCACGTGATATAGGGAGTTTGCAACAACAATGAGGTTCAACACTTCTTCAACAACATGGCAGAGAGCTAGTATGAAATGGGCATACAAAAACTGCCACAACACCTACAAAAATGCATTGACCGAAATGGCAATTATGTAGAAAAATACATAAAAATGTTCAAACTTTAAAATGATGTATAAATGCACCGACTGCACCTCTGGTAAGACCCATGATGCTTAAGGATAGAGCCCAGGTGGATGAGCAATTCATGACTTGCAATACTCCACTTTGGCCCTTTCTTGGGCTAGACGGGCGGTTGGAGAGGCCCTCTCCGATCAATCGGCTGGTCATGTCAAGCCCTAGCACCTATATGATTTTCCCAACCCTATTGCCCTTATGGCAAGCCCCAACCCCTTTTTATCATATGGGTGCTAGAAGGCAGTGGCTGAGGGTCTACATGTCTTGGGAATGACGTTAAACTCTATCTGATGGTGAGGTTCCAGTTTTGGAGGTTTGGGGAATGTGGAGCACCCCATTCATCACCATTGCTCCCTGGTCCACTCTGACCGAGAGTGGTAGTACCTGTTAGGGTCCCATCTATGGGTTAAATAGAAAAATGTATTTATAAAAAAATTGTATTATCCATTAAGAATTGATTTATTTCAAAACTTTATCGGCATTAAATGACCCACTGAGGTTGATATGCCGTAAAACAAAACAAACCAAACCAAACTAAAATGATGTAAACATCATTTACAATAAACAATAAACATTTCTGTGATTTCTAAATATTTTGGAGACCTTACCTTTGGGATTACCCTCGTATGTAGATATAATTAGATATGTATGCAAATATGTGAGTGCGTGTGTGCACATGACTGTGGGTGAATATATTGAGGATGCAATTGTGTCAGGTAATCTAAACAAATTCCACACAAACTATCATCACAGAAATATTCAGCGTAAGATTGATACAGAAATACAAAACAAATAAAGTGGTATTTACATTTCCGCTTCTCATAAGAAGGGCAAAGGAAGACAGATATATATGTATATATATGTATATATATATAGAGAGAGAGAGAAAGAGAGATAGAGAGAGAGTGAGGAGAGAGAGAGAGAGAGAGAGCGAGCGAGAGATGAACTGAATATAGACATTAATATATATATATATATATATATATATAGAGAGAGAGAGAGAGAGAGAGAGAGAGAGAGAGAGAGTGAGGAGAGAGAGAACTGACTAAAATAGACATCATTATATATATATATATATAGAGAGAGAGAGAGAGAGATAGAGAGACATTATATATATTATATATATATATATATATAGAGAGAGAGAGAGAAGAGAGATAGAGAGAGTGAGGAGAGAGAGAACTGACTAAAATAGACATTATATATATAATATATATATATATATATATATAGAGAGAGAGAGAGAGAGAGAGAGAGAGAGGAAAGAGAGAGAGCGAGAGATGAACTGACTAAAATAGACATTTCCGCAAACCGGGACAGATAGATAGTTAGATAGATAGATAGAAAATGTGATAGAGATAGATAGCTACATAGATAGATAGATAGATAGATAGATAGAAAATGTGATAAAGAGCTAGCTAAATAGATGGATAGATAGATCGATGTGAACAGACAGATAGAGAAATATATAGATAGATAGATAGATAGATAGATAAAAAAATGTGATAGAGAGAGCTAGCTACATAGATAGATAGATAGATAGATAGATAGATATGAACTAAAATAGATGTATAGATATAGATGGGCACCTTATGTGGTGTAATGGTTAGCAAGCTATGTCAGTTAGTGAGATTGTTACTGACAAACAGACAGATAGATAGGTGGGTAGATAGACAGGCTGGTTAGTTATTTATTTTGTTTTACAGCATATCAACCCTTTTTGGGTTATTCAATACTGAATCAAGTCATTTTGATAAACCAAAGGACTTGGGTTGCTTACCATATCTGCTGTTACTTAAGTGGTTACCCAATTAAGTATTGAACAGGCTCATCATTGCTTAACTTCATTAAAGATAGATAGATAAATAGATAGATATACTCAGACTGGGTTAAATGTGATACAGTCTGAGATAGAAATATAGACATAGATATGAACAGATTGATATAGATAGATAGATAGATAGGAACAAATAGTTTGAGAAATAGATAGATAGATAAATATAATAGATAAATATAATAGATAGATAATAGATAGATAGATAAATGTCATTCAAGTCATTTTGTTACACAAATGACTCGGGTTGTTTACAGTACCTGCTGTTACTTAAGTGGTCACCCAATTAAGTATTGAACAGGCTCATCATTGCTTAACTTCATTAAAGATAGATAGATAAATAGATAGATATGCTCAGACTGGGATAGACGTGATACAGTCTGAGATAGAAATATAGACATAGATATGAACAGATTGATATAGATAGTAGTGGGTCTCTATTGTGGGGTGGGTCTCTGTGGTGGAGAGGGTCTCTGTAGTGTGGTGGGTCTCTGTGGTGGTGTGGTGGCTAATATGCAGGACTGGGATATTGTAGTAAAAAAGTTTGAACTCCATACGTACTATTACGTTCACTATTCGAACTAATATCCTTGGGAAAAGTATGAACCCCTCCATCTATGGGTAAAATAGTACCACTACTGTTCTTCTACAAGGATGGCTTTGGCATTAAATAACTCACAAAGGTTGATATGCCATGAAAACAAAGAAACCAAACCACAGTTCAGTATTTTTTTTAAAGACTGTTGATCAAAAAAATATGAGACTTTCTTGGATGTGCATGGTGTAATAGTTAGAGTGATGGGAAATGGATTTGTTGACCCGAGTTCAAATCCTGGACGAAACTGTTTGCATTTCACACAGCACTAATACCCTTGGAAAAGGTATGTATCAACAACTTCCCTCCAGCAATGGATAAATAGTTGGGCAAACTGGACTCTTTAACCTTGGGTAGGTAACCAGTCTAGGAGAAGGAAAACTCTGAATTCAAACCTGTTAAACTCCACTTAAGAAATTGACCTTGTGTCCCATCTTACTCATGTGGAGCAGTTGGTAAATATATATATATGTATATGTATATATATGTGTGTGTGTGTGTGTGTGTATGTATATATATATATATAGATATATATATATGAATATATGTATATAGATATATATATATTTTTTTCTTTCTTAAACACTGACCATGTGCTTTTTCCCCTTCCCCTTTCTTCTAACACCATTAACATAAGTAATTCCCCAACAGGCCAAAAGTCTGTAGAAAAAAAATATAAGACAGTTGGACTTTGGTTTGCTCTTAGTATGTCACTTCAACTTGAGTAAGTAACTTTTCAAGTTTAAAATAATGGCCAAATGATAATTTAATCTGTTTTAATCTATGTGGTTTTTTTAGTCAATTCTAGTTTACTACTATGTAATTTATGGGCCAGGTTAGCTCAGTCGGTAGAGCGTTCGGCTAGAAACCACAAGGTTCCTAGTTCGATACCCGTCCACGCCAACTCAGCATATGAGTAGCACAGGGATCTGTGCGGTAAAGTAAGGAGCTGATGGTAGGTGTGGCACTCCACCTCATATGCTAAAAACAATCTCCTTGGTCTAGCGCTATTGAAAAGGGGATAGACTCCCTCGCTGACTGGCTGATACCAACTTTAGGCCGCCACGTCGACTTTACTTTACTTTTACTATGTAATTTAAATGATTTTTCTTTTTTTCTTTTTTTCCTTTTTTTTCCCTCTAATACTTACATAGATATATATATATATGAAGAAAATAAAAGATTAGGAAAATTCCAACAAAATGTGAAGAAATGTATTGGAAAGATGAATAACAAACAAAAACAATTCAATTAATATTTTTGTCTCTGTTGCTTTCGGAGACTTCCTCAGAAAGAACTTACTAATTTAGAACAGAATAGGTATATAAATGAGGAAAAGGTAAAAGGCAGATGCAGAGGAGGGAGACAAAGAAGGAAGAAGTAAGGGTTGTCTCTGATGTAGGTAGTACATATGTTCAGGGTGGGGGGGGGGTGTTGAAAGATCAAAAGATGTAGGGAAGGGTGTCATCAGTCTTGGTGTCTGTGAGGAAGTAAAGAGTAAATGAGGCAGTAAGTGATTAGTGATAGTGCATATGTGTGTGGCTGAGTGGTGGAGACATATATATATATATAAGTAATCTGCAGACGCGCGTTTTGGGGTTTTACCCTTCATCAGTGCAGCTAGACTTATTTTTCGGCAGCTACCTCTGGTCGGGATCGAGACCCGAACGAACTTTCGCTCGTCAAGTCTCTTACCGATGGGTCTAGAATAGAAGGCAGAATAATCGCTATGTTTCCTAAGCCGGAAATAAACTCACCAGAGGTCTCTAACTTGTAAACAAGTGAGACTAGCATTTCGCCGAAACGGTGAATTTTCGCAATTAGTTCCTTCTAGGCAGAGTGCTCAACCTGAAAATTGGGAAGCGTATATAAAGTAATCTGCATATATATATATATATATATATATTTTACACAAGGTCAATTTCTTAAGCGGAGTTCAACAGGTTTGAATTCAGAGTTTTCCTTCTCCTAGACCGGTTGACTAACCAAGGTTAAAGAGCCCAGTCTACCCCACTATTTATCCATAGCTGGAGGGAGTGTAGGATTCATACCTTTCCCAAGGGTATTAGTGCTTAGTGAAATGCAATTACCACATCCAGGATTTGAAAATCGGGGTGACAAGTCTATTTTCCATGACGTTAACCATTGCACCACGCGCTTCCTATATATATATATATATATATGAAGAAAAAGTGGAAGTAAATCCGACAATATGTAACATTGTAAAAATTGAAAAAACGCAAGTTACATTAACGAATTATGTTGGATAAGCCTACACTGCAGTGTTTCGGTCTGTTTTAACAAATCTTCATCAGAGCTTTTGTTGGTTTAAGGAAAAAAATAGATGATTAATGAAAAACAAAAATTGACAAACATCATTCAAATTTTTAAAATATTACATATATATATAAATATATATATATATATATGTATATATATGTGTCATCCACAGACACATGTTTTAGCGTTTCATACCTCTTCAGTGTGACTAGACACAACAACTACTTCTGACCAGAAGCAAAATCTGACTGACTTTTTGCCAGCCCAATTTCTTAACCTCTCGGCCATTTGACAGCTGCCGTAAAGGGGTGGTGTTTAAACTATTAAATACATACGTTTATTTATATATTTTACGATCACCAGAGAGATCCAGTCTGGGAACAGGCGATCATTGCTTTATATATGCTGGCAGTGAAAGTTAAATCAAATCACCCCTAGTTTTGGGAGCATACAATAAGTCATCTATTAGTCATCATTAGGAAGCGCATGGTGTAATGGTTAATGTCATGGGAAATGGACACGTCGCTCCGAGTTCAAATCCTGGACGTGGCAATTGCATTTCACTTAGCGCTAATACCCTTGGGAAAGGTATGAATCCTACTCTCCTTCCAGCTATGGGTTAATAGTAGGGCAGACTGGGCTCTTTAACCTTGGTTAGGCAACTGGTCTAGGAGAAGGAAAACTCTGAATTCAAACCTGTTAAACTCCGCTTAAGAAATTGACCTTGTGTCGCATCCTGCTCGTGCGGAGGGGTTGGTAAATATATATAATAAGTCATCTACTGACACTGTCACTGTCTTATCTAGATGAAGTTTAGTGGCATTGAGGACTTTATGACATCACCAGTTGTTTCAGGCCCCAGATGCCAGCAATCCCCAGTACATCACAGGAGACTGAGTGATTAGTGATAGTGTATAGTAGTGTGGCTGAGTGGTGGAGACACATATATATATATATGAAGACCTAAGTGAACAATGTGTCAGATAACGGATGTATTTCCCATTGAGGTTGGATGTCGGGGGTTTATTGCCAACTCAACCTCGGCATTATTGTCTAAACTTGGACTTTCTCTACCAGACAAGAGGAAATACTTAAAAAAGATTCAGGAGAAAGCTCTAACCGCATCAGCGTGGATATGGCAGTCCTATATTGTGACATCAAACCGACAAAGTCTGGTGGTATTGTGAGATACTGCTGGGGCGCTCTGGGTTAGTGGTAATGATGCTTCGGCCCCGAAACCATGCCTGAACCCAGAGTCATCATCTGATGAAGGCTTTGTTGGTTGCAATGCTACTGTGTAAATAGCAGTCATTGTATGAAGATTATTTTATTTTTTCCATATTGGCAATGACTCATCTAGATGAAGTTTAGTGGCATTGAGAACTTTGTGATGTCACCAGTTGTTTCGCCTCCCTAGATCACAGGAGACTGAGTGCAAGGTTCAATACCTTGGGGAAATTCGTTAAATGAAGTAACGACTTCAGAAAGATACCAATAAAAAAAATGATGACTCAAATTTTATCGGACAAAAGAACTAAATAGCTTTAAACAATGTTGAAGATGATCCACCCCAGAAAAATATGCTCAGGGGGTGGGGTGGGGGGAGAGAATCTCGTCCCCCCTCGAGACATGCCACTGGTCTGAATCCGATGAATGGAAATATTGTCTAAACTTTTGTGATCTTCCTTCACTTCCCTTTGAAATTGGTTCCGTAGCCCACCCCTCTCTGACCCCTATACACATCCAAATATTTTTTTTACGTGTTTCGTGCTTGTATCAGTTAAGCGTGTAGGATGTCGTCCATTCTTATGAAAGAGAAACTTGAAATACTCTGGAATTCAATATGATAAGAATGTTTATTTGATTACAAACATCTATCACTGCAGCATCAAACAAGCAGCCGAACCTTTTGAAGTCCTCATCCCCCCACGTTTCGACTCTTTTGTCCCTTTGCAAGGCATTCACCTACAGCATCCAGTTCTGACAGATGCTGAAGACAGCAGCAGCTTGTCATCATCAGAATTTTTTTAAAAAGAATATGACCTCAGGATCCATCACTTCCCACTTTTTCATCACAAAAATTGCTTCTCCTATCTGTTGTAACTCACTCTCATCTTTTATGAGATAAAAAAAAAGTAGAACTCTCTAATGACTGAGACAGAAAAAGAGATTGAAAAATTGTTTTAAGCTGAACAAACCATATTGTTTTATAGGTGCAAGCTAATATATTGTATAAACTCTGTGTATTATTTTGCAGTCCACATTCTTCTGTTTCAATTATTAGAGAGTTCTACTTTTTTATCATTATATTTTTTCTAAATAAATTCTAGCTTATATATATATATATATATATATATATATATAATATATATATATATATATATATTATCCAATTGCCGTTTAACTTTTCTGTTGCAGTGGCATCAGTAAATAATCCAAAAGTGCTCAATATATTAAAAACATAGAGTAGTGATAATAATCAAAATAATAATAGTAGAGGTAAAATTAAGGGTCTGACATGGTTTCAATCATAATGATTTCATCAGGACCCTATCCTACATTTAACTAAGTCGATGTAATTCCTTAGTTAAACTCAGATATTTTTCGGATAATAACAGTTGAACGCTATGTTATTTTTCTCTCAATCTTTACATGCAGGCTGCACATGAAAATTGAGAGAAAAACAACATAGTTCTCCACACGTTATTTATTCCTTAGTTCTCATTTCTCTATTGTTATCAATTTAATTCTAATTATAAATAATAGTTAGTAAAAACAGTTAAAATTTAATTCTAATATTTTAGGGGTTGAATATTACTAATTTATAGTTTTTCGTTGTTCTTTTTTGTATTTAACCTATTTAAAAAAAAAATATTTAAGAAAAAAATTCTAATTTATTTAGTTAAATTTAATATTGTAGTTCTAATAATATTTTAGTGACTAACCCAACCTATGTCTACAATTGCAGATAGGGCTGAAATGTATGTGTTGAATGCCAAATGAATTATTTTGAAGAAAATTAAAGTTTCATTCATTGTTCATTTCTGTCTTTGGTAAATACAGTTTCCATCTTGAGATTTTTTTTTTTTTTGAACACATCACGATATTAATGTCTTCCATATCCTCACATCATCAATTTCGGTTTAAGGAAACAAGAAAAGGTCGTGGGTGTGAAACTAGGTCTGGTGAGTATGAGGAGTAATCATCATCATGGTGCACATGTGCGTGGGGTCTGCGTGCGCACTGAATAGCTTCTATTAAAGTTGACAGTGAGTGAAACAACCTTTTACTGTTACCACAGTGGTTGGGGTGGGTGGGAAGGAAATTAGTTATGAAAGAAAAGCTTGTCAGAGTGTTTACTCTTTTCTCAGACAGTGACCACAGTATACTGGTGATGAGACTTTATTAGGGGAAATGCTTACATATGGGACAAAGCACTGATATATGGTATCCTGGGTATGACGTTAAACTGCATCTAATGGTGAAGTTACAGTTCTGGTGTTTTGGGGAGTGTGGAGTACCCTTTCAACACCATTACTCCCAGGTCCACCGAATCTATTGTAAAACATTACCAAAATTAAAAGAAAAGACAGTATGTTGCATAGCCCTCTTTGCTACTCTGAATCGTATACGTTGCTGATATACAGATCGTTTCTAACCCCTAGACGATGTATCTAGTGGTCGCTTAAATGAAATCACAAGGCATGCTCTATGTAGTAGGAGATTTGACTTTATTTCTCTCATCTCGGCTGTACGTGGTGTGTGTGGGTGAGTGGTGGCGTTGACAATCGGAACTACCCTACTACTACGACTGTTGCTGGGATGGTGAGGTAAGGGGGTGTGGAACCCCACTGCCCGCTAGCAGCGCTCGACCGTGTCAACGGTGACTCTGTCCGCTCTATTCGCCGTCTCTCTGGGGTCTGCTCTGGACTGACTGACGACCGCTTAAGTATTGACGACCGCCCACGCATTTTAATCTTTCTCTTTGTCCCTCAGCCGGAAGTCCTTACTTCCCTTTCCAGTGTCTTTGTTCAATTTTCCACTTGTATAGAGGAAGTCCTTTGTCACACCAGACCCTCTGTCTACCTTATCCATTGTCTTCTCAGTTCAATTTTTCTTTGTCTTTTCGAACTTGCCGCGCAAACATTGCAACGATCTTAAAACATAACAAGTACCTTTACAATAAGCCATAAATTCTTTAATTTTATCATGATGCTCTCTGTGTACCTTCATTTTATTTACCTCGTACCCCACTTGTACGGGTTAGGCACAAGGCCCTATTAACATGGGACCACCCACAAACTGAAGCTCATGGGTGGCGGGTGAAAAATTGTGTCGATCCCACTGGGCAATAAAACCCAGCCCTGCCCCTTTAAATCAAGGGGGCAGGTATTGCCTGGGGGTATAGCCCCTTGGGATCGACGTTATTAACTTGTAAAGATCCAGCGCCGAAGACACTGGACCCCCACCCTGTTTGGCGGGTTTACATGCTCTCTGTGTACCTTCATATGGCAACCTAAAGAAGAGAAGGAAAAAAACATTTCAATTCAATTTTAACAGAAATGATTATGAAGACTTTATGTAATTTTAGAGTGTGACAAAAAAAAATATTTCTGTTATCTGTTTCTGTTATGACATGGATTTTCCCAGAGCCCTTTTTGCCAGGTTGTGGCCCTAATACCCCTGGGTGACAGACCTGTCCACCTTGGGTGACCCTACCAGGAACTTAAATTCCAGACGGCATGGCTCTCATACTAGTAAGTTTATGCTGCCCTGTCACGATGAGGAGGGGTTAGACTTTAGAAATCATGTGCTAGATGGCTGTTGAGCAAAGAGCTCCCTCTGCTCTAGTACAGGTTTTGCTTTTCATTCTGCAGGGTATCTAACCACCCTACTCACCTGTCCAAATCTGTAGGGTTAACAGTTTAGTTGCTGATGATCAGACTATGAAATAGGTAGTACTGAGTTACATTGTACCAGAAGCACATTGAAGCACCAGAAGCAATCTGACACAAGTCAACAATAGAAACACCTGAAAACTTATCACCTGTTAATTTTATCTAAACAGTTACTTTACTTTCTATAGAAGGAGGGAAAATATATAAGGGGAAATAGATGTTCAAATCAAGAAGTTCCTGCTCAGGGGGGACCAAAAACAAGCGAGTTCTCCGTCTTCTCACAAGCCAGACTTTCTTTTGGTCAACACATTCTTCGTCTTCATCTAGCAGTTGGAAAATCCGTCGTTGTAGTCGAAATAATCTTTAGCAGTTCAAAATTGCATTTCCTATTTAGTTTTGTTTCTGTTGGACTAAAATCCATTTCTTTACTCAGTCGTTTGCAAAGTGATTCGTCGTCATCATCGACTGCTTCTGCTGCTGCTCACTGCCCAGCGGTCGACTCACTTGTCATTTATGGACATATTTACCCAAACATCTGGGCACATCAGTCGAATCTTGTGTCCGTCCAGTGCCCAAATCGCATTTGTTTTTGCATGTGGGAGGACGCGAGTTCGATCCTGGCAGGCAAGACAATGTCTTGCTCTTTTTCCTTTCTCGTTTTCCGTCACATTTTCTTTAAAACTGCATATTGTTCATTTATTATAAAAAAGCAGAATAAAAAAAATATATGTATAACACTGAAGCAACAAAAAACTCACTTGCAGTTGAAAAATAAAACATGAATGTCCCCTAAACGGAAATTGACTTCAAACTATCTTAACTACCGTAAGGCACTAAACAAAAGACAGATGGAGACAGAGGAGATAAGTAGACAAAACATATTCTAACAATAAAAAATATGAGCACAGCACAAGATTTTGTAGACACATTTGGGAACACGCACACACAAAAAAATAACCAGTAAAGTACGAAAAATAGCACCTGCTTACAACAACGTATCAAACACAGCAAACTTTGCCTAGAAGAAAAAATCATTTTATTATAAAAAAGAAGAAATTCTAAATTATTGGACACATGACTTCACTTCATTTTAAATGCATACTCACTCACTACTCACATTAAATTTAAAAACTGACTACGCCCCTGGGGTGCGTGGGTATGAGTGTGCATAGATATGGTTGTGCATGTGGGCATTTTCATATATATATATAGAGACAGACAGACAGACAGACAGACATATATATATAGGGTGTTTGGGATAAATTTGACATATTTATATTTGGTTATTTTTCTCCGTAGGTTGGAGGTATTGCCGCACACTATGCATCATTTAAAAGCTTGGACCCTTCTTCATTCATATACGTGATGACAGATAGAATGGATGACTGGAACCCACCTGTATATAAATAAAAGTTAAAGTTTGTGGAGTGGCCTATTGTCGGTATCAGGCAGACAGCGAGAAAATCTATCCTCTTTTTGCTAGCGCTAGATCGTTTTTTATTTAGGTGAAGCACCACAACTACCATCAGCTCCCCACTTTAACAAACAAATCAAATTACCCAAACTGTGCTACTCAGGCGCTGAGTTGACAGAAAACAGTATCAAACCAGGAACCTTACGATTTCTAAGCAGGTGCTCTACCGACTGAGCTAAACTGGTCCCTTTAGAGATATATCAATACATATATATATACATATATATAATATAAATATATATATATGTGTGTGTGTGTGTGTGTGTGTTTGTGCATACAAGAGGTGCTTGCAACATTATGGTTATCAAATTAGAAATGGCGTGGCGACCCAAGTTCAAATCTGGGACAAAGCTGTTTGCATTTCACATAGTGCTAATACCTTTGGGAAAGGTATGAATCCAACTATTCTCTCCCCAGCTATGGATAAATAGTAGGGTAGACTGGACTCTTTAACCATGGTATGGTAACCAGTCTAGGAGAAGGGATATAAATACTAAAAGTTTTGCTAAAAATTACCTTTTTTTTTATAATAAAATTTGGGACATTTTATCTATGGCAATACATCACTAGAATTATTTTACAAAAATTATTAGTTAACTAGCTTAAAAATTGGGTGTCAGTTAAGCTAGTATATACATAGAAATATACTGTAAAGATTGAAAAGGATTTCAAACATATCACACCTAATATGAATTTTTAAAAATTAAACCTAATATGAATTAAAAAAAATTAAACCTAATGTGAATTTAAAAAATTAAACCTAATATGAATTAACCTAATATGAATTAAACCTAATATGAATTAAAAAAGATTAAACCTAATATGAATTAAACCTAATATGAAATTTAAAAAATTTAAACCTAATATGAATTAAACCTAATATGAATTTTAAAAAAATTAAACCATTTTGTATTATGAAATATTTATTTTTCCCTCGTTGGACCTCCAACAACCTATATATATATATATATATATATATATATATATATATATATATGTATAATGGAATTTGATAATTTGCTTTTGAAGCATTGTTAAGTGAAGTATATTATTATTTATATATTTTTGAGGGCAATTACAATGCGTATATCGTATAAAATTCGATAATTATTGAAAATAATCATGACAAACAAACTCAGCGAATAACATGCACAACGTGGAACACCGTACAGCTGTTTCAACTTTATTAAGTCACATCAGCGGTGTATACCTACGATCTCCCTCCGACAGAGATCGAAACCGAGAACCCAGCACGCAGAGTCTAGTGCTAGACACCTATCATCAGCTCCTCATGTTACCGTGATATGCTGAGTTGGCGAGTGCCGGTATAGAATGCAGAACCATGTGGTTTCTAGTCGGATGCTCTGCTGACTTAGGAGTAAATAGTAGGAAAATTAGATTTTTTAGCCTTGGTAAGGCAACCAATGTCATAGATGGAAAACTCTGAATTCAAACCAGCTGTACTCGGCTTAAAAATATTGACCATGTGTCATATCCTCTTTGGGATGGAGGGGTTGGGTAAGTTATGAGGAAGTGCGTCCCGGTCTCCTGCCTCAAGAGTTGCTGCCCGGTGACTATTAAAATAACAACCCAGTCTATTCAAAACTACCCATCTTCATATCTATCTATCTATCTCAATTTGTTCATATTTATCTATATTACTTTAAACACTAAGATTTTTTTTTATTCATGTTTGTTTAATGTTTTTAGTTTAAATAAACAAGAATTATGACAAAAAAGGAGCGACCCCCCTCCAAATACATTTACTTGTCGAAAATATCTATCTATCTCCATTTGTTTGTATCTATCTATATTATTTTGTTTGTTTTATCTATCTATCTCAGTCTATTCAAAACTATATATCCATCTTCATATCTAAACAAGAATTACGACAAATTACGATAAATAAACAAGAATTACGACGAGCTGGGGTTGTTATTTTGATAGTCACCGGGTAGCGGTTTTTGAGGCGGGAGACCAGGACGCACTTCCTCATAAATTACCTAGATATGTACATATTCATAAACATGCGCATGCATATGTATATAAACATGGATGCATACATTGCACAACTGCGTGATTCTTTTGTGAAAAGAACAATGACAAAAAAAAAAAAAAAGTGCTGGTAAGAGAAATATAAAAAGTAAGAAAATCAAAATGAAGGCAGAGAGTCTGTAGAAAAGAAACATCATAACTGGCTGATCAGTGTTGTCTCTGAAGAGTGTGTGCTTGTGGGGTCGAGGGAGGTCGGTATGTTTTTTGTTTTTTTTAGGGGGGGGTCAGGTCGAGAAAGCAGAGATGAGAGAGATTGTCTCTACAAAAGAAAGATCTTGGGAGTATGCAGATTGCAGACCCCCCCCACTTCCCCTCAAAAAAAGAAGAACCCAAACATCTCATACCCATTATTTGGCACCCCCCTATTTCCTATGCCTGTACACCCCACTAGTTCCTCTATACTCCAACCGCACCTCCTCCCCTCAAAAAAAAAAAACAATACTTCCCACCCTGCACCGAATCACCTTGACTTTTGCAGAAGGAGAAACCAATGAGATATACTAAAGTATGAATGGGATGACAAACGAATGAAAGAAAGAAAGAAAGAAAGAAAGAAAGAGAGAGAGGGGGGGAGAGAGAGAGAGAAAACAAAAACAAAGTGATGTAATGAGTGGTGATGGAGTTTTGGGGTAGAAGAAAGGTGAGGTTAGGAACAAAAGGTTAAAGAGAGGAATGATAGATGGAGGGAGAGAGAAGGCTAAAGGAGAGAGGGGGAAAGAGGGGAAAAGGAGGGCCAAAAGAGTGAGGAGGAGAAACGAGAAAGAAAGAAAAAAGAAATATTAAAAGGGAAGATAGAAAGAAAGAAAGAAAGAAAGAAAGGAAATACAGGGAGTAAAAAGAGAAAGGAAAAAAGAGGAAGAAATGAAGGCAGAATGAGAGAGAGAGAAGGAGAAATAAACAAAGCCAAAAGAAAGAAAAAAAATAGAGACAAAAAGAGAAAGAAAAAAAGAAACAGAATGGAAAGAGAAAAAAGAAAAAAGAGAAAGAAAAAAGAAAGGAATATAAAAGGAGTAAGAAAAAAAAGAGTAAGGAGAGAAAGAAAAAGAAGAAAGAAAAACAAAAGATAGGGGTGAAGAAGAGAGAGGGAGAGAGAGAGAGAAGAGAAGAAAGAAAAACAAAATTACAAAAGCAAATTAGACAAATTACAAAAACTAGAAGGTGCAGTTGTGTAATGGTTATTGTTGTAGAAAGTGGAACTGCTGACTTGAGTTCAAATCCTGGATGAGGCAGTTGGCCTTTAATTTTGCTCTAATACCCTTGGGAAAGGGGCCACAAATCCCTCTGTCCTCTCTCAGCTGTAGGTTACTAACTAGAAATGACAGACTGTGTTCTTTAACCTTGATAAGACAACCAATCAAATAGGAATATTCTGAACCAACTGAACTTCAATTACAAATCGCTACAGAACCCAGACTGCCTTACTATTTACCCATAGCTGGGGGGAGGGTGGGAAGTGATTGACCCATGCCTTTGCAAGTGTCTAAGAGCAAATTAAAACACAAGTCTATTTCCTATAATTATAACCGTTACTCCAAGGCCAAAGAGCCCAGACTGCCCCACTATTTACCTATAACTGGGAGGAGGGTGAAGTGATCAATCTGTGCCTTTTGCAAGGGTGTAAGATCAAAGTAAAACACTAAAAGCCTTGTCCAGGAATTGAACTTGGGACACCAAATCTATTTCCTATAATCATAACCATTACACCAAGACCAAGGAGCCCAGTCTGCCTCACTATTTACCTATAGCTGAGGGAAGGGTGTGAAGAAATGAATCCATTTCTTTTTAAAAGGGTGTAAGAGCAAATTAAAACACAAACAGCCTTGTCCAGGAATTGAACTTGGGACACCAGGTCTATTTCCTATAATCATAACTGTTACACCAAGGCCAAAGAGCCCAGTCTGCCTCACTATTTACCCATAGCTGGAGGGAGGGTGAAGTGATCGATCCTTGCTTTTTACAAGGGTGTAAGAGCAAATTAAATATATTATATATGATATATATGAAGAAAGAAATGTATATAAATCCGACTGTAGTCCAGAGATAAGCATGTTTGTAAGAAAAATCAAAATTTAACTTTGAACTATGTATCTTTGAGAATCTGTGTTACATCTCAAAATCTCATGAGAAAGAAATAAGTCACCTTGTGTTATTACTAAAAACTATAAATGGCACAAGGCAAGATGTCCTCCTACAAACCCAAGATATTCCCAGACTCCAAACATCACAGAATTGCCAGTCAACTGAACATCAGCCCAGCAACCAGATTCGAGCCTCTCAAAGTAGCATCAGTCCAGATGTATTTTCATGTTTTTACACAAACTTTTTATAAAAGTTTGTGTAAAAACATGAAAATACATGAAAAATTTATTCAAATCATCAACACGGCTAATAATTATAAATCAAATGAAAGGAAAACTGTGGACAAGCAAAATCATGTGTGCCTTTATTTACAATATATATAGCTGGAGAATCACGTGAGGAAACTGGACAGCTTTCACCTCAGATGCCTACGCTGCATTCTACGCATCCGCTGGCAGGACAAAGTGCCTAACACAGAAGTGCTGGAACGAGCAAACATAAACAGCATGCCCGCCATCACCTGCGAGAGACGCCTGCGCTGGCTTGGCCATGTCAGGAGGATGGACAAAGGCCGCATCCCCAAAGACCTACTGTATGGTGAACTAGTGGAGGGCACCCGACCGGTAGGGAGACCACGCCTACGCTTCAAAGATGTCTGCAAGAGAGACCTGAAGACATGCCGCATCGACATAGACACGTGGGAGATTGTGCAGAAGACCGTGCAACCTGGCGCCTCCTCGTGAAACAAGGAACAAAAAGAAATGAAAAAGAGAGGAAAAAAGCTGCCATAGAAAAGAGAGATAAAAGAAAGGAGAAACAGCAGCACCCCCAACACCTACAGAAAGCATCACCTTTTGTTTGCAGCCATTGCACCAGAGACTGCCATCTGAGGATCAGTCTGTTCAACCACTCACGTATCTGTAAGTGAGAGAGAGAGAAAAAAAAACAAAAAAAACTACGCCATCGTCTAAAATAGATGGAAGGTTGCCAACCATATAGCTGGAGAGGAGAGACGGATTCATGCTTTTTCTAAGAGCACCAGGGCAAAGTGAAGTGTATACAGCTTCGTCCAGGGTTCGAACTTGTCTCACCACGTCCATTTTTTTCAACGATAACCATTACGCAAAGTGCATAAATATATGCACTTTGCGTAATGGTTATCGTTGAAAAAAATGGATGTGGTGATTACATTTTTCATTATTATTGTTTGCATTTCACATAGTGTTAATACCCTTGGGAAAGGTATGCATCCAACTACTCTCCCTCCAGCTATGGATAAATAGTAGGGTGGATTAGACTCTTTAACCTTGGCTAGGTAACCAATCTAGGAGAAGGAAAATTCTGAATTCAAACCTGTTAAACTCCGCCTCAGAAATTGACCTCGTGTCACATTCTGCTCGTGCAGAGGGGTTGGTAAATATATATATATATATATATATATATATTATATATATATATATATATATATACTATAGTGTAGGGCTGTCACTGTTTCAGCTTTTACTGGAACGGTGTGCCAAACGCAGTATTATTGGTAGAGTGCTCAATATAAAATAGAGCTGTTATATAATATAATAAAATAGATATATAAAGGTTTTACATATCTATTTATTTGGTGGCAAAGGAACATTCACAACCATTTTGGTTTCATGCGTTAACAATCGTCAGGTGAACATGTTACAAATGCAAGGAAAATCGAAAAATTGCAAAAAATTTCAGAAAATTCAATAGACATAGGATGTGTATGATTGGATGAAATATTATGAAATTTTCTGAGTCGGATCTTAGCCCTGAAGAGCACTTAGCGAAACTTTTAGTAGGTTTATCTGACTCATTAGGTTTATCTTTATTATTTGCTCTACTTAGGTATTGAGCACTTTTTACTTATTAGTTTTAGTTTCCTGGCGGTTTTGTATGAATATATACATCTTATATATATATATACATTGGTTGGTACGATTATCTTGGTCTTTTCTTTCTCACAAGCTTTTGGTTGTCCATAGTTTTCATGTTTTGTCACAGACTTTATATATATATATATATATATATATATATATATAAAAATAAAAGATAAATAAATAGATGAATAAAATAATAGATTTATACGGCGTTCCGTCTTTTGTCTTTTTCTTTTATTGGTTAGTTTAGTCTATGCTAATTCGTTTGTGCCTAGGTGGTAGGTTTGTATAAATGTGAGTTTGCTCCAAATCTCTTTAGTCGGATCTTAGCCCTGAAGAACACTTAGCGAAACTTTTAGTAGGTTTATCTGACTCATTAGGTTTATCTTTATATATATATATATATATATATATATATACTAATAAACTTGATATTCTATTCAAAGTACAAGGTTGGTTAGGCTCACTGAAGATGCCTGTGGGGAAACGGTTATCATTGTAGGAAATTGACGCAACAACTCAAGTTCAAATCCTGGATGAGGCTGTTTGCATTTCACATTACTCTAATTGGGAAAGCCATAAATCCAATTATTTTACTATTTACCCATAGCTAGAGGGGGAGAAGAGAGGGAGCTGTGCCTTTTGCAAGGGGATTAAAGCAAAGTAATACATAAACAGCTTTGTTCAGAGTCACATACCGACCCTCATTTGTAATGGAGGGATTATGTGTCATATAAAAATAATCCTTGTATGCTTATCTCTGGACTGATGCTACTTTGAGAGGCTCGAATCTGGTTGCTGTGTTAATGTTGAGTTGACTGGCAATTCTGTGATGTTTTGAGTCTGGAAACACACTTGGGGTGCTGAGAGACATCTTGTCTTGTGCCATTTATAGTTTTTAGTAATAACACATGGTGACTTATTTTTTTTCTCATAGGATTTTTATTTTCCCCCAAGTCAAACTGACCCCAGTGAAAGCCACATCTCCAAACTACCACTACACTCTCACCTCTCACTCACATGACATTGGAATCGCCGTTTTTTTCTATAAATAATGTCTGACGAAACCTCAGAAGATAGAAACAACAAAATATTATGGGACTTGTTAATTCAATCTAGCAATTGCTAATTACTCTGTTCACCTTGTACATTTGCTTAGTAAACCTTTTTCGTTATCCTTAATACTCATGTTGTTTCTTCTTAATATGTATCTGCTAACTCTGATACATAAGTTTACTACATAGTTGTTCAAAACAACATGCAGTGTCATGTTACAGCACCAAATTGACATGTGTTGCGTACCGGCCCTCATCTGTAATAATGATGATGTGTCATATAAAAATAATCCTTGTATGCTTATCTCTGGACTGGTGCTACTTTGAGAGGCTCGAATCTGGTTGCTAGGCTGATGATGAGTTGGCTGGCAATTCTTTGGTGTTGCGAGTCTGGAAATAACTTGGGTTTGTAGGAGGACATCTTGCCTTGTGCCATTTATAGTTTTTAGTAATAACACAAGATGACTTATTTCTTTCTCATGAGATTTTTATTTTCCCCCTAAGTCAAACTGCCCTGAGTTACAGCCATGTCTCACTCCATCAATGCATCATTCCAAACTCACTCCACATTCTCACCTCTCACTCCTACTCTTCCACATTTCACCACATGACAAAGACATTAACAGTCTTTTTATTGTGGTAAGTATCAACACAACATTTCGGCAACTGTATCCTCTGGCCTTCCTCAGGTGTTCTCTGTGTATCCAAGCATAATAATGACCCAAACTGGGAAATCATTTTTAATAGTTTAACTGTTGATCATCAAAGAACTTATGAAAATCTTACTCAAATTGTTAATTATTATTCACCAAAAATCACCAAAAGACTTTTCCTATCCAATGTTTTGTAGATAACAAGGATTTGGTTGAAACAATAAAATCAACTAAACTTGTTGCAGATAAAAGATTAAGAATTGAAATAGCAAGGATCAAAGAAATGTTAGATGAGAAAGAAATCAGTTCAATAACATGAATAAAATCTAATGATCAAATTGCTGTCTAACTAAAAGAGGCGCTTCACCTTACAACATGATAGACTGTTTGAATAATGGAGAGATGATATACTTTTGAATAGAAAAGGAATTAGATTGTTAATTATTATTCTGTGTTACTCTCACCCTTAACCAGGATTGAACCTGCAGCCTGGAAATGACTGTAACAGATTATTAACTATTGGACAGTGGAACAATCAAATACCTCCTCAGCTTAATAGACTGTTCCTAGCAGTAGTGGCAGTAATTATTTAATCTGTCATAGTTGGTTCATTGGGAGAGCTAGTAACTGCATGGTTAGGCTGCAACAGTTGAACTTATTACAAATAATAACGTCATTGTTTTTGCACACCTTTCATTTTGTCATGTGTCACAAAAAGAATCACAATCATTAAAAAAAAAAAATACATACTACAATAAAGACGAGGACAACAGCCTGAAACATCAAAATTATTCCCATCAAGCCTCATCTCAAAAATACAGAAAAATGATTAACAGCCTTGTCTAGAAATGGACCTGGAGTGCCAAGCTCAATTGCTAAAATTCATTAACAGCCTTGTCTAGGAATTGAACTTGGCACTCCAGGTCTATTTCCTAAGATGATAACCTTTACATGACCACTATATATTTCCATCCAGTTTATCATTATTCAAAAATTTACACTACCTTACAAAAATGATTGGCTATGCCTATCCATTATGCAATGTTACTATTTACACATAGCTAGAAGGAGAGAAGATATGGATCTATACAATATTCAAGAATGAATAAAACAAAATGGGTTAAATCGAACTTAATGGACCTAAATTCTACCATCGTATGTCACCCCGCTGAAAGAAAAAAAATACCAAAAATCAGGGAATTTACTAAATTTTATGAAATTTTCAGTGTTGATATATTAATGAATAAAAGATATAATGCACTGGTTATTTTTTAAAACATTTTTTCAAGTCAACTTTGAACTACATATCTTTGGGGTGTAACACAGATTCTCAAGGATGCGTGGTTCAAAATTAACTGACGAGAAAAAATGTAAAAGTTTTTGAATGAAATAACTGGTGCATTATATCTTTTATTCATTAACTCTTAACATCCTGTTGAGAATTTTCTAAGTTCAGAGTCCCATTCCTATAAGGATCTATCAAAAATGCTAAAAATGGTCTTTTCATTTAAAGTTACCTGTTATTTCCCTTAAAATAAAGACTTCTAAATATGTTTAATATTACATTTAAACAAAGGCCATCATTTGGGTCGAATTTGGAAAACGAATGTGACTTCTGGACAGGTGGAATGAGGCGGTATAGGATGTTAAGAGTAATATATCAACACTGAAAATTTCATTAAATTCAGTTAATTCCCTGATTTTTGGTATTTTTTTTTTTCTTTCGGCGGGGTGACATATAATGGTGAAATTTAGGTCTGTTAAGTTCGATCTAACTACAAAATGTCTTCGGCATAAAATAACCCAACAAGGGTTGACATGCTGTAAATCCAACCAATATAGCTAGAAGGTGAGAAGATATAGATCTATACCTATCGCAAGGGAATTAAAGCAGAGAAACACATTAACAGCCTTGTCTAGGAATTGAACCTGGCGCACCAGGTCTATTTCCTTACCTCCTCTATTGTCATCACCCTTACTCCATTTATCATCCCAATCATCACCATCATCAATGTAAACAGTATTAAAACCAGTTTCTTACCATCACCAATTACATCAAGCATGCCTCCAGATATTTACTGGGTGTTTGCCATTTTTTTTTCGAGAAAGCAAAAGAAGGGTTGAAAAACATATTTCACCCAGAAAAATTGTGAATGTCGAAATGAAGGTTCTAAAGAAAATGCATCATTGACGAGTTTTTTTTGTGTTTTTTTTACATAAAAAGAGGTGAGGGGTTTCTGAGCAATGAATTTGCCCCTGAAACGGAAAGGGCTATTGTGTAAGGTCTTTGGTAAAGTTGCACAATAAACAAGGAGGAGGGGGGGCTAGGAAGAACAATGGTATGTTTATTTTCACAGCCAGCCCTTATTAGGGAGCTTTTCTCTTCTTTTTCTTTAATACGCATGTGCCAGCATTTTCACAGCCAGCCCTTATTAAGGAGCTTTTCTCTTCTTTTTTTTTTATAATACGCATGTGCGTGCGCATGGGTGCTTGCGTTCTGTGGAGGAGGAGGAGGAGGGGGGTAGAAAATAAACAACCCAGAATGTGTGAGGGAGAAATTTTGACACATCAAGATGACAACTCCTCTGCAGAGCAATCATGGGATGGGGGGTGGGGGCAAAGAAAATAGAATAAAAAGCTGGGGTTAGGGGTGGGGGGTTGGGAAGCAAGACAAAACTGCACGGCAACCCTTTCACATTCTTTCTGCTTTGCTTCCCCTGCCCTAGTCGCTACGACGGGCAGGGTTCGTTACTGTTGCAAAAGGCAGAACACCAAAAGCAGCATCTCTACTGCAATATTTTATGCAGTGGTGGGGGCGGGTGATATTATACAGTGGGGGTAATTATAAGATAATGGTCTGAAGGGGATCGCAACTGCCACCCCCATTAACCACACCACCATCTCATCATCATCATCATCATCGTCATCTTACTACCATCATTGGAATTAGTCACAAACCGACCAACACTACCATTACCCATACCAGTGACCAATACCACCAAATCCACCACAATCTATCACCCCCCCCCTCTACACATACGACCTGCCATGATGATCATCAATTTCAACTCTGTAACCCTACCTTCTCCACCATCATCACCCTTACTCCATTGATCATCCCAATCATCACCATCATCAACATAAACAGTATTAAAATGAGTTTCTTACCACCACCACCTATGACAACACATTCTCAGTCACAACAATGACTACTACTACTACTACTACTACTACTACAACAACAACAATATTCTTCCATCATCACACATCACCATCACCATCACCATCACCATAATCATCCCAATCATTTTCTTCTTTTATCTCTGCCTTTTCTTCATGTTTTGTTTATTATAATCACAATTATCCACACTTTGGTTGAATCTTTTTTTTTCTGAATAAAACTCAAGGTTATTTATATATTCATTTATTTTATTTTATTTTATTTATTTTTTTACAGATATGAAACCGTTTATTTTTGTTGCTTTATCACTCATTGTCAACAATCTTTTTTAATGCAAAAATTTAAACAAATTTCACTACTTTTTTTTTTCTTTTTTTAAATAATCATTAATGTTCTAATTAAAAATCCTCTAGTTTTTCAATATTTTTCTCTCACATTTTCTTCCATTTTGTTTTCTTTTATGTGTGTGTGTGTTTTATATTATTTTATGTCAGCCTTGACTTTCATTTTGAACCATATCTCAAAAATGGCTTCTTTTTCTCCTCCTCTCTTTTCTCTACCCCCCCACCGCACTTTTCTTTTGCTTTTCCTCCACATCTTCCTCTTCCAGTCATGGCTCAAAATATGTCAATTAAAAATGACTTCTTTTCCCCCTCCTTTCTTTTCTCCAGCCTCCCTTTTCTTTTGCTCTACCTTCTACTCTTTCTCTTCCAGTCATATCTCAAAATATGTTAATCTAATTTTTTTCTTCTCTTCCTCCTACTCCTCTCTTCCTCCTACTTCTGTTTCCCTTTTCATTTACTCCTTCTCTTTTCCTCCTCCTTTTTCTTTTGCTCTCCCTTCTACTCTTTCTCTTCCAGTCATATCTCAAAATATGTCAGTTTAAATGGCTTCCTTTCCTCCTCCTCTCTCTTCTCAAACCTTCCTTTTCTCTTGCTCTCCCTTCTCCTCTTTCTCTTCCAATCACATCTCAAAATATGTCAATTTAAATAGCTTTTCCTCCTACTCCTCCTACTCCTCTCTTTCCTGTTTCCCTTTTCATTTACTCCTCCTCTTTTCCCCTCCTTTTTCTTTTGCTCTCCCTTCTACTCTTTCTCTTCCTGTCATAACTCAAGATATGTCAATTTAAATGTTTCTCCTCCTCCTGTCCCTCTTTTTCCTCCTTCCCTTTTCTTTTACTCTTTCTCCTCCGTTTTTCGTCTTCAGTCATATCTCAAAATATGTCAATTAAAATGGCTTCTCTTACTCCTCCTCTTTTTCCTTCTTTTTTCTTTTGCCCTTTCTCTTCCTCTTTTTTTCCCAGTCATATCTCAAAATATGTTATTCAAAATGTTTTCTTTTCCTTTTTCTTTAGCCCTTCCTTCTCCTTTTTCTTTAGCTCTTCTCCTCCCTCCTCTTTTAATTCCAGTAATATTCCAAAAGATGTCTCTTAAAATTGTACCTTTTCCTCCTCCTCTCTTTCCTCCCCCCTCCTTTTTCTTTTGCTCCCTCTCCTCCTCATTCTTATTCTCTTCCTTCTTCCCTTTATTTCCAGTCATATCTCAAAACATTGATTAAAATGACTTCATTGCTTCTTCTTCCTCCTCTCCCTGTTCCTCCTCTCTTTTTGCTTACTGCCTCTCCTTCTTATTCCTCCTTCTTATTCTTATTCTTTTCCTCCTCCTTTCTCTTTTTCCACTTAATTTTCAAGCTCATCTTTACCTTTGTAATTCTTCCTCTTCCTCTTCATTTAACTCTTTGCCTACTTTAAACCGCTCACAGCAGCTCTCTCACCACTACAATCAGAAGTGCAAAAACTAATGGTTAGTTCATTATAATTGAGCAGAAGGACTCAGATTGCAATAATGAGAGGACTTTATTCGAATAGAATGAGTTCTGAGGTGAATAGATAGTGAACTTTGAAATATCCGATCATATAGCTAAAAAAATACCAAGAAAATTTGGTACAGCCGAGGGAGAAATTTGGTAGGTAAAGAGTTAAACACCAAAACATTATTGAAATGACTTTTTTCCTCTTCCCCCTCCTCCTCTTGTTCTTATTCTCTTCCCTCCCTTTTTTCCAGTTAGATCTTAGGATGTCTCTTTCTTTTTCAAGTTATATTTTATCTCTTTCTCTCTTTTTTTTGTCTTTTTCTCCTACCTCCTCTTTCATTTCCTCTTCATTTTTTAGTCAGACAAAAAAAATCATCACAATATTTTTTTCTTTACTGTTTTTTTTCTTTCAGAATTATCAATCTACAAGAATAATCCCAGAGGTAAGGATTATGGTCAAGTTTAGTTCAGTCGGTAGAGCATTCAGCTAGAAACCACAAGGTTCCTAGTTCGATACTGGCCCTCGCCAACTCAGCATATGAGTAGCACAGGGATCTGTGCGGTAAAGTAAGGAGCTGATGGTAGATGTGGCACTCCACCTCAGATGCAAAAACAATCTCCTTGGTCTAGCACTATTGAAAAGGGGATAGACTCCCTCGCTGTCTGGCTGATACCGACTTTAGGCCACCCCGACAACTTTACTTACTTTGCTAAAAGCACTGGTTCCCACTAGATCACTGAAGTTAAGTAGTGATGAGCTTGTTCAATACTTAATTGAATGACCATTTAAGCAACAGCAGGTACTGTAAGTAACCTGAGTCCTTGTTTATCAAAATGTCTTGATAGCTTAAATTAATCTCAGGTCACATTGGAAGCACTGGTTCCCACTAAATCACTGAAGTTAAGCAGTGATGACCTTGTTCAATACTTAATTGGGTGACCATTTAAGCAACAGCATGCACTAAAAGCAACCTGAGTCCTTTGTTTATCAAAATGACTTGATTCAGCATTAAATGACCTGAAAATGGTTGATATGCCATAAAACAAAACAACCAACCAACCAACCAACCAAATGTAAGGTCTCCAAAATATTTAGAAACCACAGAAACGTTTATTGTCAATGATGTATATGTGATTTTAAAGTTTGAATATATATTCAAGATTTCGGTCAATGCATTTTTGTAGGCACCATTGCAGTTTTTGCATGCCCACATCATACCAGTTTTTTTTTTCTTTCTTCTCTTCTCAGTTTCTTCATCCTTTTGTCTTTTAATTTCTTCTTTATCACTGCTTTTCAGTACATCTTTTGGACCAAGTATCCAATAGGCACCCCAGCTGGGAGCTGTTTTGAAAAGAACACCTTTTGCTTTTCACTGTACACTTCCAGTTGTGTTACGAGAGGCGCATGGAAAATAAACTTTATAAATTGTGTGATACCATTTCTGAACAACATCTTTTATTTAAATAAACATAAAAAAATATTTTATAAATAAAAACTATTTTCATTTAAATAAACATGTCTACATTTCTCTTCTGATTAAATACAAACTATTTTAATATAAAAATGTGTTTTTCGTTTAAAGTCGTATGATTAAAAAAAATTTTCTATTGAATTAACAACAACAGCATGAAATTACTAAATTTTTTTATTAAAATTGAAAACTATTTTAGTATAAAAACATGCCTTTGGATTGTAAATATACATGAACAAACTTTTAAAAAATCTTACAGTGAAATTCTAAAGCAAAAAAAATCGTCTGTTGTTTGTAAACAAACAACCAGGAGTTTAAGGTGAAAAGCAATAGGTGTTCTTTTCAAAACAGCTCCTAGCTGGGGTGCCTATTGGATACTTGGTCCCATTTTTCATTACTATCATCTTTTTTCTAGTGACTAGCTTTCCCTCCCCCTTTTAGATTCTTCTTTCTTTTCTTCACCCTTTTCCTTCTTTCTTGCTTTCCTTCCCAGTTTTCTTCCTTCTTTCTTTCCTTCCTTCTTTCTTTCCTTCATTCTTTATTTCCTTTGCCTTTTCTTTCCTGTTTTTTTCCTTCTGCCTTTTCCTTCCTTCTTGCTTTTCTTCCTCCTTTCTTTCTTCCCCCTTTTCTTTCCTTCTTTCCTTCTATCCCTTTCCTTCCTTCCTTCCTTCCTTCCATTTTTTGTTCTTTATTTCTTTCCTTCACCCTCTTCCTTCCTTCTTTCTTTGCTTCTCTACTTTTCTTTTTTTTTTTTATCTTTCCTTTCCATTTTTCCTTCTTTCCTTCTTTCTTTCTTCCTCATTTTCTTCCACCCCTTTTAAATTCCTCTTCACTCTCAATCTCTCACTTTCCCTCTCATCTATTCTCATATGACAACCATTTTCCTTCCTTCTTTCCTTCTTCCTCACTTTCCTCCACCCCCTTTTAGATTCCTCTTCACTCTCTATCTCTCACTTTCCCTCTCATCTATTCTCATATGACAACCATTTTCCTTTATCTGTTTCTTTGTCTCTGATAAATTCATTAACCATGTTCACTTAGAGATTAATTTATGATGGCAACAATCACAGTCTATTTGTAATGATCTAAAATTGAACTGCGTCTCCATGACACTGTTGCATTCTCATTCTCATGCTAACTGCTTCGAATGACTTCTCTTAAATTCTTCAAACTTCTGTTGAGCCGTGTTGAATTCTCTTCGGGTTAGAGACATCTTCTTCTATTACATAATTGATGGGCTGCCTATCAATTAATGGTTGGGTGGTTGGTTGGTTGGTTGGATTTTAAAGCATGTCAACTCTTATTGGGTTATTTTATACCAAAGATATTTTCTTCTATTCATTCTTGTTGGGTATTCCAATTTCTTTTTTAAACTCAATTTTTTAACCACATTTTTTAAAACCCATTTTTATCTATTTCTCTGAATGTTTGAGATGAGGCTTGAAGATTAGTATTATTAACGTTGTCCGGACTATTGTCCCCATCTTCATGTTATTTGTACAACGTTTCGGCCGATATACCCTCCGGCCTTCTTCAGGTATTTCTTGTCGGACAGCTATGGTTAGCAGAATGAGAACAGGATACCCCCATGGAATAAATAAAGGGTTAGGTTCAAAGTTCCGTGATGGCTCCCGAATACGACAAGAAAATTCCCGAGTTCGAAAAGAAGGTTCCCGAGTCTAAGAAGGTTCCGAGTCTGAGAAGGTTCCCGAGTCCGACAAGAAATACCAGAAGAAGGCCGGAAGGTATATCGGCCGAAACGTTGTACAAATAACAATGAAGATGGGGACAATAGTCCGAACAACGCTAATAATACCCATTTTTATCTATTTAATCCTATCTGCTTCGAATGTCTTCTCTTAAAATCTTCAAACCTCTGTGGAGCCGTATCGAGTTCTCGTCAGGCTGGGGACATCTTATTCTGTTACATAATTAATGGGCCGCCTATCAATTATGTATGCTTGGTTGGTTGGTTGGTTGGTTGGTTGGATTTTAAAGCATATCAACCCTTATTGGGTTATTTTATACCAAAGACATTTTCTTCTATTCATTCTTGATGGGTATTCCAATTTCTTTTTTAAACTCAATTTTCTAAAACTCATTTTTATCTATTTAATGCTAACTGCTTCGAATGACTTCTCTTAAATTCTTCAAACTTCTGCTGAGCCGTGTCGAATTCTCTTCGGGTTTGAGACATCTTCTGTTACATAATTGATGGGCTGCCTATCAATTAAGTACTGTTGGTTGGGTGGTTGGATTTTACTGCATGTCAACCCTTATTGGGTTATCTTATACCAAAGATATTTTCTTCTGTTCATTCTTGTTGGGTATTCCAATTTCTTTTTTAAACTCAATTTTTTAACCACATTTTTAAAAACTCATTTTTATCTATTTAATCCTATCTGCTTCGAATGTCTTCTCTTAAATTCTTCAAACTTCTGTGGAGCCGTATCGAGTTCTCGTCAGGCTGGGAACATCTTCTTCTGTTACATAATTAATGGGCCGCCTATCAATTATGTATGCTTGGTTGGTTGGTTGGTTGGTTGGTTGGATTTTAAAGCATGTCAACCCTTGGGTTATTTTATACTGAAGACATTTTATTTGATTCATTCTTGTTGGGTATTCAATTTTTTTTTAAACTCACAATTTGTTAACCATTTTTTTTAAACTCAATTTTTTTTTATTCAACCCTAACAGGTTGTACTACTTTGGATCAGAGTGGACCAGGGAGTAATGGCAATGAAGGGGTACTCCACACTCCCCACAGCTCCAGAATTGGAACTTCACCACTAGATGCAGTTTAACATCATATCCAGGACACAAAGACCCTCAGCCACCGCCTTCTAGCACATATATGATAAAAAAGGTTGGGACTTGACATAAAGGCAATAAGGTCGGGACAATCATATAAGAGTTAGGGCTTCACACGATCAGTCAATTGATCAGATCCGACCACCCGCCTAAGTAAGGTCAAAGTCGAGTGTTGCATGTCATAGACTGCTCAGCCACTAGGATTCCGTCCTTAAGCATCACAAGTTTGATTGATAAGATTTGCTCACCTTGACTCTGATTGGACGGAGCCGACGGCAGAAAGTTAGTTTAGAAAATCAGTTTTTGTGTGGGTGCTGAATAGGACAGAGGCAAGATGGCTGTCTCCTGTTTGAAACCAATTCTCAATGCATGTTTGTCTTGATCTGGGGTTATGACAATGAAATATAGAGCTCTAAAGAAAACATCGTCTTGTGTTCATTTATCAAAAATTAACAATGATACAGGACATAAAGACCCAAGGAATCCAATAAGAAATCCCAAGACAAGATCAGGATAAGAAAAACCCAAAGACCAGAAGAATAGAAGCCCAAGGCCAAAATAACTGATACTCTTCTCACACTCATATGATAAACAGGTTGGGTGTTAGCTATTAGAGCAATTTGAAGAATACAGGACAACCATATATGTGCTAGGGCATAACATGACCAACTGATTGATCAGATGGGGCCTCTCCAACTGTCTGCCTAGCCTAAGTAAGGATCTAAGTGGAGTGTTGCATATTATGGGATCATTTGTATCTGGATCACAGCTACCAAAATCCTCAGGCATTATATATATTTACCAACCCCTCCGCATGAGCAGGATGTGACACAAGGTCAATTTCTTAAGCAAAGTTTAACAGGTTTGAATTCAGAGTTTTCCTTCTCCTAGACTGGTTACCTAGCCATAGTTAAAGAGCCCAGTCTGCCCTGCTATTTACCCATAGCTGGAGGGAGAACTGGATTCATACCTTTCCCAAGGGTATTAGCACTCTAACAAGTCCATTTCCTATGACTCTAACCATTAGACCATGCGCCTCCATTCTCAGGGATTATGAGTTGTTACCCATGGTCAATAGGTGGCTCTAATGGGAGAGAGTCTTGCCTCTATGCAGTGGTACAGTTGATGTCTTCTACAGCCCCAGCTGACAGGGCGACAAAATTTGGGTAACTCTTCCTGGTATAAGTAAAAAGTAAAGTCGTCGGGGTGGCCTAAAGTCAATATCAGCCAGATGGCAAGGGACTCTATCCCCTTTTTACTAGAGCCAGACCAAGGAGATTGTTTTTGTGTCTGAGGTGGAGTACCATACCTACCATCAGCTCCTCACTTTACTGCACAGATCTCTGTGCTACTCATACGCTAAATTGGCAAGAGCTGGTATTGAACCAGAAACCTTGCGATTACTGAGGCAAGTGCTGAGCTATAACGGCTAGAACATTTTTGGTATATGAGGTGTGCTGTGGATCACAACTTAAATTTATCAACTCTTTGAGGCTGCATGGACTGAATCAGCCAATCAGCATGCTCGAATACATGGTTGGTTAACTATTTAAAGGTCTTGGTGGACAGGCGTTCAGTTGCTCATGTTTAACACTGACAAGCACAAAGATCATAGGATTCTAGATACACGGATCAACGGACAAGCATTATAGGATTCTACTCAGCACGGATCAAACTTAATACCACAAGGGATCTCCACTGTAAAGTGCTCTCACCTGCAGCCTAAAAATGGCCACACGAATCATAACACCCTTCCTGGTATAATGGTTAGAAAACTAAGCTAACTGATCAATTGTAACTAAGTAGTGAGTTTGAGTCTCACTGGGTGCCCATGTCAATATGCTGTTTAATGGCAGTCACTCTAATGTTGGACAACCGTCGTATTTATAGTCAGTTGCCAACCAACTTTCTAACTCTTTTGCCAAAGAGTTCCTTCAACTGAAACAGTCCAAGAAAGATAACTCATAATTAACACCCCATACTTTTAGTTTTGTACTAAAACTAAGCTATAATTTATTTTTCAAACACTCATGATGTAATTGTTAATGTTTTTTCAAAATAAAATGTTTAATTTTAAAAAGCTTTCCATCATTTTTTTAGACATGTTTATAATTTTGATGAAGGTTTGATAAAAGCTGAAACATTCTAATGTCGATTCACTATCTATCATAAATCTATCTTTTTGTAATACTTTGTTTTTTTTATTTTCAACAAAGTAAGGATTCTGATTAAATAAAATAGTGTCCAATGTCTAATCAATTTCGAAGTGTCTTCATCTTCAGAGATTGTTTTTGATAAACGCAAGAAAAACAATCTCTGAAGATGAAGACACTTCGAAATTAATTAGACATTGGACACTATTTTATTTTATACGCATTGTAATTGCCTTTAAAATATAAATAATAATATACTTTACTTAACAATGCTTCAAGCAAATTATCAAAGACTATATAAAGTAAAGTAAAGTGGTCGGGGTGGTCTAAAGTCGGTATCAGCCAATCAGCGAGGGAGTCTATCCCCTTTTCACTAGTGCTAGACTAAGGAGATTGTATTTTGCATATGAGGTGGAGCGCCACACCTACCATCAGCTCTTTACTTTACCGCACAGATCCCTGTGCTACTCATAGGCTGAGTTGGCGAGGGCCGGTATCGAACTAGGAACCATGTGGTTTCTAGCCGAACACAACCTACCAAAATTACCAAAATATCTTCTGTGATTCACAATTTTAATATTACAAAAAAAAAAACGAACACATAACTTTTTTTAAAAATTCATTTTAATTATACGTTGGGCATTTAAGTGATGCAAGATCATTTGGAATATTTTATTTTTGATATAGGGTGAATAAAATGGCACAAATAAGAAATCTGCAATCAAGCAACACCAGATAATCTGTATTCACATTTTTGCATTGCATCTAGGACAATTTGGACGATGTCATTTTTAACCAGAGGGTGTTGCGGGATGATAACAGACGGAAGATTTAGGAACAAGTGTATTAATATATAACTGATAAGGAGTTGATATGCCATTAATGAACCAAACCAAATCATATTCTGTCATTGTTGGCAGGGTGGCTTATTGTCAGTATCAGCTTAACCAGGGAAATTGTTTGTTTTTTTTCTGCTGAGGTGGAGCACCACACCTACCGAAAGCTTCCCACTTCACTGCACTGATCAGTTTACCCAATCTGGGCTACTTATACGCTGAGTTGGCGGGGGCTGGTATCGAATCTGAACCTTGTGATTCCTAGGCAGTTGCTCTGCCGACTGAGTTAAACCGGCCCCTTTTCTTGACCATAAGAATCCCTTTCTTCCTGATTTCTAAAGCTAAATCTTAGAATAATGTATTTACGTTTTTTTTTTTTGTTGTTGTTTTATTTTTTATTTTTATATGATTGATCATATTCTGTCTCTAACATCTGCCTTGATTTCAGAATCATGTAAAACAAAATCTTTTTGATTTTCAAAGCATTTTCTTTGTTTTATTGTACATAAATTAGCCCTGTTTTGTTGGTATTACTTGCCTTAATTCCCAACAAATGAAAAACCCTTTTCTTTTTGAACACACAGACACAAAAATGACCCGCTGCTTCTGGTGGTGGGGCAAATCTCTACTGTGTCTGTGTGTTCACTAGGAGGCAAGACAGCCAACTTTAGCTAGTAATATCACTACAACTACTACTACAACTACAAAACTACTACTACTTCTACTACTGATGATGATGATGATGATGATGATGATGATGATGATTCATTTTTGTACTCTGTCCGATTCTGCTGTCTTGTTTTAAAATTATCAAAAATGACATGAATATCTGTAGAATTTCCTGAGAAAAAAAATTCCTATTTCATTTGAGATTTTTTGCAACAAAATGGAGGCGCTAGTGTTATAATGGTCATCACCGCAGGAAATAGACCCAGTGATCAGAGTTCAAACCCTGGACAGGTCCTGTTTGCATTTCATATCACGCTAATACCCTGGGGAAAGATATACATCTGGCTATTCCCCCAACAGCTATGGGTAAATAGTAAGGCAGACTGGGCCCTTAAACCTTGGTATAACAACCTTGGTTGTCATACCAAATCTCCTTGGTCTAGCACTAGTGAAAAGGGGATAGACTCCCTCGCTGTCTGGCAGCGACTTTACTTTACTTTTTACCATTGCTACTATAAGCAATCTGAGTCCTTTAGTTTATCAAAATGACTTGATGCAGTCGTAAATAAATTGAAAAGGGGAGATATGCCTTAAAACAACAAAAAGAAAAAACAATCAAAAGTTTTTAAAGAATTACAACGTATGATATGTTTACATAAGAGCTATTATGAATAGTTCGATATGTAAAAAGTATAATAATCTCTGGCAAAATTCTTTCTTTCTTTCTTTTTCTCTTTTCTCATCTTTTTTCTCATATTCTTTTTCTTTGTTTTCAGCTTTTTTCTATTTCATTGAAACAGACAATAAGTGCTATCGCTTCCTATCTCTCAACTTTCTTTCTTTCATTTTTCCCCTGTAGTATGTTCTCTTTCTTGCCTTTCTGTTCCTTACATTACAATGATATGATCCATTATTTATCTGTGGTGAACACAAAACCACAATTTTAAATAACGTTTGATATGTTTACATAAGAACTATTACGAATAGTTCGATATGTAAAAAGCATAATAATCTCTGGCAAAATTCTTTCTTTCTTTTTGTCTTTTCTCATATTCTTTTTCTTTCTTTCTTTTCAGCTTTTTTTCTATTTCATTGAAACAGACAATAAGTGCTATCGCTTCCTATCTCTCAACTTTCTTTCTTTCATTTTCCCCTGTAGTATGTTCTCTTTCTTGCCTTTTTTGTTCCTTACATTTACAATGATATGATCCATTATTTATCTGTGGTGAACACAAAACCACAATTTCAAACAACGTTTGATATGTTTACATAAGAGCTATTACGAATAGTTCAATATGTAAAAAGTATAATAATCTCTGGCAAAATTCTTTCTTTCTTTTTCTCTTTTCTCATATTCTTTTTCTTTCTTTCTTTTCAGCTTTTTTCTATTTCATTGAAACAGACAATAAGTGCTATCGCTTCCTATCTCTCAACTTTCTTTCTTTCATTTTTCCCCTGTAGTATGTTCTCTTTCTTGCCTTTTTGTTCCTTACATTTACAATGATATGATCCATTATTTATCTGTGGTGAACACAAAACCACAATTTCGTTTTCTCAACTCTATTGCCCTTATCGCAAGCCCCAACCCATTTTTATCATATGGGTGCTAGAAGGCGATGGCTGCGGGTCTACATGTCCTGGGAATGACGTTAAACTCTATCTGATGGTGAGATTCCAGTTTTGGAGGTTTGGGGAATGTGGAGCACCCCTTCATCACCATTGCTCCCTGGTCCACACTGACCGGAGTGGTAGTACTGTTAGGGTCCCATCTATGGGTTAAAAAGAAAAATGTATATATAAAAAAATTGTATTATCCATTAAGAATTGATTTATTTCAAAACTTTATCGGCATTAAATGACCCACTGAGGTTGATATGCTGTAAAACAAAACAAACAAACAAACAAACAAACACAATTTCGTTTTGCAAACCCTATCAACAGTAGTCATAAGAGATGGCTCATATGGATTGAAATTAACTTACAAACCTAAATGCTTTATCATCTTAGTAGGTAAAAATCTCACTAACTTTAAAGGTCAAAATGATTGCAAACAGAACGTCTTAATGTTTGAGTTTTCTGACAGTTTTAATGGTTTCTGTGCACTAAGTGAATTAACCGGACATCCTGCTTCAAAGATAATTCAATAACTTGAAGGCCACACAAGAAGGCTATTGATAGAACTCATGATCCTTATATATATATATATATATATATGTCTCCCATGATTTTTATATCTACTCAAAAAATAAAAAATCACTCTGATGAATGGTTGTAAAAAAAATCTCTCTGTATGCGGAATATTTTATGCATTTTTCCTATTATTATTATTATTATCATTATTTCAACTCCATCTGATTATTTTAATAATAATAATAATGTAAATCCGTATACATTTTGATAAACAGACCGAAACACATGTGTAAGTGATATCGATTAAAAGTGATATCGATAAAATTCATTTTTATCCATTTACATTTCTTTTCTTTACTCATTTTTTCCTCATATATATATATAGTGAAAAATTTGAAAAAACACATGTTCAAATAAAATGAGTGATATTTATTCAGCCAACGCTGCAGTGTTTCAATCTGTTTAGTAGATCTTCTTCAGGGCTTTTGCCGATTTAAGAAAAAATAAAATTTATCACAGAATAATAAGGAGACTGTGATAGTCTTTTGTTGATCAGTTTGTTTAAAAATGTTTTGAATGGAAAATTAGCACTCTTAAAGTGGTCGGGGTGGCCTAATGTCAGTATCAGTCAGACAGAGGGGGGAGTCTATCCCCTTTTCACTAGTGCTAGACCAAGGAGATTGTTTTAGCATCTTAGGTAGAGCACCACACCTACCATCAACTCCTCACCTTACTGCACAGATCCCTGTGCTTTTTATACGCTGAGTTGGCGAGGGCCGGTATCAAACCAGGAACCTTATGATTCCTAGCCGAACGCTCTACCGACTGAGCTAACCTGGCCCGTTATATATACTCCTTGCTACGTTGAGCTCTCTAGAAATCCACCACAGAAGATTTTAGAAGAATTCTATGATGGATAAATTTACACCGAAGTATTCTATGAAAAACATCTCATACCCAACCAAAAGGAAATACATCTATCACTTGAGAAAATCATTTATTTAATCAAAAGGCGAAGATAAAAATCCTTCTACTTCTAAACCCATCCGATGGACACGTAAAAAAAAAAGATATCAACAGTCTGGAAAGACAGAACACCCCACCTAAATGTACCTTCATCAGTGGCCACGGATCCGGAATAAAAAAACTAGCCCTTTTTTTCAACATGATGCATTGAAGTTATTGTGAGATAAATAAAGCTTTGACAAGTTGCAGTGGTACACACCTATAAAAGTATATATCTGGTGCACATCACGGCTTTGGAAAGTTCTTTGCGTACATCTCAGCCAATGTTTAATTTCTGTGATCTAGCAGGAACTGGTTGGTAGGTTGGTCGGATTTTACGGCATGTCAACCCTTGTTGGGTCATTTTATGCTAAAGACATTTCATTTTATTAATTCTTGATGGGAATTTAAATTCTTTTTTTATTTAAACTCAATTTGTTTGTTTTTTTAAACATAATTTTTGAAACTCATTTTTTTTATTCAACCTACAGATGGGATCTTAACAGGTACTACTCCTCTCAAATAATCTTATGTTAGATTTTTCATTGTTGGTTGGTTGGTTGGTTGGTTTTTATGGCATGTCAATTGATTTACCATTTTAGAATGGGAGTTTCCCATACCAACAAGAGAAGAGAAAAACAAAAAGGAAAACATTACTTCCAATTCCAACAAATCATTTGGTTGGTTGGTTGGTTTTTTTGGCATGTCAACCCTTGTTGGGTCATTTTATGCTGAAGACATTTTGTTTTATTCATTCTTGATGGGTACTCAGTTTTTAAACACATTTTTTAAACTCATTTTGTTCTATTTAGCCCATAGATGAGACCCTAAAAGGTACTACCACTCTGGATTAGAGTGGACCTGGGAGTAATGGTGATGAATGGGTACTCCATATTCCCCAGTGCTCCAAATTTGAAACTTCATAATCAGATAGAGTTTAACATCATACTCAGGACAATAAGACCCTCAGCCACCGCTTTCTAGCAGGAATCGGTGCCCTCAATCTAACAAACGTTGTAATAGTCAAATTAGCATACTGTAGTATATCCACAGTTCCCGCTAGTTGTCATTAAAGACTTAAGTGTGTGCCATTATAGTATGTGGCCAACCTTTTTGATACTGTTATAGTATGTGGCCTACCCAGTTTGAATGTCTCCAACTTCAGTAAGAGTATATTTATAGATATAAGTAGTAGGAAATTTATTGAAACTAATTATTTTTCACATATATTCAATTTCAAGAAATGCAATTCAATCATAAGCTGTATATTGTAATTAAAATAATTAAAAAAGAATTTATCCATAATTTACATGAATCAGAGATCTATTTAATTCTAAAATATTCTAAAATTCTGAAATAGGGTTAGAGTTAGCAGTTATTATTATAACCTTATAATATGCTTTTTATGGTAGGCCACATACTATAAGAGAGACATGATTTCGTAGGCCACATTCAAAAGGTAGGCCACATACTGTAAGAGAGACATGATTTCGTAGGACACATTCAAAAGGTAGGACACATTCAAAAGGTAGGCCACATACTATAAGAGAGACATGATTTTGTAGGCCACATACTATAATTGTATCCTTAAGTCTAAGCTGCTTGTTTTTTTTTAAATATATTTTGCAGAATATCTTTATTTTAATGAAAGTCTTGAATACGAAAGTTTTGCTGACTGGGACAGCTGCAGATAAGTGAAATTCTGTTTGTCTATTCTAAGGATGGTGAGCTTCTCCTATATTTAAATTTCATTCTTTTTTTTTTCTTTTTCTTTTCTAGTATTGTTTGGCTTTAAATGAAAAATTCAATCTGCCAACTCTGCTTAAAAGTCATTAATCTTCACAGACAGATGTCCTGGCATCGTGCGTAAGGCTGGGATTCTTAAAAGATAGGAGCATGAGGCAAAAATAACTGTCTGTCTGTCACAGGAAAAGTCAGATTAAATCTAGAGAGGGTGAAGGAGAAAAAGATAAGATTGCTTGGGGCAGGATTTTTGTCTTTTGTTGCTTAGGTAAAATTTAAGGTAGATAAAAAAAAAGGGGGTTTATTTCTGAAGGGCTTATCAAATTCTGAATGGGTGTTTCCATGGCTACATCTGATATTTACTAAGGTTAGCTAGGCATATTGTGGTTTGGGGAGTGTAATGGTTGCCAACCTGGAAAATAGAACCGGTGACCTGAGTTCAAATTCTAGAGAAACTATTTCTATTCACATTGCATGAATGCCCTTTAAAAAAAACTAGCAAGAATATGCGTCCTCCGGGTGTAAGAATTTAAGTTTTAATGTAATGAAATATATCAAATTAGAAAGACTAACGAAATTAAATAAGAAGGCATATAAAAAGATTATACTTATTTTAATTATATTTTGATTAGTCTTTACATAAAATCATTCATAGGATGGATTTTGATATGTTGGAGAATAAAACAATGATATTAGAGATCAATAACACCAAGTAATTATTTATTGAACCCAGTTTTGGTTAAAACCAGTATGCAAATTAACCATACCATATATTATGTAAACCTTTATTTCTAAGTGATAAATAAGACATATTGCAGGATTTTAAACGCACTAATAACATGGGCTGTTTTGAGGCAAATCTAACTTAGTTTTCCATGGAGACATCATTAATAAATAAAATATATTCCTAGTATTAATGATTTTAACTATAAATTAAATACTCATTGATAAACTTACACAATTCCTGGGGGTATGGTGATGTAAGCAGTGATGTAGTTTTGATAACTGACAGACACTGAATCTCCATTATAATAAGATTAACAATCTACATTTCTCTTCAACTATGACCACTCTGATCTCAAACCATGGGAAAGGCATGAATTCACTTCTCCCTTCAGCTATGGGAAAAATAACCATGCTGAATTGTCTCTTTAGCCATGGTGGGCAATACATATCAAGTACACAGAATAATGTATTAGTGTCAAGAACATGAACAGTTTACAGTAGTAATATGCATGTATGTGTGTGCATATGTGTGTGGAGAGGGGCATCAGGTATAGTGTCGGCGGACTACCGGAAGCATGGAGGCTTTGAAAGATTCAGTGTCTTGGCAGCCTACAACAGACGCGGCCAACTTATTCGATGCCTCCGCAATTCTGAGCGTGAAAAAATGTTTCCGAAAGTCACGTGAGCATCGGTCAATAATATATATTGTTTGGGATTTAGTATGAAGCATTAGGTGTGAAATATAAGAAACTCAGTTTTTGAATATATATATATATATATATATATATATATATATATATATATATATATATATATGTGTGTGTGTGTGTATGTGTGTGTGAAGAAAAGGAAGTGAATCCGACGGTATGTAGTATATTAAGAAAGATTGAAAAAACGCAGGTTTAAATGAGTTAAGTGGTGAGTTTATTGGCCGACGCTGCAGTGTTTTGATCTATTAATTAGATCATCTTCAGGGCATTTGTTGGTATATGGAAGGTAACAAGAAATTTTTTTATCACAGAATAACGAGAAAAGCGAGTGATAGTTCTTGTTTATCAGTCTGTTTAAAATTTGAAGTTTGAAAAAAGAAATATATATATATATATATATATATATATATATATATATATATATATATGATTTGTTTAACATGATGTGTATCAATAAAGTAGTAGAAATAAGGATCTTCCGGATCATTCTGAATTTATACTGAAGATCCTGCTCGGTGAAATCTGAATTGTTAACTTCTGTCACTGATTTGGTTTGTGTGTGTGTGTGTGTGTGTGTGTGTGTGTGTGTGTGTGTGTGTGTGTGTGTTGTGTGTGTGTGTATGTTGTATGTGTGTGTAACTAATTATTAGTATCATTTATCAAATTCTATTTATTGCAAAATTATTTATACATTCTTTTAAATCTTTTTATTTTATTTTAACTATTTCCAAAATAAATTCATCTTAACTAGATTTTTTACCTAATTTCATATTAATTATTATAAGATAAATTTATTACAAAATTACTATATATTTTATTATAAATTTTGTATATATTTTATCAATGTTGATTTATTAGTGGTTACACAATAAGAGAAAAGAAATGCATTAACTGGATGTGTCCGAAAACAGGGAAAAAAAAGGCAACTAAAGAAAGGGAAAGAGGGTACAGCGAACGATAAGTTTCACTAATTCAAACCATTCAAATTTAACCGGTCTACTATTACTACTACCTACCATTTATGAATGGTGGATAGTAGTAGTTATAATAGTATAGCCCGGCCACTACAACTATTACTCTGCGAGTGAAACCAACGTCCCATTCATGAATTTGAGGATAGGCCGAGGTGTCACTCAGTGGCGGTAAAAATACCCAACAACCTCGACTGGTTGAGAAGATTTTTAGAAGATTGGATTGGATTGCTGTGTTTCAACCACTCCTTTCTTTTCTTTACTTTTTCCTTTACTGATTTTTTCACTCCTTCCATTAAAATAACACGTTTTAAGCCCCTACAAATTAGAGACTGTCGTCTAAAATGTCTTTAGCGATAATACAATTAAGTATATAATGGATAACTAGATAAACGTTAAATTGTATATACAATTTATACGTTTATCTAATAAAGTTTATTAAATAAACGTATAAATTGTATATAAAGTTTATATAATATAAACGTTACGTTTATATTATAAACGTTTACTAGGGTTACCCAAAAATCGTCTGCTAATATCTGCTAATGTTTTTTAAAAACGAATTAAAATTAATTAAATCGATTATTTAAGATCAAACTTTTGTCTAAATCGATAAGTAGTAACATAATGACCACCAATAAAAATGTAAAATAATATTACACATTTAATTCATTTTTAATACATTTAAAACGATTTTTTGGTTAATTTCGATTGCGTATGGTCTGAAATGCTGTTTTAAAACGGCGTGTTTACAAAATTAATGTAACATTAGCGATTTTTAAAAATTACCAAAAATCAGGGAATTATCTGATTTTAATGAAAAAACGTCGTTTACTTTATACAATTTATAACTAAATAAATAAACTTTATTTAGCTATTCAGCATTTTAAATAGGATACCTAAATTTTATATATAGATTTTTCATAATCAATTTTTTATACTCTGTGATGTTGAAAAATGTGTTCAATCGTGGTGTAATGGTTAGTAAGCTAGTCCCGTAGATCCATTACTACTGAATAATGAGAACTACCCTCGCTGGATACCTTATTTGCGACCTTATGTCACAACTTACCCATGAAGAACGGGTTGGGTAGAAAGGGCGTCACATCGTGATATAATGGTTAGCAATCTAGTCTCGTAGTTCCATTACTATTGAATAGCGAGAACTATCCTCACTTGATGCCTCTTATTTGCGACCTTGTGTCACATCCTACGCATAGATAACGGTTTGGGTAGAAAGAGCCTACTATCGTGGTGTAATGGTTAGCAAGCTAGTCTCGCAGATCCATTACTATTGAATAGCGAATTCCCGCTAGACGCCACATACTTGCGACTTTGTGTCATATCCTAACCGTAGCGCACGGGTTTGGTGAATACCTACTTCAGACTACTCTATAGTTACGGTTATGTTATATCTTTAACAACTTTAATTTTTTGTTGAAAATAAATCACATTATATGATATTTCTCTGAATTTTTGATGGCTCCCGATTATGACAAAAAGGTTCCCGGGTACGAAAAGAAGGCTCCCGAGTTCGAGAAGGCTCTCAAGTCTGACAAGAAATACCTGAAGAAGGCAGGAGAGCACATTGGCCGAAACGTTGTACAGATAACAATAAAGATGAGGACAATAGTCCGAATAATTCAAATACACATTATCTGATCTTATCTTTATTTATTTAGATTAAAATCAATTCAATTTTATTTAGAATTCAATTAGTTTCAGATTAATGTAATTGTAAAGTCAGCAAATTCCATTGGCAACAATATATTGTAATATACCCCTTCATCTGCTGGGTTTATAATGGGAGGAGGGTTCTATTTTGACGACTGGTCATCTTCTTTTGGATTTCCTTAGTCTCTTCCTCAGGTTGATAGGGGCTTCTTTTCTGCTGGTTCCGGTTGTGGTTTGTCTGTGTTAATTCTCTTTGTTTTTAAATGATGAACACAAGACTTAGTTAATTTTTTCTCAAACGTCTTTATAACCCAAAAACCCCAAAGAGTTCAACCGCGTGTTGAGATGACTTACTTGGAAACAGACGAGCATTGCGTCTGCTCCCATCGATGAACCGCCAAATTCTAACTACTCAGTTTCCTTCACACGCTTTGCCTTTAGCCAATGAGAAATCAACGACTATGTCAGTGAAAGGTGAACTGCTGTCAATTACTTCTATAACGGTCATGTTATGGTTCAATGGTAACTTTCCATTTATGAATACCGTTATTTAAATTATACTACACCACAGTACATAATTCGTACGCAACCCATGAATTATATAACAATATATCAAAATATTCCTCTTGGGACTATCTCTTTTTAGAAGTATCGTTGGACGTTTTTTATTAATCGAATTTAGATTTTAAAATTCAGCATTAACGAAAAATTTATTAAAAAGAAACCAGTTAACAGCATACAATAACTATTCATGAATTATCTAGAAATATTTATTTATAACATGAAACTATTTTTAAAAAAAGTAAACTGTTCCTTGTGTAAAAAAGTTTTCTGTTTTACTTATTTTTTAAGAAATTGACCGTGTTGTAAAAAAAAACGGCCCGGTTTACTTATTTTTCAAGATAACGGTGAGTAATTTTTCTCCAATCGGATAATTTGATCTTTGAATTAACTGTTTTTTCTTTGTAACAACTCTTTATGTTCGTTATTTCTTTTTTGCGAGATTCTAAAAAAAAAAGTTAAAAAATATTTACGTTTCTTCAATATGGCCTAAACTGATTACGTGACCTATTTTGGTTGTACCTAATGTTATAGAGTGAACTATAGTTGAATGAGCTTGTTCCACCTCTACAACCCCAAGTTGAACATAAAAGGATTGTGACAATGAAAATGGACATGTTCGTGCAAAGTTCTATTTCAAATTAGGAAGGGAAAAAATGAATTATGGAGATTTTTCTAATGTCTGAATAAACTATTTATGTGAAGGATTGTCTGGGTCATACACAGTATGATTAGTAATATTGGCGTTTCCAATTAGGGTCAAGTCACGCAGAAAGCACCGGTTACTGCTTGATCACTGAAGTTAAACAACAAAGTGCCTGTTCAATCCTTATTTGTGTGATCACTTAAGCCAGCGGTCCCCAACCTTTTTTGCGCCACGGACCGGTTTCATCTAAGACATATTTTCACGGACCGGCCTTCATATGCTCCGGCCTACATTTGCTCGATGATTGTTAATGACGTAATCTAATAATAAATCATCCGCAGTGGTCTTGTCCAATGCAAACATCAACAAACAATAAACAACCTTTTTGTTTAAAATTGATTATCAGTCTAAATTTTAAACTGATAATCAATAATATATAATATATATATATATATATATATATATATATATATATATATATATATCTTAGAAAGGAAGGAAAAACTCAACACCGTAATTCCATAATAAATTTATAAAATTTTCAAACGTTCTGTGCGGCCCGGTATCTAATAGCCCGCGGTCCTGTACCGGGTCGCGACCCGGTGGTTGGGGACCGCTGACTTAAGCAACAGAAGGCATTGTACGCAACCCGAGTCCTTTGTTTATAAAATAAACTTGATTCGGCATTAAGTGACCCGAAAATTATTGATATGCCGTAAAACAAAATAGAACAACCAACCAACTAGCGTTTCAAATTGAGAACAACATCTATCATGAACAACACGTCAGACATCTTCAAATGTGAAGCTGTTACGTGTGTTGACGTTGATAGAAGAGAGTTATCCACACTAGGTGTAATAATATGGAAGGGGACAGTAAAATTATGTATTACTTATACACGAATGGGGTTAGGTGGTGCTTTTATGCTTTTGTCGTTTTGGTGTATGTTTGCAATTGGAGCTGCTTAACCCACTATTTGTAGTTTTTTTTCTTGTCAGGCTGAAACGGAATTAAGGAAGAGAAAAGAAGAGACAAAGACAGAAGATACTTTTAGGGTTCAGACTTTATTTCTAGGTTCATAGCTATATTGTGGGGATGGTTCTTTTTTTCCTGTGCCAGTTGTAGCGTCTGTTCTCAGACAAGGTCTGCGTTCAAATGGCCAAATGTTTTCTTGGTGGTAGGAAAGGGGCTTTTTTTTCCTGCAGATGCCCAGAGGTTGCTTCCTTTGGGATATTTTTATTTTTAAATTTTATTTCAATTTTATTTTAATCCCCCCACGCGTAACTGTGATGATGCTGGTCGTCCTTTTGTGACAGGAAACACATCGTTCATCATGCGTTTTTTTTGTTCCATGTGTTCAGACGGTCAATAAAGAATTTTGTTAGATCTTGTGGGCGTTTTGAATTATGCCGTAGGAAGGAAGGAAGAGGTAGGTACTTGTCCATAGCAGGATCAATGGCTACTGTAATGTACAATAAATAAAAGGTTATATTCAAGATACGCACTTCCAAAATTTCCAGCTTTTTAAAGGAATACTCCCTTTAAAATTAGCAACAGGAACCAGCCTAATACACTCTGTTGATCTGCTTTTTGTCATCTCAATTCTTAATTTTCATTTATAAAATATTATTTGGGGCATTTTTCAATGAAGTTAATTCATCGTTAAAAAAAAGTTAATCGAGGCATATTTATTGAAAAATACCCAAAATAATTAATCGTAAAAGAAAATTATTTCAAAATTCAGATGAAAACAAGTTTACAAGAGAATCTACTGCCTGAATATACATTCACACACATACTCTCTCTCTCTCTCTCTCTCTCTCTCTCTCTCTCTCTCTATATCAATATATATATTATATATATATATATATGTATTATTATATAATATATATATATATATATATATATATATATATTATTATTATTATTATTTATATTTTTTTTGCTTGAAGGCAATTACAATGCGTATATCGTATAAAATTCGATAATTATTGAAAATCATCATGACAGGCGAACTCGGCATATATTGTGCCCACGTAGAACATCGTACAGCTGTTTCAACTTTATTAAGTCTCATCCGCGATATATGCTTACGATTTCCCTCCGACAGAAATCGAAACCGGGAACCCAGCACGCAGAATCAGAGACTCTACCCCTGGGCCGCCGATACGTAGCACACAATACATGCGAAATTAACTTGTCAAGGATAAACACGTTATTGTGTGCTACGTATCGGTGTATTAATGAGGCTTGCCGAGGCGAAATATCAATTGAATGAAGTTGTTTGTGTTTTATCTGTTATTCCTCAAATTTTAATCACATTTTGTTGGATGTACCCAATCTGTTACTCCAACATATATATATATATATATATATATATATATATATATAATGGGCACCTTGCATTGTGTAATGATTAGTAAGCGAGACTATTACTAGTGAGTTTGAATCTCACTGATTGCTCCATACACAACTAAGCAAAACTTAGTATTATCGCAGACATCTCCTTGGTGGGTATATTCTGGACAGGTAGCGAAGGTAGACAGGTAGTTCTGTTGGGGGGGTTGGGGGGTTGGGGGCAGGGACATATACAACTTGGATACAGATGCTGCACAAACTGCTTACCCGACACTGGTAATCGTTATCCGTGGGATTAAAAAAAAAGAATTTGTGAAGTACAAGACGACCGTCGTCTATCACCCACACCCATCCTATCCTCCGGATTTAACCCCTGCTTGACTTTTCTTTTCACCCCCTCCAAAGTACGTCGATTTCAGACGACAGAAAATGCACTACGAGACCTGCGCCCTCTACTTTGAACGAAATGACTAAAGAAAAAAAAATGGTGGGAACTACGTATCAATAGTGGAGTTAATTCAAAGATCAAATCATGTAAAAATTACTCACCGTTATCTTGAAAAATAAGTAAAACAGTCCGTTTTTTTTTTATTTAAATTTTTTACAACAGGTTCAATTTCTTTATTGATATTTTTAGCAGAATTCATGGTTCTTTTACTAAAAAGCTCTCGCATTGGAACTTATAGAAATCTTCTGATATAATTATTCAGACTTTTATCTTTATAGAAAAAAAAATAAAAATCGTTTTTTGTCGGTTCATTTTTTCATATTTCATAAAATAAAATAGGGGCGGGGGGAGACATCGTAATAAAATATTTCCCCTAATATATTTTAGGAAAAACTACTTCAGACATATTTCATTAAAAGGTAAGCAATTTTGGAAATTTTCGTGAAAATCGGACCATTAATTGTTTAAAAAGCCTCTAATCATCATTTGTTTTTGGCTACGTTAAATTTCATCCCTCGTGGATCGCAAACACTAAAGTATCACCGAATATTCTAACATTTAAAATTTCGTTCGAGTAAAAAAAAAAAAAAAATCTGGGGCCTTTTAACAATTTGCCGTCCCGGACTCCTGCCCAAATTTACACTGTTTTTTTCCTTGACGGTGTTAGGGTTCAACTTAGATATTTTCTGCATATATACCGTGCTGTGTTTCTTTTTTTTTTTTTATCGGCAAATATATGTAGATATTTGACCGTTTTAAAAATTTTTTTTTTCGATGAACTTGTACAAATTTCATTTGAATTTCTACTAAACCAATATGACAACGTAAATAAAAATAAACCTATATGTAAATATAATATATAACCAATCTTTTTTTTAAATTTTTCTAACTTGTGTTTTGTTCGCAATTCTCGCAAATGTAGATACTACAAAATGTTGGGGCATTGTAAAATATCTACATTAATTTGCCGATAAAAAGCGAAAAACACGATTCGGAAAATATGTACGTTTGGTCGGAATTACACCTGACGCCGGCAAAGAAAAACATAGTGTAAATTAGGGCAGGTATCCGGGACGACAAAACGTAGAAAGACGATGTTTAATGTTTCTTGAACTACCGAGTTCAAGTTTTAAATTCACATAAAAAAAGAATCTCTTTTGTTCATTGTTCGTATATTCAACTCACGCCACTACGTATACAAAAATTCCCCGCCTATTTAAACAAAAGCACTTCAACAGAGCTCTTAAAAATTTGACTAACTCGTTCTATGGTTTTACCCACGAACAAGACATTTCCTTTTTTGTGTCTTGTTCAGCTTAATTTTTCACGTCTCACTAAAAGCGTCAAGTGGATTAAAAAAAACAACCTAATTGACCCAAACTATGTCGTACAAGTGCAGAGATATTCGTGAAAGGAGTCTTAATTCAATGTGCTTCTCGTAAAGGCAGTTTCAGAATACTAGGATCCATTCATCAAACCTATAAAGTTTCGTTAATTTAGAGAGGGATTTGCTACCCCTACCTAATTAAAAACATTTTTATGTATTCGTAAAGATTTTGTGGATTTATCTTTATTTTTTTTTCTGAAGTCGGACAATATTTGGAAAAGAAAAGATGGAAGGGGGAGGGTCATTTTTATCATGTTGAATTATATGAATTGCAAAAAATACAATCTACTTCCTTAAAAACCTTTTCGCGTAATAAAATATTGCAGAATCTGAATCTCCGTAATTCCTTAAAATCGAAAATAATTTTTTTAAATAAATTAAAATATAAATAAAATTAAATAATAATCAGTTTTTTTATTCTAAAACTTTGCTCTCGTAAGTATTTACCCAACCCGTTCGCCACAGGTTGAAAGGGACACGAGGTCGCAAGTGTAGGCATCCAGCGAGGATCGAACTTGCTTTTAATTAGTAATGGATTTAGCAAGACTAGTTTGCTAATCATTAAACCACGATGGGATACCCTATTTTTTACCCAACTCATTCGCCACGGGTAGGATGTAACGACTTGTATATTACAAAGGGAAAAAGATAAAACCTTTCCCTAATGTATCACCACACGTACAAAAAAAATGAAATTACCTTTAAAATGTATCGTAAAACACTTACAAAATGAATAAATATTCATTTACTTGAAGTTAATCAGGCTTATTTTAAGATTAGAACTATTAATTGATGTTATCTTAGATTTACGTTATGCCCGATGCTATAGGATTCAGTTTAGATTTTTTTAATGGTTTAAGTAAGAAATCTCCTCAAAAAATGGCGACCTTTCGTTTTAGAGCCGAAGTACTTTGATAATCTCTAGGTATTACATTTTCTTAAACTAAATTTTGTGAAAATAAAAAAAATATCAGAAACAAAAAGAAACCCTTTACCACAGTTTTTCACTTTAATTTCTTTAATTCACAAAATCACTGTTTCGACTCAAAATTGAAAGATTACAATTTTACAACTGGTGAATGTTTTTTTTTTTATTAACAAGATCAACGTTCAGTGTGTGGAAATGCATATTTAAAAAAAAAAAGAACGATCAATTTATTTTTCTTATAAACTTTAAAAATCAATAAGGTTAGTAAAAAAATATTTCATAAGGCGAATCTTGGCGGACTAAAAAACTTTAAATCAATACCATCAGTAAAAAATATTCGGGCTAAACTTACAAATCGGTCGGAAAATTAGGGTGACTCAGAAAAAAAAGAACCCACAAATTTTGTAATAAAACTGTTAATTTTTACTAGGGGGTTTTGGGTTGAGGTTTACGGTTAGTTTAATGGGAAAATAAATAATTTGGGTTCTGTTTTTTCTGGGTCACCCTGTAATATGTTTTAATTTTCCGACCGATTTGCAAGTTCAGCCAATATTCGATAAGGAAGGCGAATCTTTGTGGCCTAAAAAAACAACAACCATTTCTTCAGACCCGTAGTTTGTCCACATGCCAATTATAAAACAGGTCGAACTTTTTATTTATTTGATTTCCAAAATGTTTTGTTAGTTTTATAGGTAATGAAGGACTATTTGCTCGTAAATTCCTACCATAAAATAAACGAACCCCCATTTTATGTCCGTGTTTTTGCAATAAATGTTTTATTTTTCTTGCACCCGTTATGTTACAATACTAAATATATTTCCTTTATTTATTTTAAGCTTTTATTTTGTGAGAATGCTTAGTTTTAAAGTGGGGGTTTGTTTTTACACTTCAACTTTTTACTCGTAAATTCCTACGATAAAATGCCCAAGCATAATTTTATGGCAGGAATTTACGAGTAAAAAGTTGAATATTACTTTTTGTTTTTATTTCTTTTCTTTTTGTCTTTGGTACTCTAAAATAAAAATGTCAGATTTTAATCATCGTCGACGAAAAAAACAAAATTACAGGCATAAAAGGAGGATCCAATTTATGCCTAAATTGTAAAACGAGCCCCCACTTTAAAACTAAACATTCTCACAAAATAAAAACTTTTAGAATATTCACATTGAAATGAATATTAAAATAAATAAATAAAATATATTTTGTATTGTAAAATAACGGGTGCAAGAAAAATAAAACATTTATTGCAAAAACACGGACATAAAACGGGGGTTCAGTTTATTTTATGGTAGGAATTTACGAGCAAATAGTCCTTCATTACCGCTTAGCTTATATGTGGCGCGAAGCCAGAAATATGGGACGCCCAGTGAGAATCTAACCTGCTAAATATTACACCACGTGCGTGTATATATACGCACGTGTGTGTGAGAAAAAAATTCAAACTGTATATTTATCTACAAGTGATATGCCAATGTTTCGTTTTTTGGTTAAACCGTCTTAAAGGCGATGTTACAATGCTTCATACGAAAATTATTTTCAATATAATTTCATTGTAATAAATCTTGGTAATTAAAGAGAGATTTTGAATGTGAAAAATATTTCCTGTAAAGCCACCCCCTTGTGTTAATTACCGGTTATTAATATGTATATATTAAGTACCACCAAAATACGTCATGTGATTAGTTTAGGCCATATTGAAGAAAGAATCGTAAATATTTTTGAACTTTTTTTTAATCTCGCAAAAAAGAAATAAAAATAACGAACATAAAGAGGTGTTACAAGGAAAAACAGTTAATTCAAAGATCAAATTATCCAAGTAGGGAAAAATTACTCACCGTTATCTTGAAAAATAAATAAAACAGTCTGTTTTTTTAATGACACGTTCAGTTTCTTTGTTGATATTCTTTTAGCAGAATTCTGTATTCATGGTTCTTTTACTAAAAAGCTCTGGCATTGAAACTTATTAAAATCTTTTGATATAATTATTTACTCTTATCTTTATAGAAAAAAAGTAAAAATCGTTTTAGGTCGATTCATTTTTTCATATTTCGTAAAATAAAATAGGGGAGGGTGTACACCTCGTAAAAAAATATTTCCCCTAATATATTTTAGGAAAAAACTATTTTAGACAAATTTTCATCAAAAGGTAAGTAATTATGGAAATTTCTGTGAAAATTGGACCATTAATTTATTTTTCATAGAATTTTTTTAAAAAGCCTCTAGTCATAACTTGTTTTTGGCTACGTTAAATTTCAATTGATTTCACGGTGCAAAAATATAAACATTGTTTTCTGTTTATAATTTTCATTATTTCCATAAGCTGAAAACATTTTTTTAAATCATCAGGAGTTTCTTTTATGTTTCTTCTTTTGAATGGACAAAAAAATTTCAAGATAATATTAACCTTTATGCAAGTTTCATTGTGTTAAATATGGGGGGGGGGGTCAATTTTCAAGTGATTATTTGATTTGGAGGAAACATTTTTTTCTTCAATATATTTCTGATTAAGTTAATCAGAAATATACCAAAGAAAAAAAAAATCTCGCTTTTTATTAATAAAGATTCTAAAATATTTCTGATAGAATTTTATTTTAGATAATTTTTAACATTCTAATTCTAATATTTCCAACTCTTCTTTTTTCTTTTTTTTTCAATAATATTAAGGGTTAAATACGACCAAATGCTAATAATAGTAATTTGTTTTTGCTTCAGACTAAAAATTACAAGTATGATTCTCCATAAAATATTATATCGCACTAATTTTTTGCGCCAAAATGCTATAACTATGTTAACAAAGATTAAAAATTTATCGTAAATTTATTTAAAATGAAAAAGCGTATATTATATGTAACAGAAATCTGTTTTTGTTTTTGTTTTTTTAACACATAAACTTAGAATTGTTCTTAATATTAAATGTAAAAGAAAACAGTAAAAAGATAATTTTCCATTTTTATTGACGTTTTAGAATAATTTCTAACAAGTTACAGACTTCAGAATGTCTGTATTTTTTTACATACATATTGATACTTCTATTTAGGAAGGGGACAGATTCTAATGAGCATTTCATAGTTATCAGCCATTGTAGATTCTGGCCTTCTTCAGGCATATATTGTCGTACTCAGTAACCTCGCGGAAATTTCTGGACATTTATCTAATCCATAGGGATAGGTTTATTTCATTCTGCTGTCTATATCTTGGAATATCTCATATCAGTTAATCCATTGTCGGTTAAATCGAACTTAACGGACCTAAATTCCACCATTGTATGTCACCCTGCTGAAAGAAAAAAAAAATTCCAAAATCATGGAATTAACCGAATTTAATGAAATTTTCAGTGTTGATATATAAATGAATAAAAGATATAATGCACCAGTTATTTTATTTAAAAACCTTTACGTTTTTTCAGGTCAGTTAACTTTGAACCACATATCTTTGAGGCATAACACTGATTCTCAAAGATATATGGTTCAAAGTTAACTGACCTGAAAAATATAAAAGTTTTTAAATAAAATAACTGGTGCCTTATATCTTTTATTCATTTATAAATCGACACTGGTCCGTTAAGTTCGCTTTAACCTCTTTAATACTCTTGATACCTGCCAATAAATCATTTAAATTTAATTAAAAAAAAAAATAAAGGTGGAGGAAGACCTCGCAAAGTAGTTTTAATTAATGAGAAGAGAGCAATTTTGATTTGAATTCAGAGTTTTCCTTCTCCTAGACCAGTTGCCATAATAAAAAGCCTCCATGCTTCCTGTAGTCCGCCAACACTATACCTGATGCCACTCTCCACATACATATTCACACACGCGCACACATACATGCATATTACTACTGTAAACTGTTCATGTTCCTGATACTAATACATTATTCTGTGT